>CM041211.1:22402149-23019273 GCA_023065735.1 Coffea humblotiana
CGACTTATGTGTATACTCATGGGGACGCTCTCGTCCTCTCTTTCTTTTAATTAGGCGATATGTGTTATTTGAATACATATTTTTGGTAATTATTCATAAACATGTTTAACTCACAAGTTCTGTACGGATAGCATGTACCGCACAATTTGGGTGGGAGGTATCTCTCATACCGTCTCAGTGCTATAATTGGTTCTCGGAGCGATAGTATGTACCACACCGATTCGGGTGGGAGGTATCTCTCATGTCGATTCAGAGTCATAAATAAAGTATAAGTCGATTGGAGCGATGTCTCGTCGACCACTGAACGATAGTATGTATCACACCGATTCGGGTGGGAGGTACCTCTCATGTTGACTCAGAGTCATAAATAAAGTATAAGTCGATTGGAGTGATGTCTCATCGACCATTGAACGATAGTATGTACCACACCGATTCGGGTGGGAGGTACCTCTCATGTCGACTCAGAACCATAAACACTTAATCGATTCCCTGAGCGATAGCATGTACCACACCAATTTGGGTGGGAGGTACCTCTCATGTCGACTCAGAACCATAAATGGAATAAGTGAAGTTCCATCGACTTAATTACCTACGCGGGTGATAGAATGTCATCATGAGAAAGTTTTAGATTGAACTTTGGCAAAGCAAGTAGGAATTAGTTCTTGAGAGCTCTTGTATCCTCACTAAATGTGTTTAATTGAAAAATTGTGAATTGCTTGAATGTTGCAGCTTTACTTCTCGCTTAAATGATATTGTTCTTTAAATTATGTGTTTTGCATGTTTTCTTGGCCTCACGAGCATTCGCTCACCCCGTAGATTTGTTTTCCTTAACAGGAGCCGAAATGGAAGGAATTATGGAGAGGTCGACTTTGAGAACCCTCACCTGAAACCCTAATTTTCCTTAAATACATGCTTTATTCTAAGATCTAGACCACTTACTATATACCCTTGCATGACATTTCCCATGTATTACAACATTTTTCATACATTGCATTTCACTCCTTTTTACTTGAAGAAAAACATTTGCTTAAGTTGATTTTTTTATAATCCACCAATTATTTATTTCCAAGTGGCTTTGATATGGATTAAGGACTTTAAAAGATAGGTTAGGGGTGTTAATTAAGTATTGGTACACTTGGAAGAGTTGAATTAGCATTAGTCAAAAGATTAAGAGAGATTATGGACAAGAAATGGGCTATGTGGCCAAACCCTAACCAAGCATTTGTTTGACCAAAGGTTAGCTAATATTTTAAAACACCTTGGCCCTCTTATTTCACCATCTTGGCCGAAATTCTTAGACAAAAAAGAGAAGAGAAAGAGCTCCAAATACTTGCTTTCTAACCCTAGCAATCAAGAGCCAAACAAATCAAAGAGAAAGATCTTGAGTTAGTGAGAAACTTTCCTCTAACCCTAGTCTTTGGATCAAGCTTGAAACTTTCATTTTGGTGAGTTGATTTGGTGGTCCAAGCTTCTCATAAGAAAGGTAAACAATCCTTGAATCTTGGTTTTATGGTGTTTTAGCATGTACTTGAAGTTTTAATGGCAAACTACATGTTGTTTGGTTGAGATTTGGGGTTGAAATCTTGAATTAAACAAGTAGAAGTTTGAAGTAGTTGGTATGCCTACCAAGTGTTTGATGAAATGTTTGCCTTTTGTTCATGGTTGTTTATGATGGATTTTCATGTTTTAACCTCTTTTGAGCTAGATCTATACTTGATATGTGGTTTAAGTGCAAATCATTAGAGAATGAAGATTTGATGGCTAAAGGAAAATATGGACTGATTGCAATTTCCATGGCCTGACCGGTTGGAGAAGGAAGGGTTTCTCCTTAGCTTTTTTGTGGTTTATATTACATCTTAAGCATGCCTAAACAACTTTGGCTAGAGATTGGTTAAGCTCATGTGTGAATTGGAATGAATTTGGAACAAGCAAGTAGTTGGAAGGACACACTAGTGGACTGGTTTAGGTTTTGCATGATTACTAGCTTCTTATGGAACCTTTATTCTTGTTTATGTGTTGCATCTTTGAGCTCCAATTGTACCAAATGATTTAACTCCCTGCATATGAACATTAGAGGACTGATTTGGGTGAATTTGAACCAAAACAAATGAGGATAGCGTGAGGAACTAGTGTGCATTTGTTAGGGTTGAGACTGATCCAGGGTTGGAAAATCAGCCAAATTTTCCGAGCTCCTGTTGCTTCTAGGAGACGAACTAGAATGTGTGTGAGGTACCTTTGGAAATCCCTTCGAGTCTAGTTTCCAACGCCGCTGACGACACCTAATTCCGACCTTCCTACAGTGAGATATAGCCGTTTTACCGAGACTGCGCGGGCGCGACTGTTTACCCGCGAAGAACCTTTTCAAGCTTGAATGAAACCTTTCTTTTGTCCAACTTTCTTGCACTTGTTAAACTTGTTTCCTCATGAACTTTTACTGCATTTTAGGCCTAAATTTCATGGTGAATTGAGTAGAGTTAATCACTCACTTAGTCACTTAAATGAGCTCACTTTTACTTGGAATTAGACCGAGTCGTTAACAATTTCACTCGTTACCCTAGGAGTGGAAACGGTGGTGAATGTAACCGCACGAATTGATGCTTGACTACTACATTGCTTGACAGGTGAATGTTCCACTACCTGCTATCTGCTTATATGAAATATCTGAATACTTGAATTACGACTGTTTGAGCCAAACCATGCTTTGATAAAATGGAGGCGAGCGTGTACGTTATCGCACTCGACCTCCCTTATTTTCCACTGTGGCTCTGTAGACTGCAATTTATGAGATGTGAATTCTCTATATGTGACTATACTTGAGTTGTTTGGGTGATATCCCATCAACTATTGCTACTGTTTGGGTACCCAACCTCATAGGTGAGTCGGTGGATCGAGCCAGCAAGGGCTTGGTCGAGACGACCGATAAACCTTGGGGACTGTTTACTGATCACTGGAAACCGGTATACTCGAGTATTACCTAACTACTGTTATGGAGTGCGGGCCCGGTAGGAGGTTGACTGGTGGACGGAGATTGGAGAAAGCGGTGTTCTACGGACTTTATATTCTTTGAATGCAAACGTTGACGGAGAGTCAATGGACCCCTGGTATGATCAAGCTCAAGAGGATTTGACTTTTGGAAGCCACCCGTATCCTTGAATTGCAATGCGATTAAATTATTATTGTACTATTCGGTGTTTACTTGATTATATTATGCCTTTATTTGGCTATGTGCTTACTTGTTTTTCTTGGAACCTCACTGGGCGTTAGCTCACCCCACTCCCTTTGTTTTCCTTAACAGATCGGGGACGGACTTAGGATCAAGGGCCTTACTAGCTTCCTTTTGATTAAACTTGTAATCCTTTTGTGGTAATGACTTTATTTTCGACTTGTGTAAGCTTAAATACTTAAGTTTGACCTGTATTATGTAATTATAGTACAAAGTGGTAAGTGTGACTTTTAGTTTGACTTCTTAAGTTTGGACAGTTGGTTGGACGATTACTTGCTATTAGGGTTTGTACTCTTTGATTTAAAGTTTTCCCATTGAGTATATTGAGTTACTAGTTCTTTGATCGACCGAGTCCTGGCGAGAGTTGGGCAGGTAGTCCGCTGATACCCTAGGGTTCGCCCTAGGGAGAGGTGGGGCTGTCACAGGTGGTATCAGAGCCTAGGTTTGAATTGACTTGGGAGAGTTAGAAATTGTCGACTTGAGGATTATATTTGATTATTTCCCTAAGAGTACTTAAGTTTATCCCTACTTTGTGTAGGATGGTCGGATCTAGTAACCCTAATGATAGACCGGTTCACGAGACGTCCCATGAGTACCTACCGATGATTATATACCAGACTAGACCGGAAGAGTTAGAGCCTATTGGAGCCCATCTGACTGCTATAGGCGTTGCGAGTGTCGCCATTTTTACACTTATCCTAATGAAGTAGTTCTGGCCATTGTGAAGGAGCGGAAGGTCTTAGCAAGGGACAATACTAGGCTTGGATTTGAAGTGAATTACCTAAAAGAAACTATTAAAAAACAAGCCGAGCGGATTAAGGACCTTGAGTATGAGGTGGCCAAAGGCCGAGAAAGGATTGATGACCTGTGCACACAGCTTAGAGAAACTCAAGAGCGCATGGTCAATGTGACAGCCCCACCTCTCCCTAGGGCGAACCCTAGGGTATCAGCGGACTGCCTGCCCAGCTCTCGCCGGGGCTCGGTCGATCAGAGAACTAGTAACTCAAAACATCCAGTGGAATAACTTCAAACAAACGGTACAAACCCTAGAAAGTAAATAATAGACAACCAGCTTTCCAAACTTAAAAGCCAACTAAACGTTACATTTACCAATCCATACTACAGTTTCATAACACAGGTCGAACTTAAGTGTTAGGCTTACAAAAGTCAAAAGTAAAGTCTTCTTAATAAGAGGGATTACAAGTTCAAGCAAAAGGAAGCTAGTAAGTCCCTTGATCCTAAGTCCGTCCCCGATCTGTTAAGGAAAACAAAGGGAATGGGGTGAGCTAACGCCCAGTGAGGTTCCAAGTAAAGCAAGTAAGCACATAGCCAAATAAGAGTATAAAATAACCAAATAAATACCGTGCAATACAATAATAATTAAATCACAATTCAAATTAAGGATACGGGTGGCTTTCAAAAGCCAAATTCCCCTCAGCTTGATCATACCGGGGTCCGTTGACTCTCCGTCAACATTTGTATTTAAGGAATATACAGTCCGTAGAACACCACTTTCTATCATCTCCGTCCACCAATCAACCCCCTACCGGGCCCGCACTCCAAATCAGTGGTTCGGTAATACTCGAGTATACCAGTTTCCAGTGAACAGTAAACAGTCCCCAAGGTTTACCGGCCTTCTCGACCAAGCCCTTGCTGGCTCGATAGAACCGGTTTGCCTATGAGGTAGGGTACCCCAAACAGTGGCAATGGTCGTTGAGGTATCACCCATCAACTTATGTACAGTCACATATAGATGAATCACATCTCATACAGTCACATATAGAGAGATTATATCTCATAATAACAGTACTCAGAGCCACAGTGGAAAATGGGGAAGGTCGAGTGCGATAAAGTACACGCTCGCCTCCATTTCATTAAAACAAGGTTTGGCTCAAACAGTGGCAATTCAAGCAATCAGTTAGTTCACATAAGCAGGTAACAGGTAGTGGAACACTCACCTGGCAAGCAAAGTAGCAGTCAAGCGTCAAGTCGCGCGATTACGTGCACCACCGTTTCCCCCTCCTAGGGCAACGAGTGAAAACGTTAACGACTAGGTCTAATTCCAAGCAAAGTGAGCTCATTAGGTGCCTAAGTGAGTGATTAACTATACTCAATTCACCATAAGATTTAGGCCCAAAATGCAGTAAAAGTTCATGAATAAACAAGTTTAACAAGTGCATGAAAGTTGGGTAAAAGGAAAGATTCATTCAAGCTTTAAAAAGTTTCTCGCGGGTGCACAGTCGCGCTCGCGCAGTCTCGGTAAAACGGCCGTATCTCACTGTAGGAAGGTCGGAATTAGGTCCGTCCGGCGTTGGAAACTAGACTCGAAGGGCTTTCCAACGGTACCTGGAAACGTTCTAGTTCGTCTCCTAGCTGCCAGTAGCTCAGGGAAATCGGCTGTTTTTCCCAACCTGGATCAGTCTCAAACCCTTACATGTGCACACTAATTCCTCATGCTAACTTCATTTGTTTTGGTTCAAATTCACCCAAATCAGTCCTCTAATGATCATATACAGAAGCTTAAGTCACTTGGTATCATTTGAGTTCAAAATACAACACATAAACATGCACAAGGGTTCCATAATAAGCTAGTCATCTTGCAAAACCTAAACCAGTCCACTAATGGTCCTTCTAGCCACTTTGCTTGCTCCAAATTCATTTCAATTCACACATGAACTTAACCAATCTCTAGCCAAGTTGTTTAGGCATGCTTAAGGTGTAATTAAACCACAAAAAGCAAGGAGAAACCCTTCCTTCAAAGGCCGGTCAGCCATGGAAAATACAATCAGTCCCTATTTTTCCTTTAGCCCTCAAATCTTCATTCTCTAATGATTTGCACTTAAATCACATATCAAGTATAGATCTAGCTCAAAAGAGGTTTAAAACATGAAAATCCATCATAAACAACCATGAACAAAAGGCAAACATTTCATCAAACACTTGGTATGCATATTAACTACCTTAGCTTCTACTTGTTTACTTCAAGATTTCAACTCCAAATCTCAACCAAACAACATGTATCTTGTCATTAACACTTAAGGAACATGCTAAAACATCATAGAACCAAGATTTGAGTATTATTTACCTTTCTTATATGAAGCTTAGACCACCAAATCAATCAACCAATTGAAGCCTTGAAGCTTGAATCATCACTAGGGTTGGAGGGGAAAGTTTCTCACTAACTCACAAACTTTCTCTTTGATTTGTTTGGCTTTTGATTTCTAGGGTTATTAGGCAAGGTTATGAAGTTTTTTCTCTTCTCTCTTGAAGCTCAAGAGGTTCGGCCAAGGTGAGAGGAAAAAGGGCTTCAAGAAGGTTTAAATTATTTCTAATCTCTTGGTCAAACAACATCCAAGGCTAGGGTTTTGCCACATGGCCTCTTTCTTGTCCATAATCTCTCCTAATCTTTTGACTAATGCTAATTCAACTCTTCCAAGTGTACCAATACTTAATTAACACCCCTAACCTATCTTTTAAAGTCCTTAATCCAAATCAAAGCCACTTGGAAACAAATTATTGGTGGATCATTAAAAATCAACTCAAGTAAATGTTTTTCTTCAAGTAAAAAGGGATGAAATGCAATGTATGAAAAATGTTGTAATACATGGGAAATGTCATGCAAGGGCATGTACTAAGGGGTCTAGATCTTAGAATAAAGCAAGTATTTAAGGAAAATTGGGGTGTCAAGTGAGGGTCTCACAGTCAAGAGGGCCATAAAAGTGAGGAATAGAGTTGAGTCCATTCTAAATGTGTGTGATGACCTTCTAGGAGAAGCGAGCGATGAGACTTCTCATATTGGGGATGGTACGGGAGCTGAACCCGCCGAGGGGAGGGTCGGCTGTCTCGCCGTGGATTAAGGTCTTCACCCATTTAGTTACTATTGTGGATGATTTTGACTACCGTACATAGAACGGATAGGGGATGTAGTGACTCGGTGGTTGTACAGCTTTCTTTTGACTACCTGCACTAGGTTTTAGCCTGATATGACTGTGCGACTGTACCTGTACTTTTGAGGCTCATGCTTGATACTTTTGGTCTTGCTATCTTGTAAATGACTGCCGTGAGTTTTGAATGTATAATACTGTGACTGTTGACTTGTTGACCTTTAACTTTGACTTTGACCTTGACCTTGACTTTGACTTTTGATTTTATTTCAAATTGGCATTTAACTGCTTTGTGTTTTCCCTCCCATCGTGATTTCTACTTCCTTTTCTTTGACTTTTGGCTTGAATAAACACCTATTGCATACCCAAAACTTGCTTACCTATTAGTTATGATAGTTGAACCCTAGCCAGTGAGTGTTCCAAGTACATGAAAATATTTATGTGAATGTTTCTTGCTTGAATAATGCTTACTTGGTTAAAGTAATCGCTCAAGGACGAGGATGTACTTTATCATACTCGATCTTTTGGAGTTCACTTCGTCATATTGATATGAGATGCAAAGCTTTACTTGCGCTTGACCTGTTGGTCACTCGAGTGGTTATTCCACTGACTTACGTGTTACATGCTCATTATGGTTCAGACAACTGATGTTAGGTACTTGATCTCTTGTCTCATAGACAAGTGTGTACTTTATTAGCACTTGACATTGCTCGACTAAACTTTGATATTTTGTTAAAATATGAACTTGAATGTTTGTTACAACTGATAGGTGACCCGGATTTGCTAAAGAGATTTTTAATTTTCTCCAGTTCTTCTTAATGTGATCAAGTTTTAGTAACCATGCCATTTTTCAACTGTTTGGACTTGAAATACTTGTAGTGCCTGAAAACTAATATGCTGAACCTTATTTGTGACTTGAAACGCCGTTTTTAGACGAGTGTGCTCTTATGTACACTCAATTGACCCTGATTTGACTAAACTTTTTGATATTTCATTTTGCATGAGCAAGTAATTTGATTTGTATATGACCGGTATATTTACTTGAAATCCTGAAACACTTGAGAGTATGAATTGCTAGACGTTACTTTGTCACTTGATTCTGATTAGGCGAGTGGGTGTCATTATCACACTTGGCCTCTCTTTCTTGAATGATCTTGTACTCACTTGACACTTGATTGATCTGTACTTGTGTTTGTGCTTGTATTTGACTTGCAAGTGCTGAGCGGCCGTATGTACCACACTCCATCTGAGTGGGAGGTACCTCTCATGCCTATCTCAGTACCTCAAATCCCGTTTTTGGTCGAGTGGAGTGTTATCTTCTCGGACTGATTGGTATGCTCGAATATTACCACAATATTTATTTCTAAATATGGAGCATTAAGTGATATCTAACGTCTCCAAACTTCACTGAGTGAGTGTTGGACAACCGCCAACGACTCCAATTCTTGAATTACTATATATCTGGGACTATAAGTCCAACCTAGGGCTGGTTGGTCGAATCATGCCTATTATAAGTGTAACTCCTTTTTCATGGTACTTGGAGAAGATAGATATGTACTTTAGGAAGGAATCTCTGATATAGGTGGTTTACTCTTGGGACCGGCCGGCTCGAGTTGTGAACTATCTTATGTTGGATTCTTGTACTTGAGTACAAAAAAAAGGGGGGGGGGGAAAGACCTGGAGAGCACTAGAATAATGGTCTGTATCTTGACTATACATAAGAAGTTTTGGACTGATTGAGGTAATGGATCTTGGAAGGTTATTATGGACTAATCTAGCATAGTCCTAGTTAGGGTTTTATAGATAGTGGCAAGATTGTAGCATACGTCGAGAAATTTGTACTGAAAGACCTGTTTACTTTCCTTATGACTGTGAGGACTTGATAAGTGTTTATTTGATTGGGAAGGCGGTATTAACTGCAACTATATGGTAATTCTACCCTTCTTTGTGATATTTGACACCGTAGTTTGGTTCTCGATGAACTACTGTTGCCTATACTTCCTTAATACCTACTCAATGATGTCAAAATATGGGCTTGCTCGATTATTTTCGTATCGAGATTGACAGTTTGGAATTTTGTATAGGGATTTGAGAAAAGAATTTGGATTCTATACCTGTATGCAAAAGCTTGAGATAGAGTGTGGAACTTTTGATATGCGAAACATGCTTTAGGGTTTTGTTATGTACATAAGTAATAAGTGGTATAGTATCTTAAGGTATTGCCTCTAATTAGGTTCTACTTTCTTGTCCATCTTATTTGAGAATACCTAAACTTAATCTTCCGTGGTTGGATTGGAGGTGAAGGAACCTTAACAGTTATATGGTCGGAGTTCTAAGTGTACTTAGTTACCTATTCTGATCCGGTAAGTTACGACAGACTATTATTTGAATTCAAACGAATCAGTGAAGATGGCACATTTGACTGATATGAATGAAGAAATAGAGATCATTCGAAAGGAGGTAGAGGTTCCAAAAGAGATTATCGGAGCACTGGAAAGGATGATGGGAACGAGGAATACTTGGAGAAATTGGAACTAGCTGCACCAGAAACATAGAATTAAAAGAAATACGAAGGGATTTCAGAAGAGATGCGCAATAAGTTTGAATTAGTGCATTTGCCTAGTCGAATAGCATCTTAAGACATTCCTATTTAAAGTTAGGCCATTAGTGAGGTTTTGCCTAAAATAGCTGTAATCATTGGACTGTGCGTAGTGAAATCTTTATGTGGTAAACTGTATTCCCGTTAGGAACATTGGGACTTGGGTACCTGTTATTTTAATAAGTGCTATTAAATATTAGTGGTTGGGCAGTATTGAACCCTTGTCCATGAATCTATTGGTATAATTTAGCCTTTCAATTAAGTGAAGTTTTCGTTTCTCATACAAAAGGAATAAATTATTCAATGTACAGTGTATGGGTTTAAGAAGCTAGTAAGAATGATAACCAAGTTCTAACCCTTCTTTTATCAAGATTAAAGTTTGTGCCACGTTCTTCACCTTGACTAAATCAAAACAATTTGACCAAATTGTCTTCATTTTTCCTCATGGCTTGGCCGAACAAAGGGGAAAGAAAAAAAAACCAAAGAGAGACCTTCAACTCTAACCTCAATTTTGTGCTTGAATCTTGGGTTTCAATCAACCAATTTGCAAACTACTCCACAGAAATACTAACTAAGGTAGGTTTCAAGGTGTTGGTGAAGTGATTTTTGGAGGGAAGAACCCTAAGTTTCCATCTTTCTTGAGCTTACAAGGTAATTTCGGCTAGCATTTCCTCTACTCCTGATATATGCAAACTAGTGGATTAAGGTTGTAATTTTGGTAGCTTTATGGACAATTTCGTGGCTTGAAGTAGTGTTTGGTAATTTTCAGTTTTATGGAGAATTTCTACCCACACATCATGCTTAAGTGTTGGCCATGGTCTGATAGCTTTGCTATGTGAAATATCTAGTTTTTATATGCTAGTTTGACTTGTCTAAAGAAAATTTCAGCATTGTTTTCAATTTCTATGAATACCTGTGATTTCGCAAAAAATTGACTGAAATTGCATGTCTGTTCTGTCTTTTACTGGGTGAAACAGAAAATTTATGTTGGAATTTGACTAACTTGTGGATTGGATCTTACAATGGTACCTTCTAGGAAGCTGTAACCCTTTGAGTCTATTTTCTGACGATATAAAGTTTATAAATTATGGACTTAAGAAACTTGAGATATGATTTTTGAAATGGTATCGCGCAAACCTGGAAAAAATTTCTATTTTCCTAGGACTGTTCTTACTTTTATTTCTAACTTTAGGATTGGAGTTGGTCAACTATTTTGAGATTGGTTTATGAGTGGAATTGAGGTTTAAATAAAAGGAAATGAGTTTCTTCAAATCGTTTTAGGTCAGACAATTTTCAACTTTGTAGTTTGAACGTCTTTTGAAATTTCTCCAAACGTTCGACTATAAGTGATACTTTTGTGCTCAAAATGAATTTTGGCATCGTGGATTAGTAAGTACATGAGGATTACTACTCGATTGGGACAAGCAAATATTATATTTTGATAAGTTATACGGGTATAAAATTTTAAATTGATGCATGTTTTAAATAAAGTTTTGGAACCTCAATTTCTTTGTATATTTTGGTTTTGTAATTGCTAGTCCTTTTACTATAAATGTGACCACAGGACTCGAGAGAATTCAAGAGAACATTCGTGCAAAATATCCTGAGCTATTCGATGATCAAGGTGAGAATTTCGAGGACGAAATTCTGTAAGAGGGAGAGAGTGTGAGAAACCCTCACTTGAAACCCTAAATTTTCCTTAAATACATGCTTTATTCTAAGATCTAGAACCACTTACTATATACCCTTGCATGACATTTCCCATGTATTACAACATTTTTCATACATTGCATTTCACTTCTTTTTACTTGAAGAAAAACATTTGCTTGAGTTGATTTTTTTATAATCCACCAATTATTTGTTTCCAAGTGGCTTTGATTTGGATTAAGGACTTTTAAAAGATAGGTTAGGGGTGTTAATTAAGTATTGGTACACTTGGAAGAGTTGAATTAGCATTAGTCAAAAGATTAAGAGAGATTATGGACAAGAAATGGGCTATGTGGCCAAACCCTAACCAAGCATTTGTTTGACCAAAGGTTAGCTAATATTTTAAAACACCTTGGCCCTCTTATTTCACCATCTTGGCCGAAATTCTTAGACAAAAAAGAGAAGAGAAAGAGCTCCAAATACTTG
This sequence comes from Coffea humblotiana, assembly GCA_023065735.1. Taxonomy (NCBI): domain Eukaryota; kingdom Viridiplantae; phylum Streptophyta; class Magnoliopsida; order Gentianales; family Rubiaceae; genus Coffea; species Coffea humblotiana. Next base: position 22,413,989 of record CM041211.1, read on the forward strand.
CTTTCTAACCCTAGCAATCAAGAGCCAAACAAATCAAAGAGAAAGATCTTGAGTTAGTGAGAAACTTTCCTCTAACCCTAGTCTTTGGATCAAGCTTGAAACTTCATTTTGGTGAGTTGATTTGGTGGTCCAAGCTTCTCATAAGAAAGGTAAACAATCCTTGAATCTTGGTTTTATGGTGTTTTAGCATGTACTTGAAGTTTTAATGGCAAACTACATGTTGTTTGGTTGAGATTTGGGGTTGAAATCTTGAATTAAACAAGTAGAAGTTGAAGTAGTTGGTATGCCTACCAAGTGTTTGATGAAATGTTTGCCTTTTGTTCATGGTTGTTTATGATGGATTTTCATGTTTTAAATCTCTTTTGAGCTAGATCTATACTTGATATGTGGTTTAAGTGCAAATCATTAGAGAATGAAGATTTGATGGCTAAAGGAAAATTTGGACTGATTGCAATTTCCATGGCTGACCGGTTGGAGAAGGAAGGGTTTCTCCTAGCTTTTTGTGGTTTAATTACACCTTAAGCATGCCTAAACAACTTGGCTAGAGATTGGTTAAGCTCATGTGTGAATTGGAATGAATTTGGAACAAGCAAAGTAGTTGGAAGGACCACTAGTGGACTGGTTTAGGTTTTGCATGATTACTAGCTTCTTATGGAACCTTTATTCTTGTTTATGTGTTGCATCTTGAGCTCCAATTGTACCAAATGATTTAACTCCCTGCATATGAACATTAGAGGACTGATTTGGGTGAATTTGAACCAAAACAAATGAGGATAGCGTGAGGAACTAGTGTGCATTTGTTAGGGTTGAGACTGATCCAGGGTTGGAAAATCAGCCAAAATTTCCGAGCTCCTGTTGCTTCTAGGAGACGAACTAGAATGTGTGTGAGGTACCTTTGGAAATCCCTTCGAGTCTAGTTTCCAACGCCGCTGACGACACCTAATTCCGACCTTCCTACAGTGAGATATAGCCGTTTTACCGAGACTGCGCGGGCGCGACTGTTTACCCGCGAAGAACCTTTTCAAGCTTGAATGAAACCTTTCTTTTGTCCAACTTTCTTGCACTTGTTAAACTTGTTTCCTCATGAACTTTTACTGCATTTTAGGCCTAAATTTCATGGTGAAACTTGTTTCCTCATGAACTTTTACTGCATTTTAGGCATAAATTTCATGGTGAATGACAAGTATAACAGCGAGTCCCACCATTTGACATCCGCGCATATCTTGTTGACATTCAGGGATTTTCTCACAGATGGGAGGTGGGACTCACTGTTACTAGCCCAATATTTTCCAAGTGACATCACGGCTATGATCTTACGGCATCCAACCCTTGAGGGTGAGTGGCCAGACGAGGTTGTTTGGATGCCAACGACTTTTGGGCAATTCTCCTTATCCTCCGCCTCCAGGAGGTAAGGCAAGCTCGGAATGCATCTTGGCTCTTTTCTCGCATTTGGCATCCCCAGATCCCATTGAAGGTGTCCTTCTTTATGTTACGGCTTCTGATGAGGAGGCTGCCGTTGGATGACATCCTGGGTAAGTTTGGTGTCCAAGGTCCGTCAAAATGCTGTCTATTGAGCATCTTTTTGCAACGGGACAACTAGCAATGGTGATCTGGGATTCCTTTGGAGCCACTTGTGGAATATTTATGCATCAAGTTCCACTACGCGATAGACTAGTTGTTTGGTGGCTTTCCTCACAGTCTGATGCGCAGAGGCAACTTTTGGTCTCTATTCTCCTAAGCTTTATATGTTAGCACATCTAGAAGGAGAGGAATAAAGCGGTATGGGAAAGGCTCCAACTGTCTTGTGGAGAGATCTGTCATGCCATCCTTCGGGACGTTTCTGAGGTGGTCGCGAGTAAGTTCCAACAGTTAACGGTGGCATCGACTTTTAGTCAGTTTTTTGACCAAATATCGTAACACACGCCCTTATAGCAGTGCAGACTAGTCCGATAGCAAGCAGCAGGTAGGGGGATAGTGTTACTTAATACAGACGGGTATTCCAAGGGCAATCCAGGTGTTAGTGGTGGAGGTGGAGTACTCCAGGATTCAGATGGTCAGGTATTGGTGGGGTACTCGATTTTCCTGGGGGTCAATACTAGTTTGCATGCTGAGGCCTTGGCTCTTTTAATGGGTTTCCGCCTCTGCATTTAGAAAGGGTACACATAGGTTTGAGTATAGTCTAACTCGTTGGTTTTAGTGGACATCTTACAACGACGGTTCTAGTGTCCTTGGCACACTCATAGAGAAGTAATCCAAATATGGCAGATCGCTGATGATCCAGGGTGGTTCTCTCATTGCTTTAGAGAAGTGAACAAAGTGGGTGACATACTAGCTAATGTAGGTCTTCTGCACCCGCATGACCCTGTTAAGGTTTATGACCAGTTAGACACCCTTCCGCAGCTGGCTAGAGGGGAAGTCAAAATGGATAAATTAGGTTTTCCTTCTCTTCGATCTGTTAACGGACTGTCTTCATGACTGGTCCTATGCTCTGCTTGTAAGTTTGTGTTTTGGCAATAAAGAATATTATATTTTCGATTAAAAAAAAACCAAAAGGGCACTTATTTTCAAAAAAAGGAAAAGAAGAAAAAAAAAGAAGAAAAAGAAAAAGAAAGAAAAAAAGGAAAAAGAATGAAAATAGAAACTGAAAAGTAAAAAGGGGTGGATGCAACCTTGGTGAAAATCCTAAAGGGCGCTAAGGTAGGGATTCCGAGTACAAAAATAGAAAGTAGAAGGTTGAGAGTTGAATAGCTGGTGACTATGTTCATTCGAGTTTCTTTTCATGCTTAGGTTCTTTTGGCAACACTAATTTTAGGAAGGTGATATCATAAAGGGTTAAATGTGATGTTCTTCCTATCATAGACTGGTCATTCAAATTTGTATCTGGTTCATTTAGAGTTAATAAGTCATTTTTCGTGAACCTAATAAAAAATGTTTTCTGGTGGAATATCATTTTTACTCTGTTTCGTATCATTGTATGAGATAATCTTGTTTAAAGTTTTATATATTTTTATTAAATTTTACTAAGAGACAATCCCTGTAATTTATCGTAATGGGTATATAGATGTGTATGTCTAGTGATATACAGTATGGCTGACTATTACGGACACTAGAAGACCAGGAACAGGCTGTAGAACAATTCCAAATGAGATAATTTGTTCACATCTGAAAGCTCATATTTACATGGTTCTCAAGACTCGTGGGATTACATGGTGGCGGCATTATATTTCATCGCAATGGTTCCTACTTCCGTTTGCAAGTTGAATCACATAGAACATCACTTGTTTTAGCTGAATTCGATCTACACAGTGGTAAATTTTTTGTAAAGGTGAGATCTAACTCTATAAATGTGCTCAATATTTTCTTAGAAATATAGTAAAATCGCTTTATGCCTTTTCATTTAATTAGAATGCTTTTTCATTTCTCTTGTCATTTTGTTGGATTTGGGTTTTATTCCACCAACCTTTCATTTATTGGGTTTGGGTTTTATTCTACCAATCTTTCATTTGTTGGAGTTGGATTTTATCCCACAAATCCTTTATTTGTTGGACTTGGGTTTTGTCCTACTAACCTGTTATTTGTTGGGTTTGGGTTTTATCCCATCAACGTTTTATTTGTTGGGTTTGAGTTTTATCCCATTAACCTTTTATTTGTTGGGATTGAGTTTTATCTCACCAACCTTTTATTTGTTGTGTTTGGATTTTATTCCATCAACATGTTATTTGTTGGTGTGACAGCCCCACCTTCCCCTAAGGCAAACCAAAGGGTTTGGCGGACCGCCTGCCCAACTCTCGCCAGGACTACGAAGTCGAATCACACAAACCCTAGATTACGCACGATCGAAACCAAAGAAAACAAACACTCGGAGACTACTATGCCGATTACACACAACTAAAATGTTCCGAATGATTACAAGTAGTATCTCAAACGAATACACCTAATATACATGCTTAAACACTTAAGTACATACATAGAAAGTTGTACAAGTCAAAACGTGATACTTGATAAAAGTAACTAGGGTTTTGATTACTAAAGAGCGTAACAAAATAACATTGACACTAGCTTGACACTTTCTTCAAAATCATGGTTCAAAAGTGTTGTTCCCTGTAAGGAAAACAAAGATAACGGGAAGGGGTGAGCTTACGCTCAATGAGGTACCAGAAGTACAAGTAGTCATGAATCATGGCATTTCACGTATCAATCATGCAGTTATACACACCAGATAGGGACATAAATAAACATTTCAAATGGAAAGGATACAGGTGGCTCTCAGGAGCCAAAATGCCCAATTGCGATACTTGATCCAAACCCGTTGACTCTCCGTCAACATAGATAGCACCAACATGTCCGTAGACCCCACTTTACACCGAATTCCGTCCACCAAACATACCCCTTACCGGGCCCGAACACCTCAACAGTAACAGTGGGTGGTAATACTCGAGTATACCGAAAATCCAGAGTCTCAATTACCCAAGGATTTCTTAGAAACAGACTACTGTGGTTCGTTATCTAATCGACCAGGCCCTTACCGGCTCGACTCGAATAACTAGCCACAGGATTTGAGCTCAGAGGTAACAGAAAGGTCGTTGGATGCAATGTCCAAACGGCAGTAGATTAAGCACAGATAACAGATTCAAAATTTTCCACAATAAATAGGCATACTGACAAGAGAACAAAGGTGATAAAGTACACCCTTGTCTCAACGGAATAAACAGATAGCACAGTCATTCAAATTACAGATTTCATGAACAGAAACCAAGCTAAGCAACAAAGGAGGGGAGTGCTACACTCACCAGTTCAAGTGCAGATATTTCAAAAGTTTTAACCCAAAATGACTTTAATCGCCCAAAAACCCTAAAATAGCCAAAGTAAACAATTGAGGTTTTCACCTCCCAAATTCTAGTAAATGAAACGCACAAGTGAGGCTCGATTACAAGTCGTATGCCTATTCAAATGAACTACGAATGCAAGGTTGCAAAAAACGTGATTTTGGAACAAAAAGGTAACGAGAGGATCTAGAGGCTTGAACGGCCCAAAAGCCCTTCATCTACCCAGAATCAACTCAAACTTGAGGAACTAAGCGGCCTAGAAAATTGGACAGCATTTCCCCTTAATATTCATACTTTTCCATCCTACAAGCAACACCAAATCTCATCTCAAACCAACCACAATTGCACATATAATTCATAGGCAATAAAACACATCTAATTAGGGCCACAATACCCTTCAAATGAGCCAATTGATAGCTCCAAAATCAATCACAATTAAGCTCCACACCTTAAGTTACAAATATCAGGTCAAGCAAAGAAAATTCTGGAATCATCAAGTTCCACGCACCTTTCGGCATAACAACCACAACCGAAGCTACAATCGAATCTTGTGGCGTTTCGAAGCCAAGACATATACCTACATTTCTTATGAAGACCTCCAAAAGCCAAATCATGCATTTTCATGGTCAAAAATCGAAATTCCAGAGAGAACAGAAATCTGTCCGTGAAACAAGGCTTGTGGGCAGTCAAGGGTATTTCGGTCATTTCACAAGTTCTGATGCTCCGATTGAGCTGAAATTTTACCAGTAGCTAGCTAACTCAAATACCTACAACTTTCATGTTTTGAGAAAGGGCTGATTCGGTCTCTCTCAAGGTCGAACATACAGTCCAAAAACAGGACAGATTACTACCATACAGAAACCCTAAAGCTGAAATTTTCCGCAATTCACCACAATTAACGTATAATAACTCCAAATTACACCATATTAAGCCATCAATCCAAGCCAACTATGATTATCATATGAAATCAGAAAAATTCCCAAGAAAATAATAAATTCACCAAACTTCACTTTAATCCACAAAATCATCCATAAAACAAGCTCCTTAACCGATATAAGCCACTAATTCACCATTATTATGGACAAAAATGAAGTTCCAAGCAAAATACCTTAAGCTTCAAGAAAGGTAGCAACTTAGAGCTTTCCCTTGCCAAACAACTCCACAATCACCTTCAATCCTCCTTAATAAGCTATTTCTACGGAGGAATTCGAAGTTTTATCGGTTGGATTTCAAGTTTTGGACAAGAAATTGGAAGAAAAGTTGGAGCTTTCTTTCCCTTTTTTTTCCCTCAAAATTTCGGCCAAGAGCATGCAAAAATGAAGATGATTTTGGTCAAATTAAGCTTTTGGTAAAGTTAAGGAAAGTTAGGCAAGTTTAGTCCGATAAGAACGCGACACGTGGCACTTTTGGATTTCTTTCTTATCCTTTAGCTTACTAATGACCAAATATCTAACCAACCTCTAATTATCACTTAGCACCTAGTAATTTAATGCCTTACTGCACAACTTAACCTAATTGGCCGAATTTCTCTCACTTAACGCACTAGCGGGTCCCACATCCGCTATTCGCTCCAAATCCCTCGTGAACTCACTTATACTAGAAAAATATTTTAGAAAACCATATTCACTTATAAAATGTCCAGAAAATTAAGGTAGTAGAATAAAATAAAGAAAATGCATGTAAAGAAATAGAATTAAACAATATGAAATAGGAAAATTTTACGGGTCCTCACAGTTGGGCTCAAATTTTATTCCACCAATCTGTTATTTGTTGGGTTTGGATTTTATCCCACCAATCCGTTAGGTTTCACTAGTTGTCTAGGGTTGGATTGTATTCCACCGATCAATCTAGTTTTAAAATGATTCTGTAAATTTTCTAGTTGTTTGGAATTGGGTTGGATCCTGCCGATCGATTTAAATGCTTACTAATTTCAATCTTGTTTAATTGTTTCACATTGTTTGTTTTGATTCAGTTGCAATTGAAGCAGACAGGTAAGTATTTTGGTGTCTACATTTTTATCTCAAATTTCTTTGAAACTCAAATAAAGAGGGATAAACTATAGACATCAAAATTTTGATAATTAATTATTTTATTTTATTTGTTTCTTATTATTTTTAAGTAAACTCATTTTGTTTGTTTAGAAAATGAAGAAAAGAAAAGCAATATGGAATTTTCAAAATTAGAAAAATAGTAGAGGGTTCTTTTGTTTTAATCCAACCCAAATTTCCCCCAAATCCAAATAAAACCCAAGCCGAAACCTAAACAAAGCCCAAGCAAAAAAACTTCATAAAAACTCAAACCAAATCCACTAAAAAAAAAAATTGCAACTTCACACTCGCGTGCGTCGCATGCACGAGTTCTCTCCTTCCTCATGCGATGAACTCGCAAGCACTACAGAGGCCAGCTGGAATTTTGGAGAGATTTCTTTGATGAATTTTTCCTCCTTTTCTTGCCTTCCAAGCCTGGTCAGTACAAGACACCTCACCATCAGATTCTTATTAGGAATAGCTGTAAAAAAAAAAAGGATCCAATGAACCCAAGTATATCCACATACCTACTTTCCTTTTGAATTTGAACCCTTCCTCTTAGGTTTAGGTTTTCTGTTCCATTTAAATAGTCAAACACGCTGCTTTTAGGGAGGAGGATAAGAAAAGCGGGAGAGAAACAACAAGAAGAAAAAAAAAGGAAATGAAGAAAAATCAGAAGAAAGAAAAAATTTCTGGAAAAATCAGTGACTAGGCTGACGGACCAGCCTCGTTTCTCGCAAATTCTGAATTTGATTTTAACTTTTTGAGCGATCTCTTTGTTTCTGCACTATCTTTGGAAGTAGTAGAATAACTTTTCTTTTGAAAAAATTTAGGGAAAACATCCCCAAGCCTTTCAAATTGAAACCCAAAGTAGCAGGTTCATCAGTGCTGAAATTTCTGCTGTGGAATTCCCCTTGCATCGTTTCAAGAGTCAGCACGCATTTTCTTGGGTTATCTCATGTTTGTTTGATTGCACAAGCATTCTTAGGTGACCATAGCTTCTCCTCTTGTTGATTTAAAACAATTTGCATGATGATTCTAACCCATTGGGCACAAGTTCTAAGTTTTGCCTTTAACAAAGCTTGCTAACCCCCTAATATCTCTTTACTGAGTTCATTGTGGAATCATGCTGGCTGGAAATTGATCTTTTCAATCATTTGATGGGTCCCTGTAGTCATTTGATGTGTTTGTTTGAAATAGGGAAATGAAGGAATCATGAGATTAACCTTGCGATCATGAACCAAGATCTTTGTTTTTTTGGTTATTTTTCTTCTTTTTTTCTTTTAGCGTGAATTTGGGTTGCATAGTCTTGTGATAGGTTCTGAATCTTGTGTCTAGTTGTAGCAATATTGAGTCTAATCTTTGTGTTACAAAAAATTTTTTTTTTTCCTTTCATGCAAGATTGAGTAACGATTTTGATGTTTACTTTGGTTCAAGTCTTTCTGGTTTCTCATGCGTGCAAGATTCGTAGTAGGTGCTGGTTCTACTTAGGTTTTCGAGACAGTAATAATATATATTTGTAATTTGGCCCCCAAATTTTTGTATAATTACAATATTACCCCCAAAATTATGAAAATGAATAAGTTGGTCTTTTTGAGGTCTTGGGCTATCTCACATGTTTAGGCTTGATTTTGGTGAGTTATATTTTGGTTTTAAAATAAAATGGAGTTTAATTAATTTTGTTGAATTTTATGTTTTAATCTTGTAATTTGGGAAAATAATGCAATAACTTTAATTTGGGGAATTAAAATCAATGTTACAAGTAAATTGGTGTTAATTCTGATTATGTGATGAACATTTGGGCAATAGAGATTCTTTTTGCAAAAAATTGCACTTAGGTCCCTAGTCTTTGAACAATTACATTTCTATCCCAACAACTTTTGATTTTTGCATTTTAGTCCTAGAGCTTTCATTATTCTTGATTTTTGGAATGTTCCTTGATGTTTTGATTCTCTATTGCGATGTTAGGAATTTTGAATTCTTTGATTAAGTGTTTTGTCTTGATTTTTGTTAATTTATTAATTAAATTGGTACCTTGACCATTTTATTGGTTTTGAAGTATAAATATGGCAAATTATACCTCATTTAACCATTAATTCAAGGGAGGTATCTTTTATTATTATTTTAAGTTCTTTATGTGCTCCTATGTGTTTTTTATGTGTGATTGCATGATTTGAATGTTTTTCTTTTATTTACTCATTTTATCCATTTTAAGTTTTTATTTATTTTATTTAATTTTTGATGATTATTTGGGATGCATTTAAATGCCAAATTGTAATAGATAGGTACCCAAGGCATGTGTGTAGTAGACCATGTAATAGATAAATTCAATTATTTTTGCTAAAAATGTAACTAGTTAGATAAATGTAATAGATATGTTTATTATTTTCTTAATTCCCCTACTAAATTGTAGTTAGGGCTCTCAATGTAATAATTAGGTCTTATTTGCTTGCATGCTTGTGTGCTTATGTGTTTTTTCGCTTTTTTATGGTTTTTGCATCTAGACGTTATGTCTATGTGCTACGTGCTCTATATGTTTATGTGTTTATTTACTTTAATTATGATTTATATATTTCATTTATTTATAACGAATGTATGATGTCACCACGTCAGTCCAACGCTATTTGTGGCCTTTCTCCCCAGTTTCTCACCAGTCCAATGCTAGTGATGTGACGACTCCACCTCCCCCTAGGGCTCACCCTAGGGTTTGGCGAGTCGCCTGCCCCAACTCTCGTCAGGACTCACTCACTAGGGCTCGAGAAAGAAAAACGTACATCCATTTCAAATAAATACCGCAACAAGTTCAAACTTAATATATATACATTGATGTTCAAATCCAAATACAAGACTCTACACACCTTAATACTTTAACGTGGTTACAATTCAAGTACAACAAATTCTAATCAGGTGCTAGCGCGAGTACAACTTCAAAATTTAAAACAACTAGACTACGCTAGTCGTTATAACTCTTTGCGCCACGCTCGTACCCCCTGTAAGGAAAACAAAACTAATGGAGTGAGCTAAAGCTCAGTGATGTTCCAAATATCAAATTGTCCATCAAATAACGTAGAAGTAGCACAATAGTGAAATAGCGAGCAAAACAAGCCAAGAAATGAGTAATAATACTTCATATAGCCAACGATATATATTCCGCATTTCACATATAAGGATACAGTTGCTCATATAACGGCTCCACCATAGCTTGGATCGATTGGTAGTTGACACTCCGTCAACTTTCAAGTAAGGTAACTGATCCAGTAGAACACCATTTAACTCCAATCTCCGTCCACCGACCAAATCCCTTACCGGGCCCGAACTCCACAAATAAACACTGGTGGTAATTACTCGAGTATACCGATTAGTCGAGGAGGTAACACTCCACTCGACAACACTAACTACCCAGGGTTTCGTTATCTAATCGACCAAGCCCTTGCCGGCTCGACTCGATTAACTAGCCACAGGGTTTCTAGAATTCCAGATAAATCACAATTCATATGCACGTATATCATTTAAATTGAAATCAAAGATTGAGAACAAGTCATATTTGGGCAAGTGCGATAAAGTACACGCTTGCCCTATCAATCCACTCATATAACATGTAAGCATCTCATTCAAGTATTAAATACAAGCATCAAGTGCAATTAGGTATTTGGAAGCACTCACCAAAAGATGTAGTGCTTTTTAGTGATCACGTTCCAGGTAGTACTCCTGGCTTGAAGTCCAAATCTGCAATAAAATATCGTTTAAGAGCTTTGAAAATCGATTAAGGTTCGAAACTTAGACGTTTCGTTTAACGAGAATCAAGAAACTGAAATTCATTTGGAGCATATACGTAAAACTCTTGCTCGCTATACAAACTGTGAAACTTGGTAGCAATTATACTTTGAAATACCATTTAAATCAAGGAACGAGGAAAACATATTTCTATTAGTTGTAAATTTCATTTTTCCAATGGTACACGTTTTGGCCGAATTTCAACTTATATACCGCCACAAAAGGGAACTCGAATAACCTAGACAAATCGAGTTAGATTCGTTCTCAAAGCTTTACTCAAGGCGAGCGTAATTCTACTTAACCTTCGCGTGCCAATTTGGGCGGCACGCCCTTTGGTTTACCAAATTTTTCAGCCATTTATGGCTTCCTTCTTTCCTTAATTCAACCCCACAATAATACAGAAGTAATGATACTAACATAGCCCTTCCAATAAGCTCCAAAATCACCCAAATACAATACAAGTGCAATAGCACAATCGGAAATCAGTTTGAAGACAAAAAACTAAACGGCAGATTTGACATCTCATCGTATTTTAGTCATAACTGAAGCTAGGTTTATCGAATCAGGGTGAACCTTTACCGTTGACAGAGGGGCACAACTTTCGTGAAGGCAACTTAACCTACTTCACAGTTTATTTAGGTCGAATTTACCAATCACAGATCCAAAAGTTCATGATCAGTCTGGTTATCAGCGCTGACTTTGATCGGTAATAACTCAAGCTACACAATTCCGTTGGAGGCGTTTTCAGGGGCGTTGGAAAGCTAAAACATAAGGCTACAAGTTTTGTGTTTTGGCCAAAAGATGATTGGATACGAATCAGGATAAAAAAACGAAGCAAAACTGGTGGATTCACAAAACTGTCTACGAATTGAAGCTTGTAGCAGTCAGGGTAATTTGGTCATTTCACATCTTACCGGACTCCAAATGACCTAAACTTTTACAGGCAGCTATAAAACATCATTTCATACAACTTTCATGTTTTCAGCTAAGGCCAATTCGGCCTCCATCATGGCCGAATAGAACTGGTCAGAACAGGGCAAGGTAAGAATTCCAATCTGGAATTTAATGAATTCAAGGTGTAAAGTTCACTTTTCTAGCTTGAACCACTACTTCAACCTCCTATACAAGATCATAGACACCATAGGTCATCTAACAACAAGATTTATGATTGAGCAATTCAAAACCCTAACTCACAAATCCATCACCACAATTATCAAAACTACTAGAATAGCTATCATTAACCAAGAATCTAAGTTGCTACACAACTTAAGCAAGATTAAGGGAAAAGAAATAGGATGAGCAGCCATACCACCTTACTAAGATGCTTGCAAGAGTTATCCTTCACCTTTCCTTCCCAAACTTGAGCACCCCTAGCTTCCTAAGCTCCTAATTTGGAAGTTAATCGGTTTAGATTTCTTGATTCTTCACTCAAATGAGCTAAACTCAAGATGAAAATGGAGTTTCTTCCTCTTGTTTTTCTTCCTCAAGCCACGGCTGGAATGGCAGAAATAAGGCAATTGAAGTGATTTTTGGTGATAAATATGAAGGAAATTAGTTGGTCAACAACCATGGGATGGCCGCCACTTGTCACTATGATTTTTCATCTTGAATTTTTTTCTTTTCCTTTCTTTTTCTAGTCAATAATTTCGGCTGGCTCACAAGCTCAATTAGGGCTGATATTTTGGCCTAATGACAATGAGATTAAGTTAATGAAGTGGTGGTTAAGTGGGGTGTTCAATCGGTAGTGAACGGTACCGGCCGGTTCAAGCCGATTTTTCCTTAAATCGCGTACACTAGGGTTTTAACTTCTAATTCACTAACTTATTATTATCACTTCTAATCACACATTTAATATCATCTAGAATATACTCTTAATCACTAAATTAGTATACGCTTCGTACCGATTACTCACACACGAAAAAACGTAAAACCCTAGTTTGTCGTAACGGTGAAAGTAAAACGAAAACCCTTGGTTCTATGATTATTTGTGGCTATTTGGGAAGTGAGTGTGTAGTAAAGTATTGTAAAGTAATAATTTCCAAATTAAAGGGAATTTTAAGAAAAATATAAGGGATTTTAACGCCTCACACTCTCTCCCCCTTAAGAGAATTTCGCCCTCGAAATTCGTACCTTTTGTTGTAAACAGGTCTGGATACTTTTCTTGCATGTCTTTCTCTAGCTCCCAGGTTGCTTCCTCCACTTCATGGTGTTTCCATAGAACCTTCACTAATGGAATCTGCTTGTTTCTCAAGTCCTTCACCTTTCTATCCAGTACTCGAATGGGTCGTTCCTCATAGGTTAATGACTCGTCTAGTTGAATATCTTCTGCTGGCAAAATGTGAGTCGGATCCGGATGATACTTCTTAAGCAAAGAAACGTGAAAAACATCATGGATCCGAGACATACTAGCTGGTAACTCCAGTCGATAAGCCACCTTCCCTATTCGCTGGAGTATACTGAAAGGTCCTATGTATCTCGGTTGCAACTTTTTCCCTTTTCCAGCTTTAAGTTTTCCTTTTAATGGAGTAATCCTAAGAACACTTTGTCTCCTATTTCAAACTCCAAATCCTTCCTCCGATGATCGGCATAGCTCTTTTGTCGGCTTTGGGCCGTTTGAAGCCTTTGACGAATCACCTTTACCCTTTCGTAGGCTTCCTCAACCCATGGTATTGTAGCCGGATCTATGATCTTCCTCTCTCCTACCTCATCCCAATGGATTGGCGATCGACACCTTCGTCCATACAATGCTTCATAGGGGGCCATTTGGAGAGACGAGTGGTAACTATTATTATACGCGAATTCAACCAGGGTTAAGTATTGGCTCCAACTTCCTCCGAAATCTACTATACAGGCTCTCAGCATATCCTCAAGAGTTTGAATGGTCCTCTCAGATTGTCCGTCAGTTTGGGGATGATACGCTGTACTATAGCTCAACTTAGTTCCTAGAGCCTCTTGCAGTTTCTGCCAGAATCGAGAGACAAATCGGGGTCTCGATCGGATACAATACTCACTGGTACCCCATGTAGTCTCACCACTTCATCCATATAGAGTTGGGCAAGTTTCTCCAAAGAATATTTCATATTAACTGGTAGAAAGTGTGCGTCTTAGTTAAGCGGTCTACTATTACCCAGACCGCATCATGCCCTTTTTGAGTTCGTGGTAACCCTGATACGAAATCCATCGTTATATGCTCCCACTTCCATTCAGGGATCTCTAAAGGCTGCAACAGACCCGACGGTTTTTGATGCTCAGCTTTCACTTGTTGGCATGTAAGACACTTTTGTACAAATTGGGCAATCTCCGCCTTCATATTCTCCCACCAATACAGACTTTTGAGATCCTGGTACATTTTACCACTACCTGGATGCACCGTGTACCTAGAACGGTGAGATTCCTTCAAAATCTCCTGTCTCAGTTCTTCATTCTTAGGTACCACAACGCGATTTCGAAACTTTAAAACCCCATCAGGCCCTAGGTTGAAATCAGGCAATTCTCCCTTCTTTACTCGTTCCACCCACTTTTGCACCGTTGGGTCTTCCATTTGACCCTCTTTGATCGATCCATAGTGTCGATTTCACCTCAATATTCCAAAAATAACTTTCTGTGGCTCCAACGAGGGTTCCATTCGCACACATCCTCCAACAAGCTCCACTCTCCCACCATTAAACTTGCCAATTGAGCCTTTCGACTTAGAGCGTCTGCTACGACGTTGGCCTTTCCTGGATGGTAATTAATCGTACAATCGTAGTCTTCTAAGAACTCCACCCACCGACGTTGTCTTAGATTCAGCTCCTTCTGGGAAAATAAGTACTTAAGGCTCTTATGATCCGTGTATACCTCAAATGTTACCCCGTATAAATAATGCCGCCATTTCTTCAAAGCAAACACAACAGCTGCAAGCTCTAAGTCATGGGTTGGATAGTTTTGCTCATGAGATTTAACTTCCGAGATGCGTAGGCAATCACATTCTTATTTGCATTAAAACACACCCTAACCCTTCTCTCGAAGCATCGTATATACTGTATAACTATCCTTCCCATTGGGCAAAGCTAACACTGGAGCCATGGTCAATTGTTCTTAAGTTCTTGGAAACCACTCTCGCACTTAGCATCCCAAATATACTTTCCTTGTTTCTTTGTCAAGTTAGTTAGGGGTCCCGCAATTCTCGAGAAATTCTTGATAAACCGGCGGTAGTACCCCTAGACCCAAAAAACTTCGCACCTCAGTAGGGTTCTCCGGCCGTTTCCATTTAGCTACAGCTTCCACTTTGGCCGGGTCTACAGTGAGTCCATCCTTTGAAATTATATGACCTAGGAACGCCACTTTCTCCAACCAAAATTCACACTTGCTATATTTAGCAAACAACTGGTGCTCTCTTAGGGTTTGTAATACTATTCTCAAGTGTTGTTCATGCTCTTCCCTTGTCTTCGAATACACCAGGATATCGTCAATGAAACTACGAACTTGTCCAATAGGGTTTAAACACTCGATGCATTAGATCCATGAATGCCGCTGGGGCATTGTTAAACCAAAAGGCATTACTGCAAACTCGAAATGCCCGTATCGAGTGTTAAAGGCCGTTTTTGGCACATCCTCCTTTCTAATTCTCAATTGATAATACCCTTGTCGAAGATCCAACTTAGAAAACACCACAGCCCCTTGTAATTGATCAAACAACTCGTCGATGTGGGGCAAAGGATATTTATTCTTAATAGTTACTGCATTCAATCCCCGATAATCAATGCATAATCTTAAACTCCCGTCCTTCTTTTTAACAAATAGCACTGGAGCGCCCCACGGTGATTCGCTCTCATGTATGAATCCCCGCTCTAACAGGTCTTGCAATTGAAATTTTAACTCCTTAAGTTCAGCGGGTGCCATTCGATAAGGGTTTTTGAAATGGGAGCAGTTCCAGGTGCTAGGTCCACCTTAAACTCAATTTCTCTTCGGGTGGCAATGACACCAACTCATCTGGGAACACATCCGATACTCATTGATTACCGGCATATCCTCTAGTTTTATCTTTTCTCCTGGGTGTTAACTAGAAAAGCTAGGTAACCCCGTGCCCCATGACTAAGCAATTTCCTAGCCCTTATCCCCGAAATGAGAGCAGATGAGGCTAACATACCCCTCACGTTTAATTTGAGAGTTGCCTCACCTGGTACGCAAAACTCGACCACCTTCATCCTACAATCTACCCGAGCATGATAATGAGCTAGCCAATCCATGCCTAGAATAACATCGTACCCCTTAATGGCTAGACTTATAAGGTCAACTACTAACTTTCGCTCACCAACCCAATATCGCAGTTTCTATACACCTCATTCGCAAGTAAAATTTGATTACCTGTAGGTGTTCTTACTTCTAAGTCATATGGTAACCTTTCAGCTTTCACATCAATTCCAAGCATAAAGGTGGGGCTAACAAAAGAATGGGTGGCACCAGGGTCTATCAAAATTTTGGCTAAACGATGGAAAACAGGAATCGTACCTTCCACTACCTCCGTCGGCTCAGGTAGCGATTGCTGGTCCAATGAGTACACTCTGGCTGGCACCCTCGACCTGGTTCCTCCTACATTGGTCGGTTTCGGGTTTGATTTCCAGCCGACTGAGTATCGCTGATTAGTGGGCAATTTGCAATCTGGTGCTCTGTACTCCCACACCTTAAGCACTTCGAGCTTTTCTCCAACAATTATCCTCGGTATGGTTTGATTTCCCACAGTATCCACACGATACTCGGGGAGCGGATGTTTGACCTCCCTGGGAAACACCTCTCCCCTGTACTCTGCCACTTTGGCCTCCCCTCTGAGTACCTCCCCTCGACGTACCCGTAAATCTTCCACCTCCAGCTCCACGACCGGCTTTAGAGGGTGGCATGTTTCGATCACTCTGTGCCGGCCCCTGATGTCCACCAGGCCCCCCTCTCCGTTTTGCGTGAAAATTTCTTACTTGTGCCCTGGCAATCTCTATTCTTTGGGCCTTCTCCAAAACTTCCGTGAAAGTGTTTAATTTGGGCCGCCGCTAAGGCCTCCTGTATCTCTACATTGAGCCCCTGCACAAACCTCCTTACCCGCCTTTGCTCCGTAGCTATCAATTCGGGAGCAAATTTGGATAATTTCGTAAACTGGGTCTCATACTCGGATACACTTAAAGTCCCCTGACGGAGTTTAATGAAATCGTCCTCTCTCTTCTCCTGGACGATAGGTGGGAGATATTTTTCATTAAATTCCCGCACAAAGTTCAACCAGTCCATGCAGTTCCCTCTCTCTCCCACTTGGCTCTAACTACATTCCACCAAGCCCTGGCTGGACCCTCAAACTGAAAAGTAGCAAATTGCACTTGTCTATCCTCCGCATAGTTTAAAGCGGCAATATATTGATCATGGTTTCTAACCATCTCTCCGCTCCCTCAGGGTCCGGTCCTCCCAAGAATTTAGGAGGAGAGAACTTTTGGAATCTTTCTAAGCCCTATCTTGCCCCATTTCAGGATCTCTAGGTTGATTCACTGGGGCTTGACCTTGTTGCTCTACTAAACGAGCAAGGATATTGGTCATCTGTTGAATTGCAGTGGCCACCTGATCCCCCCTTCCGCTCGGGGTCCAGGTTGCGGTCCAACAGTTTCCTCTCTTTCCCCTCTCGGTTCTCACTGGTTCTGTGTCTGTCTACCCCACGGCCACGATTAGGCCACGCCCTCGAGTAGCTCCCTGGTCCTGGCTTCTTCTACCTTCCATGGTTCTCACTAACCAACCATATAATATAAACAAAATAAGGTATGGCTCAAAAAACGTTTCATCAAATAAAAACAAAGAAAAAACACATTCGAAATAAACATTTCCTTTATATACATAGCAAAATAAGTCATATAACAAGTTAGCAAGTACTATACATGTCAACCTAGTCGAGTCAAAAGCTTATACCAGCCAAGGGACATAGAACAAAACAAACCCTATCTACATCCACCTTAACACGTCAAATTCAAAAACAAAAGGGGACGTGTCGACCCACTATGTCCCTAACTACCTCACAAAAACCTCTCAACCTACGAAAGGTAGCTAGATGCCGATCCAACTGACTCTGTAGGTGCAACGGCTCCTCCTGGATCCTCCTCAGGATCCTCCTCAGGATAGGCCGCAGGTCCTTGACCCTCCTCGGCCAAGTCCTGAGCCACATCATCCACTAGAGCCCCGCACTCGGTCAGGATACGGTCAGTCCGGTCCTAACATCCTCAACCACCCGTACCAGGCCAGAAGTCGCCTGAGCCTGCTCCGAAGGCGTTAGTCCGCTCCTGCTCTAGAATCGTAGCCTCAAGCTCTCGGATCCTGGCACTGTACTCGGAGGGCTGCCTGGAGACGCTCTATCTCCGACTGGCACCTACGATTGGCACTACCCAATCGTCTGCGCTCGTCGTCTATGCCAATACTACTCAGGGTAAGAATAGGTCTTCCAACAGTCGCAACGTCGGATCTTGCGTGCCGGGGACCACCGACACACAGGGCCACCGGGACTCTCCTGGTAGGTCAGTACACGACATACGGGCCCCTCAAGGTGAATCTCGTCGGCAGGTGCAGGCTGAGATGGCCCGGCACCCCCAGCAGCATCTTTACCCTCCATAGCCTACAGTACAAGTAACAGTGCAAAGTAAGCAAATTAAACATAGAAATCGAGACTAACGATCTATTCGCAAGCGTAAAACCCTAGCCTATCATAACCAAACTATAACCAAGGAATATCCAGTATAAATCACTCGATCTACCCAGATCAATTCAAACTTAGGCTCTGATACCACCTGTGACGACCCCACCTCCCCTAGGGCTCACCCTAGGGTTTGGCGAGTCGCCTGCCCAACTCTCGCCAGGACTCACTCACTAGGGTCGAGAAAGAAAACGTACATCCATTTCAAATAAATACCGCAACAAGTTCAAACTTAATATATATACATTGATGTTCAAATCCAGATACAAGACTCTACACACCTTAATACTTTAACGTGGTTACAATTCGAGTACAACAAACTCTAGTCAGGTGCTAGCGCGAGTACAACTTCAAAATTTAAAACAACTAGACTACGCTAGTCTTTAACTCTCGCGCCACGCTCGTACCCCCTGTAAGGAAAACAAAACTAACGGAGTGAGCTAAAGCTCAGTGATGTTCCAAATATCAAATTGTTCATCAAATAACGTAGAAATAGCACAATAGCGAAATAGCGAGCAAAACAAGCCAAGAAATGAGTAATAATACTTTATATAGCCAACGATAAATATTCCGCATTTCACATATAAGGATACAGTTGCTCATATAACGGCTCCACCATAGCTTGATCGATTGGTAGTTGACACTCCGTCAACTTTCAAGTAAGGTAATAATCCAGTAGAACACCACTTAACTCCAATCTCCGTCCACCGACCAAACCCCTTACCGGGCCCGAACTCCACAATAAACACTGGTGGTAATACTCGAGTATACCGATTAGTCGAGGAGGTAGCACTCCACTCGACAACACTAACTACCCAGGGTTCGTTATCTAATCGACCAAGCCCTTGCCGGCTCGACTCGATTAACTAGCCACAGGGTTTCTGGAATTCCAGATAATCACAATTCATATGCACGTATATCATTTAAATGGAACTCAAAGATCGAGAACAAGTCATATTAGGGCAAGTGCGATAAAGTACACGCTTGCCCTCAATCCATTCATATAACATGTAAGCATCTCATTCAAGTATTAAATACAAGTATCAAGTGCAATTAGGTATTTGAAGCACTCACCAAAAGATGTAGTGCTTTTAGTGATCACGTCCAGGTAGTACTCCTGGCTTGGAGTCCAAATCTGCGATAAAATATCGTTTAAGAGCTTTGAAAATCGATTAAGGTTCGAAACTTAGACGTTTCGTTTAACGAGAATCAAAAAACTGAAATTCATTTGGAGCATATACGTAAAACTCTTGCTCGCTATACACACTGTGAAACTTGGTAGCAATTCTACTTTGAAATACCATTTAAATCGAAGGAACGAGGAAAAATATTTCTATTAGTTGTAAATTTCATTTTTCCAAGGGTACACGTTTCGGCCGAATTTCAACTTATATACCTCCACAAAAGGGAACTCGAATAACCTAGGCAAATCGAGTTAGATTCATCCTCAAGGCTTTACTCAAGGCGAGCGTATTCTACTTAACCTTCGCGTGCCAATTTGGGCGGCACGCCCTTTGTGTTTACCAATTTTTCCAGCCATTTATGGCTTCTTCTTTCCTTAATTCAGCCCCACAATAATACAGAAGTAATGATACTAACATAGCCCTTCCAATAAGCTCCAAAATCACCCAAATACAATACAAGTGCAATAGTACAATCGGAAATCAATTTTGAAGACACAAACTGAACGGCAGATTTGATATCCCGTAGCATTTTAGTCATAACTGGAGCTACGTTTATCGAATCAGGGTGAACTTATACCGTTGACAGAGGGGCACAACTTTCGTGAAGGCAACTTAACCTACTTCACAGTTTATTAGGTCGAATTTACCAATCACAGATCCAAAAGTTCATGATCAGTCTGGTTATCAGCGCTGACTTTATCGGTAATAACTCAAGCTACACAATCCGTTGGAGGCGTTTTCAGGGGCGTTGGAAAGCTAAAACATAAGGCTACAAGTTTTGTGTTTTGGCCAAAAGATGATTGGATACGAATCAGGATAAAAAAACGAAGCCAAACTGGTGGATTCACAAAACTGTCTACGAATTGAAGCTTGTAGCAGTCAGGGTAATTTGGTCATTTCACATCTTACCGGACTCCAAATGACCTAAAATTTTACAGGCAGCTATAAAACATCATTTCATACAACTTTCATGTTTTCAGCTAAGGCCAATTCTGTGACAGCCCCACCTTACCCTAAGGCGAACCAAAGGGTTCGGCGGATCGCCCGCCCAGCTCTCGCCAGGACTCGTTCACTCACATCAAAGAAAGTAAGATAAAGCCTCGAGAATAAGCGGAAACGAAACCCAATCTTGAACCATAAAATTACATTCACCTCAAGCTCAACCAAAAATACAGTCCCACATATATACATAAGCTTTTAAATTCTTAGTACATTCCAGCCCTAATCAAGCACTAGAACGAGATCAAAAGCCAAAACAATACCAAAGGCTAAACTATACTATACAGGTCTCTCGCCCTTGCTCGCAACCCCTGTTAAGGAAAACAAAAGACGTGGAATGAGCTAGAAGCCCAGCGAGGTTCTATATACATAACCAAACAATTAAACAAGGCATTTAACACGTAATAGCATGAAATCTCGAAAACATTTACAATATAAAGCAATTGTAACACATTCATTAAAAGGATACGGGCTCACGAGGAGCCATTCGTTCATTCATTCGTTCATTCATTCGTTCAACATTGTCCTTATTTCTCCGATCATTAAAAACATGTTTGTAAGTGAAAACTCCTTCATTTTCATGTCATTCGTTCATTCATTTCATTCCCCAAACTCCGCCAACTTCATGGTCATACTCGAGTATACCAAACATTCACATTCACCCAGGGTCACTAATCGCCCGACCGAGTCCGCTTCTGGCTCGAGTCGACCAATAACCAAGGGCAAGGGCCCAGTTCAGCCCGAAGGCTTACATTCATGCACAAGTAACATTTAATCATTCAATCATTGAAAGTTCACGTTCATTTAGGTCGAGTGCGATAAAGTACACACTCGCCTAGCAAAAATCATTTTGGTACCATAACATACCTCAATCACGTAATAAAGCAACAATCCAAATAGTCACAATAGTTCACATAGTCATTAGAAACAAAGCGTATATAGAACACTCACCTAATTAAGCAAAATTACGTCCAAAGTATCCCTCCGGATATCAACTTTGGTCACCAAGAAACCCTAATAACAATCATGAGAAAATATTATGGCTCAACCATCAAAGTGTCTAGTGAATCAAAGAAAATTCGAATAAAAGAGTACAAGAGGGAAGTATGATTTTTTTTTTTGAAAGTGAAAAAGGTATATTTTGATCAAAGGAAATGCGTAACTAAAGGTTTTCCAAATCAAACGTAGAATTAACCTCAAAAGTGTTTTAGAAAATTTCATCGGAAAATTGGGAATAGTGCCACGTCAGAATCCGGCCAGAACTTGGCCGGATATCCGGCCGGATAGTGAACAGTAGAATTTTTCCATTTTTCGTAAAACGTGTTTTTGGCTCAAAACTAACACATTTGCAAAGAATTAATATATAACAAGTATTTTGGTTAAAAATCATATGGAAAAGGTAGTCAAATACCTTGAATTCACACTTAAAACCTTGCGCGTTAAAATTAGGTTTTGCGGCCGAGAAACCCTAGGCCACTCCTTTTGTTTCGGGACGAAAATGAACACGTATTTGAAGTTCAAAACTAACATTTAGAACTAAGCATCATGGTTAAAACGAAATGGTATAAGTGCAAGTGAAATAGCTCATAGAAATCTACTAAAGTGGCACTAAGCTACTCTAAGCAAAGTAAGCAAAATAAGTCTAATGCCATCACAAAACTACATTCCAATCTCATATCCATTCACTCAAGTCCAAGAAAATAAACGGACAGCATTTCCCCTTGTTTTTCCTTACTTTCCACAACAACCCAACCACCAACTCATATCATTCAACCACAATTTCAAATACCAACTATAAGCTATCAAACACCCTTAAAATGCAACCAATTGAAGCTTTACAGCCATCCAAAACCAGGCCAAATATTCCAACATAACTCAGCACACAAAACTCCGATTCAGTTGATTCCAAAGCCATATGAAAGCTAAGATACAAGGCTACCAACTCTTAAGAAGGCATCAAAAAGCTAATTCAGTAATCGTCCCAGCCAAAAGAGCCAAATACAGGGGCTGATTATCATTTCCGGACAGAAACAGGGCAGCAGGGGCAAAATAGTCATTTCACAGGGCTACCGTGCTCCGATTGAGCTGAAATTTTACAGGCATAATCTACACTTAATTCTCTACAACTTTCATGTTTTGAGCTAAGGCCAATTCGGCCTCCATCATGGACGAACAGAACTGATCAGATTAGGGCAGAAAATTCACAATAAATCAGAAATCTAACCAACTCTCCCACTAATCCACAAAATCATCCATTAATCATGTTAGCAAGCCACCATAGGCCACTAATTAGCATCTATTGGAACCAAAGAAGGGTGTTCTTAGCAATCTTACCTTGAAAACCTCAAAGAAAGTTGGTAGCTTAGACTTCCTCCTCCCCAAAACAACTCCACCAAGGCCTTCAATTTCCTTTAGCTAGTACTTGTATGGTGTAGTTTTCAATTTGGTTGGTTAAAGCTCAAGATTTGGCCAAGATTAGAAGCTAGAAATGGAAGAGGTTTTCTCTTGCTTTGCTCCTCAAGAAAGTCGGCCAAAGGAAGAAGAATTGAGAGGATGTTTGGGTCAAATTTTGGTTTTAAAAAAGTTAAGGTCTTGGGTCAAAAGTCCAACCACCAATCCAAACATGACATGTGGCCTCTTGAAGTTTCTAAGCTTATCTCCTTCCTCCAATGATTCAAGTAGCTAACTAACCTCCAATTATCTTCTAACACCATGTAGAATAATATCACTTAGTATTTCATCACTTAATCGGAAAAATTATATCGCACTAGCGGGCCCCACATCTAACAAATGCACTTCAAGTTATGTACACTAACTTATACTAGGAAAATGATTTAAAAATTGTACTTACTTGTAAAATGTACAAAACATTTAATATTTTCAAAGGACAGTATAAATATAGGCACAGAAAAAAATAATACTTGAAAATGTGAAAATTTTTGGGTTCTCACACTCTCTCTCCCTTAAGAAAATTCGTCCTCGAAATTTTACCTTCCGTTTCTTCATGTGATCCCAGAGCTTGTTGCGGTTTCTATGGCATATATCTGAGCTGGGTTGTTGTTCGATTCCCTCGTTCGCTAGTCGGTTTCGGTTTGGCTCCACTTACTTGTTGAGTACTAGTCTCTCGTGGCTGTTTCTTCGGGCAAGTACTCAGTTGGTGATCACTACTCCCACAAATCAAACACTTCCGCCCTTTCCTCCAGCAATCATTCTCAGTGTGGTCCACAATATCCACAAACCAAACGAGGAACTACTGTTTTGGCTTTCGCGAGAAGTCTTCTCAGGTCCTATTTGACTTCCTTTTTGTAGATCTCTCATGTAGTGCTCCAAATGTCCAGGGTGGATGAGGGAAAGGGTTTACTTTTTGCACTTTGGAGGGCGTTATCCTTTCTCCAGATTCCTCAGGTATGCTACTAGGTATACCTCTTTTCCGCATTTGAAGAGCTTTTTACTTGTGCTTTCGCGTCCTCAATTCTTTGTGCCTTCTCAAGAGCTTCCGTAAAAGTGTTAATTTGAAACCGCCGCTAAAGCTTCTTGAATTTCCAAATTCAGGCCTTGTATGAACCGCCTTATCCTCCTTCTCTCCGTAACCACTAATTCGGAGGCGAACTTAGACAGCTTAGTGAATTTCGTTTCGTACTCGGCCACACTTTGGGTTCCCTGACGCAGACTAATAAATTCATCCTCCCTCCTTTCTTGGACCAGAGGTGGGAGGTACTTCTCGTTAAATTCCCGTATAAAGTTCACCCATGTCCAGGCAGTCTGTTCTCTTTCCCATTTTGCCCTAATAACATTCCACCACGCTCTCGAATTGAAATACAGCAAAGTTCACTTGTCTTTGCTCCGTGTAGTTCAAGGCCGCAAAAATGTTAATCATAGCTTCTAACCACTGTTCGGCCATATCTGGATCAGGTCCTCCAAGGAATTTAGGCGGATTAAACTTTTGAAATCTTTCCAAAGCCTTATCCTCTCCTATTTCTCTTATCTCAGGGTTCTGGGGTTGATTTACTGGCAATTGGCCTTGTTGATCTACCAATCGCGCGAGGATACTAGTCATTTGTTGTATCGCCGTCGCCACTTGATCTCCGGCCTCAACCCTCGGTCCACTCTCTTGCTCAGTTACTGTGGCTCTTTCTTTACTGGGTTCTCGAGCTTGCCTAGCCCCACGGCCACGACCAGCTCCACGTCCGCGTCCACGACTACGTCTCCCGTCCATTCCCTTTTTCTCTCTTTTTTTTTTTTTTTCAAAAAGGCGTTTTAGTATGCAAATAAAGTAATTGACTAAAATGGCAAGATATAACACACCAAATATGCAAGAAATCGTATCAAGTTAGACAAATTAAGCCAAATTAAAAAGTCACAAGTTAAGTACACACAGTAGTAACCAAATATATATACAGTTAGCAGTACAGGGCAAAACAGGAAGAAAACACAACGTGCCATACCACATTCAACTAAAACACTCCCCAACCGATCTCTCACTTCCCTTACTAATCCGAGCTATACATCCGTTAACACTTTACACTTACTCTCACCAAACATTAGCCCCATCCTGTTTCCCACGAAAGATTCGCAAATCCTTAGTACTACCCGCGTACTCGGGTACAAGAATCCGAGATAATTCACCACTCGAGCTGGCCAGTCCCAAGAGTCAATTATCTACAATCGAGATTCCTACCGGACGTACATTTCTATTGTCATCAAGTACCATAGAAAGGATGTACACTTATAACAGGCACGATTCATAACTTATGCTCAAGAGAGCACTTAGTCCTTCACACTTATCCACGGAATCAGGACCATACACCACTTGGCCCAAGCTCACTCCGCGCAGAGACCACGCGAAGCTGCTCTGATACCACCTGTGACAGCCCCATCCTACCCTAAGGCGAACCAAAGGGTTCGGCGGACCGCCTGCCCAGCTCTTGCCAGGACTCGTTCACTCACATCAAAAGAAAGTAAGATAAAAGCCTCGAGAATAAGCGGAAACGAAACCCAGACTTGAAACATAAAATTACATTCACCTCAAGCTCAACCAAAAATACAGTCCCACATATATACATAAGCTTTTAAATTCTTAGTACATTCCAGCCCTAATCAAGCACTAGAACGAGATCAAAAAGCCAAAACAATACCAAAGGCTAAACTATACTATACAGGTCTCTCGCCCTTGCTCGCAACCCCTGTTAAGGAAAACAAAAGACGTGGAATGAGCTAGAAGCCCAGCGGGTTCTATATACATAACCAAACAATTAAACAAGGCATTTAACACGTAATAGCATGAAATCTCGAAAACATTTACAATATAAAGCAATTGTAACACATTCATTAAAAGGATACGGGCTCACGAGGAGCCATTCGTTCATTCATTCGTTCATTCATTCGTTCAACATTGTCCTTATTTCTCCGATCATTAAAAACATGTTTGTAAGTGAAAACTCCTTCATTTTCATGTCATTCGTTCATTCATTTCATTCCCCAAACTCCGCCAACTTCATGGTCATACTCGAGTATACCAAACATTCACATTAACCCAGAGTCACTAATCGCCCGACGAGTCCGCTTCTGGCTCGAGTCGACCAGTAACAAAAGGCAAGGGCCCAGTTCAGCCCGAAGGCTTACATTCATGCACAAGTAACATTTAATCATTCAATCATTGAAAATTTCACGTTCATTTAGGTCGAGTGCGATAAAGTACACACTCGCCTAGTAAAAATCATTTTTTGCAATCATTGAGAACATTTAACATTTAATCAAGAATCACACTAGTCACGTAGTCAATGGAAATATAGCGTTCCTCAATCACATAACAAAGCAACAATCCAAATAGTCACAACAATTCACATAGTCATTAGAAACAAATCGTATATAGAACACTCACCTAATTAAGCAAAATTACGTCCAAAGTATCCCTCCGGATATCAACTTTGGTCACCAAGAAACCCTAATAACAATCATGAGAAAATATTATGGCTCAACCATCAAAGTGTCTAGTGAATCAAAGAAAATTCGAATAAAACAAGTACAAGGGGAAGTATGATTTTAAAAGTAAAAGAGTACATTTTGATCAAAGGAAATGAGTAACTAAAGGTTTTCCAAAGGAAATGAGTAACTAAAGGTTTTCCAAATCAAACATAAAACTAAGCTCAAAAGGTTTTAGAAAATTAAATCGGAAAAAGTTGAAACAGTTGCCACGTCAGAATCCGGCCAGAACTTGGTCGGATACACGGCCGGATAGTGAACAGTAGTTTTTCCTCATTTTTCGTAAAACGTGTTTTTGGGCTCAAAACTAACACATTTACAAAGAATTAATGTATAACAAGTATCTTGGTTAAAAATCATATGAAAAGGTAGTCAAATACCTTGAATTCACACTTTAAAAACCTTGCGCGTTAAAATTAGGTTTTGTGGCCGAGAAAACCCTAGGCCACTCCTTTTGTTTCGGAACGAAAATGAACACGTATTTGAAGTTCAAAACTAACATTTAGAACTAAGCATCATGGTTAAAACGAAATGGTATAAGTGCAAGTGAAATAGCTCATAGAAATCTACTAAAGTGGCACTAAGCTACTCTAAGCAAAGTAAGCAAAATAAGTCTAATGCATCACAAAACTACATTCCAATCTCATATCCATTCACTCAAGTCCAAGAAAATAAACGGACAGCATTTCCCCTTGTTTTTCCTTACTTTCCACAACACAACCCAACCACCAACTCATATCATTCAACCACAATTCAAATACCAACTATAAGCTATCAAACACCCTTAAAATGCAACCAATTGAAGCTTTACAGCCATCCAAAACCAGGCCAAAATATTCCAACATAACTCAGCACACAAAACTCCGATTCAGTTGATTCCAAAGCCATATGAAAGCTAAGATACAAGGCTACAACTCTTAAGAAGGCATCAAAAGCTAATTCAGTAATCGTCCCAGCCAAAAGAGCCAAATACAGGGGCTGATTATCATTTCCGGACAGAAACAGGGCAGCAGGGGCAAAATAGTCATTTCACAGGCTACCGTGCTCCGATTGAGCTGAAATTTTACAGGCATAATCTACACTTAATTCTCTACAACTTTCATGTTTTGAGCTAAGGCCAATTCGGCCTCCATCATGGACGAACAGAACTGATCAGATTAGGGCAGAAAATTCACAATAAATCAGAAATCTAACCAACTCTCCACTAATCCACAAAATCATCCATTAATCATGTTAGCAAGCCACCATAGGCCACTAATTAGCATCTATTGGAACCAAAGAAGGGTGTTCTTAGCAATCTTACCTTGAAACCTCAAAGAAAGTTGGGTAGCTTAGACTTCCTCCTCCCAAAACAACTCCACCAAGGCCTTCAATTTCCTTTAGCTAGTACTTGTATGGTGTAGTTTTCAATTTGGTTGGTTAAAGCTCAAGATTTGGCCAAGATTAGAAGCTAGAAATGGAAGAGGTTTTCTCTTGCTTTGCTCCTCAAGAAAGTCGGCCAAAGGAAGAAGAATTGAGAGGATGTTTGGGTCAAATTTTGGTTTTAAAAAAGTTAAGGTCTTGGGTCAAAAGTCCAACCACCAATCCAAACATGACATGTGGCCTCTTGAAGTTTCTAAGCTTATCTCCTTCCTTCCAATGATTCAAGTAGCTAACTAACCTCCAATTATCTTCTAACACCATGTAGAATAATATCACTTAGTATTTCATCACTTAATCGGAAAAATTATATCGCACTAGCGGGCCCCACATCTAACAAATGCACTTCAAGTTATGTACACTAACTTATACTAGGAAAATGATTTAAAAATTGTACTTACTTGTAAAATGTACAAAACATTTAATATTTTCAAAGGACAGTATAAATATAGGCACAGAAAAAAATAATACTTGAAAATGTGAAAATTTTCGGGTTCTCACAGTACTTTCTTTTGGTGATTTGCCAGTGATAAAGACAAGGTCTAGGAAACATCCAAGGTGCCAATTTGGTAGGTGATTAACACCAAGAAATTCGAAATATTAAGTCCCAAATCAAAGTGGTCACAAGTCAGTCCAAAATGAGGGTTTTCAAACTCTGAGTCAGTTTCGCATTTTGGCCACAACTCACTCAATTCAACTCAGAATTGAGCATGGTCAGTGGCATTGAAAAATTAATTCATAAAGCTACAATTTATTAGAAGAAATCAGTTTCAAAATAAGTCCACAACTAGCTCATTTTTGAACATCAAGTCGGTGCTCAAAACAGGGCTCTCTGTGAAAACGTGAAAAAGGACAGTCAGGTTCAAATGGTTGGTACGGATCACTCGGGTGGAATCAGAACGTGAATTTTATACCTTTAGAAATCTGGGAATGTCTAGTTTCCAGTGCTACAAAAGGCACTTGATTTTGACATCGGAGAAAAATGTTATGGCAGATACAAAAATACTACCAGGGCAGTGACGGGAAATTTTTCCAGATTTGCTGTCTCACGAAAATTCAACATTTGGCCAACCAAATCGTGGAATTTTTTGATGAAACTTTCTACACATCTCATAAAACATATAAAAATCATAACTAAGCCATTAGATCCACAAAAATTTGCCCTAAAGGCCACGGACAATACAAGGGCAGAATCGGAAAATTTCTACCATTCACCTCCTTTGAGCTATCCTTCATAAACTCACTTATTTCTACTAATTTAAGCACTAAACCAACATTAATAACATCAAAACTCATCAAATCAGTCCATCAATCCATGGTGGGAGTTCATAGAGCCCACACACAAGATCTACAACAATCCAAGACTACCCACAAGAAGCTACAAGCTTCTAGGCTCAATCTAACTCAAGATCAACAAGTTTTAAGGGTTTGATCGTTTGATACCTTCTTAGATGTTCAAGGCAGAAATTTCGGTCCTCTTGAAGCTCAGCAAAACCATGGAAATGAGGATCCTTTTGTAGCTTAAGTTGCTCTCCAAGTAGATTGCAAAGTGTGGTTAAAATTTGAAGTGATTTGGTGAAGATTTGATGAAGGAAAAATGAAGAACTTTGGGTCTCTTTTCTTCTTCTTGGTTTCGGCTGTCTTGGAGCTTAAGAGAGAGAAATGGCTGATGGTGAGGCTTGTTGAGGAAGCTTGGTGGTTGGTAGCCCTTTTGTGGTACAAAAGTCAACACCCATTAATGCGCGTACGCGCGCGTTTCGTGCCCGATTCCTCTCGGGTTTGTTTCACTTGTGTACTAAACCTCTAATGCACTTATATTCACACTAATATTATCCACTCTTAATAGTCTATCAATAATTTCTAGAATCCTCCAATTAGTCGAGCGCACGAAAACGCGAACTTCCAACTTGTGCGCGATAAAGCGAAATTTCTAAGAAATTCTAATAACGACAGTATAAGTAACTATCACTTGAGTATTTAAGCTTAAAAAAAATAACCATTTTAGGGCTAATGTATAAGTCTCCAATTTTTAGGCTTATTGTATTCTCGAATCGATCATTATTTCCAACCGCGCGTTCACTATTCACACTTAACGAACTTCCAAAAATTAAATTTTGAATCGAATCATTTTAGAAATATACCTAAGCTATAAATCCATGTAATTAGGTCTAAAAAGGTTGGAATAAAATATTTGGAGAAAACGAGTGAGTAAATAATTAATTAAACCAGTAAAATAAAATAAAATAGGAAAAATTGCGGGTCCTCACAACCTCCCCTCCTTAAAAGAATTTCGTCCTCGAAATTCATACCTTCCGTAATCTCAGATAACCCTGAACCTTGTTGCGTGATCATTTCATGTGTTCTTACAGATGCCACTGGTCGGTTTTCTTGTCCAACTTCCTGACCCTGTTGAGCTGCTAAGAGCTCTAGTATATCCGTCATGCGAGTTAAAACTAATCCCATTTGGTCATTTCCTTCTCTCCCAATCCTTGGCTCGGCATTTTGATCAAAATCATACCCATTATCTACTCTTCGATTTTGGGGTTGTCTAGATTGACGTCCCTTTCGTTGTCCTCTAGTTTCCATATTCACAGCTAATCTATACGCATATGCATAAATCTCACACTAAGCCAGAATTGAACTACACACTCATACCAGTAACAACATTTAAAAGAAAATAGAATCACTTGCACAAACAACATTGTCACCATACAAGTAAACACAAACTAGAACTCATTAAATCATAACACAAGTTATAGTCAAATAAGGTTCATACCAAGTCAAGGTCTAAACAAAAGTGAACAAGTAATTATCAAAAGTACATCCATCTCCAAGGCACGAACTCTTAAGTTCTACTCCCATTGTCCCACTACAAAAGATCACACCTAAGATAATATCATACCCTTCATTTGCTAGATCCACTAGATCTACCAAAATTCACAGTTTCTATAATTTGCACTAACAATTAAACACTGATTTTCCGTAGGAGTCCTAATCTCCAAACTATAGGGCAGTGATCACACTTTACTTGTACCATTCATGAAACTAGGGTTTGCACAAGAGTAGTTGACTTCAGAATCAATTTAAAATCTAGTTAGATGATTCAATTTGGTAGTTCAAAACTCGAATAAGAAGATATATTTTCAATAGAAGACTAAGCTTACCAAAATTTTTCGGACTTACTTGTCCAAACCAAGTCAATCATAACATGCGAGATAAAATCGAGGGTTTTAATGTATTTTGGACATGTATGTGACAGAATACGATTCAAAATTTCAAAATTAGGGTTAAAAATACAAATTTTTTTTTCATGATCCGAAATTAAATTTCCTTAGCAAGAAATTTTAAATAATATGTTTTGCCACTATCATCAATACATATTACAATTTCCTCAGATACGTTTAAGAAGATTACTAATGCAACTCAATGCGTGAATATTAGAACACATATATAATAAATAACATATACATGGAGGATATTTCAAAAATTCTCTCAAAATTTTGAGTTAAAAGCTGCGTTTGAGTAAACGTATACTCTAGAAAACACTTTTAAGAAAGATAAGTAAACATGCAAGTTCATATATGCATAAACTTCGATCCAACACCTTTATCACCCTTTTTCCTTTTAATTCGAGAGTTAACTTTAATGGTACATAAAGCTCTGTCATTTTTTACTCTCCAATTCACAACAAATATTCATTCTTATTCCCCCCAAATGGAGATCTCAAATCCTTAGGATTGCCCTCAATTGTTAGGTACTCGGGTACAAGAATTCGAAATAAGGTAATTCACAACTCGAGCCGGCCGGTCCCAAAAGTAAATCACCACATTCAAGATTCCTACCCAACATACATATCTGCTTCTTCCCCAAGTATCATGATAAAGTGTTTATACCTATCACATTCATGATTCACAACTTACATTCTAGAAAAGCACTTAAACTTTTACGCATTCACATATTAAGGACCCATTACACCACTTGGCCCAAACTCACCCCGCGCAGAGACCACGCGAAGCGGCTTTGATTTTTATCTCTACGAGCGGTCACTTAACTTTCAAACCAGTTCCACAGTCCGGTATCCTAAACTTTTAAGCCTAGGATACACTACAAAGATCTGAAACCTAAGCTCTGATACCAACTGTGACGCCCCCACTTCTTCTTAAGGCGAACCAAAGGGTATCCGCGGGACGCCTGCCCAGCTCTCGCCAGGACTCACTACAATCCACAATTCAAAAACTCGAAATACTTCAAATAACTTCAATATATAATTAACGTACTCCAAAATATTACATGCCTACAAGTACTTAGCTTTCAAGTTTAATACAATCCAAAAGAGTATGTACTACAACCATCCGTTATAATACAACTTAAAATCTTCAAAAGAGAACATTCTAGTACTATTCACGAGCACTCTTGGTCTCGAACCCTGTTAAGGAAAACAAAAACGTGGAATGAGCTACACAGCCCAGTGAGGTTCCAAGACACTCTAGCAGTTCTAATAAATAAGGTAATTTAAGCATATTACCTATATGGTTCAGGTTGCATATTGGGCACATTAACATGGAATAGTTATCATGGTACAAGTAATTGAGCATAATACAAGTATGGTTCAAGATTTCATCTTGGCACATTAGCATGATACAGTTATCAGTATGCAAAAATAAACACACTTTGAAGGATACGGTGTTCCAGTGGAACTATTTCGGTCAACTTCACCTTATAACTCCAGAGATCCCCTCGGTTGTCAGGCCATCACCTTATCCCTCCAGTGGTAATACTCGAGTATACCGAAACGGTGTCCTAGGGTTCCAACCTACCCGACCGAGCCCAGTCCTGGCTCGAGTAGGTTAGTAACCAAGGGCAGGGCCCAGTTCAGCTTAGAGCTTACAACATGCACAAGTAATCAAGTAAATTGATAAACGGTAATAATTTGTCATTTTAGTAAGTCGAGTGAGATAAAGTACACACTCGCCTTAAAACGGTGGTAATTTCATAAGAGCAATTATATGCAACATTTACACTTAAACACATAAGCAATATGCGGTAATTTCATATGAACATATAATTCACCATAATCAAGTAATCAAATAGTCATGTAGCCAAGTAGGCAGATAATCAAGTAATCAAATAGTCAAGTAAATCGGTGAACGGTAACGGTTAACGGTTAACGGTAATGATAGTCGGTGAACGGTGGTAATTCATGGTTAATCGGTAGACATTTATCATATTAATAGGCCGCCTATTGGCCATCAATTTTTACCACTTAAGAGTCGAGGAGATTCACTCCAATCGACTTATGCAGCCATAGTATAGTTAATCATTGAAACGCTTAATGTAAATATGCATTTCAAGTATTTCATGTCGAATAATTCAAGTACATTTTACTTAAATTAGAACGAGTGCGGAAACACATAACACATAATGACCATGGATTGAATATATCATAGGCTATTCAAATCACGTACTCCTATATGGAACACTCACCAATTCAAAATAAGTGAGTAAGTGCGTAACAAGTGTTTAGGCGTCCGCTTCGAGTTCCTCTTGAAGGTCCCCTTGAGCGCCTGACCAAATAAATAATAATCCATTACTTATAATCCTACTTATCGCAAAAGGTTGCACACTTGTACAATCTAGAGAAATCCTACGAAAATGAGCCTTAACTTGCTCAATTTCAAGGTTCAAAAGTGGTGTTTAGACACACAAGGAGAAACTAGTTTTCCTTCTTGAAAACAAGTCCAAAATGGTCAAGTAGTGTCGAAGGATAGGGAAGAGTCTTGAAAACTCAATTCTCTTCAAGTTTGGAAATTTTCAGATTTGAGGTGTATTTTTGGAAAAATCATAACTCACTCTCCGTAAGTCCAAAATTGGAAAACTTGATACCTCTTCCAGTGTAATAAAAGTTCCTAGAAGACACTTTTCCATGATTCCAAATGGAAGATATCCCAAAAATTAGCTCAAAGTTGCTGTTTTAAACTTGCAAAACAGTTTTGAGGTTGGTTTTCGGCTAACTTTGAAAATTCGGAAAAAATCACAGAATTCGATCTAGCCTCTGAAATTCGGAACTCAATTGGGGTTACAAACAAGGTTCAAAAAAAAACAAAAGAAACAAGAATCGGAGTTTTGAGCGCCAAGATATAGCAGTTCAAAGTTGGTACAAAAATGACGTTTACTGGGCAAAATTTCCAGATTTGCAGCTTAAACTTTGGGACTTTAGTTGGGCATTGAAACGGACTCGGAATGGCACCAAATTTAGAAGTATTATACTACCATATGAGGGCTATTCCTCTGTCAAATTTCATAGGAAAATACATTCGGGAAGCTAGTGAACAAAGCCACTAAAGTTTCCAAAATTCCAAAGGCAATCTGCCTTGTATTTGTGTTTTCTCTTTTCCAAACATTTGGCCAATGAAAATCCTCAAACATCATTCATTTATGAAGAAAAGGTCTAGGAAACATCCAAGGTGCAATTTGGTAGGTGATTAACACCAAGAAATTCGAAATATTAAGTCCCAAATCAATGTGTTCACAAGTCAGTCCAAAATGAGGGTTTTCAAACTCTGAATCAGTTTCGAATTTTGGCCACAACTCACTCAATTCAACTCCGAATTGAGCATGGTCAGTGGCATTGAAAAATAGATTCATAAGGCTACAATTTAATAGAAGAAATCAGTTTCAAAATAAGTCCACAACTAGCTCATTTTGGAACATCAAGTCGGTGCTCAAAACAGGGCTCTCTGTGAAAACGTGAAACAGGACAGTCAGGTTCAAATGGTTGGTACGGATCACTCGGGTGGAATTCGAACGTGAATTTTATACCGTTGCAAAGTTAGGAATGTCTAGTTTCCAGTTCCGCAAAAGGCACTTGAATTTGACATCGGAGAAAAACGTTATAGCTGATACAAAAATACTGCCAGGGCAGTGGCGGGAAATTTTTCCAGATTTGCTGTCTCACGAAAATTCAACATTTGGCCAACCAAAACGTGGAATTTTTTGATGAACTTTCTACACATCTCATACAACATATAAACATCATAACTAAGCCATTAGATCCACAAAAATTCGCCCTAAAGGCCACGGACAATACAAGGGCAGAATCGGAAAATTTCTACCTTTCACCTCCTTTGAGCTATCTTTCATAAACTCACTTATTTCTACTAATTTAAGCACTAAACCAACATTAATAACATCAAAACTCATCAAATCAGTCCATCAAGCCATGGTGGGAGTTCATAGAGCCCACACACAAGATCTACAACAATCCAAGACTACCCACAAGAAGCTACAAGCTTCTAGGCTCAATCTAACTCAAGATCAACAAGTTTTAAGGGTTTGATCGTTTGATACCTCCTTAGATGTTCAAGGCAGAAATTTCGGTCCTCTTGAAGCTCAGCAAAACCGTGGAAATGAGGCTCCTTTTGTAGCTTAAGTTGCTCTCCAAGTAGATTGCAAAGTGTGGTTAAAATTTGAAGTGATTTGGTGAAGATTTGATGAAGGAAAAATGAAGAACTTTGGTCTCTTTTTCTTCTTCTTGGTTTCGGCTGTCTTGGAGCTTAAGAGAGAGAAATGGCTGATGGTGAGGCTTGTTGAGGAAGCTTGGTGGTTGGTAGCCCTTTTGTGGTACAAAAGTCAACACCCATTAGTGCGCGTACGCGCGCGTTTCGTGCTCGATTCCTCTCGGGTTTGTTTCACTTGTGCACTAAACCTCTAATGCACTTATATTCACACTAATATTATCCACTCTTAATAGTCTATCAATAATTTCTAGAATTCTCCAATTAGTCGCGCGCACGAAAACGCGAACTTCCAACTTGTGCGCGATAAAGCGAAATTTCTAAGAAATTCTTATAACGACAGTATAAGTAACGATCACTTGAGTATTTAAGCTTAGAAAAAATAACCATTTTAGGGCTAATGTATAAGTTTCCAATTTTTCAGGCTTATTGTATTCTCGAATCGATCATTATTTCCAACCGCGCGTTTACTATTCACACTTAACGAACTTCCAAAAATTAAATTTTGAATCGAATCATTTTAGAAATATACCTAAGCTATAAATTCATGTAATTAGGTCTAAAAAGGTTGGAATAAAATATTTGGAGAAAACGGGTAAGTAAATAATTAATTAAACCAGTAAAATAAAATAAAATAGGAAAAATTGCGGGTCCTCACAAAAGGACTCTCAAGAGATATGATCAAAAGCACTACCAGTGCTATGGGTCTGAGACTATTCTAAAATTGTCAGCAATGATAGTAATCTAACCTTTCTTATTGCTAAGTAATTCTAAAGGTTTAATAGGTAACAACAAATTATTGTTTGACAGTTAGCAAGTACCGGTAACTAGATGAGTACTTAATAGAATGGGAGGTTGAATAATAATTATTATTCTTAATGAAGTACATATGTTCGGTAGAAGAATAAAGAAGTATAATCAAAAACTTCAAAATAGACTTTACCTATATGAACTCAAGAGGTGGTGCCGCTTCTATCAAAAGTTTGGACTAAAGCTTTTGTAAGAGTTCATGAATCAGGACGTAGCACAAGGCCATAATACAGTGCTAAAGCTCACGGTGAACGTTTTACGAGAAATAAGTAAGATTTATGTGTATAGTTATTTCTGATCTTGTTATGTAGGAATTGTGGTTTAAAATTTATAATTACCGTCAATTTCAACAAGGTTTTGAAATAATTATACTAATAATAGGTTTAAGTTGGAAAAAAACCTATTTATGCATAAATCTTAAAATGTTTTGATTTTGATTCATCACTAACTAAGTAGGGGATTGTTGGAAATAGTTAGTGATCAATCCTATATTGAAAGTGTGTGAAGAATGGAAGAGATTTACAGTCAAGTGCACACCTATTCAAATCAATTTGGATGGTGGAAAATTTTGGAGGAAAACTTCAATATTGCACATACATTTGTCATATTGACTATTGAATTAGAATATAAATTTAATGGTCAAAAGATTGGCACTTGGGTCTTAAGAACCAAAATTAATTTTAATTAATTTCATTTTAATATTTCTTCTTAATTAAACAGTTTTCTTTTAGTGTATCTCTTAAATATCCGTTAAGTATCCATTCATTTTAAAAGGTGTCTATTCATGAAGAAATATGTTTCCAAAAGACATGACATTTCTTTTGAGGTATCTGAACGTTATAAATAAGGATGTCCAAATATCAGAAAACTCACTTTTACTTCTAGTTTTCCTATTCTTCTACTTCTTTCAAAACGATATTCTCGAAAACCGTTCTTGAGATAATTTCTACATACTACTGTGTGAAAATTCTGGTTGGTTTTGTTATTCCTGGAGGGAATTGCCGCAAATCCGATAGTAGAATAGTGGGGGCAAATTTCCTTAAGGAAAGTGAATCTCACATCAAAGTCATTTTCGTAGTTGTAGTTATTACTATTTCCTAACCGCTTGTTTTGTCTATAACAAGAAATTAGGTGAAGTTATATGCTTATGTCCATCTATTTTTTCATTAAACTTATGGTAAATCTAGTAAGATTAGTTTTAGTGGGACCAAAATATTGGTGGCTTGCATTCTTATGTTTCAGAAGTTGGAAAATGAGTATTAGGCAGAAGTGGATTAATTATTTGATTTGGATAGGTGGGCATGTTGTAGCTCACTTGTCTATGATTTTGTTACCCTAATTCCCTATGAACAAACTGTTATTTCCATCTATAAGTCTAGTGATTACATAGGTTTTATGCTTAGAGGTGATTAGCTGGTTTGACTTTGACATTATAAGGGTTGTATGGCAATGGGGATTTGATTCAGTTGAATATGATAATTTAAATACATACAAGGGTATTCAATTTGGCAGCACTTGTGAGTTTTAGATGTTGTGATGAACTTAGTCCAACATTGATCATTTAAGTTGATGATTGGATCTAAACTCTTGAGTCTGATTGGATCTAAACTCATTTAAGTTGCTGATTGGATCTCCATGTTGTGGCTAATTCAATGACTTAACAAATGATTGAATCTGATCTTAACTTTCTTTTTTGTTTCATATTTGGGAACAATTGAAAGATATTGGAGGCTAAAAATGAACAAGAAAATATGGAGAGTGCTTCGGCCCTTCGACAAGTGCTTCAGCATTACCCATCACGTTAAGGTAAGTAGGTATCGATATCAGTCCACCTGATGTATCTTCCATCCCATGTGTTAGTCTGGAGGCCGCTAATTCTACCACTCCAATACAACTAGATAGCCAATTTTTTTTTTAATATTGAGAATGAGGAAACTACAGGAGCTATGAGAAATGCATTGTATGATATGAAAGCACCTATGGGAGCTACAGGAGTTGGAAATAATGCAGAATTAGTAGACCTATCTGGGGGAGAGAATGAATTTCATATTTCTAAAAGAAGCAGGCATTCGAGGCTTGGGATGACTACACGTTATACGATGAAAATGGTCATTACTATGAAATATGCTTGCATTGCAGTAAAAGATTATCTTGAGGAAAAACTAAACAGTCCACGAGCATGTAGACGCATTAGGATACTTGCCTAGCTAGAAAAGTAAAGATTGGAAAGGAATAGCAAACAAAGTTAAATTTCCAGCCTCTAGATTCTATTTACAAGTAGTTCCACCCTTGCATTTAGGTAAAATTGACATGGAAAAAATGTGGGAAGCAATTACACACTAGATTCTAATGCATGAACATCCCTTTAGCATATTAGAGGAAGAAAGATTCAACTTGATGATGAAATGGGTGATGCCTGAGTAGACTAAGATCTCATGAGTTATAGGAAAAAATGACTGTATTCAAGTTTATGAGTTAGAGAAAAAGAAGTTAAGGAACCTCTTGATACGTCCGATAAAGTCAGCCTCACAACAAATATATGGAACTTTAAAATTAGAAGATCAAGTATATGGTGCTTTACTGACCACAAGATTGATCAAAGCTAGAAACTACAAAAGTGGGTTCTTAACTTTGTTCACATACTTCCACCAATAAGAGGAATAGAAATCACAGGTGCATTTTTTAAATGTGTCAAGGAATGGGGGATTGAGAACATGATTTACACAGTTCCCGTGGATAATACATCCACTAATGATGTAGCTGTGAGGCCATTTGAGAGACGACTTCTCAATCTATGTATACTGTTATGCCTATATATTGAATCTAATAGTGCAAGAAAGCCTAAGTGAGATTGTTGACATCATAAAAAATGTTAGGGAAAGTGTTGATTTTGTACAACCGCTCTAATTGAAGGATACTAATATTGTCAAGATAGATATGCAATCGCAAATACAATCGAAGACTTTGATCCATGACCGTTGAACAAAGTGGAATTTAACCTACAAAATGCTAAGCTGTGCTATCAAGTTCAAGAAGGTCTTTCCATATTTTGAAAACGGAGGGCTGAGTTATGATTGCTACCCATTTATAAAAGATTGGAAAAAAGTAGAGAAATTGTGCACTATTGTGAGAACCCGAAAAATTTTCACATTTTCAAATATTATTTTATTTCTTTGCCTATATTTTATTACTGTCCTTGAAAATAATAAATTTTCGGTACATTTTATGAGAAAGTACAATTTTTAAATCATTTTCCTAGTATAAGTTAGTATACGTGATATTTGAGTACATTTTTCGATGTGGGACCCGCTAGTACAATATAATTTTGTCGATTAGGTGACGAAATATTAAGCGTTATTATTTTACAAGGTGCTAGGAGACAATTAGAGGTTAGCTAGATAGATTAACCATTGGAGGAAAGAAAGATAAGTTTAAAACCTAAAGGACGCCACGTGTCGCGACCTTACTTGAGGATGGACTTTGCCTAACTTTGCCTAATTTTCTTACCTTTACCAAATAGCAAATTTTGACCAAAAATCATCTTCATTTCTTCACTAAGCTGGCTGAAACTTTGAGGGAGAGAAAGAAGAGAGAAACTTCATCTTGCACCATTCTTCTTGC
The DNA here is from genome assembly GCA_023065735.1 of Coffea humblotiana. Taxonomy (NCBI): domain Eukaryota; kingdom Viridiplantae; phylum Streptophyta; class Magnoliopsida; order Gentianales; family Rubiaceae; genus Coffea; species Coffea humblotiana. The sequence continues at coordinate 22,453,835 of CM041211.1, forward strand.
TCTAATCTTGAATTCCAACCATAAATCTTGCAAACCACTCCATAAAAGTGCTAGTTAAGGTAGTTTCCAAGGTGTTTGTGGAGTTAATTTGGGAGGAAGAAACCTAAGCTATCATCTTTGTTGAGGATACAAGGTACTTTGGACAAGAAACTTTCTTTCTTTCATATATGTGTGAATTAGTGAGTTATAGTTGCCATATTGTTGTAGCTTTATGAGAATATTTCTTGGTTTGAAGTAGTTTTATGGTAAATTTCAGTTTTAAGGTGAAAATTCTGGTCACATGTGATGCTTGAGGGTTGTTCATGTTATGATAGCCTTGTTATGTGTAAAATTGAAGCCTTTATATGTTGGTTTTGGTTGCTTACAAGAATTTCAGCTTGTGTGGTTTGAATTCCAGCTTTGGGGATTGAAGTTGCCCTGTTCTGGCTAGTGTTATCCGGCCATGATGGAGGCCGAATTGGGCTTAGCTCAAAACATAAAAGTTGTAGAGAATTGAGTGTAGATTATGTCTGTAAATGTTCAGCTCAATCGGAGCACTGTAACCTGTGAAATGACTATTTTACCCCTGCTGCCCTGTTTCTGCCAAAACTGGAAATCAGCATCTGTAATTGGCTCTTTTGGCTGGGAAGATGAATGAATTAGCTTTTGATGCCTTCTTAAGAATTGTAGCCTTATATCTTAGCTTTCTAATGGCTTTGAAATCAACTGAATTGGAGTTGTGTGTGCTGAAGATATGACTGAATAAATCAGGACTGCTAGTTGAATTTCACAGTGAGCTTTGAACTGGAATATCTGGGGTCTGTTTGGGTAAATTTGACTAGGTTTACGTTGAGAACTGGATTGCAGTTTCTTCATAAGAATTGTAGAGCTATGTATTAGCTTCGAAACGGTATAAATTTTACCTCAATCCGATAGGTGTACCTTTGGTTGTGACCAATACGCTAAAAGATGTCAAACCTGTCATTTTGTTCCTTGTCTTAAACCTTAATCCCGATCCCTTTTCTAGTTTGGTTTTGTAATTGAATGACTTTTAGCCATTTTAACGGCTATTGTAATGAGATTATTTGTATGTGATTTTGGGGGCTGATTGAGGAAAATAATGAAGCCATAAATGGCGGGAAATTTGGTAAAACACAAAGGGCGTGCTGCCCAAATTTGCACTCATATGGCGATTTCAAATTTTAAGAGCAGACATAAGTTTTACAACTATTTTACTCATGTATTTTGGACTAAATGCACTCTTTTTACTTCCAAATCATACTTATACATTGTACTATTAGTTATTCGGATTTTCTTTGATTCACCAAACATTTTGATGGTTGAACCGTAATGTGTTTTCTTGATTACTCTTAGGGTTGCTTGGTGACTAAGGGTGATATCCAAAAGGATACTTTGGACGTTTTGCTTATTTAGGTGAGTGTTCTATATACGCTTTGTTTCTAATGACTATGTGAACTATTGTGACTATTTGGATTGTTGCTTTATTACGTGATTGAGGTATGTTATGTTTCCAAAATGATTTTTGCTAGGCGAGTGTGTACTTTATCGCACTCGACCTAAATGAACGTGAACTTTCAATGATTGAGTGATTAAATGTTACTTGTGCATGAATGTAAAGCCTTCTGGCTGAACTGGGCCCTTGCCCTTTGTTACTGGTCGACTCGAGCCAGAAGCGGACTCGGTCGGGCGATTAGTGACCCTGGGTGAATGTTTGGTATACTCGAGTATGACCACGAAGTTGGCGGAGATTGGGGAATGAAATGAATGAACGAACGACAAGGAAATGAAGGAGTTTTCACTTACAAACAATGTTTTAATGATCGGAGAAATAAGGAAAATATTAGGCGAATGAATGAACGAACGAACGAATAGCTCCTCGTGAGCATGTATCCTTTTAATGATTGTGTTACTATCGCTTTCATTTTGTAAATGTTTTTCTAAATTACTTGCTAATTGCTGAATAAACGCCCTTGCCTAATTATTTGTTTGAGTATATAGAACCTCGCTGGACTTTTAGCTCATTCCACGCCATTTGTTTTCCTTATAGGGGTTTGCAAGTATGGGCGAGAGATCTGTATAGAATAGAATAGTCTAGTTTTTGGTTTTGCATTGTTTTGTTTTGGCTTTTGCACTCGCTCTAGTGCTTGGATAGAGTTGGTTGTATTGAGAAAGTTAGATCTTTGGTTACATTTGGGACTGTACTTCTGGTTGAGATTGGAATGAATGTAAATATATGTTTCCAGGTTGGGAATTGTTTTCCGTTTATCCTCGAGGTGTTATCTTTTTGTTTGGAGTGAGTGATCGAGTCCTGGCGAGAGCTGGCCAGGCGGTTTGCCGAACCCTTTGGTTCGCCTTAGGGTAAGGTGGGGCTGTCCCAACTATCCTAGAATCCTTCTGGATAGCCACGACTATAAATCTCTAGCAGTGACTATCCCACTAGCAATTTATCTCCAAGAGGGTGAAAATACTCTTGGATTCAAGAGTGAATGATAAAGATGATTTCATTTGGGCCATGATTCTGAAAATGAAGGCCAAACTCGATAATTATCAAGATGAATACAACTTATTGATGGCAACTGGTGCCTTTTTGGATCCAAGGCAGAAAATACGTCTTTCAGAGTTCTCCTTTCTCAAGATTTATTCACCTTTTGAGTCAAAAAAAATGTTACACAAGGACCAAAAAGTATTCTTTGACATGTATGAGGAATATGTTTCTATAGCTAGTAGCTCAAGTGGAAGTGTAGTTGTGTCCCACGACAGTGCATCTAACAGTCAGGATTCAAGGAAGCAAAAGTCTTCACATTGGGGATAATGTGCTAACCATATTATGGAAGTGCAAACTTCAATGCCCCACAAATCTGAATTGTTGAATTATCTAGATAAGCCCTTGCCATCCAATTGGGTCTGATTCAAATTTATTTGACTGCTGAGAGTGCTGAAAAGTCAACAATATTGTGTACCTGATTTCATCTATGATGGCATCTGATATCTTGTATTCTAATAGCCACAATAGCATTTGAGACCATATTCAATGCCGAAACTAGAGTAATTGATTCATGTCGAGCTACATTGGCTCCAAAGACGGTTCAAGTGTTGTTATGCACTGTTGGTGTAGAAATATGTATGAGATCAAAAAGAAGATGAAGATGAGTCTTAGATGGCAAATTTTCACCATTTACTGATAAGTTTATATTTCATTTCTAGATTTCATATTTGTTTAAGTTATATGTATAATTTGTGTATGTTGTTTTGATATATGTAGCAAATGAGGACAATCAAAGAAATTGAACTTCCAAAGATTAGATTGGCACTTCAAATGTGATTCAAGAATTCAAGATTAGGTCATTATTACTATAATTGTATTTATTTATTGATTTAATTTGGTCATATTTGAATGCCTAAAAATTGTTGTTATTTTGTCTTTGATGGTAGGACTTGGCCATGGTAGAAATGGATGGCTTGGATTGTTGGAGAATGGAGAAAGTTGCTGCTCCTTTTTTGCATGCATTTTCATCTTGTAAAGCTGGATTATGATTGTTGATGTTCTAGGCTGCTTTTTCCCTTGCATGTTTTGGATTGGTTTGATTTGGCTAGTCAGCTGGTAGATTAGACTTGTTAACACTCGAACCAACCAAGAAACAGGACAAAATACTTCATTGAAACCTGCTAGGCCAAAGGAAGCATCTGAAAATCTTGAAACTGAGCAAGAAGTTTACCATGAAGCCCTTGAAGGTCCTATTACTATTACTCAGCAAGTTTTGGATGACATCAAAACCATGAATAAGCCATTTGGATCCAAGAAGAAGAAATCGAAAAAAGGAAAAACACCTCTAATGCACATTAGGACTAGTGGACTTTTGTCTACAATCTTTAGGATAATTTATGACTTCTAGAAATCTTAGTATCAGGGCTCATAGTTTAGTACCAGATCAAAGTATTTTAGGGGCTCTTCGCTGTGAGCTTGTGGTTGACCTTCTCATAAGAAAATTTATTATGAGGTTGGGTCAATTATTTATGCGAAAAAGTACCTTATTGCATGTCATATTCATGTTATCTTCTTTCTTTTAGTTGTGTACTCCCTCAATCCCAAATTGTTTGTTGTGTTTTGAAATTTTAACTTTTCAAGAATAGTGGTTTGGTGGTAATGTTAGCAAATTTGTGTCTAGAGTTGCCCTCTAAAAATTCAAATTTCAAATTTGAACTTAGTGTGAAATATAGATAAAGGTGGGGATAACATTGAAAAAAAATTATCAAAAGTAACTTTGACTTTGGTAAGATGATAAACATTTTGAGACATCCAAAAATGGAAAGCATGACACTTTTAATAGGGGCGGAATGAGTAACACTTAGGGTGCGTTTGATAAAACTAAAGTCTGAATCCATTAAATTATTAAATTGTTAAATATTAAATCTAATACATTTGAATGCATATCACATTCAGTGATAAGTGAATAGCTTATCACTTAATTTTGGGAGTAATTTGTCTAGAAAATTTTATGCTACTTAATTAATTTAGATGCTCAATTTTTGGTTATCAAATGATTTGAATATGTTAAAATCTAAATTCATTAAATTTAAGTGCTGAACTGGATTATCAAACATGGCCTTAGACTTTTTCTTGACTGATTATTTTAACTAAAGGTGCCACTGAGGCGGGATTCATCAAATAACTCCCCCATCCCCAACCCCCTGCCCCCAACCCATTTCCCCTGCAGTTCCTCGCGGGAAAGAAATCAACCTACCATATTTAACAATCTGCTTATCTACGGAACAATTTTATCATTCATTCTATCTCAAAATATTCAATAAAGACATGCTCAAATACTCAACCTTAGACCATTCAACAAGTTGCAAATATTAATAACTAAAGAACATTAGCAACCTGTCAATACCATGAAAATAACATTAAAATATCTGATTGAGATGTAATAGGACCAAATCACAATTGTATGTTCACTTACAATAACACAATTGTAAATACTACTAAATGAGATTAACAAGTTGTGAACATGGAAACATAATAGAACAAGTCAAGTTACATTCCTGTATTCAACAAACTCAGTCAGGTTAATTTCTCATATTCAATAAACTAAAGACACTCAATAATAAGTCTAGCTTTTCTCTTCATCGACCTAGCTCAACAACTTCAGAACATTTGCTCTTCATCAATCTCAAGATGTGATAACTCACCTGATACAACAATCCTGACATTTGATGCCAAAATAAAAGAAGAAAGCTATAGTGTATAACAAACAATTGGAGAAAATTAATTTAGATGAATCAAATTTCTTTAATACCTATTTAGTAACATAATCAACATAATCTCCTTCATCAAATAATGTATTACATGATATCTCTTCCGAAGTAGAGCAAGTAGCTGCACCAAAATAAAAAAATAGCCGCAGATTTAATAAATAAAGAATGCAAAATTTTTTTGTAATTTTAAAAGTATAAGTTAAATCTTTTGTATACCATTTATTTCATTCCATAGCCAAGTGCGAGTAGACATCAATGCTTCAAAGGTATTGGGGTGAAGTTTACATCGATGAGGACTAATTATTCTTCCACAAGTACTAAATGCAGATTCGGATGCCACATTTAAAACGGGTACAGTTAGAATATCCTTAGCCATTTTTTTGTAAGGTGGGGTATTTAAGCCCATGTGTTTTCCACAAACTAGATATGTCAAAAGTTGAAACTATTGGTAACACATTTTCCTCAAGATAAAATCCAATTCAGACTTAGAAGTAACATCACTAGAATTGGAAACCACAAAACTTATCAAAATTAGCAAGGGGATCCGTTTCAACTTCATTCTTATTATGACTCCCAATAACATACTTACTATGTGAAGTCATTCACTAACTATCAACTCTATTTCCGTCCAAACTAGATCGATATTGATAATCATGCAACAAAGAATAACAATTTTGATGAATTGTTTCAATTTTCATGAATGATTCACCACCATAAATGATGGAAAAATAATACTCAATCAACTTCATTTTGTATCAGGGATCCAAAGTTGCAGCAATGCCAAGTATCACATTACAGTCTTCCTAATATTTTTGGTACTTTGCCATCATCTTTTCTGCCATTACTCTAATTAAACAAATTGGACTTTTCATCCACTGAATCAATTATACCTTAATATCACAAACTTTTGCAAAAAAAATCATTTAATGTAGGATATCGAGTACCAGAGAACATTTCAGTTACTTGGTAGAATAATTTTAGCTTCTCACAAATGGCATTACAAGCTACCCAATCGTCATCATTTGGCAAATTAGTGTAGTGTTTGTCACACACTTTAACCTGTGGAAATACGTCTTTATAAATTGCAACTGTTTGTACATTAGAAAAGTCAAAATCCAATGGGTTTTACAGTCCAAACACAACTTTTTAGTAGAAGAAATGCGCAATTGGCGAGCAGTTTCTTAAAAATTTTCAATTCTAGTAGCAGAAGCAGTCCAATACACCACGCTATTACAAATTCTTTCAATAGCACCCGATATCATTTCTAAATCATCTTGACAACCAAATTTAAGATATGGGCAGTACAACGAATTTGAAGCACTAGACCATCTGTCAACAAATCACTCACATTCAACTTTTTCAACAAACAATTGATCATACCATGATTGGTGGAATTGTTATATAAGGTAGTCATAGATATCTTACGATCAATATTCCAATCCATCAATGAACTAAAAAGCATTTCACTTAACACTTTTTTGGTATGTGGAGTAGGAACATAAATAAACCTAAATACAAAAAAAAAAGTTGCTCATGTATAACAAACAATTAACATAATTCAAATTATTAACTTTTGGAAACATACCTCAAAATTTACTTTTTAAGATCTATATAATGCACAGTGATGGCCATGAATCCTCTCTTTGTGTTGCTAGAAGTCTATATATCGGTTATAATTGCTTACTTCCAAGCTTCGCCAAGATATTACAATTCTTTAATCTTTGCAATTCATAGATCTTCATAATCTCCTTTAATTGTTTTTCTTGAAACAAGTTGACAACATGGCTGCAAAATCTTAACAAATTTTTGAAAGCCTATATGATCCACAATAGATAATGGATACTGTTGCAATACAATTGTAGATGCAAAACTCATGGCGTGACTATTATTGATCTAACACATGATTGTGCAATTCTTGTTTACCATCATTCTTTTTACAACCACTTCAGAGTAACATTTGCCTAACATCATGTTTAGGCTTTTAGCACACCTTTTGTAATGATCATGCAAATTATTCGTCCCATGAGTGCTACCTATATGATCCACAATAGATAATGGATACTTATGCAATACAATTGTAGATGCAAACTCAAGGCGTGACTATCGTTGATCGAACACATGATGGTGTAATTCTTGTTTGCCATCATTCTGTTTACTACCATTTCGGAGTAACATTTGCCTAACATCATGTTTAGGCTTTTTAGCACACCTTTTGTAATGATCATGCAAATTACTCATCCCATGAGTGCTACCTATCTTTTTTTTTTACAATAACTGCACACACTATAAAAAATGCCATCTTCACCTTCCTCTCTATCAAAATGTGGCCACATTTTTTATTTTAATTTTTTTCCTCCTCCAATTTCATATTCATCTTCTTCTACTACATTAGTCAAGTCAATTGATTCAACATTCATTGATTGTGAAGTTGGTGAATTATCCCCTTGTTCAGATAAAATTAGATTTTTGAACTGATTCATTGTGATAACAATTTTACAAAGGCAAGAAAGCAAATATCACAATAAATGGACTGCTCACAATGAAGAATTTTAAATAAATCATATAATAGAGCAAAATCATTAATAAACATCAAATTTGGCCAATCGGATGAGAGGCATATTCATTAAATGACTCACAATTTGTAGAAGAAAGTCCAAAAACGAAGTAAAGATCGAACTAGACCGATGATAGGGAGCAAAACTAATCAATCTTTCCTTAATCAAGAACTTGATTGCTATTTTGTATATAGACTAGCGGTCTAATCCTTTTAAATAAATCTAAGCAAGACAAATCCAGAGTCCAAATGCCATACTGATTTTACTACCAAAGCTACGGATTGGAATCCTATGGCAACTAAACATTCTAATGTCCAGCATAACATATGAAATATAATGTGTATCTAAGGGAATAAGACCCCTTTGAGGACTTGATATCAACTGTAGTTACTGGAATTGAAGTCAACTTGACTAATATTAAAAGCCCATCCAATTTGGACTACATGGAATAAAATTGTTAAAGATTCAAGTTGCCCAATACATAAAAGGCATAGAGTCCTATTTTATGTTATTTCAAAATTTCAAATCAACCCAACAGATTTAATGTAACGCCCCCCACCTCTTCCTAGGGCGAGCCCTAGGGTATCCGCGGGACGTCTACCCAACTCTCGTCAGGACTCATGCACTTATTCTTGCTCAAAAGAGATCCACAAGTCAACCATAGACTTAGAATTAAAGGAACACTTTGAATATACAAACTAAATTCTTCTAAGGCTACCATTTACTATTACAATCCAAAAATCCAAATATAACAAAGTTTACCCTTCAAATGTCTCAAATATCATACAAAAAGTTTACTAACTTTAACCAAAAACCTCTAGTCTAGAGTTCCCAACTTTCACTTCCAAAACCTATTAAGGAATAACAACTTAGGGTGAGCCAATGCTCAGTGAGACCAAAAAAATCAAGCAAACAAGCAAATAGCATGAACCAACTCAAATATTACATTCAAAAGTGACTTAACATGAATTTCATATAAGTGAGCAAGTAGCAAGTAAAACACAAGTAGAAAAGATATAGGAGCTCTCATGAGCTATTCCCACATCACGGCCGGTTCAAACCATCTTTTGTTGACCCTCCATCAACTGAAGTAGCAACATGTCCGTAAAACTCCACTTACTTCCTCCATCCACCATATCACCCTCTCGGATCCGGAACCAAACAAGCACGAGGTGATAATACTATTCAAGTATGTCAAGCAAGATCTCAAAAGAACAAATTATAAAATTTCCCATGGTTCACTAAATTTCTAGACCAAACCCTTACCGACTCGAGTTACGAGGTTAGCCAATGGGTTGGGGCGTCCCCACAAGTACAATTAGTCGATGAGACAACGCTCCAATCGACTTAGAATCGATCATAGCACTAAGTCGGGATGAGAGATGTGACGATCCCACTATACCCAGAGGCGTACCAAAGGGTTTAGCAGATCGTCTGTCTAAATCACGCCAGAACTCGATACTTAAAACGAGAAAATAGACTTCACGCAAAAGAGAGTTCCATTTACACTATTACATCTTCAAAGGTTGTATAAACTATTACATCAGATCATACACACCACTAGTATCAGAAAGTAAACCCTAGAGAAGCTACTAACTATAACCACCACAATAAATATATACATCTTACCAGTCAACTTATGGCAAGTATTAGGGCAAAAGGTAACTATTCTATAAACCAAAAGTCACTTATACTATACACCTTCCCGACCGATCCCCGCGTCGGCTCCTGCTAAGGAAAACAAATGGAATGAGGTAAGTTATATGCTTAGTGAATAATCGGGGTAAAACATAAAATCACATTCAAATGAACATGTAAACCAAGATACTTCACATCAATAAACAGAAATGTAACATCACAAGGGTAGGATATAAGTGGCTTCAAAACCAGTTCAATTCCTTGCTTGACTACTTGTTGACACTTCGTCAACCAAAATACTCATAGTCCGTAGACTCCACTTACTTCCCCGTTCACCCTATCAACTTCTGCTGGCTAGTTAACAGCACACAACAGCTCGAGCAAAAGCAAAAATCAATTCCAACTTATAGGCCACACTTCCTACGCGTTGGATAACCTTATAAGGTCCTACAAATTTCGATTGTAATTTCTTTATCTTACCTGCCAACAAACTCGCATTCAGAGGTGTAATCTTAAGAAAAACTTGATTTTCAACCGCAAACTCTAAGTCCTTCATTCGATTATTCGTATAATTCTTTTGACGACTTTGTGCGGATTTGAATCCTATGGCGAATCAATTTCACTTTTTCGTTCGCCTCCTCAACCCAAGGCATTGTAGTCGGGTCTAAAATTTTTTGTTCACCTACTTCATTCCAATAAATCAGAGACCTACACTTCCGACCATAAAGTGCTTCGTACGGTGCCATTTGAATGGAAGAATGAAAACTATTGTTATAAGCAAATTCCACCAATGTCAAATACTTACTCCAACTCTCCTCAAAATCCAAAGTACAAGTTCTTAACATGTTCTCGAGCGTCTGAATCGTCCTTTCAGACTGTCCATCTATCTGGGGATGGTAAGTAGTACTAAAATTCAATCTAGTCCCCAACACTTCTTGCATCTTTTGCCAGAATTTCGAAACAAACCTAGGGTCTCTATCGGACACAATACTTACAGGTATCCCGTGTAATCTGATAATTTCATCCAAGTATAACTTATCTAACTTCTCCAACGGATACTTCATACTAATCGGCAGAAAATGAGTCGATTTGGTCAATCTATCCACTATTACCTAAATAACATCATGACCTCTTTGTATCCTAGATAACCCTGATACAAAATTCATAGTGATATTTTTCCATTTCTACTCTGGTATCTCTAAAGGTTGCAAAAAAATCAGATGGTTTCTGATGTTCAGCTTTAACCTGTTGACAAATCAAATAGGTATGGACAAATTGAGCAATTTCTTTTTTCATACTTTCCCACCAATACAAACTGTTCAAGTCTTGGTACATTTTATTCCTTCCAAGGTGTACCGTAAAACTTCGATAGGTGTGCATCTTTCAAAATTTTTTTTTAAGGCTTTCGTCCTTTGGCACTACTATCTGGTTCCGAAATCTCAATACACCATTTATTCTCAAGTTAAAATCCGACTTTTCTCCCTTTTTAACTTTTTTCAGCCACTTTTGCACTTCAGGGTCCTTTTCTTGAGTCTCTTTGATACGTCCCAACAAAGCGAAATTCACGACAATAATTCTAAGAATTACTTTTCTTGGTTCAAGTCGAGAATTCCAATAACTAACCTCTCCCAACAAATGCAACTCTTTAATCATCAATCTTGCCACTTGTACTTGACGACTTAAAGTATCGGCCACCATATTGGCTTTCCCTGGATGGTATTTTATTGTACAATCATAGTCTTCCAAGAATTTCATCCACCTACGTTGGCTCAAGTTCAGCTTCTTTTGAGAAAATAAATACTTAAAACTCTTGTGGTCAGTAAAAATCTCAAACATTACCCCATAAAGGTAATGCCTCCACTTCTTTAATGCAAATACTACAGCCGCTAAGTCCAAATCATGGGTCGGGTAATTCCTCTCGTGCGGCTTTAATTTTCTAGAGACATATGCTATCACTTTCTCATTTTGCATTAATACATATCCCAATCCTTTCTTGGAAGCATCTGTGTAAACCACAAAACTATCCTTCCCATTTAGTAAAACTAATACGAGTGCTCTTGTCAAACGTTTTTTTAACTCTTGGAAACTCTCTTCACACTTAGAACTCTATATAAACTTCCCACTTTACTTAGTTAACTCAGTCATGGGTCCAGCAATCTTGGAAAAATCCTTGATGAATCTCCAATAATACCCTGCTAACCCTATAAAACTTCGAACCTCAGTAGGGTTTTCCGGTCGCCTCCATTTAGAAATCGCTTCAATTTTGGCTGGATCCACTTTAATCACATCCTTAGAAATTATATGACCCAAGAATGTCATTTCTTTCAACCAAAATTCACACTTGCTAAATTTAGCATACAACTGATACTCCCTTAAAGTTTGTAAAACAATCCTCAAATGTTTCTCGTGATCCTCCACAGTCTTAGAGTACACTAGTATATCATCAATGAATACCACCACAAATTGGTTCAGATAAGGCTTAAAGACCATGTGCATTAGATCCATAAAAATAGCAGGTGCATTGGTCAATCCAAATGGCATTACTGCAAACTCAAAGTGTCCATACCTCGAATTAAAAGCAGTTTTAGGTGTATCCTTCTCTAAAATTCTCAGCTAGTAGTAACCCTGTCTAAGATCCAACTTGAAAAATACTACCGCCCCTTGCAATTGGTCAAACAATTCATCGATGTGAGGCAAAGGGTACTTATTCTTAATGGTGACATCATTCAAACCTCGATAATCTATGCACAGTCTTAAACTCCCATCTTTTTTCTTAACAAATAAGACTGAGCCTCCTCATGGTGAATCACTCTCCTTTATAAAACCCCGCTCTAATAAATCTTATAATTGTAATTTCAACTCTTTCAATTCAGTTGGAGCCATTCTATACGGTGTCTTAGAGATAGGTGCTACTCCCGAAATCAAATCAATCTTAAAAACTATATCTCTTTCCCCGGGTAAAGATTCTAACTCTTTGGGAAAGACATCTGGATACTCCTTCACTACAGACATGTCTTCTAATTTCACTTTATCACTAGGGGTATTGATAAGAAAAGTCAAATATCCCTGAACTCCCTTATTTAATATTTTTCTAACTCGAATCCCTGAAATAAGTGCAGATGAGGCTAATCTACCCCTTACATCCAATTTCAGGGTTGCCTCTCCTGGAATGCATAATTCTACAATTTTCGTCTTACAGTTCAACTGAGCATTATAATAGGCTAACCAGTCCATTTCTAAAATCACATCATACCCCTTAATCACTAAACCCATCAGATCGGCCAGTAATTTTCGTTTTTCAACCCATATCTCACAATCCTTATACATCAAATTAGCTAATAAATTTTGATCCCCAGTAGGTGTTCCAACCTCTAAATCATAAGATACCTTAATTAATTTCAAGTCTATTCCCCCCATAAAATTAGGGTTTACAAAAGAATGTGTGGCGCCTGGATCAATTAAAACCTTAACTAAACGGTGGAAAAGAGGGATCGTACCTTCAACCACCTCAGTTGCATCGAAAATCTGTTGATGATCCAGTGCATAAACCTTAACCGATACTCTAGGTCGACTTCCCCCAACACTAGTCTGTTTAGAGGTTGACTTTTCTGACCTTTGAGTGCTACCTCCTACCTTCAACTTACTTGGACAATTCGCGAGTTGGTGCTCGCACTACCACAAAACAAACACTTCTCCGACTTCCTCCAACACTCATTCTCCGAATGATTTGGTTTACCACAGTAACTACAGTTAACTTGAGGTGTTACTGTCGAACCACTGGAAAGCACTCCTCTCGCTTGAACTGGCCTACTATGGCCTCCTCTGAATAGAGCTCCCCTTAAAGTTCTAGCAGTTCTTACTCCTCCCATTCCTTTTCCTATCTTGGAAGGTGGGGTACTCTTACTATGTGACGACCCCACCTCTCCCTAAGACGTACCCCAGGATTTAGCGAATCGCCTGTCCAACTCTCGTCAGGACTCACTCACTCACTACAACTAAAATAGGGTACAACCTCAAGAATCAAGGAAATAGCACTAGAGCCCCCCACGGTGATTCGCTCTCATGTATGAATCCCCTCTCTAACAGGTCTTGCAATTGAAATTTTAATTCCTTAAGTTTAGCGGGTGCCATTCGATAAGGGGTCTTTGAAATGGGAGTAGTTCCAGGTGCTAGGTCAATCTTAAACTCAATTTCTCTTTCGGGTGGTCAAGTGGTGTGTTCAATCGGTAGTGAACGGTATCCGTCGGTTCAAGCCGATTTCCCTTAAATCGCGTATACTAGGGTTTTAACCTCTAATTCACTAACTTATTATTATCACTTCTAATCACACATTTAATATCATCTAAAATGTACTCATAATCACTAAATTTAGTATACACTTCGTACCGATTACTCATACTACAAAAAGACGTAAAAACCCTAGTTTGTCTTAACGATGAAAGTAAAAGGGAAACCCAAGAGTTTAACGATGAAAGTAAAAGGGAAACCCAAGAGTTTAGCGAATCGCTTGTCCAACTATCGGCAGGATTCTCTCATTATCTGGGAAAATATAATTCATAACTTTTTAACATAAAAAAATCAACTGTTGTTAAATTTACAACATACAATTATATTCATTTCTGTCTCAAACTTTCATACAATCCCAAATACATCAAATGATTGGAATTCTAAATACATTCAACCCTAATCGAGCGACTAGTGTGAGTACTGTGAGAACCCGAAAATTTTCACATTTTCAAGTATTATTTTTTCTGTGCCTATATTTATACTGTCCTTTGAAAATATTAAATGTTTTGTACATTATACAAGTAAGTACAATTTTTTAAATCATTTTCCTAGTACAAGTTAGTGTACATAACTTGAAGTGCAATTGTTCGATGTGGGGCCCGTTAGTGCCGATATAATTTTGCCGATTAGGTGATGAAATACTAAGTGATATTATTCTACATTGTGTTAGAAGATAATTGGAGGTTAGTTAGCTACTTGAATCATTGGAAGGAAGGAGATAAGCTTAGAAACTTCAAGAGGCCACATGTCATGTTTGGATTGGAGGTTGGACTTTGACCAAGAGGATTAACTTTCTTCAAACCAAATTTTTGACCAATTTTCCTCTCATTTCCCTTGCCTTGGCCGAATTTCATGGAGAGAAAAACAAGGAAAACCTCTTCCATTTCTAGCTTCTAATCTTGGCCAAATCTTGAGTTTTAACCAACCAAATTGAAAACTACACCATACAAGTACTAGCTAAGGGAAATTGAAGGCCTTGGTGGAGTTGTTTTGGGAGGAGGAAGTCTAAGCTACCAACTTTCTTTGAGGTTTGAAGGTAAGGTTGCTAAGAACACCCTTCTTTGGTTCCAATAGATGATAATTAGTGGCCTATGGTGGCTTGCTAACATGATTAAGGGATGATTTTGTGGATTAATGGAGAGTTGGTTAAATTTCTGATTTATTGTGAATTTTCTGCCCTAATCTGAATCAGTTCTGTTCGTCCATGATGGAGGCCGAATTGGCCTTAGCTCAAAACATGAAAGTTGTAGAGAATTAAGTGTAGATTATGCCTGTAAACTTTCAGCTCAATCGGAGGACGGTAGCCTGTGAAATGACTATTTTACCCCTGCTGCCCTGTTTCTGTCCGGAAATGATAATCAGCCCCTGTATTTGGCTCTTTTGGCTGGGAAGATTACGGAATTAGCTTTTGATGCCTTCTTAAGAATTGTAGCCTTGTATCTTAGCTTTCATATGGCTTTGGAATCAACTGAATTGGAGTTGTGTGTGCTGAGTTATGATGGAATTTTGGGCCTGGTTTTGGATGGTTGTAAAGCTTTAATGGGTTACATTTTAAGGGTGTTCGATAGCTTATAGTTGGTATTTGAAATTGTGGTTGAATGATATGAGTTGGTGGTTGGGTTGTGTTGTGGAAAGTAAGGAAACAAGGGGAAATGCTGTCCGTTTATTTTCTTGGACTTGAGTGAATGGATATGAGATTGGAATGTAGTTTGTGATGCATAGACTTATTTTGCTTACTTTGCTTAGAATAGCTTAGTGCCACTTTAGTAGAGTTATATGAGTTGTTTCACTTGCACTTGTACATTTCCGTTTAACCATGATGCGTAGTTGCAAAGGTTAGTTTGAACTTCAAATGTTTACTCAATTGTTTTCCAAAACAAACAAGAGTGGCCTAGGGTTTCTCGGCCACAAAACCTAATTTTAACGCGCAAGGTTTTAAAGTGTGAATTTAAGGTATTTTTGTCTACCTTTTGCATATGGTTTTCACCAAGACAATTGTTGCACATTATTCTTTGCAAATGTGTTAGTTTTGAGCCCAAAACACGTTTTACGAAAAAAAGAGGAAAAATTCTAACTGTTCACTATTCGGCCGCCTATCCGGCCAAGTTTCTGGCCAGATTCTGACGTGGCACTGTTCCGAATTTTCCGATGAAATTTTCTAAAACTCTTTTGAGGTTAATTCTATGTTTGGTTTGAGAAAACCTTTAGTTACTCATTTCCTTTGAATCAAAATGTACTCTTTTCCACTTCTAAAATCATACTTTTACTTTGTATTAGTTTTATTCGGATTTCTTTGACTCACCCACATATTTTTGATGATAGAACCATAATATTTTCTCATAATTGTTATTAGGGTTTCTTGGTGACCAAAGTTGATATCCGGAGGGATACTTTGGACGTAATTTTGCTTAATTAGGTGAGTGTTCTATATACGTTATGTTTCATTGACTATGTGGCTAGTTGAAATACTTGATTAAATGTTAAATGTTTCTCAATGATTGCAAAAATGATTTTTACTAGGCGAGTGTGTACTTTATCGCACTCGACCTAAATGAACGTGAAAATTTCAATGATGAATGATTAAATGTTACTTGTGCATGATGTAAGCCTTCGGGCTGAACTGGGCCCTTGCCCTTGGTTATTGGTTCGACTCGAGCCAGAAGCGGACTCGGTCGGGCGATTAGTGACCCTGGGTGAATGTGAATGTTGGTATACTCGAGTATGACCATGAAGTTGGCGGAGTTTGGGGAATGAAAATGAATGAAACGAATGACATGAAAATGAAGGAGTTTTCACTTACAAACATGTTTTTAAATGATCGGAGAAATAAGGAAAATGTTGAACGAATGAATGAACGAATGGCTTCCTCGTGAGCCCGTATCCTTTTAAATGAATGTGTTACAATTGCTTTATATTGTAATGTTTTCGAGATTTCATGCTATTACGTGTTAAATGCCTTGTTTAATTGTTTGGTTATGTATATAGAATCTCGCTGGGCTTCTAGCTCATCCACGTTCTTTTGTTTTCCTTAACAGGGGTTGCGAGCAAGGGCGAGAGACCTGTATAGTATAGTTTACTTTGGTATTGTTTTGGCTTTTTGATCTCGTTCTAGTGCTTGATTAGGGCTGGAAATGTACTAAGAATTTAAAAGATTATGTATATATGTGGGACTGTATTTTGGTTGAGCTTGAGATGAATGTAATTTATGGTTCAAGATTGGGTTTCGTTTCCGCTTATTCTCGAGGCTTTATCTTACTTTCTTTATGTGAGTGAAACGAGTCCTGGCGAGAGCTGGGCAGGCGGTCCGCCGAAACCCTTTGGTTCGCCTTAGGGTAAGGTGGGGCTGTCACAAGTTACAATTAAAAAATTTTCAAAAAACTAGACTACGCTAACTTGTACAAGTCTCACGCCTCGCTTGTACCCTCTGTAAGGAAAACAAAACTAATAGAATGAGCTAAAGGTCAATGAGATCCCAATAGCCAAGTTGACAGTAAGTTTCAAGTGACAATATCATAATAGTAAAGTAGCGAGAATTAACAAATCAAGAAAATAAGCAACAACACTTCGGATAATCAAACATTAAATATTCAGCATTTCATGTAAATGATACGGTTGCTCTTGTAATTGACTCCACCAGAGCTTGATCGTATAGTAGTTGACACTCCGTCAACTTTCAAATAAGGTAACTAGTCAAGTAATACTCCACTTAACTCTAATCTCCGTCCACCAACCAAACCCCTTATCGGACCCGCACTCTAAGATAAACACTGGTGGTAATATTCGAGTATACCAATTAGTCAAGGAGGTAACACTCCATTCGACAAATTAATGACCTAAGATTCGTTATTGAATCGACCAAACCCTTGCCGGCTCGACTCGATTAACTAGCCACAGGGTTTCCGGAATTCCAACAAGATACGAATCATATGCATGTACATCAATTCACTTTCAATCAATGAACAAGAATATAGCACATTAGGGCAAGTGCGATAAAGTACACCCTTACCCGATCAAATCAATCACATATTATTCGATCACATTGGTCAAGCTATTGAAAAGACAAGTATCAAGTTCAATCAGGTATTTGGAAGCACTCACCACAGATTTTAGTGCTTCTTCGATCACGTTCAGGGTATCACTCCTGATTTGGAGTCCAAATCTGGCGATAAAATATCGTTTAAGATCTTTGAAATCACTAAGTTCGAAACTTAAGCGTTTCGTTTAATGAAACAAGTAATTGAACTCATTTGGGGGAATTTTTCGTAAAACCATGCTCGCTCTGTAAAACTTTAAAACTTTTGAAACTATTAAAACTTTGAAATCCCCATTTGAATCGAATAGACGAGGAAAACGTATTTCTATTAGTCGTTACTTTCATTTTTTCAAGGGTACAAGTTTCGATCAAATTTCAACTTATATATCTTTACAAAAAATAGACTCGAATACCCTAGACAAATCAAGTTCAATTGAAACCTCAATTCTTCGCTCGGATCACAAGTACGCACCTAGTCCTCGAGTGAAAAATTTGGGTGGCATGCCCCGTGTACTTAGCTAGTTTCCAACCATTAATGGCTTCATTGTTTTTCTCAAATAGAGTTTGAGAAATTTTGATGCGTGGGGGTGATGAGAAATGTTACTTGTAAACTTGGGTGATGTTTCTTGCACACAAATATTGTCCAGAGTCACCAGCCGCCTGACAGAGTCCGCTTCTAGCTCGAGTCGACTGGCAACGAAGGGCAAGTGTCCAATTCAGCCAAAAGACTTAACATTCATGCACAAGTAACATTCAATCATTGAAAATTCACTTTTACTTGGGTCGAGTGCGATGAAGTACACACTTACCCATCAAAAATCCATTTAGCATCATTGGAAAGCATTTAACATTCCGACAAATTCACAACATTTCACATAGTCATTTAAAGTACACACATACAAGGAACACTCACCACGGTACAAGTTTTAAGTGTTCGCCTCATGTGCACTTCCGACCTCACCTCCACATCTAAAATCATATTTTATAAAATGCCATGAGATCCACTATGCCAAGTCATATTATTCCAAAAGAAAAATTAAACTCAAAATGGTTCAACAACTCCAACTTTGAAGTTGGAAGTGAAGTCAGGACAGTTTTAAGAAAATAGAGTTTTTCCAAGTTTTGCGCAATGTTATTTGAAAAATCATATCTCAAGTTTTCTTAAGTCCAAAATTTATAAATTTTGTACCGTTGGAAAATAGATTCAAGAGGGTTACAATTTCTTAGATGAAACCTTTGCAATATCTGTCCACAAGTTAGTCAAAATCCAATCTTAAGCGGCTGCTTTATCCAGTAGAAAGACAGAACAGGAATAGAAATTTGGCCAAATTTGGAAACACACAGATATTCATAGGAATTGATAAAAATTCTAAAATTTTCACGGTTAAAAAGACTATGAATCTAGTTTCAAAAGCAATAAATGGAACTCAATTTAGATTTTTTCTACACAAGATATAACAGATTTCCCAAAACTGTTCAAGGTCTCTGTGAAAACATTTCAGCAGCATTTCATTTGTAATTTACCAATTTTTCCAGCCATTTCAAGGCAACCTTTTTCTTCTCAAATCAGCCACTTCAAACACCACAAGACCATCACAAATCAAGTTCATAAGATATAGGATACATAGAGTACTTATTTTAGCCACAAATAGCTATAATCAACATATACCTTAAGTTGAAAAATTTTCTACCAAGACTGAAATTTCACAACTAAAGTTAGGAAGTCCTATTTTGAAGCTAAATTTCATACCAAAGCTAGAAATCTTCATATCTCAACTTTCATATCCAAATCAAAGCTAGAAACTCCTAATTCATGGCTGAAAAATATAAATAAAAACTGAAAAATTCCAATAACAACACAAATCCATGAAACCAGCCACAATACTTCCATATTCCAAGTCATATGCCCACTTAAATGCAAGATTAAAGGGAAAAAATAGTACCTTACCAAGATTACCTCAATTCCTTAGGAGAGTAGCAAATCACAGCTTTCTTCCCTCAAAATCACACCACACCAAGCTTCTTCCTTCCTTGTTGCAACCTTCCTATGGATGGGTTTAGGGTTTAAGGTTGATTTCCCACAAAATCAAGCTATGGAATCAAGATGGAACTTAGAGAAATTTTCCCTCCTCTCTAATTTCGACCATGACAAGAAACAATGAGAGGATGCTTGGCCAAAGAAAGATAAGATGGAAAGAAAGCTTTCTTAGTAAACATGTCATGGATCGTCGACACTTGGCGAGCCAAGATTTTTCCTCTTTTTTTTCTTTTCTTTCCTTCTGTTGGTCAACAATTTTGACTAGCTTAAGGTTAATTTTTGGGGAAGATTAAATGAAATAAAAACAAGGAGATTTAGTGTAAGAAAGTATCGGTCAAGTGGTGTCCTCCACCAGTAACAAACGGCTCACGTCGGTTCAAGCCTATTTTTCTTAACTCTCTTGTTCTTTTCTCTTAACTTATGATTCACTAACTTACTCTTAATAAACTTTTTAACTACATACTTCCTCCTACTTAATACCGCTTTTACTACCAAAGTTTAGTACAGCACACTCACCAATCGATCATACACCAAAATGCCACAAAAACCCCTAACTTACTCTAACTTTAAAAGTAAAAGTAAAACTCTTGACTCAACTAATGAAATCACCATGAAATTTAGGGCTAGTAAAATAGTTAAATGTCAGGTAAAGAAAATATATAAGGAAATATAAATTAATGTTTCAAAAATGGAAGGAAATTCTAAGAAACTTTCGGATCCTCACACTACCGGTGATTGTAAGGGCTCGCTTAGGCGAGGAACAATGTACAAAATTGCTAAAGAGTTCTAAAAAAAGGACAAGAGAGCGATTGGGTGGATAATCTCGGATATCAGAGTATAAGTGCTTTTATATGTATGCATCGCATTTTACTAGAGGACAATGAAAAACCAGTGGTAGAAATGCAAAGGAGACTCAATCTAAATATCAAAAAAAGTGGTAAGAAATGAAATTCTCAAATGGCTTGATGTAGGTATATCCTTTCCGTCTCCTAATAATATTTGAATTACCCCAATTTATACTGTTCCTACGAAAGGTGAAATCACAATAATAAGGATAAAAAGTGATGAAATGGTTCACCACTACTTGTGGTTGGGTGGAGAGTGTGCAGTTAATTACAAGAAATTGAATGCAGTCACTAGAAAGATCACTTTTCTTTAACCCTTTCTTGATCAATTATTAGAACGTATAGTTGGTTATGAATTTTATTTATTTCCTTAATAGATTTTCTGTGAGAACCCCGAAAAATTTTCACATTTTCAAGTATTATTTTATTTCTGTGCCTATATTTTATACTGTCCTTTGAAAATATTAAATGTTTTGTACATTTTACAAGTAAGTACAATTTTTAAATCATTTTGCTAGTACAAGTTAGTGTACATAACTTGAAGTGCATTTGTTAGATGTGGGGCCCGCTAGTGCGATATAATTTTGCCGATTAGGTGATGAAATAATAAGTGATATTATTCTACATGGTGTTAGAAGATAATTAGAGGTTAGTTAGCTACTTGAATCATTGGAGGAGAATAGATAAGCTTAGAAACTTCAAGAGACCATGTGTCATGTTTTGATTGGAGGTTGGACTTTTGGACCCAAGACATTAACTTTCTTCAAACCAAATTTTTGACCAATTTTCCTCTCATTTTCCCTTGCCTTGGCCGAACTTCATGAAGAGAAAAACAAGGAAAACCTCTTCCATTTCTAGCTTAAATCCTTGCTCAAATCTTGTGATTTAGCCAACCAAATTAGAAACTACTCCATAGAAGTGATCACCAAGGAGGATTGAAGGCTTTGGTGGAGTTGTTTTGGGAGGAGGAAGTCTAAGCTACCAACTTTCTTTGAGGTTTGAAGGTAAGGTTGCTAAGAACATCCTTTTTGTTTCCAATAGTTGCAAATTAGTGGCCTATGGTGGCTTGCTAACATGATTAATGGATGATTTTGTGGATTAATGGAGAGTTGGTTAAATTTCTGATTTTATTGGGAATTTTTCTGTTTTATATGATAAGTGTTGGCTAGACTTGGATTGATGGCATAATATTGTATATCTTGGAGCTCTTATGTGTGAGTTATGGTTAATTGCAGAAATTTCAGCTTGGTATGCACAATTTCGGTTTTAGGGTTTCAAGTAGGGTTTCCAATTTGGGGTTTATTGTGAATTTTTCTGCCCTAATCAGATCAGTGTTTGTTCGGCCATGGATGGGAGCCGAATTGGACTTAGCTCAAAACATGAAGGTTGTAGAGAATTGAGTGTAGATTATGCTTGTAAAATTTCAGCTCAATCGGAGCACTGTAACCTGTGAAATGACCATTTTACCCCTGCTGCCCTGTTTCTGTCCGAGAATGATAATCAGCATCTGTATTTGGCTCTTTTGGCTGGGAAGCATGAATGAATTAGCTTTTGATGCCTTCTTAAGAATGTAGCCTTGTATCGTAGATTTCATATGGCTTTGGAATCAACTGAATCGGAGTTGTGTGTGCTGAGTTATGATGGAATATTAGGGCCTTGTTTGTGGTTGGTTGTAAAGCTTCCAATTGGGTGTATTTTAAGGGTGTTTGATAGCTCATGATGTGTATATGAAATTGTGATTGAATGGTTATGATTTGGTGGTTGGGTTGTAGCATGGAAAAGTGAAGGAATATAAGGGAAATGCTGGTCCGTTTATTTTCTTGAACTTGAGTGAATGGAAAATGAGGTTTGGAAATGTGATTTTGGAATGCGATTGAACTTCCTTGCTTAGACATACTTAGTTCCACTTTAAAGGGATTTTTCATGCACTTATACAATTCCGTTTTAATCATGATACTTTAGTTTCAAATGTTGAGTTTGAACTTCAAATACCTATTCATTTTCCTCCCAAAACAAACAAGAGTGGCCTAGGGTTTCTCGGCCACAAAAACCTAATTTTAACGCGCAAGGTTTAAAGTGTGAATTCAAGGTATTGACTACCTTTTTCATATGATTTTTAACCAAGATACTTGTTATACATTAATTCTTTGCAAATGTGTTAGTTTTGAGCCCAAAACACGTTTTTACGAAAAAAAAGAGGAAAAATTCTACTGTTACTATCCGGCCAAGTCTTGGCCGGATTGACAGGGGAAGAAGAAAAACTTTTGAGATCGCTCACTGCCTTGAATCCGGCCAAGTTTCTGGCCGGATTCTTGACGTGGCAACTGTTTCAAATTTTCCGATTTAATTTTCTAAAACCTTTTTGAGCTTAGTTTTATGTTTTGATTTGGAAAACCTTTAGTTACTCATTTCCTTTGATCAAAATGTACCCTTTTCACTTTTCAAAAAAATCATACTTCCCCCTTGTACTCGTTTTATTCGAATTTTCTTTGATTCACTGGACATTTTGGATGGTTGAGGCCATAATATTTCTCATGATTGTTATTAGGATTTCTTGGTGACCAAAGTTGATATCCAGAGGGATACTTTGGACGTAATTTTGCTTAATTAGGTGAGTGTTCTATATACGATTTGTTTCTAATGATTAGGTGAATTGTTATGACTATTTGGATTGTTACTTTAATAAGCAAGTGAAGTATGTTATGTTTCCATTGACTATGTTGACTAGTGTGATTCTTGATTTAATGTTAATGTTCCCAATGATTGCTAAAAATGAATTTTGCTAGGCGAGTGTGTACTTTATTGCACTCGACCTAAATGAACGTGAAATTTTCAATGATTGAATGATTAAACGTTACTTGTGCATGAATGTAAGCCTTCGGGCTGAACTGGGACCCTTGCCCTTGGTTATTGGTCGACTCGAGCCAGAAGCGGACTTCGGTCGGGCGATTTAGTGACCCTGGGTGAATGTGAATGTTTGGTATACTCGAGTATTACCACGTAGTTGGTGTGGACTGGACAGTGCGCTGGCCAGAATGGGGAGAATCAAATGAACGAATGAATGGCACGAATGACGGAGGGGTTTTTCAAAGTCAAATGAAATTTTCTAAATGATTGAAGGAATGGATGGTCGATGAACGAACGAACGAGATGACTCCATGTATCCTTTTAATGAATGTGTTACTCTTTGCTTTATATTGTAAATGTATCTGGATTACTTGTTGTTACGTGCTAATGTCCTTGTTTAATTGCTTAGTTGAGTATATAGAACCTCGCTGGGCTTTTAGCTCATTTCACGTCTTTTGTTTTCCTTACAGGGGCTGCGTGCCATGGGCGAGAGGCATGTATTGGAATAGAATAACCTAGTTTGGTTTTGAATTTGTTTGTTTGACTTTTGCTTTCATTCTAGTACTTGGATAAGGTTGAGTATGTTGGGAAATACGGAGCTGATGTATATATTTGGGACTGTATAATTGGTTGACCTTGAGGTGAATGTAATTTTATGGTTCAAGGCTGGGTTTCGTTTCCGCTTATTCTCGAGGCTTTATCTTACTTTCTTTGATGTGAGTGAGCGAGTCCTGGCGAGAGTTGGGCAGGCGGTCCGCCGAACCCTTTGGTTCGCTTTAGGGGAAGGTGGGGCTGTCACAGGTGGTATCAGAGCAGCTTCGCGTGGTCTCTGCGCGGAGTGAGCTTGGGCCAAGTGGTGTATGGTCCTGATTCCGTGAATAAGTGTGAATGACTAAGTGCTCTTTTGAGCATAAGTTATGAATCGTGCATGTTATAAGTGTACATCCTTTTTAGGATACTTGATGACAATAGAAATGTACGTCAGGTAGGAATCTCGATTGTAGATAATTTACACTTGGGACTGGCCAGCTCGAGTGGTGAATTATCTCGGATTCTTGTACCCGAGTACGAGGAGTTGAGGGTAGTACTAAGGATTTGCGATCTTTTGTGGGAAGCAGGATTGGGCTAATGTTTGGTGAGAGTAAGTGTAAAGTGTTAACGGACGTATAGCTCGGATAGTAAGGGAAGTGAGAGATCGGATGGGGAAGTGTTTTAGCCGAGTGTGGTATGGCACGTCGTGATTTTCCCTTTGTTTTGCTCTTGTACTGGTACTGTATATATTTGGTTACTACTGTGTGTATTTAACTTGTGACTGTTAATTTGGCTTAATTTGTCTAACTTGATACGATTTCTTGCATATTTGGTGTGTTATCTCTTGCTATTTTAGTCGATTTACTTTAATTGCATACTAAAACGCCCTTTGAAAAAAAAAAAGAGAGAGAGAAAAGGGAATGGAAGGGAGACGTAGTCGTGGACGCGGACGTGGAGCTGGTCGTGGCCGTGGGGCTAGGCAAGCTCGAGAACCCAGTAAAGAAAGAGCAACAGTAACTGAGCAAGAGCGTGGGCCGAGGGTTGAGGTCGAAGATCAAGTAGCGACGGCAATACAACAAATGACAAATATCTTAGCGCGATTGGTAGATCAACAAGGCCAATTGCCAGTAAATCAACCCCAGAACCCTGAGATAAGAGAAATAGGAGAGGATAAGGCTTTGGAACGGTTTCAAAAGTTTAATCCTCCCAAATTCCTTGGAGGACCTGATCCAGATGTAGCGGAACAGTGGTTAGAAGTAATGATCAACATCTTCGCAGCCCTGAACTACACGGAGCAAAGACAAGTGAACTTTGCTGTATTTCAATTTGAAGGACCAGCCAGAGCATGGTGGAATGTTATTAGGACCAAATGGGAAAGAGAACAGACTGCCTGGACATGGGTAAACTTTACACGGGAATTTTACGAGAAATACCTCCCACCTCTGGTCCAAGAAAGGAGGGAGAACGAATTTATTGGATTGCGTCAAGGAACCCTGAGTGTGGCCGAATATGAGATGAAATTCACTAAACTATCCAAGTTCGCCTCTGAATTAGTGGTTACCGAGCGAAGAAGGATAAGGCGGTTCATCCAAGGTTTGAATTTGGAAATTCAAGAAGCTTTAGTGGCGGTTCAAGTTAACACTTTTACGGAAGCTCTCGAGAAAGCACAAAGAATTGAGGATGCAAAAGCACAGGTAAAAGCTTTTCAAGTGCGGAAAAGGGGCGCACCTAGTGGCATACCTGAAGAATTTGGGGAAAAGACAACGCCCTCCAAAGTGCCAAAAGTGAACCATTTCCCTCATCCACCCTGGACATTTGGAGCACTATATGAGAGATCTACAAAAGGAAGTCAGATAGTACCTGAGAAGACTTCTCGCGAAAGCCAAACCGGAATTCCTGAGAAGGCTTGTGGCTATTGCGGAAAGGCAAACCACACTGAGAATGACTGTTGGAGGAAAGGGCGAAAGTGTTTGATCTGTGGGAGTGGTGAGCATCAGCTGAGTAATTGTCCAAGGAGGCAGCCACGAGAGGCTGGTACTCAACAAGTAAGTGGAGCCAAACCGAAACCGACTAGCGAACGAGGGAACCGAACAACAACACCAGCTCAGGTATATGCCATAGAACCGCAACAAGCTCCGGGATCACATGAGGAAACGGAAGGTAAAATTTCGAGGACGAAATTTCTTAAGGGGGAGAGAGTGTGAGAAGCCGAAAATTTTCACATTTTCAAGTATTATTTTATTTCTGTGCCTATATTTTATACTGTCCTTTGAAAATATTAAATGTTTTGTACATTTTACAAGTAAGTACAATTTTTAAATCATTTTGCTAGTACAAGTTAGTGTACATAACTTGAAGTGCATTTGTTAGATGTGGGGCCCGCTAGTGCGATATAGTTTTGCCGATTAGGTGATGAAATACTAAGTGATATTATTCTACATGGTGTTAGAAGATAATTAGAGGTTAGTTAGCTACTTGAATCATTGGAGGAGAATAGATAAGCTTAGAAACTTCAAGAGGCCATGTGTCATGTTTTGATTGGAGGTTGGACTTTTGGACCCAAGACATTAACTTTCTTCAAACCAAATTTTTGACCAATTTTCCTCTCATTTTCCCTTGCCTTGGCCAAACTTCATGAAGAGAAAAACAAGGAAAACCTCTTCCATTTCTAGCTTAAATCCTTGCTCAAATCTTGTGATTTAGCCAACCAAATTAGAAACTACTCCATAGAAGTGATCACCAAGGAGGATTGAAGGCTTTGGTGGAGTTGTTTTGGGAGGAGGAAGTCTAAGCTACCAACTTTCTTTGAGGTTTGAAGGTAAGGTTGCTAAGAACATCCTTTTTGTTTCCAATAGTTGCAAATTAGTGGCCTATGGTGGCTTGCTAACATGATTAATGGATGATTTTGTGGATTAATGGAGAGTTGGTTAAATTTCTGATTTTATTGGGAATTTTTCTGTTTTATATGATAAGTGTTGGCTAGACTTGGATTGATGGCATAATATTGTATATCTTGGAGCTCTTATGTGTGAGTTATGGTTAATTGCAGAAATTTCAGCTTGGTATGCACAATTTCGGTTTTAGGGTTTCAAGTAGGGTTTCCAATTTGGGGGTTTTATTGTGAATTTTTCTGCCCTAATCTGATCAGTGTTGTTCGGCCATGATGGGAGCCGAATTGGACTTAGCTCAAAACATGAAGGTTGTAGAGAATTGAGTGTAGATTATGCTTGTAAAATTTCAGCTCAATCGGAGCACTGTAACCTGTGAAATGACCATTTTACCCCTGCTGCCCTGTTTCTGTCCGAGAATGATAATCAGCATCTGTATTTGGCTCTTTTGGCTGGGAAGATGAATGAATTAGCTTTTGATGCCTTCTTAAGAATTGTAGCCTTGTATCGTAGATTTCATATGGCTTTGGAATCAACTGAATCGGAGTTGTGTGTGCTGAGTTATGATGGAATATTAGGGCCTTGTTGTGGTTGGTTGTAAAGCTTCCAATTGGGTGTATTTTAAGGGTGTTTGATAGCTCATGATGTGTATATGAAATTGTGATTGAATGGTATGATTTGGTGGTTGGGTTGTAGCATGGAAAAGTGAAGGAATATAAGGGAAATGCTGTCCGTTTATTTTCTTGAACTTGAGTGAATGGAAATGAGGTTTGAAATGTGATTTTGGAATGCGATTGAACTTCCTTGCTTAGACATACTTAGTTCCACTTTAAAGGGATTTTTCATGCACTTATACAATTCCGTTTTAATCATGATACTTTAGTTTCAAATGTTGAGTTTGAACTTCAAATACCTATTCATTTTCCTCCCAAAACAAACAAGAGTGGCCTAGGGTTTCTCGGCCACAAAACCTAATTTTAACGCGCAAGGTTTTAAAGTGTGAATTCAAGGTATTTGACTACCTTTTTCATATGATTTTAACCAAGATACTTGTTATACATTAATTCTTTGCAAATGTGTTAGTTTTGAGCCCAAAACACGTTTTACGAAAAAAAAGAGGAAAAATTCTACTGTTCACTATCCGGCCAAGTCTTGGCCGGATTGACAGGGGAAGAAGAAAAACTTTTGAGATCGCTCACTTCCTTGA
The DNA here is from genome assembly GCA_023065735.1 of Coffea humblotiana. Taxonomy (NCBI): domain Eukaryota; kingdom Viridiplantae; phylum Streptophyta; class Magnoliopsida; order Gentianales; family Rubiaceae; genus Coffea; species Coffea humblotiana. The sequence continues at coordinate 22,481,960 of CM041211.1, forward strand.
ATCCGGCCGACAATCCGACCGGATATCCGGCCAAGTTCTGGCCGGATTCTGACGTGGCAACTGTTTCAAATTTTTCCGATTTAATTTTCTAAAACCTTTTGAGCTTAGTTTTATGTTTGATTTGGAAAACCTTTAGTTACTCATTTCCTTTGATCAAAATGTACCCTTTTCACTTTCAAAAAAATCATACTTCCCCCTTGTACTCGTTTTATTCGAATTTTCTTTGATTCACTGGACATTTTGATGGTTGAGCCATAATATTTTCTCATGATTGTTATTAGGGTTTCTTGGTGACCAAAGTTGATATCCGGAGGGATACTTTGGACGTAATTTTGCTTAATTAGGTGAGTGTTCTATATACGATTTGTTTCTAATGATTAGGTGAATTGTTATGTGTGACAGCCCCACCTTCCCCTAAGGCGAACCAAAGGGTTTGGCGGACTGCCTGCCCAGCTCTCGCCAGGACTACGGAATCGAATCCCACAAAACCCTAGACTACGCGCGATAGAATCCAAAACCATAGAATCACAACATCTCAAATGATTACACTTATACATATTGTTACATCAAAGTCTTGAACAAAGTAACTAAAATACAAGCCAGGGTATCCATATCGGTCAAAATACAATTAGGGTTTCAATTGCAAAAGAGCTTAACAAAATACATATACAATAGCTCGCCCCTTTTCTTCAAAAATCATGATTTCCAAGAAGTTAAACCCTGTAAGGAAAACAAAAGTAACGGAACGGGGTGAGTTTGCGCTCAATGAGGTACCAAGAATACAAGTAGTCATGGATCATGGCATTTCACGTTTAAGGCACATATAAGGAAATGAACAATTATCTCAACTGGAAAGGATACAGGTGGCTCTCAGGAGCCAAATTCCCATTTCCGTACTTGATCCAAACTCGTTGACCCTCCGTCAACGTTTAATGAAATAACATGTCCGTAGATCCCTCTTAAACGCCAAATCCCGATCACCAAACATACCCCTTACCGGGCCCGAACGCCGAACAGGAATAGAGATGGTAGTACTCGAGTATACCGGAAATCCAGAGTCTCAATACCCAAAGATTTCCAAAGAACAGGCACCCATGGTTCGTTAATTTCCTCGACCAAGCCCTTGCTGGCTCGAATCAAGTAACTACCCATGAGGTTGAGCTCAGAGTTAACAGGCACAGGAAGGTCGTTGGATACGCGTCCAAACGACATCATATCAAGTATAAATAACCGATTCAAGTGTACATGAGATCCATAGTAGACACAAGTAACAGAGTCAAGTACATATACAGGAAACAAGTCACACATGCCAGAGAACGAGTGTGATAAAATACACCCTCGTCTCATACCGGACAAACAGATGATACAGTCATTCAAGTTACAATTTGCAAGTACATATACAAAGTTAGGCAACAAGTGAGGGGAGTGGTACACTCACCAGTTCAAGTGCAGATACTTCAAAAGTTTTTCCCCCAAAATGACTTTAATCGCCAAGAAACCCTAAAATAACCAAAGTAGCAATTAAGGTTTTCACATCCCAAATTCTAGTAAACGAAACGCACAAGTGAGGCTCGACTATGAGTCGTATGCCTACCCCAAATGAACTATGAAGGCAAAGTTGCAAAAGCGTGATTTCGGAACGAAAAGGTAACAGGAGGACCTAGGGGCTTGAATGACCTAAAAGCCGTTCATCTACTAAGAATCAACTCAAACTTGAAGGAACCAAGCGGCCTAGAAAGTTGGGCGGCGTGCCCTTTGTGTTTACCAAATTTCCAGCCATATATGGCTTCATTATTTTCCTCAATCAGCCCCAGAAACACACACAAATAAGGTTACCACAATAGCCCTTCCATAGGCTCCAAAATCATCCCAGTATAACACAAGTGCAATAGTGCAAGCAAATATCAATTTTGGAGACAAAAGCTAAATGGCAGATTTGGTATCTCGTAGCATTTTAGTCATAACCGAAGCTATGGTTATCGAATCGGGGTGAACCTTATACCATTTCGAAGCTAAGACAGAGGGAAACAACGTTTATGAAGGCCACTTAACCTAATTTATAGTTTATCTAAGTCGAATTTACCAAACACAGATCCAAAAGTTTAAGATCAGTTTAGTTATCAGCACTGACTTTAACCAGCAATAACTCAGGCTACACAACTCTGATTCAGTTGATTCCAAAGCCATTAGAAAGCTAAGATACAAGGCTACAATTCTTAAGAAGGCATCAAAAGTTAATTCATTCATATTCCCAGTCAAACGAGCCAATTACAGAGGCTGATTATCATTTCCGGACAGAAACAGGGAAGCAGGGATAAAATAGTCATTTCACAGGCTACCGTGCTCTGATTGAGTTGAAATTTTACAGGAATAATCTAAACTTAATTCTCTACAACTTTCAAGTTTTGAGCTAAGGCCAATTCGGCCTCCATCCTGGACGAACAGAACTGGTCAGAACAGGGCAATATAAGAACCCTAATCTGGAATTTTCCCACATAAAGCTGAAATTTCCGCAATTAACCACAATTAATGCACAATAACTTCAATTCCATACCATACTAAGCCACCAATCCAAGCCAACAATAATTATCATATGAAAACAGAAAATTCCCAAGAAAATAAGAAATTCACCTAACTTTACTTTAAACCACAAATTCATCCATAAACTAAGCTCCTTAACCGATATAAGCCACTACTTTGCAATTATTATGGACAAAATTGAAGTTCTAAGCAATATACCTCAATCACCAAGAAAGGTAGCAACTTAGGGCTTCTCTTTGCAAAATCACTCCACAAGCACCTTTGATCTTCCTTAATAAGCAATTCCTACGGAGGAAATCGGATTTTTATCGGTTGATTTGCAAGATTTGGACAAGAAATTGAAAGAAAAGTTGGAGCTCTCTTTTCTTTTCTTGCTCTCTGATTTTCGGCCATAAGAGGAAAGAAATGAAGATGATTTTGGTCAATTTTTAGCTTTAGTAAAGTTGTAAGAAAGTTAGGCAAAACTTGGCCCAATAGAAATGCGACACGTGTCACCTTTTTTTGATCTTTTCCTTATCCTTTAGCTTACTAATGACTAAGCATCTAGCCAACCTCTGATTATCTCTTAGCACTCAGTAATTAAATGCCTTACTGCACAACTTAACCTAATTGGCCGAATTTCTCTCACTTAACGCCTTAGCGGGTCCCACATCCGCTATTTGCTCCAAATCTCTCGTGAACTCACTTATACTAGAAAAATGACTTAAATACTATATTTACTTATAAAACATGTATAAAATGAATATAATAAAGAAAATATAGAAAATGTGTGCACGGAAACCGATAAAACCCTAAAACCCTAAAATCGGATTTTTTTGTCTTCCTCGAGTTCTCACATTATGACTATTTGGATTGTTACTTTAATAAGCAAGTGAATTATGTTATGTTTCCATTGACTATGTGACTAGTGTGATTCTTGATTTAATGTTAATGTTCCCAATGATTGCTAAAAATGAATTTTGCTAGGCGAGTGTGTACTTTATCGCACTCGACCTAAATGAACGTGAAATTTTCAATGATTGAATGATTAAATGTTACTTGTGCATGAATGTAAGCCTTCGGGCTGAACTGGGCCCTTGCCCTTGGTTATTGGTCGACTCGAGCCAGAAGCGAACTCGGTCGGGCGATTAGTGACCCTGGGTGAATGTGAATGTTTGGTATACTCGAGTATTACCACGTAGTTTGGTGTGGACTGGACAGTGCGCTGGCCAGAATGGGGAGAATCAAATGAACGAATGAATGGCACGAATGACGGAGGGGTTTTCAAAGTCAAATAAAATTTTCTAAATGATTGAAGGAATGGATGGTCGATGAACGAACGAACGAATGACTCCATGTATCCTTTTTAATGAATGTGTTACTCTTGCTTTATATTGTAAATGTTATCTGGATTACTTGTTGTTACGTGCTAATGTCCTTGTTTAATTGCTTAGTTGAGTATATAGAATCTCGCTGGGCTTTTAGCTCATTCCACGTCTTTTGTTTTCCTTACAGGGGTTGCGTGCATGGGCGAGAAGCATGTATAGAATAGAATAGCCTAGTTTTGGTTTGAATTGTTTTGTTTGACTTTTGCTTTCATTCTAGTACTTGGATAAGGTTGAGTATGTTGGGAAATACGGAGCTGATGTATACATTTGGGACTGTATAATTGGTTGAGCTTGAGGTGAATGTAATTTTATGGTTCAAGGCTGGGTTTCGTTTCCGCTTATTCTCGAGGCTTTATCTTGCTTTCTTTGATGTGAGTGAGCGAGTCCTGGCGAGAGCTGGGCAGGCGGTCCGCCGAACCCTTTGGTTCGCCTTAGGGGAAAGTGGGGCTGTCACATTTTCAGGTTATAACCAAATAGTTATAGTTCTGAAAGACCAACAAAAGATTGCATTTACTTACCCTTATGGTACTTTTGCCTTTAGAAGGATGCCATTTGACCTATGCAATGCTCCTGTTACATTTCGACGTTGCATGATGACCATATTTTCTGATTATGTTGAGAAAATTATAGAAATTTTTATGGATGATTTTTCAGTCTTGGGTTCATCTTTTGACCATTGTCTTCATAATTTTGATTTAATTTTACAAAAATGCGAGGAGACAAATCTTATGCTAAATTGGGAGAAATGTCATTTTATGGTTCATGAAGGAATTATTTTAGGGCACAAGATTTCCTCTAAAGGAATTGAAGTGGATAAAGCAAAAATAGAAGTTATTCAACGAATGCCACCTTCAAACAATGTCAAGAAGATAAGAAATTTCCTCAAACACGCAGGCTTTTATAGATATTTTATTAAGAATTTTCTAAAATAACCTTTTCATTTTAGTGATGAGTGTTTAATTGTATTTGATAGGTTGAAGAAGGAATTGACTTTCACACCCATTATAATTTCACTAGATTGATTGCTACCCTTTGATTTGATGTGTGACGCAGCGACTATGTGGTTGGAACAGTTTTGGGGTAAAAAAAAAAGAAGAAAAAAATGCATGTTATCTATGATGCTAGCAAATTGTCAAACAAGGTACAATTCAATTATGCAACTATGGAAAATGAGTTATTGGTGGTGATATTTGCCCTAAATAAATTTAGATCTTATTTAGTAGGATTTAAAGTTATTATCTATACAGACCATTCAACTCTTAAATACTTATTGCATAATAAAGATACAAAATCTCATCTAATCTGGTGGATTCTTTTATTGTAGAAATTTGATGTTGAAATTACGGACAAAAAGGGATCGGAGAACCTTATAGCAGATGTGAGGACTCGCAAATTTACTTGTTTTAAATTCCTATTACTAGCTTATTTAAATATTTAATTGCCTGTTTACTCCAAATATTTTATTTCAACCTTTTTAAACCCAATTACATGGAACTATGACTTATATTTTTAAAATGACTCGTTTCAAAATTTAAATTTTTGAAAACTCGTTAAATGAGAATAGTGAATACATATTTGGAGACAATAAGCGATTTGAGAGTACAGTGAACTTGGAGAGTGAGGACTCATACATTAGTCCTAAGATGGTTATTTTTATGTTTAAACACTCAAGTAATAGTTAGTTATACTATCGTTATAAGAATTTCTTAGAAATTTTGCTTCATCGCGCACAAGTTGGAAATTCGCGTTTTCGCGCGTGCGACTAATTGGAGGATTCTAGAAATTATTTTTAAACTATTAAGAGTGAATAATAATAGTATGAATGGAAGTGCATTAGAGGTATAATGCACAAGTGAAACAAACTCGAGAGGAAATGAGCACGAAACGCGCGCGTGCGCGCACTAGCGAGAGTTGACTTTGGAGTACCTTTTTTGCCACACACTTAAGCTTGTCAAGGAAGCTTCATTTTCAGCAAAACACTCTCTCTCTCAGACCCTCAAGCAGCCGCCCACCATAGGAGGAAGAAGACCAAAAACTTTTCTTCATTTCACTTCACATTCTTGCACCAAATCACCTCAAATTCACACTACACCTTACAAATAACTTGGAGATCAACTTAAACTAGAAGGGAGGCACCATTCTCCTGGTTTTCTTGAGCTTCAAAGGGCCAAAAATTTCTGTTTTAGTCATCTAAGGAGGTAACAAGCGATCAACCTCTTGAATCTTGGTTTATATAAGTTATATTGCACTTGTGAGCTTGTAGATGCATGTCGGTAGCTCTATATTGTTGGAAATCTTGTGAGTGGGCTCTATGAAATCCCACAATGGACTTGATGAGCTGATTTGTTGATATTGGGTGTTATTTGTGTTGGATTAGTGCTTAATCTAGTGAATATAAGTTGTATTGTGGAAGAAAACTCAAAGGAGGTGAAATGAGAAAAAGGGACGGTTCTGCCCCTGTGTTGCCGCGCCTCTTTAGTACAATTTTTGTGGTCCAATTGACTTGATCTTGATGTAAATGTGTAATATTGGTTGTGTAGAAAGGTTCCTCAAAAAAGTACTTGATTTGGTTAGGTAAAAGTTGAGATTTCGAAATTTCACCAAAACTAGAAAACCTGACCCGAGTCTCTCTGGCAGTGATTTTGTTTCGACCATAACATTTTACTCCAATGTTGAAATCGAGTGCCATTTGTGGGATTAGAAACTATACACTCCCAGTTTTTCCAACGGTATAAAATGCATTCCCTGATTCCACTTGAGTGAACCGTACTAGCCTTTCAAAGTCACCTGTCCTGTTTTTCAGATGAGTTGGGAAACCTGTTATGAGCTGCAACTTGATGCCTGAATATGAGCTAGTTGTAGGCAGAATTTTAAAAAGATTTCTTCTGATAAATTATATCCTTATAAGTGTAGTTTCCAACGCCACCAACTATGCTCAATTCCAAGTTGAATTGAGTGAGGTATGGCCGAATTACGAAACTGTCTTAGTGAAAAAAACCCTAATTCTGGGCTGATTTATGGCAAATCTTGATTTGGGACTTGTTATTTCGAAATTCATGGTGTTAGACACCTACCAAATGTATTTTGGAGGTTTTTTAGACCTTTCATTCATAAATAAACTATGTTTGAGAAAATTTCATTGGCCAAATGTTTGAGAAAAGGAGAATGGAAGTACAAGGCAGCTTTGCCTTGGAAATTTGGAAACATTAGTGACTTTGTTAACTAACTTCCCAAATGAATTTTGTATGAGACTTGGTAGAGGAATAACCCTCATATGGTAGGATAATACTACCAAATTTGGTGCCATTCTGAGTCCGTTTCGATACTCAACTAAAGTCCCAAAACTCAAGCTTAAAATCTGGAATTTTGCCCAGTGGTCTTCATTTTCGTACCAACTTTGAGCTGCTATATCTTGGCGTTCAAAACTCTGATTCTTGTTCCATTTATGGTGTTTTAAACTTTGTTTGTAACTCTAATTTATTTCCAAATTTCAGAGGCTAATTCACATTCTACGAATTTTGCCGAATTTCCAAAGTTAGCCAAAAACCAACCCCGAAACTGTCTTGATAAGCCTAAAACAGCAACTTTGAGCCGAATTTTGAATACCTTCCATTTGAATACCAAGTTTTCCAATTTCAGACTTGTAGAGAGTGAGATACGATGTTTCCAAGATTGCTTGACAAGTCAGAAATTTCCAAACTTAAAGGAAATTGAGTTTTTAGAACTCATCATTTTTCCTTGAATACCACTTGACCATTTTGGACTTGTTTTCACGAAGAAAATTAGTTTTTCCTTGTACTTTTAAACACCACCTTTGAACCTTGAATTTGAGCAGGTTAAGGCTCATTTTCATAAGATTTCTCTAGATTGTACAAGTATGCAATATTTCGTGATAATTGGGATTTCTAAGTGGTGGTTCATTATTAATTGTTCAGGCACTCAAGAGGACCTTCAAGAGGATCTCACGATGGAAGTCTGAACCCTCAAGTGTGTTTTACTTCTTGAATTATTTGGTGAGTGCCAAGTGCATGTTAAATGTTTACGTGCTTGAAATGCAATTTATATAAGTGTTATACATGATATGTAAACTTGTCAAGTCGAGTGTGTATTTTATCACACTCGTTCTAATCCGAATAAATTGAATTACTTGACCTGAATTTGCTTGAATTACCTGACTTGAATTGGCTTGAATTATATGCTATGGCTGCATATATCGTTGAAGTGAATCTCCTCGATTCACACCTGACTTGGGGGACGCCCAAACTCATCGGCCGACCTTGGTCTCGAGCCGGCATGGGCTTGGTCGGGACCAATGGTGAGGCATGAGAAAACTTGCATAAGCTTGATCTATAGGAGAGATCTTACTTGGCCTACTCGTACAGTAGCGCCTTTATAGAAGTTCGGGCCCGGTGGGGGGGTTGCATGGTGGCAAGGGAACAAGTAAGTGGAGTATCTACAGACTTGAAAATACCGACCCGGTTGACGGAGTGTCATCGCGGGAAGGTAATTGATCGAGCAATGGAAATGCAAGTGGAACTTAGCTCCTAAGAGCTCTTATATCCTTGAATTGTTTCTGTTTACATATTCTTGCTCGAATTGTTATTTTCTTGCATATTTCAGTTATATTTGTTGAATGGGATTGTATCTTGGACAATGTGCTTGCATGTGTGTTCTTTGGCCTCACGAGCGATTGCTTACCCCGTAGATTTGTTTTCCTTAACAGGAATGGATCTGAGGTGGAATTCGGAAGAACCCTTTTGATGTACTTTTGTAATAGGGTTTCCAATGGAACTGACTAGTTTTGTGGTTGTTGTGTATTTTGGGAATTGATGTACCTTTTGGGAACCAATGTAAGAGTTGGAAGATTGATGTATTTTGTACTCGTGGTGTATGACTGGATGTTATATATATATAAGTATGGAAGCGACTTTCTTTATTAGACTGTATTAATGGTTATTGTCGTTAAGCGTGAATTGATTTATCTTGAGTCCTGACGAGAGTTGGGCAAGCGTCCCGCAGATACCTTTCGATTCTCCTTAGGGAGAAGTGGGGGCGTCACAGCAGATCACCTTTCAAAACTAGAGTATATCTTGATAAATGACCAAATTCCAATTAAAGAGAATTTTTCGGATGAATTTGTCCTATTACTTATCAATTTTTCATAATATACGGACTTTGCTAATTATGTGGTAAGGGAGTACTTCTGAAGGATTTTAATTTTCACCAAAAGAAGAAATTCTTGCATGATATTAAAAGCTATTTTTGGGAGGGACCATTGCTCTATAAGTATCATGCCAATGGTATGATTCGTAGATGTATTCCCGAAGAGGAGGTACGTGATATTTTATATCATTGTCATAATTTAGAAACGGGTGATCATTTTAGTACTTCTAAGACCATAGTTATGATGTGACAATCAAAATTTTATTGGCCTACTATGTACCAAGGTATTAGAAAGTATGTTAAAAAATGTGATGCTTGTCAAAGAATCAAAAATATCTCTAGAAAAAATGAAATGTCATTAACTACTTTCTTAGAAGTAGAGTTATTTGATGTGTGAGGTATAAATTTTATGGGATAATTTCCTACTTTTTTTAATAATAAGTACATCTTAGTAGTTGTAGACTATATTTCTAAATGGGCGAAGGCAACGCTTCACCAACTAATGATACTAAAGTAGTATTTCAGTTCCTTAAGAAGGGCATTTTTTGTAGATTCGACATCCACAGGGCCATAGTAAACAATGAAGAAAAGCACTTTTATAATAAACAACGTGATTCTTTATTACTTAAATATGGTTGTAGGCACAAGATATCACTTCCATATCATCCTCAAGCAAACAAACAAACGGAGTTAACGAATCGAGAGATCAATCTTATCTTGGAAAAAATGGTGAACAAATCACGAAAACATTGGGTAAGAAACTCGACGATGCATTTTGGGCTTATCAAACGGCATTTAAGACACTGTTGGGTATGTCGCTGTATCAATTAGTTTATGAAAAAACTTGTCATTTACCTATAGAGATTGAGCACAAAGTATATTGGGCTATTAAAGCAATTAATATGAATTTTAATTTTGCAAGTGAAAGAAGACTACTTGAGTTGAGCGAACTTGAGGAACACCAGTTACATACTTATGAGAATGTCAAAACTTATAAAGAAAAAGTCAAATATTGGCATGATAAGCATATTATACGAAAATAATTTGAGGTGGGACAAAATTTCTCTTATACAATTCACGCCTTAATTGTTTCCCAAAAAACTCAAATGAAGATGGTCGGGACCATTTGAAATCACTCAAGTCTTTCCGTATGGGACCGTTGAAGTGGTTAATGCAAGAAATGAGCGGTTCAAACTCAACGGACAAAGATTGAAACTATGATTGGTTGGTGAAATCATCCCCAAGGGACTCATATGTCCTTTGGGTGACTCTTCTTCAATCTAAAGAGCAAATCTTTTGAATCAAGCAAACGACTATAAACAAAAGCGCTAATTGGGAGGCAATCCAATGTTTTTGTTATATATGTTAATTTGGTGTGATTTTTTATTAAACTTTGTATTTTAGTTAATTTGTTGTTTTATATTGTAGGTTTTTAAAAAAGGGAAGCAAAGATGACCATTTGAAGTTAAAGTCAAATTTGATTGAGGAAGTCAACTCTTCGATTTGAGCAATTGATGTATTTGGTCCGTTAGAAGGGAGAAAAATGCATGTTTTGCTTGTTTTACATATGTGTGCACTGATTATTTTGGCAAAAAAATAATTTAGGATGCATTTTGAGTAATTAGGGTGCCAGGTGCTATTTTAGAAAGTTAACATTTTTTGCATATTTTGTAGAAGAAAATGCGAAACCCAGTAATACGCGAACTTAAGTCGCATATTTATAAAGTCGCGCTTTTCATTCTGCAAGTGTAAAACCCACATTTTTCTCAATTTATATTTTACTCAATTAATTAAATGGTAAATTGTCATGGGTTAGTAAAAATATTAGTAGTATAGGTTAAAGGGTTAATAAGGGGTTAGTAAGGAGATAAAATCGGATAAGAGTTTACAACAAATTAAAACTCTTATCTAACCATCAAGTGGTGGGTAGTATTAAGGATCTAAAATACTTGCCTAAGGGTTTAGAGAAACAACAACACCTTTATTTCTCATTATTGTTATTTCCTTAGAGTTAAAGCCGTCAATGAGAAGAGAAGGGAGAAGGCAAGAAAGTACAAAGAGTAATCTGACACCATCAACATCCAAACCAATACAAGTAAGATTCTGACTTGTAATTTTATGATTTATTCATTTTACGAATTTTCTAAGCCTAGGTGTTCAATGGGTGATTCTAATAGAATTGAGTCAAGATGCTTGATTGCTATTAAGGGTTCCAATTCATATATTAACATATTCTAACAACTTGTAGGAATTTACGATGGAATATGTCAGTGCAAATAGTATCGAGCACCAAAATTATTGTGTGAATTCTTCGAATTGCACAACCACAACTGGTGTATCATTTGTGGGTTGCATATTCATGGAATGGATGGATTGGAAGCCTTTGTTTCCTGGTAGAGATCATATACATAAGCTACATATTCTTATGAAGGCTTTCTTATTTGGAGGTTCTAGTTATTCATTAGACATTATATGATGATTTTTTAAATACAATATTGGAAGCACATGTGTTAACTTTATTGTTCTTGAAAAACAGTTCATATACCAATGCAATGGATTTCTATAAGGCCTAATATACACCTATTGATGCCTCGGGTTGAAAAAAAAAGAGGCCAAAACAATTAGTAGTTTGGTCTTGGTCTTACGGCTAAAAACAAAAGAAAGAAAAGAATTAAACATTAATCCATCAAGCCAACAGGTTAATAATTCTAAAGCTCTCACAACAAAAGAAGATAGACACAGAAAAAAAAAGAGAATGAACCCTTATTGGAGCAAGAGAAAAGGTACAATTGGCAATTAGTCCCAAGGATGAAGACGTGCTTGAGTTTCAGATTTGGTTCCCATAAGTTGCAATACAACTCCAAAACATATAAGATAATTAAAATATTCTGAAGATTACTTTTTGGTCCAAAAGGGTTTGACATTTAACTGGTTTTAAAAAAAACTAGCCCTCTTGGTTAAATTATAAATTGATTTTGACTTAAGTGGTCCTATTGGTTAAATTGACTCCAAAATATTTTAAAATTACCCAACGAAATATGCTGATATTTTGTAATGCCCAAATTAGTTAGGCCAAGTCATTTTCATAAAGTAGACTATTTTAAAAGTCCAAATTTATAGCGATGTTCAATTTTAATTAGATATCTCACAAAATTTTGTTTTAAAAGTCCAACACCATTATAAATACCCAATTTTGGTTAAACAAATAAAAAAAGAAAAGAAAAATGAAATGAAACTATCTAAGTTAGGAAATTTTTAGAAAGAAGCACCATGCTATTTTTGGGAAACTATTCAAGAACATTTTAGAGAATGTTCAAACATGTTTTCTAGGATTATTTAAGGTAGGACTAGGCATTTCAAAAATAAGATAATTAAATTGATTAAGGTATATATGTTATTGATTATAGGTTTGTTAATCTTAGTCCCTAACCTTTGATGTTTACAAAACAAATGGATGATACTAATATCTCTTCAAGAAATACTTTCAGTTATGAAGCAAATCAGATTCAAAAATCAAGTGCAATTGAAAGAAACAAAGGTTGCTGAAAACTATCGGACGCTTGTGAAAACAGGATCGGACGTCTAATAATCATTTCGCAACTTCGGACGCATGATGAATTCCACCACCGGACATCCGAAGGAATTAAAACATTTTTGCTAGTTCACTGATTTCGATCGAACGCAAAACATTAGAGCACCAGATGTCCGATAAACAATGCAGCACCTCGGACGCAAAGTATTGCAGGTATCGAACGTCCAAAAGGATTGAAGAAGATTTTTCAATTTCACTATCTACTTTCGGACACAAGCATTAAAGGTACCGAACGTCCGAAAGAATTGAAGAAAATCTCTCAAGCTCACTGCCTGCTGTCGGACGCAAGAAACAGGAGTACCGGACGTCCGACACTCCCAACGGCTAGTTGACTCTTCAGCTGCCTTCTATCCATTGGAAGCATTAATAGAGGAACTTTTTGATCTCATATAAATAGAGTATGGTCAACTACTTTCAGTGAACTTTTGCACATTGAAACGACAAAAGATCAAGAGTGATTTTAGTGTGAAAATACTCTACTAGAAAAATTTGTACTCTTAGTTGTGTAAATTTCGTATAAACTTTTCTTGTGTGAGAAAAATACTTCAATAGTGTAGCTTTGTGAGGGGTATCAGAGCAATTGTAAAACTTCCTAATTTGACCAAGTGTAACTTGGGGTAAGGAGAAAGTGATCCTTCTTTTGTACACGAAAATTGGTTGTATTTGATCAACTTGAAAAAACTTGGTCTATAAAGTAATGTTCAAGTTCAAGAGGAGTTTGAAATTTGGTTTGCTATTCTTTCCCTATTACTTACTATTTTGCAAACATAAATTGCTCATCTCTTCTACTCATAAGCAATCTTGCTTTCTTATTAACTATTCCATTGAGTGGTCATCTATAAAAGAGGGTAAATTTCATATTGAACAAAAAAAAGTGTCTCATAACCTAATTAGTTTTTAATTTACCTAATTCACCTCCCCTCTTAGGTTGTTTTCGATCCTTACAATTGGTATCAGAGATTGGTCTTCTAGAGATTAAACTCAAACGACTTTGAAGTAAAATGACAATCAACAGTGCCATGTTTTTTGAAGGATAATCTGTCACTAGACCCCCAATGTAATGAATCCAATTATGTGAGTTGGAATGAAAGAATGATTATTTTCTTGCAATCTATTGATATTGAATTGTGATTTATTGTTAATGAAGATCTATATGATGCCACTGTTATAGATGAAGTTACACATAGACCAAAACAAAAAATCAGGAATGAATTGACTGGTGAAGATAGAACCCACCTCATTTTGAATGCTAAGGTTATGAATGTGTTGTAAAGTACTTTAAATTCAAACCAATCCATTAGGATCAAACGGTGTAGGTCTGCTAAAGAGATTTGGGACAAACTGAGAGAAATTCATGAAGGGAGTGAAAATGTGAGAGAACAAAAGAAATCCATATTAGTTACTAAATATGAATCATTTAAGATGAAATCTCATGAAAATATTGACAAAATATATTACAAATTCAATGATCTCATTAAGGATTTAGAGGTACTAGAAAAAGAATACTCATTAGGAGAGAAAAATAAAAAAATCGTGAATACCTTGTCCAATGATTGTGAAAGTAAGGTGACTGCCATTGAGAAAACTAAATATTTGAATTCTATGCCTATTGAATATCTTATCAATTCTCTAGTCTCTTATGAGTTGAAACTTAAAATTAAGGTACAAGAGGAAGAGAATGCAAAGGTGAGAAAGAGCATTGGAGAAGATGTGGAAAGAGCATTGCTCTAAAACAGCATTGGAGAAGATGTGGAAAGCATTGCTCTAAAAGCATCTCAAAATAAAGATGACTCGGCTTCCTCAGATGGAGAAAATGTGGAAGTTGAAAATGATCTTGCTCTCATCACAAGAAACTTCAAGAGAATCCTCAACAAAAGGAGATTTAGAAAAAGGAGGACCTAGCAATTCATTCTCAAATTAGTTCAAAAATGTAAGAAACAAAGGAAAACAAGAGGCCAATAAAAAAACAAGCTGACAAATGTTTTGAATGCAGCCAACCCGGACACTACATGAGTGAATGCCCAATGAAGAAGAAAAAAGAAGGAAAAGCTAAACGAAAACCAAAGTTTAACAACTTTTTAAATCACATGGAATGATTGTAACTCAGATGGTGATGTTGAAAAGAAAGAAGAATCTACACAAATGCCTTTCATGGTCATTGGTGATGGTGAGGTAACCATTTGCAACTCTTAATTTGATAGTGATGATGAATCTGATGATGATGTTAATTCCTTCATTGAAAGACTGCATGATAGTTTGAAAGAATTCGATACTAGAAACAAGGAATTAAAACAGAAAATTAATTTTCTTATTCAAAACAATGCAAACCTTTTTCGATAGAACAAAAGTCTGAAAGATGTAAATGATAACTTCAAAAAAGTTGAGACTGATTTACATGTTGAGCTTGATAGAAAAATAAAACTTTGTGAAATGTTCAAAAGGGAACAAGGTGATTTGAAAAGAAGAATGGATAATCTAAATGAAGTACTCCAACACAAGAAACAAAACTGTTTTCAAAAAAAATGAATCAAAATCTCATCGTGGCTTCATGAGAGGAAGTTAAATTCTAATGTAAATGAGTTTACTATTTACAAGACAAGACATGTAAGGTTTGTTAAACCTGTCCATACAAGCAATTCTTTGACTATGTATAGTTTTTGTTGTCAAATAGATCACATGAAAAGTAATTGCTATATGAGAAAGAATATGAGAAATGACATGAAATGCATGTGGATAGTTAGACATAATGCTAACTCTCAAGGACCCAAAAAGTAAAGGGTACGAAATATTATCTTATGAACTTTTGTGTAGGTGAACTTAGTGAATATTATTAAGGAATCAAAATGGTTCATAGATAGTGGATGCTCAAGGCACATGACAGATGATCCATAACAATTTATCAAATTCAAGCCAAAATCAAGTGAAAAAGTGACATTTGGAGATGATAACAAAGCCAAAACAATTGAAGCAGGAGATGTTCACAATGTTCTTCTAGTTGATAATTTGAGTTATAACATGCTAAATGTTAGTCAATTATGTGATAGAAATCTGTTTGTGTTGTTCAAAAAATATGAATATCTTATTCTTGACTCAAAGTTTAATATTATCTTTAAAAGGAAAAGAATAAATGACATCTATGTAATTATTCTTGAAAATGTTAATTCCTCTAGCTTTAAATGCCTTAAAATTTCAAATAAAAACCCTTGGTTGTGACATAGAAGATTTTGTTATTTCAATATGGATTTGTTAAAAGAAATTTTCAAAAAGGAACTTATTAGAGATTTGCCAAAAATTAAGTTTGAAAAGAATAAAATTTGTGATGCTGCCAATTTGGAAAACAAATCAAAGTTTCTTTCAAACCCAAGAAATGTGTTTCTATTTCAAAACTTTTGGAGTTTCTACATCTTGATTTGTTTGGTCCTACACAAATTGCTAATTTGGGTGGTAAAAGATATTATTTAGTTATTGTTGATAATTATTTTAAATACACTTGAGTGATGTTTCTTGTTCACAAGGATAATACTTTCAAAAATTTTGTTTCCCTATTTGCAAAAGTTTAAAATCTGATTGGGTTGAAAATTGTTAAAATTAGAAGTGACAATAGCTCGGAATTTAAATTTTGTGATTTTTCAAAATTTTGTGATCACAATTGTATTATACATGAATTTTCAATTGCAAGAACTCCTCAACAAAATGGTGTTGTTGAAAGAAAGAATAGAACCCTTCAAGAAGCCACAAGAACTATGTTAAATAAATGTAATTTGCCAAAATATTTTTGGGACAAAATCGTAAATACGATTTTGTTATGCAATGAATAGAGTTCTTTTGAGACCAATTGTGAACAAAATCTCTTATAAGTTAATTTTTGATAAAAAGATAATTGTTGGATATTTCAAAATTTTTAGTTGCAAATTTTTATTTTAAACATCAAGGAAAATCTAGAAAAATTTGATAAGAAATCCGATAAAGGCATTTTCTTGGATTATTGTGAAAACAAAAGAGGATTTAGAGTCTACAATAGAAAGAGTCTTGTTATAGAAGAAGCCATTCATGTTACATTTGATGAATCTAATGATGATATTTCCAAGAGTTGTTGTGATGATGATGATGTAGGTCTTCAAAAAGAACTTAAGAAACTCACAATTCATGATTAAGACAATACTCCACTAGAAGGAATTTGAAAGAAAGATGATCCTCAAGAGAATCAAGTATTAGAAGAAAATGACAAGAATGTTGGTACTCCTAAGAATCTTCCAAGAGTTTGGAAGTTCGCTCAAAATCATCCCAAGGAGCTCATTATTGGTGATCATCCAAAAAGGTAAGAACTCGTTCCTCCTCTAAATAATTGATGGATAATTTTGCCCTCGTCTCTCATTTTGAACCTAAAAATATTGTTGATACTTTGAAAGATGAAAACTGGATTTTGACCATGGAAGAGGAACTAAATCAATTTGAAAGGAACAAGGTTTGAACACTAGTTGAAAGATCTCAAAATCATCCTATTATTGGTACAAAATAAGTCTTTAGAAATAAAATGAATGACAAAGGTGAAGTTGTGATAAACAAAACTAGACTTGTAGTTAAGGGGTATGCTCAAGAAGAAAGAATAGATTTTGATAAAATATTTGCTCTTGTAGCTAGATTAGAATCAATTAGAATGTTCTTGACTTTTGCATGTTTCAAGGATTTTAAATTATTTCAATTGGATATTAAAAGTGCCTTTTTGAATGGCTTTATTGATCAAGAGGTCCATTTTGACCAACCTCCCGGTTTTGAAAATGAGACATATCCAAATCATGTGTTTAAATTTTCAAAAATTTTGTTTGGATTAAAACAAGTTCCAAGAGTATGGTATGAACGTTTAAGTGATTTTTTGGTTGAGAATGGTTTTAAAAGAGGTATTGTGGATACTAATCTTTTCACTAAACAAAGTACAAATGATCTTTTGGTTATGCAAATATATGTGGATGATATTATCTTTGGTGCTACTAATGAGTGTTTGTGCAAGAATTTTTCACTATTATGAAAAATGAGTTTTGAAATGAGCATGATGGGAGAGTTGAACTTCTTCCTTGGGCTCCAAATGATTCAAAATCGAGATGGGACATTCATTAATCAAGCTAAATATACGAAGGAATTCCTCAAAAGATTTGGAATGGAGGATTCAAAATAAGTTGGAACACCTATGTGCACATCTACCAAACTTGACAAGGATGAAGAAGGTATGATTGGTAGTTTGCTTTATTAACCGCAAGTAAACCTGATATTATGTTTGCTATTTGCTTGTGTGCTAGTTTCCAATCTTGTTCAAAGGAATCTCACTTAATTGCTGTGAAAAAGAATTTTTAGATACTTAAAAAGAATCTTGAATTATGGTTTTTGGTATCCAAAATGTCATGAATTTTCTTTATGTGATTTTTCGGATGTTGATTTTGGTGGATGTAGGATAGATAGAAAAAGTACAAGTGGTACATGTCACTTTCTTGGTAATTGCCTAGTGTCATGGCTTAGTAAGAAACAAAATGCTATCTCCTTATCTACGGCTGAAGTGGAATATGTTGCCGTCGGAGTATGTTGTGCTCAATTGCTGTGGATGAAAAGTACCTTGAATGATTTTGGATTAATGTATAACTGTGTGCCTATATATTGTGATAATACAAGTGCCATAAATTTGACAAAAAATCCCATTCAACATTCTAGGACAAACATATAGACATAAAACATTATTTCATTCGTGATCTTGACCGAAAGGATGAAATTTGTGTACAATATATTTGTTCAAAAGATCAAATTGCTGATATTCTTACAAAAACCTTACCACTGGATCAATTTGTATTTTTGATAATAAAATTGAACATTTTACAAAAAATTTTTCTAAAAATTTTCTAGTTACACTTTATCAAACGTCCGATACATATGAATGGACGTCTGACAGTGTTCTAAGCCATTTTTCAAAAAATTTTGGATCGAATGGTAGTGTTGGACGCTTCTCTTCGTTCGGCCGTCCGACACTCAAAAGACGCCTATTATAAAGAAGTCCTCTCCTTCATTTGATCCAATTTCAACCGTTGTTTCGAACGCACCATTTTCTCTTCTCTCACTTTCAAATTTCAAATTCATCTCTCCTTAGAACGAGTTTCAAGAAATTGACTTCTCCAATACAATCACACCTCTTTTGCGCATTCATTGGCATTCATAACTCCTTTTAACTACCAACCACTACACCGATTCCAATTTTCAGCAAAAACCCTAGTCGCTCAAAATTCACTTATTTTGGAAGATTCACGCATAAATTATAGTCTGAACTGCAATCTTAGTCCATTTCATACACATCTTCATCACTGTCTACAACAAAATCATCTTGCATATCATCATGGTTCGATTGAGAAGAGGCCCTGCTGATACCAGATGTACCACCAAGCTTAGAGATGAAGAAATTGTTGAGTCTTCCACCAGGAAATCTCTCAGAGGAACTGAGACACGTGATGGAAAAAGGAAACATTCTGCCAAAGAGAAACAAACTGATCAAACTGAGAAACAACCAACTGTATTGCCCGATATTAGTGATGATGAACAGCCAACTGCTGAGCCTTCCACCAAGAAATCACCTAGAGAGATTGTGACACTCGATGAAAAATGAAAACGACCTGCTAAAGAGAAATGTGCTGCTCAAGCTGAGGAAAAATCGGTGAGATGAACACTAGTTTATAAACTGTCTCAGTGCTGGACATCCTTCAGATGAACCGGTGAGATGAACACTAGTTCAACACCAATTCGGATGGGGGAGTTTATTTCAAAACTTTGGTGTGGAACATGCTATCGCTCCGAGAATCAATTATAGCACTGAGACGGTATGAGAGATACTTTCCATCTGAATTGGTGTGGTACATACATCCCTTCAAAAATTGTTTATGGTTCTAAGTTGACATGAGAGGTACCTCCCACCCGAATTGGTGTGGTACATGTTATCGTTTAGAGAACCGGGTACAGCACTGAAACGGTATGAGAGGCACCGCCCACCCGAACAGGGTCTGGTACATATATCCGCTCATAGCTCACAAGTTAAACATATTCATGCACAATTACCAATCATTGTTTATGGTTCTGAGTCGACATGAGAGGTACCTCCCACCCGAATTGGTGTGGTATACTCGAGCCTTGTGAAGGCAGTGATCAAAGTATGCCACCCCCTCAGGTATTTATCCAACTGACCCAAATGAAGGCAGGCTCGGGTATCATCCCACTGATCAAATGAAGGCAGGTTCGGGTATTCATCCCACTGACCAAGTGGAAGGCAGGTTCGGGTATTCATCCCACTGACCAAGTGAAGGCAGGCTCGGGTATTCATCCCACTGACCAAGTGAAAGCAGACACGGGTATTCATCCCACTGACTGCCCAAGTGAAAGCAGGTTCGGGTGTTCATCTCACTGACCAAAATGAAGGCAAGCTCGGGTATCATCCCACTGATCAAATGAAGGTAGACTCGGGTATTCATCCCACTGACCAAGTGAAAGCAGGTTCGGGTATTCATCCCACTGACTGCCCAAGTGAAGGCAGGCTCGGGTGTTCATCCTACTAACCCAAATGAAGGCAGGCTAGGGTATTCATCCCACTGACTGCCCAAGTGAAAGCAGGCTCGGGTGTTCATCCCACTGACCCAAATGAAGACAGATTCGGGTATTCATCCCACTGACCTAAATGAAGGCAGGCTCGGGTATCATCCCACTGATCAAGTGAAGGCAGGCTCGGGTGTTCATCCCACTGACCCAAGTGAAGGCAGGCTAGGGTATTCATCCCACTGACTGCCTAAGTGAAGGCAGGGTCGGATGTTCATCCCACTGACCCAAATGAAGGCAGGCTCGGGTATTCATCCCACTGACCAAATGAATGCAGGCTCGGGTATCATCCCACTGATCAAATGAAGACAGGCTCGGGTATTCATCCCACTAACCAAGTGAAATCAGGCTCGGGTATTCATCCAACTGACCAAATGAAGGCAGGCTCGGGTATTCATCCTACAGACCAAGTGAAGGCAGGTTTCGGATATTCATCCCACTGACCAAGTGAAAGCAGGCCCGGATATTCATCCCACTGACTGACCAATGAAGGCAGGCTAGGGTATTCATCCCACTGACTGTCCAAGTGAAGGCAGACTCAGGTGTTCATCCCACTGACCCAAATGAAGCAGGCTCAGGTATTCATCCCACTGACCAAATGAATGCAGGTTCGGGTATCATCCCACTGATCAAATGAAGGCAGGTTCGGGTATTCATCCCACTGACCAAGTGAAAGCAGGCTCAGGTATCATCCCACTGATCAAATGAAGGCAAGGTTCGGGTATCATTCCCACTGACCAAGTGAATGCAGGCTCGGGTATCATCCCACTGACCAAGTGAATGCAGGCTCGGGTATCATCCCACTGACCAAGTGAATGTAGACTCGGGTATTCATCCTCACTGATCATTATATATTCCAACTCACGACAGAACAACTGTAGATAAGTATTTGGTATCTACGTCTTTGTCTCAATTTTCTTCGAAACTCAGACAAAGAGTGGCAAACTGTAGACACCAAATTTTAATTTATTTTATTGATAATTATTACCTATTTTTATTTATTTATTAATCTCATGATTTTTAGCATCTTAGGTGTCAAATTTTTATTTGTATTTTTAGCTTTATTATTTTATTTTTATTGATTAAATGTATTATTCATTTCTTGCTTAATTGGTGGCTTAATTTTTATTTTAAGAACATTTTTAGCATTAAAATTTATCAAAAAAAGGGAAGAAAAAAAGAGAAAATTGTTCACAAAAACATGTTTTAAATCTTTTTAGATTCAATTTTATAAAAATTAGTTGGTTGTCTACGATAAATTGATATAATAAAATTTTAGCACATTATCTAATTTTATTGATTGGGTTTCATTTTATTAAAAAATCATTTCCTTATTTGTTGCTAATTAAGTTAAGTTAAAAAAAAAAAGGGATGAAGCTGCCTCGCGCGCGCGTGCTCGCGCTATTTCTTTCCCATGGCTTCTGATACGAAGCCATGGGAAATGCTACAGTGCGACTTGCCGGATGATTTTCTCAGTTTTTCCACATTGCTGTCCTTTCTTTTTTTTTCCTACCATTAGATCATTTCCACTTCATTACACCTGACCTTGATCCAAGAACACCAGGAAATGTAGGGTAAAAGCCATCCAATGGCTTGAAATAGGGATCGAAGGACAGCTCAAAATCTGCTCCCTCCATCGGCTCTAGGTTTTGGGGATTGGAAGCCTATAAAAGGTTCAAGAAGTGAAGGGTGGCGGCGGCGGAAAAGAGAGAAGGAAAAAAAGAATAGAGGGTGTTTGAGCAGAAAGAAGACGAGAGAGAAACCAGAGAGAGCCTGAGGGTAAGAAAGGGAGCCGTTCGGCTGGGAAAAGAAAAGACTACGGCGGCGTAAAGAATCAGAGTTTCGAGAGACTGAGATAAAAAGTAAGAAGGAGGAGGAGAGGAATTTGGTGCCATTCTTCAAGGGACGAAGGAGACACTAGAGCTACTATCCATCGTGAAGAGGAGAATCATCACCACTTCATCCCACGGTTGTCACTTGTGGAAGAGAAAGAAAACACTGTAAGTATATCACTTAAACCATGTTTGAACCTTTTGAGGCTTACTAGACGTGAATCCTTGCCATGGATGTGCTCTTGCTGGTGCTGCTATTTTACCTTTTTTGTTTGGTGGAGTATTTCGTGGGTCGGACTAGGTTTTTTGGGTAGAAGTTTATGTTGTCTATGGGGTTTCATCCGGTGAATCCATGAGTCTTGGTTAAAGTTCATGGTTGATGTTCATAACAGGCAAGTTCAGCAGATTGTAGATCTTTTCTTTTATCAGATTTGCATCTGTTCTTTGTTGTTTTTCTTTGTCCGGATTCTCATCAATTGTATCTGCTAAAGATAGGCTATTATGTCTGTGTTATGTTAGAACTGATGACTTGAGGATTATATGGGTTTGGGGCTGATGAAATAACAGATTTGGTTTGAGTTTCTGTATAGTCACAATCGTGAGGGATGAGCTGCAAAATTTGCAGCAGAAATCTGATCTTATGGCCCCCTCTTTGTCTAGATTTCCTTTGTTTGCCTGATTAGTTTTGTGTGTGATGATTGTTCTATGGAAGTTAATGAATGTTGGGCTTTAAAGCAATATTTAGAGTCATTACAAACTCCCTGGATTTGTTAATAACTCGCAAAGTTGCACTAAGAACCCGGATTTGCAGATGAATAAGTTAAAAGGTTGCTCTTTTGCTTTCTTTTGTGCATGGCCTGGGTAGGAAAATCGTTGGAGGTTGCGTAGTATATGGTTGGGTTTTGATGCTAAGATGTATAAAGTGCTGTTTTTATTTGAAAGATTGTTGTTTGCCTGGATTTTATTAGCGGCATATAACCTGAATGTTACGGTTGCAAAATTGCAGCAGAGTGAAACATAGACGAGCCTTCTTTTCCTTTTAGTTGCTGAAGTCTTGGATTGTCTGATGCTTGATTTGCTGGTTCTGATTAAAATGTCGTGAATATGTATATTATCAAAGCTGTAGTTAGGAAAGCCATTAGTTTACTTTCATTCGTGAAACCTAGAATCTGGTTTTCATTGGCTAGTTCAGATTTCTGATTTGGCTTCTGATTTTTCTTTCGTTCCTCTCGAACGAATGTATCTGTCGCCTTGGATTTGTCCTCTCTCCCTTGTCCTAGGTTCCTTCATTTGGTCGTTAAATAGGTTAGCATTGGTTTGAGTCAATTTGCATGAACATGTCTAAGCCGAAAATGAAAATAGATTGCAGAAGAAAGCTTCAGCTGTAGCAAGTTTGCGATGCATTGCATGGCTTTTTCGCCCAGAAGCTTAATTTGTAGAGTTTGAAAGTCTGGTTCATAGGCTTGATGTTAGAGGGGTGGGATTGCTTTCTTTTATATCAAAATGACATGTTTAATGGGTTGTACGATGGGATTGATTGATGAATAGCTGAGATGTGACAGCCCCACCTCTCCCTAGGGCGAACCCTAGGGTATCAGCGGACTGCCTGCCCAGCTTTCGCCAGGACTCGGTCGATCAGAGAGCTAGTAACTCAAAAACATCCAGTGGAAACTTCAAATAAACGGTACAAACCCTAGAAAGTAAATAATAGACAACCAGCTTTCCAAACTTAAAAGCCAACCAAACGTTACATATATCAAACCATACTACAGTTTCATAACACAGGTCAAACTTAAGTGTTAGGCTTACAAAAGTCAAAAGTAAAGTCTTCTTAATACGAGGGATTACAAGTGCAAGCAAAAAGGAAGCTAGTAAGTCCCTTGATCCTAAGTCCGTCCCCGATCTGTTAAGGAAAACAAAGGGAATGGGGTGAGCTAACGCCCAGTGAGGTTCCAAGTAAAGCAAGTAAACACATAGCCAAATTAGAGCATAAATTAACCGAATAAATATCGTACAATAGAAGAATAATTAAATCACAATTCAAATTAAGGATACGGGTGGCTTTCAAAAGCCCAATTCCCTTCAGCTTGATCATATCGGGGGTCCGTTGACTCTCCGTCAACATTTGCATTTAAGGAATATACAGTCCGTAGAACACCACTTTCTATCATCTCCGTCCACCAATCAACCCCCTACCGGGCCCGCACTCCAAAGCAGTGGTTCGGTAATACTCGAGTATACCAGTTTCCAGTGAACAGTAAACAGTCCCCAAGGTTTTCCGGCCTTCTCGACCAAGCCCTTGCTAGCTCGATAGAACCGGTTTGCCTATGAGGTAGGGTACCCCAAACAGTGGCAATGGTTGTTGAGGTATCACCCGTCAACTTATGTACAGTCACATATAGATGAATCACATCTCATACAGTCGCATATAAAGAGATTATATCTCATAATAACAGTAATCAGAGCCACAGTGGAAAATGGGAAGACCGAGTGCGATAAAGTACACACTCGTCTTCATTTCATTAAAACGAGGTTTGGCTCAAGCAGTGACAATTCAAGCAATCAGTTAGTTCACATAAGCAGGTAACAGGTAGTGGAACACTCACCTGGCAAGCAAAGTAGCGGTCACGTCAAGTCGAGCGGTTTTGTGCACCACCGTTTCCCCTTCCTAGGGCAACGAGTGAAAACGTCAACGATTAGGTCTAATTCCAAATAAAGTGAGCTCATTAGGTGCCTAAATGAGTGACTAACTATACTCAATTCACCCTAAGCTTTAGGCCCAAAATGCAGTAAAAGTTCATGAATAAACAAGTTTAACAAGTGCATGAAAGTTGGGTAAAAGGAAAGATTCATTCAAGCTTTAAAAGGTTTCTCGCGGGTGCACAGTCGCGCTCGTGCAGTCTCAGTAAAATGGCCGTATCGCACTGTAGGAAGGTCGGAATTAGGTGCCGTCAGTGGCGTTGGAAACTAGACTCGAAGGGCTTTCCAAAGGTACCTCACAAAAGTTCTAGTTCGTCTCCTAGAAGAAACAGTAGCTCGGGAAATTTGGGCTGATTTTCCCAACCTGGATCAGTCTCAAACCCTTACTTGTGTACACCAATTCCTCATGCTATCCTCATTTGTTTTGGTTCAAACTCACCCAATCAGTCCTCTAATGATCATATACAGAAGCTTAAGTCACTTGGTATCATTTAAGTTCAAAATACACACATAAACATGCACAAGGGTTCCATAATAAGCTAGTTTATCTTGCAAAGGCTAAACCAGTCCACTAATGGTCCTTCTAGCCACTTTGCTTGTTTCAATCTCACTCCAATTCACACATAAGCTTAACCAACCTCTAGCCAAGTTGTTTAGGCATGATCAAGGTATAAATAAACCACAAAAGTCAAGGAAAAACCCTTCCTTCAAAGGCCGGTCAGCCAAGCCATTGAAATCAGTCCCAATTTTGCCTTTAGTCATTCAATCCTCTTCTTCTAATGAGTTGCACCCAAACCACATATCAAGTATAAATCTAGCCTAAAAGAGGTTTAAAACATGTAAATCTATCATAAACAACCATGAACAAAGAGTAAACATTTCATCAAACACTTGGTGTGCATGCTTATTGCCTTAACTTCTACTTGTATACTTCAAACTTTCAACCCCAAATCACAACCAAACAACATGTATTCCACCATTAAAACTCCAAGCACATGATAAAACATCATAGAACCAAGATTTGAGTATTATTTACCTTTCTTAGATGAAGCTTAGACCACCAAATCACTCAACCAATTGAAGCCTTGAAGCTTGAATCAACCCCTAGGATTGGAGAGAAAGTTTCTCACTAACTCACAAACTTTATCTTTGATTTGTTTGGCTTTGATTTCTATGGTTATTAGGCAAGATTGTAGAGCTTTTCCTCTTCCCATTTTGTTGCTAAGGGTTCGGCCATATGAAGATAAAAAAAAGGCTTCATGAAGGTTTAAATTAATTCAAGTTTCTTGGTCAAACAACATCCAAGGCTAAGGTTGTGCCACATGGCCCCTTTCTTGCCCATAATCTCCCCTAAACTTTTGACCAATGCTAATTCCACCCAAACAAGTGTACCAATACTTAATTAACACCCCTCACCTATCTTTTAAAGTCCTCAATCCAAATCAAAGCCACTTGGAAACAAATAATTGGTGGATCATTAAAATTCAACTCAAGTAACTATTTTTCTTCAAGTAAAAGGAATAAAATGTAATGCATGAACAATGTTGTACTACATGGGAAATGCCATGCAATGGTATATAATAAGTGGTCTAAATCTTAGAATAAAGCATTTATTTAAGGAAAATTAGGGTTTCAAGTGAGGGTTCTCACATGAGAGCTACAGGAAACTTGCGGGTGAGGTTGCATGTCAAAATAGTTGCAGGAACTTGTTTTTGTTTTCGCGGTTTGCATGGGGTTTGCATGAAACTTTTTCGAGATTTATTGCACAATCTCCTTCTCAGTTTTTGCTTGTTCAAATGTTGGAACTATGTGTTTTGTTGCATAGTTTAAAGTCTTGATGTTTGGTCGAAAAACTTTTGCTCAAAGTTATGGGTTTGGGTCTGAAATCTGTTTGAGAAACGAAAGTGCAGCAAGCCTTTTTTTGTTGCAGAAGGCTCTTGCAGTTGTTTGCTAGAATTGCATGGTTTTTCTTCGGATTTTTTTTCCTTTCTTCAAAACACCTGACCATTTGTAGTTGCTGATGCTCTTGCTTGCCCGAAGTTTGTGGTTGGTCTGTTTGTCCAATTGGGTTCACCGCAAGTTTCTTGCTGCATTTTTTTATCTGATCGCACTTACAAATCTGATGGAAATAGGTAGATGCATTTTTAGTGATGATTAACGACATGGGTTGAAGTCCTTGCATTTCGGTTTGGTTGTCAAATTGGTAGAGTTTGTTTGAGTTCTCACGCACAAACATATCTAGGCTGAAGTGAAAATAGAAAGCTGCGTTCATGCTTATGTCTTGCTGTTTTCTTTCCCGCAACATCCCACTAAGTGGTTTTCATCACCTAATTTGCTATTTAATCTTGTGTTGGAGAGAGGCAATTGGATGAGTGGCGTTGAGTTTGCATGTCTGGATCCAAAAACACTTGAATTAGGTTCGAATAATTGTTGGAAAATGAACTCCTGAGTTGCCAATGAAGCTTGCAGCAAAAAAATTGCAGAAGTAAAGAAGGCCTCAGCCTTCGTTGCATGCATGAAACAAGTTCTGAAAATTGCAATCTAACCCCTCGAGTTGCCCTTTGTTCTGTTTTGGCCCAGAAAATCAGAAAATTTAATCAA
Organism: Coffea humblotiana; assembly: GCA_023065735.1. Classification (NCBI taxonomy): domain Eukaryota; kingdom Viridiplantae; phylum Streptophyta; class Magnoliopsida; order Gentianales; family Rubiaceae; genus Coffea; species Coffea humblotiana. The sequence goes on from CM041211.1 coordinate 22,509,373, forward strand.
TTTTGTCCCTTTTAAATGTTAATTTCATTTTATATGATTTAATATGATAATTCGGATAGATTCTTTGTGATTTTAGGATGAAATTGAAGGTTTAATAATTTTTTTTAGACTTGTAGTTTTTTATTTGAATTTTTAGTGGAATGTTTGAATCTTTTGTCGTTTAATTGTAAAAATGGGTTTTATTTATTTTTTGTGAATTTTATCATTTAATTGATAGGTTGCACTATAAGTCCTTGTTTTTAATTGATTTCCTTTTAGATCCTTCATATTTGCAATAATAGCGATTTTGATCCCTTAATTTCTTTAATTCTTTCAAATTGGATCCTTATTTGTGTTAATTTGTCAAATATGGTTTGTTTACTTTTATTTGAATACCTTGATTGATTTAATTTTTGTGTTTATCTCCATTTCATGTGATTATTTCAATTAAAGTGATGCCATGACCCTTTTTATTATTTTGGAGGGTAAATAAGTAAATTCGTGTCATTAGGGTTCCAATCTAAGGGAGGTACACTCTATCCCTTATTTTACTGTATTTGACCCTATGTTCACTTATGTGACTTTATGTGTTTAATTGCATGCCTTTTGAATGTTTCATTTCATTTCATTTATTCGTTTTATTTGTTTTAATTTTTGCATATTTATTTTAATTTAATTTGTAAATATTTGGGAAGGCCATTAAATGCCACAATTGTAATAGTTAGGTTATTATATCATTTTATTTAATTCTTTCCCCCTTTAGATTGTAGTAGGGCTCCCCGAATGTAATAGTTAGGGCTTTATTCGCTTTATTTATTTTGTGTGCCTTGCATGCCTATGTGTTATGTGTTTACCGCTTTCCTTGGATCTTGCATCTAGATATCATACTTATTTGTTATGTGTTTATTTGTTTTTTATTAGTTTTACATGATTATTTAGTTATAAACTAAATGTGTGACGTCACCACACTAGTCCAACGCTAGTCGTGGTCTGTTTTACGATTCCACACTAATCCAATGCTAGTTGTGATTTATTTGCTTTTTATTAGTTTTACATGATTATTTAGTTATAAACTAAATGTGTGACGTCACCACACTAGTCCAACGCTAGTCGTGGTCTATTTTACAATTCCACACTAGTCCAATGCTAGTTGTGGCCCTATTTCTCGGTTTTTCACTAGTCCAATGCTAGTGAGAATTTGTAGATAAGGGCTAGTTCCAATGCTAGACCCTTAGGAGCCCTTCGAGTGTTAGATCATGGTTGTGTGATAAAACCACTTCATCTCATGCATATTTTAGGGGTCTTTTATCAATTTTTGCATTTTTCCTTTATGCACACATCCCTTATCCTATATTCCCATTATATATATATATATATATATATATATATGTATATGTATATATGTATATGTATTTTTTCCCATTTTTCCCTTATCCCTCATTTGCCTCTTTATATATCCCCTATCCATATTCCCCTTTGTATCCATAGCCCTTATTTTATATTTTCCTTTATATCCTATGCATGAGACACGACATTAGATTTGCATTTCATTTAGGAAAATTAGAATTAGATTAGTACATTTGCTTGACTAGATTAGGAAATACCCCTTGGGTATGGGATATGGACGAGTTTGGCTTTCTAACCTTAGCACGCTCGTATTCCCTCTATTAAAGGAAAATTGAGTCACGAACATTAGTCCCCCGTACCCAACATGATGCATTCCTTTAGGACATGTATATTTGTATAATTATGATTATTTTTATTATTATTCTTTCTTTTCTTTTCTTTTCTTAGAGTCTCATATTTTTGCACAATTTGTGATTTCTTCGAAAGTTTACTATTGGGCATCACAATTAATGTGATTAGCACCTATTAAAATTTTGAAGAGACATTTTGATTTGACCTTCCGATACATTCTTAGGTCTAGGATTTGCATTCATATAGTACATCCAAATGTGATAAATTTTTAGGTCAAAATAAGAAAATTTTTGACTAAATCACGCAACTAGCCTTGGTTAGGTTGAAAGGGTGCCTCAGATTTTTATCCTTGCCTTCCCTTTCTTTCAAATGTGACTCCTGAATCTTTTTCTTTGATTTACGTAGACTTGGAGTCATTTAAAAATGATTTTTCAACTTTTTTATTTTTTTATTTATTTATTCAAAATATTTTAGGTGACTTGGTACGCTTTAATTCGATACCAAGTGGCGACTCCGATTTTTTATTCAAAAACACTTTTTAAACTATAATCTGGGCCCAAATCGTCGCACTTTCAAACCCCATTTTAGGCCCAATTTCTTTATTTATTTTCTAAAAATCAAAAATACATTTTCACTCAAAAATCAATCAAAAATCCATTTTCTCAAAACTCCTTATTTTCCTTATTTTTAAAAATGGGGCGCGACAGTTGGTGACTCCACTGGGGATTAAGAGAGTCCGAGCAAATTTGATTTAGTCAATCTTTTCTTCTTTTAACCTTTTTATATATCACATTTGGAGGTTTAGAGTTGCATTTTTCCTTTTTTAGGATTTTCTTGCACCTAACACACAATCGTCTCAAATATCCATGTATACGATTGTTTATGTGTTTACTTCTCACTTATGTTTGTATATCGCGCTTGCATTTTGGGTGGGGGAAACAGTCACCCTAGAACCTTCGCCTGCGTTTGATGGTATTTGATCCTTCCCTTCGATAGGGGGCATTTCATACATGCATACGTTTTATTTTATATCCCTCATTTCTTTTTACTTTTAGTGATTGTCATACCACTCTTCCCTTATTAGGATTAGATCGATCCACTTGGACATGTGGCCGTGACACGACGTGCACGTAGCAATGTCCGAGGGATCACCCGAACCACCGACTCATGGGCATTGGGATTGATGACCCTTCACCTTTAGTCTGAAGGTTTAGGAGTCTAAAAACCTTATCGAGTCTAGGTGCATTAGTAAGCCCCAACCTCATGTATCCATGATTAGATTACCTAGATTAGAGTCGACCATACCCAACTAGAAATATTAGGCATGAAGGGAAGGACCCCACCCCTCTTTCTTTACTTTGCTTTTTACTTGTTGTATCATCTAATTGCCTAATGTGTTATATGTTATCTGTTATATAAACTTTCCTTGTTTCTTATCTTTTGCATTCACCAATGCTAAGAAATAAGAGATCTGGCATGATCCTCTTTATAGAGCCTACCTCCTTAGATAGGTTATCGCACGTTTAAAGATTTCGATGTATTGCATTTATAGATTAATAATTGCATGTCATTTTAGCCCTACCCTGGCATATAAAGTGTTCCTTAGGTCATGTTTCATTTCAAATTGTATTTAATTGTTTTGATAAATTGGCATCACGCATAAACTTTAGAGGGAATGCCATGTAGGGAATCCCACATTAGAAATAAACCACCTTGTGTTTCGGATATGTAATCCAAGGAGACTTGCATGTTTACATTTGTGTATCATCCAAAGGGGTAGTGCACAAGGTAAGGTAGGATCCGGTCTTTTTCAAGATAATAGAGCAACCTTTGCACATTAGAATATGAGCATCTAACAATCATCTTTCGGCTATTTTAACATAGTTGGTAAAAATCCCTTGCGTAAAGGACATTAATTTGAAGAAATTCACAAATAATTCCTCATTATTGAGATGGTAAACATATTGAGGCCAAATCTTGATTTTAGAAGGCTCATAGACTAATGCATTGCAATGAATCTTTTGGAATTACTAATGGACATTCAATTCAATCAATTTTCAAATAAACCATCAAATTCATCCAATCCATTTTGTCAATTAATCCATTTTAAGACAATCTAGTCAATTTTGAATAAATCATCAATTTTATTTGACCAATTTACCCGTTTAGGGTGATTCAGTCAATTTTGAATAAATTATCAAATTCCATTCAATTTATTCGATCAGTTTACCCTTTTTTAGGGTGATCTAGTCATTTTTGAATAAATTTTCAAACTCATTCAATCTATTTGGTCAAGTGTATCCATTTTTAGGATGATCGAGCATAGTTCATCAATTTTATCCGATCCATTTGACGATTTAGGGTTTCGATAGCAAATTTAGAATTGAAATGACTAGTTGTTTTTGAGAAAAATCATCCATGGCGTTCATTCCATTTGAATAGATTAGGGTTTCTAGCCATTGCAATGGTTAAATCGATTTGAATGAATTCCTGTGCCAAGCAAAACCATTCATTCGGATTTGTTCTCATTCTGTTAGAAGTCTCCCGCTATTCAATCGGTCCAAAATTTTCAAATTATTTTTCAATCAAATGAATTGATCGGGTCTATCAGGTATTATATAGTGCCTACCCTGAAGGATTGCATCTTCATTTTAGGCTAACCCTTGGCATAAAAGGGCTCCCCCATAGGACATGCATACCAATTTTACATTTTGCTTACTAACTTTGGGTATTTTTTGTTTTATTTTTTCCCCTTCCCCTGCATTTATAAAAGATGTCTCAATAAGATAAAAAATATTTTTTTTTATATCTGATAACAATTTTGATCTAATAAAGTTTGAAAATTACAAGCATTACTTGATTCTTGGGCAGACCCTACAATGAAAACATGAAAGATCTATCTGGAAGTGCTAGGCTAAAGCATCTAAGACACCTCATAATTGTTTGTCAAAGAAAAAATTTTGTTTATTTGATTTGTTAATACATTTTTGCTCCAAAAGAAAAGGAGACAAAAGGTGTGTATATGTGGAGCTCTTTAGAAATTTTTCTTTTCTCATTTGTATTATGATTGAACAAGAAATTTTTGTTTCAAACTTTTCCAGCAATAAAGTTTTCATTTAGATAATTATTGTTTTGTATATATTCATGTACATTTCATTCTTTATTTTGCTCATTGGAGATTTCATGATGAATTTTAAGAAATAAGACTAAATTGAGATTTTTCAACCTCTTGCCTGAAAATTCAGAAGTGTATGCTTTCTAAAATCTTTGCATACGCTAGATTGGTGATCCAAACTGTACAATAAGAGTGCTCGGAATTAAAAGAAACCACTCAAACTGATTGGTCTGTCTCAGAAAATCCAATGCAATACCTTTTTCTCCCTCACTGTACAATTCATATTTTGCCCACTTCTATTAACCCTCCAAAAAAAAAAACCAGTCACATTGATTGATAAATTGCAAATTGGGGCAATCTTTGCTTGAAAAATGCCCACTATGTCTAATCAGATTCAATCCACATCTAAGTAAAAGCAAAATGTACATTATTCTTGTTTGTTTTGAAAATTTGGAATAATACTTCAAGTGCTCGTTTCTCTATTTACATAGATTTTATCATTTGCTCTCCCATTTGAACCTTTAAAAGAATAATTTCGTTTCAAACAAGAGCCTTAATGATCACTACCCTACATTTGGAAAATTTTCAAATATCAAAAGGGAATGGATTCTCAATGAGCTATTCTTTACTTTGGTTGTCATGAGACGTAAGAACGATGCTTTGGCCATCGTTTCTGCAATCCAAACATTATTTATCTCTTGCATCCTCATTTTGAGCTAAAATGGGTGGTTCTTTTCAAAAGCACTTATGATCGCACCCCACATTGGGGAAGGAGATTGGAGAACTTTCCAAAGGAAAAGAGAAAAGGCAAAAATACTAAAATTAAAAAGAAGAGAGAGAACCACAAATTGAAAAAATTTTATTCTACCATTAATATCTGAGCTTCACTTTTGAAAAAAGAAAGAGAAAAGGAAAAGGAAGAGTATTGTCTGGCGGATCACTTATGTTTCACAGATATGGATGAACAGGAATCTTTCTCAGCCAATTAATTCAGATACATGCAAGAAATTTCGTATTAATGAAAGTTTCCTTTCAGAGTTAATGTAAGGAATGGAATAAAAAGTCAGGCCCTCTTCTTTTCCAATCAAACATTCTACCCCTAGTTACTCATTTTGAACCTTCAGAATGATCATTTCGTTTGGCAACCCCTAAGAATCACAAACCCCCAAACTAGGGCAAAATTTGAAAAGTTCAAAGGAATGGCAGAAGGCCAAAAGAAAGGAAATGAAAGAAAAGAGAACCTCGGTTAAACATAAATTGGGGCAAATTGAAAATTTTCAAAGCAATGGCAGAAGGCCGAAAAGAAGAAAGAAAAAGAAAAGAAAATGAAAAGAAAGAAAGCCCAAGTTGAAAATAAACTGGGGCAAGTTTTAATTTAACCCTAAAATAGGGTTGGCGCGATCATGCGATCTCAGATCATTTAAACCACTTTTGAAATCCGCTTTTAAATCTTAACTTTTTTAAGCACCTTACCAGACCCTATTACAAAAGCCAAAGTTCTGACTTCTGTTCTTTGCAATATCTCTATCAAGAAATTTTCTAAATGTATTTCTGAATTGATTAGATGTGAGGTTGACACTGCTCATTCTGTGAAAACCTGCAAGGACGCCTTAAAAAATACAGAGAAAATACAAAAAGATTCAATGCTGAAAGTCCCTGTTGAGTGATGATAAAAGTCAACAAAGTCCAAGATCTTGGAGTCCAAAATTGGGGCAATTTTTTGGGAAGAAATGCGATCTTCAGTGCAATGTCCTTGAAATCTTATTTTTTTAACTATCGTTTTCAAGCCACATTACAAGTTCATAAAGTCCATCGCTGACTTATCCTTCATGATAACTCGAAGTAAGGATTATGCTCCTAAGGGATCTACCAATCACTCATGATCATAAGGCCATAACCAGTTTTCACATGTTTAGCTATCGTTTCTACCCATTTGTTACAAGTTTATAAAACTTATATGTTGACTAAATTTCTTAAGAAATAAGGGTGATAAACTATTTGTTTTCACTAGGATGTGGTGTTGAATGTGTTACATGCAATTTGGGCACAAGAATAAGACAGATCCTGACATCTCATTTTCCTTAGCCACCTCCAAATCAGAAATAACACCCACTTGATTAGTCCTGAAAGATGAGCTAACAAGAAGTGGTGACCCATTACCCTAAGTATCGATGCTAAAGTGAGGAAAAAATCTTTTATAATTTGATATTTATTTTGAAAGATTCATCATGAAAATTTCTGTATGAGTATAAGTATAATGTTCGAATTCCTTTACATTGTATGTTAATGTGTTTATTTCCTAAAATTTAGGAAACACAAATTTTTACTTTCTTCAAATAACGGAGAGTCATCCGAATAAAAGTTTTGCAACCAAATGGGCCCACACTGAGGCAAATTTTAAAGATATCACAGAATAGGCCCACAACTGGGGGCAAATTTTTGTATACATTTGAATCAATCACGCTGCCCTTTTCCGTAATTGGTAAACCCCCTGTGCAGGTATTCATGGCTAAAATCAATGAAGAAGCGTAAGTCAGAAGCTAGTAAGTTGGAGGTCGATCACAAAAAAAAACAAAAAAAAACAAAAAAAAGAAAGAAGAAAAGGGCCCCACACTGTGGACAAGTTTTGAAAATTATGATTTCAAAAATTTATCTTAAGAAGGCGTTTATATCATCGCCGGGACCGAGGTTTATACCGTCAAGTAAAGGCAGGTTCGGGTATTCATCCCACTGACCCAGTGAGGCAGGCTCGGATATTCATTCCCCCACTGATCCAAGTGAAGACAGGTTTCGGGTTTCATCCCACTGACCAATGAAGGCCAGGCTCGGGTATTGATTCCCACCTAACCAAAGCGAAGACAGGCTTGGGCATCCTACCCCGACCAAATGAAAGCAGGCTCGGGTATTCATCCCATCTGACTGACCCCAAAACGAAAGGCAGTGTTAGGGTATTCATTCCCACTGACTGCCCAAAGTGAAGGCAAGGCTCGGGTGTTCATCCCACTGACCCAAATGAAGACAGGCTCAGGTATTCATCCCACTGACCCAAATGAAAAGCAGACCGGGTATCATCCCACTGATCAAATGAAGGCAGGATCGGGTATTCATCCCACTGATCAAGTGAAGGCAGACTCGGGTATTCATCCACTGACCAAGTGAAAGCAGGCTCGGGTATTCATCCCACTGACTGCCAAGTGAAGGCAGGCTCGGGTGTTCATCCCACTGACCCAAATGAAGGCAGGCTCGGGTATCATCTCACTGATCAAATGAAGGTAGGCTCGGGTATTCATCCCACTGACTGACCAAGTGAAGGCAGACTCGGATATCATTCCACTGACTCAAATGAATGCAGGCTAGGGTATTCATCCCTGATGCCAAGTAAAGGCAGGTTCGGGTGTTCATCCAACTGACCCAAATGAAGGCAGGCTTGGGTATTCATCCACTGACCCAAATGAAGGCAGGCTCGGGTATCATCCCACTGATCAAGTGAAGGCAGGCTCTGGTGTTCATCCCACTGACTCAATGAAGCAGGCTCGGGTATTCATCCCACTGACCAAATGAAGGCGGATTCGGTATTCATCCCACTGACCAAGTGAAAGCAGGCTCGGGTATTCATCCCACTGACCCAAGTGAAGGCAGGTTCGGGTATTCATCCCACTGACTGACCAAATGAATGCAGGTTAGGGTATCATCCCACTGACAAGTGAAGGCAGGTTCGGGTTCATCCCACTGACCTAAATGAAGGCAGGCTCGGGTATTCATCCCACTGACCAAGTGAAAGCAGGCTCGGGTATCATCCCACTGATCAATGAAGCAGGCTCGAGTATCATCCCATGACCAAGTGAATGCAGGCTCGGGTATCATCCCACTGACCAAGTGAATGCAGGCTCGGGTATCATCCCACTGATCATTATATATTCCAACCCACGACAGAACAACTGTATGTAAGTATTTGGTATCTACGTCTTTGTCTCGATTCTTTTCGAAACTCAGACAAAGAGGGGCAAACTGTAGACACCAAATTTTATTTATTTTATTCGATAATTATTACCTATTTTTATTTATTTATTAATCTCATGATTTTTTTTAGCATATTTAGGTGTCAAATTTTTTATTTGTATTTTTAGCTTTTATTATTTTTAATTTTTATTGATTAAATGTATTATTCATTTCTTGCTTAATTGGTGGCTTAATTTTTGTTTTTTAAGATATTTTTAGCATTAAAATTTATCAATAAAAAGGAAGAAAAAAAAGAGAAAATTGTTCACAAAACAGATGTTTTAAATTTTTAGATTCAATTTTATAAAAATTAGTTGGTTGTTTACGATAAATTGATAAATATGAAATTTTTGCATGTTATTTAATTTTTATTGAATTGGGTTTCATTTTCATTGAAAATCATTCCTTATTTGTTTGCTAATTAAGTTAGGTTAATAAAAAAAAAAAGAGAAAGCTGTCTCACGCGCGCGTGCTATTTCTTTCCCATGGCTTCTGATACGAAGCCATGGGAAATGCTACAGTGCGACTTGCCGGATGATTTTCTCAGCTTTTCCACGTTGCTGTCCTTCTTTTTTTTCTACCATTAGATCATTTCCACTTCATTACACCAGGCCTTGATCCAAGAACACCAGGAAATGTAGGGTAAAAGCCATCTAATGGCTTGAAATAGGGACCGAAGGACAGCTCAAAATCTGCTCCCTCCATCAGCTCTAGGTTTTGGGGATTGGAGCCTATAAAAGGTTAAGAAGTGAAGGGTGGCGGCGGCGAAAGGGAGAAGAAAAAAAGAATAGAGGGTGTTTGAGCAGAAAGAAGACGAGAGAGAAACCAGAGAGAGCCTGAGGGAAAGAAAGGGAGCCGTTCGGCTGGGAAAAGAAAAGACTACGGCGGCGTAAAGAATCAGAGTTTCGAGAGACTGAGATAAAAAGTAAGAAGGAGGAGGAGAGAAATTTGGTGGCATTCTTCAAGGGACGAAGGAGACACTAGAGCTACTGTCATTCGTGAAGAGGAGAATCATCACCACTTCATCCCACGGTTGTCACTTGCGGAAGAGAAAGAAAACACGGTAAGTATATCACTTAAACCATGTTTGAACCTTCTGAGGCTTACTAGACGTGAAATCCTTGTCATGATGTGCTTTTGCTGGTGCTGCTGTTTTACCTTTTTTGTTTGGGTTGAAGTATTTCGTGGGTCGGATTAGGTTTTTTGGGTAGAAGTTCAGTTTGTCTTTGGGATTTCATCCGGTGAATCCATGAGTCTTGATTAAAAGTTTATGGTTGATGTTCATAATAGGCAGTTTAGCAGATTGTAGATCTTTTCTTTTATCAGATTTGCATCTGTTCTTTGTTGTTTTTCCTTTGTCCCGGATTCTCTCAATTGTATCTGCTAAAGCATAGGCTATTATGTTCCTGTGTTATGTTAGACTGGATGACTTGGAGGATTATATGGGTTTGGGGCTGATGAAATAACAGATTTGGTTTGAGTTTCTGTATAGTCCACAATCGTGAGGGATGAGCTGCAAAACTTGCAGCAGAAATCTGATCTTATGGCCCCCTCTTTGTCTAGATTTCCATTTGTTTGCCTGATTAGTTTTGTGTGGTGATGATTGTTCTATGGAAACTAATGAATGTTGGGCTTTAAAGCAATATTTAGAGTCATTACAAACTCCCTGGATTTGTTAATAACTCGCAAAGTTGCACTAAGAACCCCGGATTTGCAGATGAATAAGTTAAAAGGTTGCTCTTTTGCTTTCTTTTGTGCATGGCTTGGGTAGGAAAATCGTTGGGGGTTGCTGTGATAGCCCCACCTTCCCCTAGGGCGTACCCTAAGGGTTAGCGAACTGCCTGCCCCAACTCTCGCCAGGACTGCTAACGGTCGCATACATGCAATTCTAACCTTTCCGAAGGTATACCGAAGTAAGGTTAACGACAAGCGTGCAAAACGAAAATGGAAAAACGGAACGAACGTGAACAGTACCTGCCATGTCACAATCCGGCCGGAATCTGGCCGGATTGGAGGCAGTGACCACTCAAATTTTTTTCAAAAAATCACCCCAAATCCGGCCGCATATCCGGCCAAGATCTGGCCGGGATACCTGGCCGGATTCTGATGAACAGTGTCCGGCCAAAAATTTTCTTTTCCGCGTTTGACGTCCGAACTCGTCCGAACGCGTCCCAAACACGACTAAACTTTAAATCAGCATAAACAAGTACATTTCCAAGAAAGTACATCATATATATACCTGAGAAAAATATGTACACATAACCCCTTCTAGGGATTTCAATCCAAACAAATGTCCAAGTCCCACATTAGGGTTTCTAAAGTCGAGGAGCTATACAAAAGTACAAAAGAATGTCTAACTAGCTCTACTCGCTTCACAAAAGTTTGATTTCCCAAACATGCCCTGTAAGGAAAACAAAAGGAACGAGTATGAGCTTTCGCCCAATGAGGTACTAAAAGCCATGCATTCAAGTACACGAATGTAGCCATGCTCAATTTCACTTACGTATCACACATGAAATGAACACCAAACCAAGTTCAAGGGAAAAAGGATACGGGCGGCTCTCGGGAGCCAATTTCCCCTTGCAACACTTGATCACATCCCGTTGACCCTCCGTCAACGCTCAACGGACAAGTACGACCGTAGATCACCACTTTACACCCAGTACCTTCCACCATACATTCCCCTACCGGGCCCGAACACCTCACAGAAATCAGAGGGTAATACTCGAGTATACCACAAAGTCGAGAAGCTTACGCTCCACTCGACACACAGTAATCTCATGGCTCGTTACCTAATCGACCGACCCTTACCGGCTCGACTCGATAAACGGCCATTGAGGCTTGAGCTCAGTTAATCACAGTAAAGTCGTAGGGCTCATGCCCCATACGACATTAGGCCAAACACAAGGCAAGTTCACATATATCCAGTAATCAGTTACACACATAAGAGAACGAGAGCGATAAAGTACACTCTCGCCTCGAGCACAGAATTCACAGTTATCCAATTCAAGGAATCAAGTACACAACCAATTAAACACAATTCATGCATAGTACACTCACCACTTAAGTAAGCAAGTCACAAAGTTTCGCCCAACGGTTGTCCGAAATCACCGGCACGACCTACAAGAAACAAAAAACTACAATTGAGACTCGAACACGAGTCGAAGGCCTCTTACGTAAATTACTAAAGCAAAATGCAAATATAGCTCAAAATTGGAAAATACTTTGATTTTAAGGCCAAAGGTGTAAATAACCCCAAAACCTCACTTTTTTACTCAATCACAACTTAACACACGAAACCCTAATTTTCTCGACACTCGGACAGCATTTCCCCTAAAATTCCAACTTTTCCATCCTACAATCAAACATCAATTTATATCCAAACCAATCACAATTGCCACCATTCACTCATAGGCTACTCAATAACTTTCATTAGGGCCACAATACCCTTCATTCACAATCAATTGCACTCTAATTAATCAATTATAGAAAAGCCCCAATTTTCAAAACCCTAAAACTGAAATTTTTGTCCAAAACTGAAATTTTCTGCAATTAACCGCAATTCACATACCAGAGCTCCAATTGGCTCAATACTAAACCTTCAATCCAAGGCTAACTAACATTTATGAGATAAAACAGAAAAATTCCCCAAAAATCAGAAATTCACCCAACTTCCAAATAAACCATCAAATCATTCATAAATCTAGCTATTAAGCCACCATAGGCCACTAATTTACCATTAACAGGAACAAAAGTGAAGTTTCCAAGCAAAATACCTTAATTCCCCAAGAAAGTTTGTAGCTTAAGTCCTTAATCACCAAAATAGCTCCACCAAGAGCTTCAATCTTCCTTGGCAAGTGGTTTTTGTGGAGTAATTTGAGAATCAAATGGTTGGATTTCAAGATTGAGCAAGAAATGGAAGACACAAGATGAAGTTTTCTCTCTTCTTTTCTCTCCAAGAAAGTCGGCCAAGGGAAGGAAAAATGAGAAAGAATTTGGTCAAAATTAACCTTTTGGAAAAGGTGGGAAAATGGTCAAAGTCCAACTTCAAGTCAATTCGCGACACGTGGCACCTTTTAGATTTAAACTTATCCTTTTACTCACTAGGGTTAATCCATCTAGGTAACCTCTAATCACCTACTAACACCTGATAATTAAATTCCTTTTCGCAAAACTTGACCTAGTCGGCCGAATTTCTCTCACTTAACGCACTAGCGGGTCCCACGTCCACTATTCACTCCAAAAATCTCGTAAATTGACTTATACTAGAAAATATTTTTTAAAACCTTATTACTCATAAAAATGTCTAGAAAAGTTATAAAATAAAGAAAATGTGGAAAACGAATGCAATTAAAGAAATTAAAGCCTAGAAATAATAAAAAAAAAAGAAAATTTACGGGTTCTCACAGTTGCGCAGTATATGGTTGGGTTTTGATGATAAGATGTGTAAAGTGTTGTTTTTTATTTGAAAGATTGTTGTTTGCCTGGATTTTATTAGCGGCATATAACCTGAATGTTACGATTGCAAAATTGCAGCAGAGTGAAACATAGACGAGCCTTCTTTTCCTTTTAGTTGCTGAAGTCTTGGATTGTCTGTGTGCTTGATTTGCTGGTTCTGATTAAAATGTCGTGAATATGTTTATTATCAAAGTTGTAGTTAGGAAAGCCTTTAGTTTACTTTCATTCGTGAAACTAGAATCTGGTTTTCATTGGCTAGTTCAGATTTCTGATGTGGCTTCTGATTTTTCTTTCGTTCCTCTCGAACGAATGTATCTGTCGCCTTGGATTTGTCCTCTCTCCCTTGTCCTAGGTTCCTTCATTTGGTCGTTAAATAGGTTAGCATTGGTTTGAGTCAATTTGCATGAACATGTCTAAGCCGAAAATGAAAATAGATTGCAGAAGGAAAGTTTCGGCTGTAGCAAGTTTGCGATGCATTGCATGGTTTTCGTCCCAGAAGCTTAATTTGTAGAGTTTGAAAATCTGGTTCATAGGCTTGATGTTAGAGGGGTGGGATTCCTTCCTTTTATATCAAAATGACATGTTTAATGGGTTGTGCGATGGGATTGATTGATGAATAGCTGAGAGCTACAGGAAACTTGCGGGTGAGGTTGCATGTCAAAATAGTTGCAGGAACTTGTTTTTGTTTTCGCGGTTTGCATGGGGTTTGCATGAAACTTTTTCGAGATTTATTGCACAATCTCCTTCTCAGTTTTTGCTTGTTCAGATGTTGGAACTATGTGTTTTGTTGCTTAGTTTAAAGTCTTGATGTTTGATTGAAAAACTTTTGCTCAAAGTTATGGGTTTGGGTCTGAAATCTGTTTGAGAAACGAAAGTGCAGCAAGCCTTTTTTTGTTGCAGAAGGCTCTTGCAGTTGTTTGCTAGAATTGCATGGTTTTTCTTCGGATTTTTTTTCCTTTCTTCAAAACACCTGACCATTTGTAGTTGCTGATGCTCTTGCTTGCCCGAAGTTTGTGGTTGGTTTGTTTGTCCAATTGGGTTCACCGCAAGTTTCTTGCTGCATTTTTTATCTAATCGCACTTACAAATCTGATGGAAATAGGTAGATGCATTTTTAGTGATGATTAACGACATGGGTTGAAGTCCTTGCATTTCGGTTTGGTTGTCAAATTGGTAGAATTTGTTTGAGTTCTCACGCACAAACATATATAGGCTGAAGTGAAAATAGAAAGCTGCGTTCATGCTTATGTCTTGCTGTTTTCTTTCCCGCAACATCCCACTAAGTGGTTTTCATCACCTAATTTGCTATTTAATCTTGTGTTGGAGAGAGGCAATTGGATGAGTGGCGTTGAGTTTGCATGTTTGGATCCAAAAACACTTGAATTAGGTTCGAATAATTGTTGGAAAATGAACTCCTGAGTTGCCAATGAAGCTTGCAGCAGAAAAATTGCAGAAGTAAAGAAGGCCTCAGCCTTCGTTGCATGCATGAAACCAAGTTTCTGAAAATTGCCAATCTAACCCCTCGAGTTGCCCTTTGTTCTGTTTTGGCCTAGAAAATCAGAAAAATTTAATCAATTTTGTCCCTTTTAAATGTTAATTTCATTGATATGATTTAATATGATTATTGGGATAGATTCTTTGTGATTTTAGGATGAAATTGAAGGTTTAATAATTTTTTTAGACTTGTAGTTTTTTATTTGAATTTTAGTGGAATGTTTGAATCTTTTGTCGTTTAATTGTAAAAATGGGTTTTTATTTATTTTTTGTGAATTTTATCATTTGATTGATAGGTTGCACTATAAGTCCTTGTTTTAATTGATTTCCTTTTAGATCCTTCATATTTGTAATAATAGCGATTTGGATCCCTTAATTTCTTTAATTCTTTCAAATTGGTCCTTATTTGTGTTAATTTGTCAAATATGGTTGTTTTACTTTTATTTGAATACCTTGATTGATTTAATTTTTGTGTTTATCTTCATTTCATGTGATTATTTCAATTAAAGTGATGCCTTGACCCTTTTATTATTTTGGAGGGTAAATAAGTAAATTCGTGTCATTAGGGCTCCAATCCAAGGGAGGTACACTCTATCCCTTATTTTACTGTATTTGACCCTATGTGCACTTATGTGACTTTATGTGTTTAATTGCATGCCTTTTGAATGTTTTCATTTCATTTCATTTATTCGCTTTATTTGTTTTAATTTTTGCATATTTATTTTAATTTAATTTGTAAATATTTGGAAGGTCATTAAATACCACAATTGTAATAGTTAGGTTATTATATCATTTTATTTAATTCTTTCCCCCTTTAGATTGTAGTAGGGCTCCCCGAATGTAATAGTTAGGGCTTTATTCGCTTTATTTATTTTGTGTGCCTTGCATGCTTATGTGTTACGTGTTTACCGCTTTCCTAGAACCTTGCATCTACATATCATGCTTATTTGCTATGTGTTTATTTGCTTTTTATTAGTTTTACATGATTATTTAGTTATAAACTAAATGTATGACGTCACCACACTAGTCTAACGCTAGTCGTGGTCTGTTTTACGATTCCATACTAATCCAATACTAGTTGTGGCCCTTTTCTCGTTTTTTCACTAGTCCAATGCTAGTGAGAATTTGTAGACAAGGGCTAGTTCCAATGCTAGACCCTTAGGAGCCCTTCGAGCGTTAGATCATGGTTGTGTGATAAAACCACTTCATCTCATGCATATTTTAGGGGTCTTTTATCAATTTTTGCATTTTTCCTTTATGCACACATCCCTTATCTCATATTCCCATATATATATATATATATATATGTATTTTTCCCATTTTCCCTTATCCCTCATTTGCCCCTTTATATATCCCCTATCCATATTCCCCCTTATATCCATAGCCCTTATTTTATATTTTCCTTTATATCCTATGCATGAGACACGACATTAGATTTGCATTTCATTTAGAAAAATTAGAATTAGGTTAGTACATTTGCTTGACTAAATTAGGAAATACCCCTTGGGTATGGGATATGGACGAATTTGGCTTTTTAGCCTTAGTACGCTCGATTCCCTCTATTAAAGGGAAAATTGAGTCACGAATATTAGTCCTCTTTACCCAACATGATGCATTCCTTTAGAACATGTATATTTGTATAATTATGATTATTTTATTATTATTCTTTCTTTTCTTTTCTTTTCTTAGAGTCTCATATTTTTGAACAATTCGTGACTTCTTCGAAAGTTTACTATTGGCATCACAATTAATGTGATTGGCACCTATTAAAAATTTTGAAGAGACATTTTGACCTCCCGATACCTTCTTAGGTCTAGGGTTTGCATTCATATAGTACATTCCAAAATGTGATAAATTTTTAGATCAAAAATAGGAAAATTTTTGACTAAATCACGCAACTAGCCTTGGTTAGGTTGAAAGGGTGTCTCGGATTTTTATCCTTACCTTCCCTTTCTTCAATGTGACTCCTGAATCTTTTTCTTTGATTTACGTAGACTTGGAGTCGTTTTAAAAATGTTTTTCAACTTATTTATTATTTATTCAAAATATTTTAGGTGACTTGGTACATCTTAACTCGATACCAAGTGGCGACTCCGATTTTTTATTCAAAAACCCTTTTTAAACTATAATCTGGGACCAAATCGTCGCACTTTCAAACCTCATTTTAAGCCCAATTTCTTTATTTATTTTCTAAAAATCAAAAACACATTTTCACTCAAAAATCAATCAAAAATCCATTTTCTCAAAACTCCTTATTTTCCTTATTTTAAAAAAATGGGGCGCAACAGTAAGTATGTCAATACTCGCAATGCCGATAGCGGTTAGTTAGGTTCCAATGCACGGCAGCTCCTCCTAGCCTGATCTGGTACCTAATCATCAGGAGTACCCCACGGGGCGACTCGCCAACCTGACTATCACTAGGGCCACCAGGTCCATCCATCCTACACAAAGTATGGATGAAAGTTTAAGTACTCTTAAGGGAAAATGATTAAATATAACTTTAAAGTCGAAAATTTCTAATACGTCTAGGTCAATTAAAACCTAGACTCTACTACCACCTGTGACAGCCCCACCTCTCCTCAGAGCGAACCCTAAGGATTAATAAGCTGCCTGTCCAGTTCTCGTCGGAATTCAGTCGACTAATGAACTAGCAACCCCAAGAAAACTAATGAAATATCTTCGAAATAAAGGGTACGAACCATAATGGAAATATAATTTGCCACGTCACTTTCCAAAACTTAGAATATAGAGATAAAAGTCAAACTTATAATTCCAAACTTAATTTATATAGTATGCGGCAAACTTACAAGTTCAACCTTACAATAGTCAAAGGTAAAGTCTTCTAAATAAAATGTCACAATCCAAAGTACAAGTTTAAAATAAAAGTCAAAGCTATGAAAGTTCTCGACCACAGTTCCATCCCAGATCTGTTAAGAAAAACAAAAGAGTGGAGTGAGTTAAAATTCAGTGAGGTTCCAAATAAACATATAAGCATATAACCAATTAAAGGCGTAATATAAACAAGGGAACACCGTATTGTATTATAACAATTTAATCACAATTCAATTCAAGGATACGGGCGACTTCCAAAAGCCAAATCCATTTGAACTTGATCATAACGAGAATCCGTTGACTCTCCGTCAACGTTGCATTTAAAATATACAATGTCCGTAGAACACCACTTTCTCCAAATCCCGTCCACCAGTCAACTCCCTTATCGGGCCTGAACACCTCAAATAGTAGATAGGTAATACTCGAGTATACCGGTTTCTGGATTTCAGTAAGCAGTGCTCAAGATTTATCGCCCTTCTCGACTAAGCCCATGCTGGCTGGTTCGATACAACCGATTCAGTTATGAGGTTGGGTACCCAAACAGTCATAGTAGTTGATGAGATATCACCCAAACAACACACATACAGTCAAATATAGAGAAATCACATCTCATGATATCAGTATACAGAGTCTCAGTAGAATCGAAGAAGGTCAAGTGTGATAAAATACGCGCTCGCCTCAAATTTGTCAAAAATAAATATTTATGAACTAGTCACAGATCAAGTATTCAGATATTTCACGTAGACAGGTAACAGGCAATGGAACACTCACCTGTCAAGAAATGCAGAGTTCAAACGTCAAGTTCCTTGGTTACGTTCACCACCGTTTCCCAATTCTAGAGAACAAACCCCCTAGAGTTGGGTAAATTTTGAAAGGGAGTTCAATACCAAATTTCTTCCGCCTATGATACAAGAAAAGAAGGAGGATGACTTTATTAAGTTGAAACAAGGGTTATTAAGTGTGGCCGAATATGAGGAGCGGTTTACTAAATTTTTCAAATTTGCCCCTGAGCTAGTGATCACGGAGCGCAAAAGGATAAGGAGGTTTATTCAGGGGTTAAATGTAGAAATCGAAGAATCCCTAACAACTGCCCAGATCACCACTTTCATGGATGCCTTGGATAAGACACAGAGGGTAGAGAATGCTAAGTCTCAATCGAAGGCTTTTCACCTTAGAAAGAGGGATAAACCAAGCGATACCCCTGAACAGTCCGAGAAGTCTACCCAACCCCTTAAAATGGGAAAAGGGGTTGAAGGAGTGAACATGCCTGAAAAATTTGGAGAAACTCCATCAAGGGGAGCCCCGCCAAAAGGAAATCAGAGTGGGCGAGGTCAGCAAAAAGGAAATTCTCAAACTGGTCAAGTCGTGATTCCTTACGTAACTTGTGGATACTGTGGCAAGTTTAACCACATTGAAACCGGGTGCTGGAGAAAGCAAGAAAAATGTCTGAGGTACGGTAGTGCCGAGTATAAGTTTTCAAATTGCCCTAGCGCTTCTGAGTAAGGAGAAAAAGCTCAGCAGCCTGCTAGATCTACTGCAAAACAGTCGAGTGCCAGAAGGAGTGATTAATGCTAATGGCTGTGAGAGGGATCCAAATAGTGGAAACTCTACGAGTGGGGATAGATCTGACTCCACTCGAGGGATAGGGGTTGTAATTTTAGCCTAGTTTAGACCGGCACTTTTAGAGGTTGTAATCTTTTGTATAGGGGATGACACCCTTTTGTTGTTTATATTTTGCGATTTAGCACGTTTTGCTATGATCTTGTTGTTTCCCCTTTCTTTTGAAATGATTTGATGAACTTATCATAAATTGGTGTAACTATTATAATTTTTTATGACATATGAAAATTTACTTTACTTTTAATTGATTTTTCGGTTTATATGTATATTTAATTTATTGTTCCACACCTTTAGACCTGTGACAAGATCATGAACGGCACCTGAGGATAGTTTTGAAAATTTCAAGAGAGCACCAACTTTTGTTAAGTCCAATAAGTGTGACTTTTGAATGGGAGAAGTAAGACTTGATAAGAATTTATCCTATGAAGAAAGGGCGGTAAAGATTTTAGATCGAAATGTGAAAGAGTTAAGGCGCTAGAAAACCCCTCTAGTGAAGGTTTTATGGAGAAATTGTAGAGTGGAGAAAGCAACTTGAGAAGTAGAAGAAGAGATTTGAAAAAAGTACCCAAAATTGTTCCCAAATCAAAGTATGAATTTCGACGACAAAATTCTTTTTAAGGAGGGAAGGATGTGAGGACTCCAATTTTTATTTTTACTTACTTTTATTTCATTTTACTGGTTTATTTAATTATTTATTCACCCGTTTACTCCAAATAGTTTATTTCACTCATTTTAAATCCATTTGTATGGAACAATGTTTCTTTTATATTTTTAAAATATTTCGTTAGCGAATTTAATTTTTCTACGGCTTGTCTAGCGAGAAATAATGCATGCACATTTTTGAGGTAACTTCGGTCCGAGAGTACGATAATTTTGGAGAATTAAGAATGATCTATAGTAGACTAAGAAAAGTTAATTGAGAGATTAGATGTGAGTGAATTAAGTTAAGTTCAATTTGGAGCACCAATTGCTCACTAATCGGATGTTGACTTTTGTGCACCAAGACACCTTTATGTCAAATCCTTCTTACACAACATCAAGTCACCACCTAACCACACAAAACCCTTCTTTCTCTTCCCTCTTTGGCCGGCCATCCCTACCACCATTTCTTACCAAAATTGCAGCTCCATTCTCTTCCATTTTTGCTCCACAAAAAGCTCTTCAAAATTTCTCCATCTCTTGGTTCTTCATTCTAGCTTGAAGAGGACTTGGTCAAGGAAGAAACTTAGTGATTTAAGAGCTCAAACCTAGTGTTTACTCTTCTTTGGCAGCAAGGTAACCATCCTAGAACCTTCAACTTTTCCTCTTCAATTCATAGTAGTAAGTTAGTAGTTAGTCAGCGATGACAAGATAGTTGTTGGGTGTGAGAACCCGAATTTAACTTACTTTTAATTCTATTTTTACTGGCCTATTTAAATATTATTTACTTGTTTCTCCAAATAATTTATTTCAATCATTTTAAATCCATTTACAATGAAAACAATGTCTCACTTATATTTTTAAAACGTCCATTAGCAAATTTAATTTTTTTGAGACTCATTTAGTAAGAAATAACGAGTACACGTTTTTTGAGATAATATTCGATTCGAAAGTGCAATAATCTTGGAGAATTAAGAATGATTAATAGTAGACTTAAAAAAGTTAATTGAAGGATTAGAGATGAGTGAGTTCCAATTAAACTTGTACCGCCGCGCGCGTCGATAGTTTCTCGATAATCGTGTCAGTACAACTAAGTGGAGATTTAAAAAATTAATATTAGATTAGTAAGAGTGGGTAATTACAGTGTTAAACGGAAATACCTTGGAGGATTAATGCATGAGTGTATCAAACCCGAGAGAAATTGGTGGTACGAAACCCTATTCCGACAACTATTCAAAGTTGACTTTTTGGCAAATCTTCCTAGCTACTTTTTCCCTCCAATCTTCCAAGACAATCCACAACACACAACTCTCTCATTTCTCTCTCTCCATTTTTGGCCAACCCTCAAGGAAGAACAAAGGGAAGGAAAAACTTCATCTTCTAGCTTCCATTTCACCCACAAATCCTCCACCAAATCACTCACAACTTGGAGTACCACTCTAGTTAGGAGCAAGGAGCAATTTTGTGAATTTTCTTGGAAACTTTTTGGAGGAAAAATCAGATATTCATCTAGGGTTCCAAGGGTAATCACTTCATCTCTTAATCTTTCCATTTCTCCAAAGTTTAACGATTAATCTTCATGGGTTTGAAACCCTAATCGCACTCATAGGCTAGCGGACTTGAGGAACCATTTTTGTCGCTTTAAATCCTAGGCTAGCTGCCTTGATGAGGCCTCTAGGTAGCTGACTTGATGTTTTAATGTTTGATTGAGGTTGTTTATGTGATGAGTGAGATGATTTCGGTTAGAAAGTGGAGAGAAATCAAAGGAAAGTTGTGAAGGCAAGCTGGCCGAAAATTCTGTCCATGTTGTTCTATTTTTATTTCGAAATTTTGATGCTTGATTGGCTGTGAAACTGATGGATATATGTTTTATATTGTGTGTACAAAGTGCCTTTCAAAAATCGTATCAAATCGTTGTTCAAAACTTGAGTTTTGGTAAAGATTCAAATCTAGAAAACGTATAGCAGGGTACTCGGGCAGTGGTTCTTTGTCCAAACGTAACTCTTTGTACAAAAGTCAAAATTGAGTGCCGTTAGTGGCATTTGAAACTAGATATTCATATATTTCCAATGGTATCAAAATTTCCTGCTAGTTCATTTTGAGTAAACCGTAGCGATTCGGCAAAGTCGGCTGTTCTATTTTAACTGTCTATTCAAATGAAACTGGAAGCTGCATCTTGTATCTCGATTTTATTCTATTTGTGAAAAGATTTTCAAATGATGTCTTCTGATGAATTGTAGCATTTGGAACCTAGTTTCCAATTCCATAAACCATTCTCAATTTGGAGTTGTATAGAACTAGATATGGTTTGATTTCGAAAATGCGACAAAGCTGGAAACTGGAAACTTTTCCCTTCCTTGTTGACCGAATGGTCAAATCTGTTTTGGGATGTTATATTTTAAAAATTTTAGTGTCATTGAACCATAAATTGCTTATTAAATATTTCAAGAATTTTTGTTGCAAAAATGGAGCGAATTGGGGCTGATTTCGTTGGACAAAATGTTTGAAAATGAAAGAGAAGTAGGATGGAAGATTAGCTTTGAAACATTTCATAAACTTTGGTCATTTCGTTAACTGCCTTTCGGTACAAGTTTTTACCTAAATTTTGATGGAGAGATAGTACATATATGGAAGTTTAAGTGTACCAAATTTGGTGTAATTTCAATACCATTTCAATGCCCAAATAATGTCCCACACATTGCTCTGCAAATCTGGAAATTCACTTGTCAGGTTGTGAAAATTAACCGATTTCAAACTGTTTGTATTTTGTTGCTCAAACCTCCAAATTTAGTTCCACTTGTTGTTTTTGAAACTTTATTTAGGACTCTTCTTGATTTATAAATTTTAGAGGCTGATTTACTTCCTGAGAATTTTGCTGAATTTCCAAACATCGCTGAAAAACCAAGACTGGTTATGTCTGGTCTTCTTGAATCGGCAACTTTGAGCTGAAAAATGAGTGATTTCTGTTTGCAATCTTGGAAAAGTGTCTTTTGGGAACTATTAGTACTTTGGATTTAGTTTCCAACGGTATAAAGGTTTCCATTTTTGGATGTACCAAACTCAAGATCTAATCTTCCAAATTTTGTCCAGTAAAGTGGAAAATTTTTGATTTCGTAGGATATGAGTTTTTAAGAACTTTTCGTTTCCTTTCGATATCATAGTCCGTTTTAAACTCAATTTCATGTAGGATACAAGTTTTCCTTGTGACTTTAAATCCTCACTTTTAAATCTCGATTTTTGATGGATTAAATCTCTTCTAAGACATTGTCTTAAATTTTAAACACGTATACATTCTTCCTTAATTGATAAGGAGTTATGAATGTATGAGAGTAATTGTTGGTCGTTTTTCTTCAGAAGCTCAAGAGGGTTTCGAGGAGAATCTCGGAGCGAACAAATAAAGACTTTACTTGCTCACTTACCTTCATTTGGTGAGTGTTAAGTGCATGATTTGTTGCCTAATACTTGCAATACTTCATGTTAAATATGTGAATTATACTTGTCTAGACGAATGTGTACTTTATCGCACTCGCTCTTTTTTTCTTGATTAGATAATAGACTTGCTCATACTTGAAATTATAATTGTGTTGGATCAATGTTGATTGGAGTGAATCTCATCTACTTATACTTGGGGGATGCCCAAACTCATTGGCTAACTATGCGAATCGGACCAGCATGGGTTTGGTCGAAGAATATAGCAAACCGTGAGAAATCATAGAGTTTGATCTATTGGAGAGATCTTGCTCGACATACTCGCGTAGTATTGCCACGATATATTCGAGTAATATCAAAACTTTTGACGAGCGGGCCCGGTGTAAGGGTGTAACGGTGAACGGGATCTAGAGAAAGTGGAGTTCCTACGGATTTGATACTTACTTGGTTGACGGAGTGTCAACATGAAATTTGATCAAGACCATGACCATGCTGCGTGGAATTCAGCTCCTGAGAGCTACAGTATCCTTGAATTGTTCCTGTTCACTTTCCTTATTTGAAATGTTAATTACTTGCAATTTTTGGGCTATTATGGTCTTGTTTTTCTCCCATGTTATCCTACATGCTCTATTATGTGGTTGCATGACTTCTTTGCCTTACTGAGGGTTAACTCACCCCATTAGTTTGTTTTTCTTAACTGGAATTCGGATTGGAAAGAATGTTGGGAAGCCGACTTGATTACTTTTGATTAGAGCCTTGAGATGTAATTGACTAGTTGGCTTGTAGTGGTTGTTTTTGAAAAGTTGATGTACTTTGGAGAACTTGTGATGTAAGACTTGAAAGTGTGTTTAAAGAAGCGACTTTTCCTTACTTCGACTTTTATTCTTTGGTTGTGTATCTTTAACTTTAAATTTGACTTGCATCGATTCCTGGCGAGAGCTAAGTAGGCGTTTCGTGGATACCCTTGGATTCGCCCTAGGGAGAAGTGGGGGCGTCATAGTTGGTATCAGATCTTAGGTTTTAGATCTCTGTAGTGTATCTTAGGCTAAAAGTTTAGGATGCCGGACCGTGGGACTGGTTTGAAAGTTAAGTGACCGTTTGTAAAGATGAAAATTAGAACTTGAGTTTGAATTAGTGGACAATTAGGAGTTTTGATCTTGTGAGAAATATGTGGAATAGTACGAAATGATCAGACCTAGTTTATTTAGTATACTTGGATCCACCTAAACTTTTAATTTTAATTGTAGGTTATGGAAGGTAATGTTGGTAGTGAGCCGTCTCAGGGGCACCTTCTGGTGATCTGTTATCGAGAAAAGTCTAAGGGAGCTCATTGGAGATATAATCCAACTCGCCGAATTAGGACTCCATGTGACTGTTACAGGACTTAGTCGTACTCAAATAATGTAGTGTTAGTGATAATTGATGACCGGAGGCAGTTATCTGAGGAGAATGGGGTAGTTCGAGAGGATAATCGAGGACGAGGGCAACTATGGATGCCTAAACTACTAGAATTCATGAATTGGAGACAGAGGTACTTGAGGAGCGAAGAAAAGACTAAGACAACTTGTGAGTAGCTTCAGGAGGTTAAGAGCCGACTTGTTAGGATAATACATAAGGTTAGAGACTGGACCGAGGGGATGATGGCCGAGTGTGTTATCTTAGTCGAACAAGTGGTGGATGGCAAGATTGTGAGAGCCCGTAAATTTTCTTTATTTTAGGTATTAATTTATTTCTTTGCACCTGTTTTCCATATTTTCTTTATTCGATAAATTTTCTAGACATTTTTATGAGTAAATAGGGTTTTAAAAATGTTTTCCTAGTATAAGTCAGTACTGATAACTAGACTGATCTTAAACTTTTGGATCTGTGTTTGGTAAATTCGACTTAGATAAACTATAAATTAGGTTAAGTGGCCTTCATAAAAGTTGTTCCCCTCTGTCTTAGTTTCGAAATGGTATAAGGTTCACCCCGATTCGATAACCATAGCTTCGGTTATGACTAAAATGCTATGAGATGCCAAATCTGCCATTTAGCTTTTGTCTTCAAAATTGATATTTGCTTGTACTATTGCACTTGTGTTGTACTTGGATAACTTTGGAGCCTATGGAAGGGCTATTGTGGTAACTTTACTTGTGTGTATTGTGGGGCTGAATTAAGGAAAATAAGGAAGCCGTAAATGGCTGGAAATTTGGTAAACACAAAGGGCACGCTGCCCAACTTTCTAGGCCGCTTGGTTCCTTCAACTTTGAGTTGATTCTTAGTAGATGAACGGCTTTTAGGTCATTCAAGCCCCTAGGTTCTCCTGTTACCTTTTCGTTCCGAAATCACGCTTTTGGAACTTTGCCTTCATAGTTCATTTGGGTAGGCATACGACTCATAGTCGAGCCTCACTTGTGCGTTTCATTTACTAGAATTTGGGATGTGAAAACCTTAATTGCTACTTCGGTTATTTTAGGGTTTCTTGGCGATTAAAGTCATTTTGGGGGAAAAACTTTTGAAGTATCTGCACTTGAACTGGTGAGTGTACCACTCCCCTCACTTGTTGCCTAACTTTGTATATGTACTTGCAAATTGTAACTTGAATGACTGTATCATCTGTTTGTCCGGTATGAGACGAGGGTGTACTTTATCACACTCGTTCTCTGGCCTGTGTGACTTGTTTCCTGTATATGTACTTGACTCTGTTACTTGTGTCTACTATGGATCTCATGTACACTTGAATCTGTTATTTATACTTGATATGATGTCGTTTGGGACGCGTATCCAACGACCTTCCTGTGCCTGTTAACTCTGAGCTCAACCTCATGGGTAGTTACTTGATTCGAGCCAGCAAGGGCTTGGTCGAGGAAATTAACGAACCATGGGTGCATGTTCTTTGGAAATCTTTGGGTATTGAGACTCTGGATTTCCGGTATACTCGAGTATTACCATCTCTATTCCTGTTCGGCGTTCGGGCCCCGGTAAGGGGTATGTTGGGTGATCGGGATTTGGCGTTTAAGAGGGATCTACGGACATGTTTATTTCATTAAACGTTGACGGAGGGTCAACGAGTTTGGATCAAGTACTGAAATGGGGAATTTGCTCCTGAGAGCCCACCTGTATCCTTTCCAGTTGAGATAATTGTTCATTTCCTTATATGTGCCTTAAACGTGAAATGCCATGATCCATGACTACTTGTATTCTTTGGTACCTCATTGAGCGCGAAGCTCACCCGCGTTCCCGTTATCTTTGTTTTTCTTACAGGGGGACCAACTTCGAAATCATGATTTTTGAAGAAAAATGGGCGAGCTATTGTATATGTATTTTGTTAAGCTCTTTTGCAACTGAAACGCCTAATTGTATTTTGACCGATATGGATACCCTGGCTTGTATTTTAGTTACTTTGTTCAGACTTTGATGTAAAAATATGTATAAGTGTATTCATTTGAGATGTTGTGGATTCTATGGCTTTGGATTCTATCGCGCGTAGTCTAGGGTTTGTGTGATTCGACTCCGTAGTCCTGGCGAGAGCTGGGCAGGCAGTCCGCCAAACCCTTTGGTTCGCCTTAGGGGAAGGTGGGGCTGTCACAAAGATACTTGACGGGAAAAATGAGGAAGATGGAAATGATTCTACTGAAATAGCAGAGGTTTCTGGCCCCGCCAATCACTAAGCTAATGATCTAGTCTACTTTAGTAGTTTGTCAAGGATAGTTGGGAGTGATGCTTGTTCAAAAGCCATTGCATTTTGTATTTTGCTTAACTATGCTTCCTACCTTTTGAACCAATTGAACATTACTTATGAGGTGATTGACTTTATTGCTCTATGACTTCAAGTTTATGCTATGGGGTTGTACACATTTGCAATTATTTCGGCGTCTCCTTTATTATTTCCGTTTTGGCATGATCAAAGTGTCATTTTCAAATTTCACTTATGTGTACTTATTTTATGTCATGCCTTTATAAATGTTAAACTTATGGACGGCCGAAAAAGTGAAAGGGATCGAGGGCAAGGGGTTAGGCAACCCTAAACTCAAGGGGGATGATTAGGGAATGGCATCGGGACCAAATAAAAACCCTAGAAATAAAGGAGATAACCAAGTAACTACTACTATTAACCATATGATTGATATCTTAGCACGATTAGTTGAGCGCCAAGGCCTAAAACCGATCAACCAACCTAGGAACCAAGAGAGGTGTGAAGATAGAGCGACTCTTGAAGTTCGCCTCATCTAAGATTTACGGAGAGTCTAATCTCGAAACAGTAGAAATTGGTTTGAGGGGATAAAATAAGGCACAAAGGAGAGCAAGAGGTTAAGGTTTCTTCTCGAGCAACTTTGTAAGTGAGTATTGGACAATGAATTAGGGTGTGGAACTTTTATATTAAAGAATAAGTTCTTAGTATTTTGTTATGTTTATAAGTGATGATAGTAATCTTGTGGAAACTCAAAAGCTCGTCCATATTAAGCAGAAAATAGTTAAGATTTATATTCTGGAGTTGTGACGACCCCACCTCCCCTAAGGCGAACCAAAGGGTTCGGCGGATCGCCTGCCCCACTCTCGTCGGGACTCACTACAATTCTCAAATGAAAACAGACCAATTCCAATGATTACATCTAAAATGCCAAAATAATAATACAACTATAATATTTCATTGCACAAGTACATCAAAGAGTACAAATCTTAAGTCAACTACATCGAGTTCCAAATCTGAAATTCCCAAAGGTCAGTTACAAAATACCAAACTATACAAAAAACTAGCCTTCATTAGTATCTTCCAATCGCTTCCTTCACGTCACTCTCCTGTTAAGGAATAACAAATGGAATGGGATGAACTAACGCTCAGTGAGACAAAAAAAAACATGCAAACACATAGTTCAAATAGCACTAGCACTTATGCGAGAATTAAAACTATACATTCAAACAATTCACAATTTAAAATAGACACACTCAATAAGGATACGGGAGCTCTCGCCGGCTCGAGTTACACGGTTGGCCAATGGGTTGGGGTGCCCCCCAGAAGCATAAGTGATCGATGAGACATCGCTCCAATCGACTTAAAATTATATATGGTTCTGAATCGACATGAGAGGTATCTCCCATCCAAATTGGTGTAGTACATTCTATCGCTCGGAGAACCAATTATAGTACTGAGATGGTATGAGAGGTACCTCCCACCTGAATTGGTGTGGTACATACATCCGTTCAGAATTGTTTATGGTTCTAAGTCGACATGAGAGGTACCTTCCACCCGAATTGGTGTGATACATGCTATCGTTTAGAGAATTGGATCGATGAGACATCGCTCCAATCGACTTAAAATTGTTTATGGTTCTGAGTCGACATGAGAGGTACCTCCCACCCGAATTGGTGTGGTACATGCTATTGCTCCAAGAACCAATTATAGCACTGAGACGGTATGAGAGATACTCCCACCCGAATTGATGTGGTACATGCATCCGCTCAGAGCTCACGAGTTAAACATATTCATGTACAATTACCAATCATATGTATTCATGTAACAAGTATCACATAATTAAAAGAGAGAGAGGACGAGGGCGATAAAGTACACCCTCGTCTCGGCAAGTTTACGTATCATGTATAACACTTGTACAATTATCATTTCAATCACATAAGCATTTAACATGCACTTGACACTCACCACAAGTCAAGGGCAAGTTAAGCGTGAAGCGAGTTGTCAGACGAGCTCTTCGGCGTCTTCGTGACCACCTGAGACATGTACAATCATAATTACCTAGGTGCTCGACCAAGGTTACAAAGAAAGACATTTTCTTGTTACTCACTCTCCAAGTCACAAGTCCGAACTAAATTAAAGAAGGTTTTCTAGCTAAATCATTAAAATAATGCTCAAGGGAGCTCGAAGGTGGTTTTGATTGATGTCGTGATAAGAAATCTCAAATCCAAAAGATAGCACCGTTTTCACTTTTGGCATGAAAATCGAGAAAAGAAGTAAATGGTTCTCATTTTTCAAAACTTTAAATCTCATGTCCAAACTTTGGAAGGTAAAGAGTATTCATATTTTTCCAAACTAATGAAGTCAAACATATCCAAAACTCCACTCATTTCATAGAAAATATCAAAGCTAAGGTTCCAAGTTCAAGTTTAAAATAAGGTGTCATTAACCAAGAAAGTGGAACAACAAGAAAACGCATTAGGAAAGGTTTAACCTTTGGAAACCAAGATTTGAAATGAAGGTTTAAAGTTCTAATGGAACCGTGTATTCCACCATGAAATTATACCTAAAATGTCCAACAATTGCAAAGGAGGATGGAAAGTTCTTAAAAGTTCATTTTCTAAAAAATCAAGAATTTCGGCTTTGCACAACAAACTTGGTAAAATCAGATCTTGAGTTTCGTATGTCCAAAAATGGAAAACTTTATACCATTGGAAACTAGATCCAAAGTGCTAAAAGTTCCTGGAAGACACTTTTATATGGTTCCAAATAGAAAGCATTCATTTTTCAGTTCAAAATTGCTGATTTAAACAAGCAAGACAGGACCAGTCTAGTTTTTCGGTGATATTTGAAAATTCGGAAAAATTCATAGAAAATGAATCAACCTTTGAAATTCGTAATACAATAAGAATTCCAAAAACAACAAATAGAACTAAATTCGGAGTTTTGAGCAACAAGATATAACAGTTCAAAGTCGGTTGATTTTCGCTACGTGACAGTGAATTTTCAGATTTGAAGAGCCATTTTTGGGACGTTATTTGGGTATTGAAATGGTATTGAAATTCCACCAAATTAGGTAACGTTAAACATCCATAAGTGGACTACTCTCTATCAAATTTCACAAAAACTCACATGGGAAGGTAGTTAACAAAACTACCAAAATTTAGGAAATTCTCAAGGCCAATCTGCCTTCTTGCTTTTATTTCCTTTCCGAACATTTTGTACAATGAAATCAGTCCAAATTTGATCCATTTTTAAAACCAAGGTCCTAGAGACCTTTAATAAACACTTGATGGTTGATTGACATTAAAATATTTGAAATAAAACATCCCACAACAAACTAGACCAGTCGGCCAGCAAGGAGGAAAAGCTTTCTAGATTTCCAGCTTTATTGCACTTTGGAAATCAGACCACATCTCACTCAATACAAGTTCAAATTAGGAATGGTTGGTGGTGTTGGAAACTAGGTTTAACATGTTACATTTCATCCGGAGAAAATGTTTCCAAAATCAATTCACAAGTAGTTCAAATTGAAGCCACAAGTTGCAGCTTCTCATTTCTTCTCGGACAGATATTCATAACAAGGCAGCAAACTTTGACGAATCACTACGGATGACTCAAAATGAACTAGCGGGTGATTTTTATACCGTTAGAAAGCTACGGATGTCTAGTTTGAAATGCCGCTAAGGCACTCAATTTCAACTTTTGTACAAAGAGATATGTTTAAACAAAGAAGTACTGTTCGGCATCCTATTTACCATTTCCAGGTTTCTTTAAATTTCGAAAATCCAAGTTTTGTTCAACCAAATGAAACGATTTTCGAACGACACTTTGTACACACAATATACCACATATAGCCATCAATTTCACAGCAAAACAAGTACCAAAAATTCAAAACAACCATAGAACAACAAGAACAGAATTTCGGCCAGCTTGCACTTCCACTTTCATTCGATTTTTCCTTCACTTTCTAACCGTATTCATCTCAAATAACACATAAACAACCACAATCAACCAATTACACCTCAAAGAAGCTACCTAAAGGTATCATCAAGTCCACTAGCCTAGAGTTAAAACAAGATAAAATGGGTTTCCTCAAGTCCTCTACCTATTTCATGCTTTGGGTTGTCAAACCCATGAAATCTAAGCTTGATTCTTGAAGAAAAATGGAAAGATTGCAAGAGTTGTGGTTACCTCTAAACCCTTTGAAGAAAACCAAAATTTTCACCATAAAACTTCCAAAGAAATTTCCACTAGATGGTGTCTTCCTCCAAGCCTAAAGTTAATCTCCAAGTAGTTTTGAAGTTGGGTGCAAATTTGGAAGTGAAATGGAAGCAAGGATGGAGCAAGTGAAATGGAACTTTCTTCCCTTCTTGTTCTTCTATTTCCGGCCGACTCCAAGGAGAGAGAAGAGAGAGGGTTTTGTGTGTTGATGGTTTGGTGGATGAAGTGTGTTAAGGAAGTCAAATTAAAAGTGAAAAAGTCAACTCGCAATAGTGCGCGAATAGTGTCGCGTACTACTATATTTCTCTCTTGTTTGATTCACTTATGCACTAATTCTCAAATGTAATCCTTTAACACTATAATTATTCACTCTTAGTAGTCTAGTATAATTTTCTTAAATTTTCACTTAGCCGTTTTGAATGCGAAATACGCGAACTTTCGATTCGCACTGCAAACAAAGCAAAATTTTTGAACTCACTCACCTCTGATCCCTCAATTAATTTTGTTAGTCTACTATTGATCATTCTAATTCTCCAGAATTATTACACTCTCGAATCGAATATTTTCTCAAAAATGTAATACTCGTTTATTCCTCACTAGATGAGCCGCAGAAAATTAAAATTTTGGTAACGAAACGTTTTAAACATAGGGAGACATTGTCCAGGTAAAATGGATTTAAAATGGTTGAAATAAACTATTCGGAGAAAATGGGTGAATAAATATTTAAATAAACCAGTAAAATAAGATAAAAATAAGAAAATTTTCGGATCCTCACGGGGGTAACCTATAAGCAAATGAATGAAAGAGTAATATGGTCAGAGTTTTCATAATAAATAGTTACTTATTTTGATCTCTTGATTTGCCTGGCAGGCTAGCAGTTGACTTAAACCAACCGGTGAGATGGCAAATTTGGGAGAGATGTTTAAGGAAATGGACATTCTTCGGAAGGAAGTAGAATTTCAAAAGAAATTGGCTGACTACGAAGAAGGAAGGTAGAAACAAGAATTTGCAGAGAAAATTGAGTTGCTACGCAAGAGTTTAGAACTGGAGAAGAAATACAAAGGGAAGTCTCAAACTGGTCAGGTGCTGTGACTTCTCGTGTGACTTGTGGATATTGTGGTAAGTCCAACCATACGGAGAATGAATGTTGAAACAAATCGAGAAAGTGCTTGTATTATGGTAGTGCCGAACATTAGATTTCAAGTTGCCCTAGTACCCCTAAAAAGAGGGAAATACCCACAGCCTGCTAGGTCTGCTTCAAGTAGTCGAGTGCCAGAAGAAGTGATTAATACTAATGACTGTAAGAGGGATCCAAATAGTAAAGTTCTGCAAATGGGGATGGATTTGACTCCACTCAAAGCGATTGGAGTTGTAGTTATACCCTAAATTGGACTGGCACTTTTAGAGGTTGTAATCTTTTGTGTAGGAGATAAAGTCCTTTTGTTATTTGATACATTTGCGACTTAGCACATTTTCTATGAATTTTCTTTGTATCCCCTTTCTTTGAAATGATTTGATGAATTATCCTCACTTGGTATAGCTATTATAATCTTGTATGACTTATAAACTTTACCTTGCTTTATTTGGTTCTACGGCCTATATGCATATTTAAATTATTATCCCACACCTTTAGACTTGCAATAAGATCATGAACGACACCTGAGAATAGTTTTACAAATCCCGAAAGAGCGCCAACTTTTGTTAAGTTCAAATGAATGTGAGTTTTGGTTGGAAGAAGTAGCCTTTCTAGTTATACATATCTAAGGAAGGAGGACTCAGCTAAAATGGAAGTTAATTGTAGAGAAAATTGAGTTGCTAAGCAAGAGTTTTAGAACTGGAGAAGAAATACAAAGGGAAGTCTCAAACTGGTCAGGCTGTGACTTCTCGTGTGACTTGTGGATATTGTGGTAAGTCCACCATACGGAGAATGAATGTTGAAACAAATCGAGAAAGTGCTTGTATTATGGTAGTGCCGAACATTAGATTTCAAGTTGCCCTAGTACCCCCCTAAAAGAAGGAAAATAACCCAACAGCCTGCTAGGTCTGCTTCAAAAGCAGTCGAGTGCCAGAAGAAGTGATTAATACTAATGATGTAAGAGGGATCCAAATAGTAAAGTTCTGCAAATGGGGATGGATTTGACTCCACTCAAGCGATTGGAGTTGTACGTTTTACCCTAAATTGGACTGGCACTTTTTAGAGGTTGTAATCTTTTGTGTAGGAGATAAAGTCCTTTTGTTATTTGATACATTTGCGAACTTAGCACATTTCTATGATTTTGTTGTATCCCCTTTCTTTTGAAATGATTTTGATGAATTATCCTCACTTGGTATAGCTATTATAATCTTGTATGACTTATAAAACTTTACCTTGCTTTATTTGGTTCTACGGGCCTAATGCATATTTTAATTATTAATCCCACACCTTTAGACTTGCAATAAGATCATGAACGACACCTGAGAATAGTTTACAAATTCCCGAACAGAGCCGCCAACTTTTGTTGAAGTCACCATGAATGTGAGTTTGGTTGGAAGAGTAGCCTTTCTATGTTATACCAATATCTAAGGAAGGAGGACTCAGCTAAATGGAAGTTAATTGCATGAGAAAATTGAGTTGCTATCGCCAAGAGTTTAGAACTGGAGAAGAAATACAAAGGGAAGTCGTCAAACCTGGTCAGGCCTGGTAGACTTCTCGTGTGACTCGTGGATATTGTGGTAAGTCCAACCATACGGAGAATGAATGTTGAAACAAATCGAGAAAGTGCTTGTATTATGGTAGTGCCGAACATTAGATTTCAAGTTGCCCTAGTACCCTAAAAAGAGGAAATACCCAACAGCCTGCTAGGTCTGCTTCAAAGCAGTCGAGTGCCAGAAGAAGTGATTAATACTAATGACTGTAAGAGGGATCCAAATAGTAAAAGTTCTGCAAATGGGGATGGATTTGACTCCACTCAAGCGATTGGAGTTGTAGTTTTACCCTAAATTGGACTGGCACTTTTAGAGGTTGTAATCTTTTGTGTAGCAGATAAAGTCCTTTTGTTATTTGATACATTTGCGACTTAGCACATTTTCTATGATTTTGTTTGTATCCCTTTCTTTTGAAATGATTTGATGAATTATCCTCACTTGGTATAGCTATTATAATCTTGTATGACTTATAAAACTTTACCTTGCTTTATTTGGTTCTACGGCCTATATGCATATTTAAATTATTA
The DNA here is from genome assembly GCA_023065735.1 of Coffea humblotiana. Classification (NCBI taxonomy): domain Eukaryota; kingdom Viridiplantae; phylum Streptophyta; class Magnoliopsida; order Gentianales; family Rubiaceae; genus Coffea; species Coffea humblotiana. The sequence continues at coordinate 22,543,741 of CM041211.1, forward strand.
TCCCACACCTTTAGACTTGCAATAAGATCATGAACGACACCTGAGAATAGTTTTTACAAATCCCGAGAGAGCGCCAACTTTTTTTAAGTTCAATGAATGTGAGTTTTGGTTGGAAGAAGTAGCCTTTCTATGTTAACAATATCTAAGGAAGGAGGACTCAGCTAAAATGGAAGTTAATTGCAGAGAAAAATTGAGTTGCTACGCAAGAGTTTAGAACTGGAGAAGAAATACAAAGGGAAGTCTCAAACTGGTCAGGCTGTGACTTCTCGTGTGACTTGTGGATATTGTGGTAAGTCCAACCATACGGAGAATGAATGTTGAAACAAATCGAGAAAGTGCTTGTATTATGGTAGTGCCGAACATTAGATTTCAAGTTGCCCTAGTACCCCTAAAAAGAGGAAATACCCAACAACCTGCTAGATCTGCTTCAAAGCAGTCGAGTGCCAGAAGAAGTGATTAATACTAATGACTGTAAGAGGGATCCAAATAGTAAAAGTTCTGCAAATGGGGATGGATTTGACTCCACTCAAGCGATTGGAGTTGTAGTTTTACCCTAAATTGGACTGGCACTTTTAGAGGTTGTAATCTTTTGTGTAAGAGATAAAGTCCTTTTGTTATTTGATACATTTGCGACTTATCAATTTTCTATGATTTTGTTTGTATCCCCTTTCTTTTGAAATGATTTGATGAATTATCCTCACTTGGTATAGCTATTATAATTTGTATGACTTATAAAACTTTACCTTGCTTTATTTGGTTCTACGGCCTATATGCATATTTAAATTATTATCCCACACCTTTAGACTTGCAATAAGATCATGAACGACACCTGAGAATAGTTTTACAAATCCCGAGAGAGCGCCAACTTTTGTTAAGTTCAATGAATGTGAGTTTTGGTTGGAAGAAGTAGCCTTTCTAGGTTATACAATATCTAAGGAAGGAGGACTCAGCTAAAATGGAAGTTAATTGCAGAGAAAATTGAGTTGCTACGCAAGAGTTTAGAACTGGAGAAGAAATACAAAGGGAAGTCTCAAACTGGTCAGGCTGTGACTTCTCGTGTGACTTGTGGATATTGTGGTAAGTCCAACCATACGGAGAATGAATGTTGAAACAAATCGAGAAAGTGCTTGTATTATGGTAGTGCCGAACATTAGATTTCAAGTTGCCCTAGTACCCCTAAAAAGAGGAAATACCCAACAGCCTGCTAGGTCTGCTTCAAAGCAGTCGAGTGCCAGAAGAAGTGATTAATACTAATGACTGTAAGAGGGATCCAAATAGTAAAAGTTCTGCAAATGGGGATGGATTGACTCCACTCAAGCGATTGGAGTTGTAGTTTTACCCTAAATTGGACTGGCACTTTTAGAGGTTGTAATCTTTTGTGTAGCAGATAAAGTCCTTTTGTTATTTGATACATTTGCGACTTAGCACATTTTCTATGATTTTGTTTGTATCCCCTTTCTTTTTGAAATGATTTGATGAATTATCCTCACTTGGTATAGCTATTATAATCTTGTATGACTTATAAAACTTTACCTTGCTTTATTTGGTTCTACGGCCTATATGCATATTTAAATTATTATCCCACACCTTTAGACTTGCAATAAGATCATGAACGACACCTGAGAATAGTTTTACAAATCCCGAGAGAGCGCCAACACTTTTGTTAAGTTCAATGAATGTGAGTTTTGGTTGGAAGAAGTAGCCTTTCTAGGTTATACAATATCTAAGGAAAGGAGGCTCAGCTAAAATGGAAGTTAATTGTAGAGAAAATTGAGTTGCTACGCAAGAGTTTAGAACTGGAGAAGAAATACAAAGGGAAGTCTCAAAACTGGTCAGGGGCTGTGACTTCTCGTGTGACTGTGGGATATTGTGGTAAGTCCAACCATACGGAGAATGAATGTTGAAACAAATCGAGAAAGTGCTTGTATTATGGTAGTGCCGAACATTAGATTTCAAGTTGCCCTAGTACCCCTAAAAAGAGGAAATACCAACAGCCTGCTAGGTCTGCTTCAAAGCAGTGAGTGCCAGAAGAAGTGATTAATACTAATGACTGTAAGAGGGATCCAAATAGTAAAAGTTCTGAAATGGGGATGGATTTGACTCCACTCAAGCGATTGGAGTTGTAGTTTTACCCTAAATTGGACTGGCATTTTAGAGGTTTGTAATCTTTTGTGTAGCAGATAAAGTCCTTTTGTTATTTGATACATTTGCGACTTAGCACATTTTCTAATGATTTTGTTTGTATCCCTTTCTTTTGAAAATGATTTGATGAATTATCCTCACTTGGTATAGCTATTATAATCTTGTATGACTTATAAAACTTTACCTTGCTTTATTTGGTTCTACGGCCTATATGCATATTTAAATTATTATCCCACCACCTTTAGACTTGCAATAAGATCATGAACGACACCTGAGAATAGTTTTACAAATCCCGAGAGAGCGCCAACTTTTGTTAAGTTCAATGAATGTGAGTTTTGGTTGGAAGAAGTAGCCTTTCTAGGTTATACAATATCTAAGGAAGGAGGACTCAGCTAAAATGGAAGTTAATTGTAGAGAAAATTGAGTTGCTACGCAAGAGTTTAGAACTGGAGAAGAAATACAAAGGGAAGTCTCAAACTGGTCAGGCTGTGACTTCTCGTGTGACTGTGGATATTGTGGTAAGTCCAACCATACGGAGAATGAATGTTGAAACAAATCGAGAAAGTGCTTGTATTATGGTAGTGCCGAACATTAGATTTCAAGTTGCCCTAGTACCCCTAAAAAGAGGAAATACCCAACAGCCTGCTAGGTCTGCTTCAAAGCAGTCGAGTGCCAGAAGAAGTGATTAATACTAATGACTGTAAGAGGGATCCAAATAGTAAAAGTTCTGCAAATGGGGATGGATTTGACTCCACTCAAGCGATTGGAGTTGTAGTTTTACCCTAAATTGGACTGGCACTTTTAGAGGTTGTAATCTTTTTGTGTAAAGAGATAAAGTCCTTTTGTTATTTGATACATTTGCGACTTATCACATTTCTATGATTTTGTTTGTATCACCCTCTTCTTTTGAACTGATTTGATGAATTATCCTCACTTGGTATACGCTATTATATCTTGTATGACTTATAAAACTTTACCTTGCTTTATTTGGTTCTACGGCCTATATGCATATTTAAAATTATTATCCCACACCTTTAGACTTGCAATAAGATCATGAACGACACCTGAGAATAGTTTTACAAATCCCGAGAGAGCGCCAACTTTTGTTAAGTTCAATGAATGTGAGTTTGGTTGGAAGAAGTAGCCTTTCTAGGTTATACAATATCTAAGGAAGGAGGACTCAGCTAAAATGGAAGTTTAATTGCAGAGAAAATTGAGTTGCTACGCAAGAGTTTAGAACTGGAGAAGAAATACAAAGGGAAGTCTCAAACTGGTCAGGCTGTGACTTCTCGTGTGACTTGTGGATATTGTGGTAAGTCCAACCATACGGAAGAATGAATGTTGAAACAAATCGAGAAAGTGCTTGTTATTATGGTAGTGCCGAACATTAGATTTCAAGTTGCCCTAGTACCCCTAAAAAGAGGAAATACCCAACAACCTGCTAGATCTGCTTCAAAGCAGTCGAGTGCCAGAAGAAGTGATTAATACTAATGACTGTAAGAGGGATCCAAATAGTAAAAAGTTCTGCAAATGGGGGATGGATTTGACTCCACTCAAGCGATTGGAGTTGTAGTTTTACCCTAAATTGGACTGGCACTTTTAGAGGTTGTAAATCTTTTGTGTAAGAGATAAAGTCCTTTTTGTTATTTGATACATTTGCGACTTATCACATTTTCTATGATTTTTGTTTGTATCCCCTTTCTTTTGAAATGATTTGAATGAATTATCCTCACTTGGTATAGGCTATTATAATCTTGTATGACTTTATAAACTTTACCTTGCTTTATTTGGTTCTACGGCCTATTATGCATATTTAAATTATTATCCCACACCTTTAGACTTGCAATAAGATCATGAACGACACCTGAGAATAGTTTTACAAATCCCCGAGAGAGCGCCAACTTTTGTTAAGTTCAATGAATGTGCAGTTTTGGTTGGAAGAAGTAGCCTTTCTAGGTTATACAATATCTAAGGAAGGAGGACTCAGCTAAAATGGAAGTTAATTGGCAGAGAAAATTGAGTTGGCTACGCAAGAGTTTAGAACTGGAGAAGAAATACAAAGGGAAGTCTCAAACTGGTCAGGCTGTGACTTCTCGTGTGACTTGTGGATATTGTGGTAAGTCCAACCATACGGAGAATGAATGTTGAAACAAATCGAGAAAGTGCTTGTATCTATGGCTAGTGCCGAACATTAGATTTCAAGTTGCCCTAGTACCCCTAAAAAGAGGAAATACCAACAGCCTGCTAGGTCTGCTTCAAAGCAGTCGAAGTGCCAGAAGAAGTGATTAATACTAATGACTGTAAGAGGGATCCAAATAGTAAAAGTTCTGCAAATGGGGATGGATTTGACTCCACTCAAGCGATTGGAGTTGTAGTTTTACCCCTAAATTGGACTGGCACTTTTAGGAGGTTGTAATCTTTTGTGTAGCAGATAAAGTCCTTTTGTTATTTGATACATTTGCGACTTAGCACATTTTCTATGATTTTGTTTGTATCCCCTTTCTTTTGAAATGATTTGATGAATTATCCTCACTTGGTATAGCTATTATAATCTTGTATGACTTATAAAACTTTACCTTGCTTTATTTGGTTCTACGGCCTATATGCATATTTAAATTATTATCCCACACCTTTAGACTTGCAATAAGATCATGAACGACACCTGAGAATAGTTTTACAAATCCCGAGAGAGCCGCCAACTTTTGTTAAGTTCAATGAATGTGAGTTTTGGTTGGAAGAAGTAGCCTTTCTAGGTTATACAATATCTTAAGGAAAGAGGACTCAGCTAAAATGGAAGTTAATTGTAGAGAAAATTGAGTTGCTACGGCAAGAGTTTAGAACTGGACGAAGAAATACAAAGGGAAGTCTCAAACTGGTCAGGCTGTGACTTCTCGTGTGACTCGTGGATATTGTGGTAAGTCCAACCATACGGAGAATGAATGTTGAAACAAATCGAGAAAGTGCTTGTATTATGGTAGTGCCGAACATGTAGATTTCAAGTTGCCCTAGTACCCCTAAAAAGAGGAAATACCCAACAGCCTGCCTAGGGTCTGCTTCAAAGCAGTCGAGTGCCAGAAGAAGTGATTAATACTAATGACTGTAAGAGGGATCCAAATAGTAAAAGTTCTGCAAATGGGGATGGATTTGACTCCACTCAAGCGATTGGAGTTGTAGTTTTACCCTAAATTGGACTGGCACTTTTAGAGGTTGTAATCTTTTGTTGTAGCAGATAAAGTCCTTTTGTTATTTGATACCATTTGCGACTTAGCCACATTTTCTATGATTTTGTTTGTATCCCCTTTCTGTTTGAAATGATTTGACTGAATTATCCTCACTTGGTATAGCTATTATAGATCTTGTATGACTTATAAAACTTTACCTTGCTTTATTTGGTTCTACGGCCTATATGCATATTTAAATTATTATCCCACACCTTTAGACTTGCAATAAGATCATGAACGACACCTGAGAATAGTTTTACAAAATCCCGAGAGAGCGCCAAACTTTTGTTAAGTTCAATGAATCGTGAGTTTTGGTTGGAAGAAGTAGCCTTTCTAGGTTATACAATATCTAAGGAAGGAGGACTCAGCTAAAATGGAAGTTAATTGTAGAGAAAATTGAGTTGCTACGCAAGAGTTTAGAACTGGAAGAAGAAATACAAGGGAAGTCTCAAACTGGTCAGGCTGTGACTTCTCGTGTGACTCGTGGATATTGTGGTAAGTCCAACCATACGGAGAATGAATGTTGAAACAAATCGAGAAAGGTGCTTGTATTATGGTAGTGCCGAACATTAGATTTCAAGTTGCCCTAGTACCCCTAAAAAGAGGAAATACCGCAACAGCCTGCTAGTCTGCTTCAAAGCAGTCGAGTGCCAGAAGAAGTGATTAATACTAATGACTGTAAGAGGGATCCAATAGTAAAAAGTTCTGCAAATGGGGATGGATTTGACTCCACTCAAGCGATTGGAGTTGTAGTTTTACCCTAAATTGGACTGGCACTTTTAGAGGTTGTAATCTTTTGTGTAGCAGATAAAGTCCTTTTGTTATTTGATACATTTGCGACTTAGCACATTTTCTATGATTTTGTTTGTATCCCCTTTCTTTTGAAATGATTTGATGAATTATCCTCACTTGGTATAGCTATTATAATCTTGGTATGACTTATAAAACTTTACCTTGCTTTATTTGGTTCTACGGCCTATATGCATATTTAAATTATTATCCCCACACCTTTAGACTTGCAATAAGATTCATGAACGACACCTGAGAATAGTTTTACAAATCCCGAGAGACGCGCCAACTTTTGTTAAGTTCAATGAATGTGAGTTTTGGTTGGAAGAAGTAGCCTTTCTAGGTTATACAATATCTAAGGAAGGAGGACTCAGCTAAAATGGAAGTTAATTGTAGAGAAAATTGAGTTGCTACGCAAGAGTTTAGAACTGGAGAAGAAATACAAAGGGAAGTCTCAAACTGGTCAGGCTGTGACTTCTCGTGTGACTTCGTGGATATTGTGGTAAGTCCAACCATACGGAGAATGAATGTTTGAAACAAATCGAGAAAGTGCTTGTATTATGGTAGTGCCGAACATTAGATTTCAAGTTGCCCTAGTACCCCTAAAAGAGGAAATACCCAACAGCCTGCTAGGTCTGCTTCAAAGCAGTCGAGTGCCAGAAGAAGTGATTAATACTAATGACTGTAAGAGGGATCCCAAATAGTAAAAGTTCTGGCAAATGGGGATGGATTTGACTCCACTCAAGCGATTGGGAGTTTGTAGTTTTACCCTAAATTGGACTGGCACTTTTAGAGGTTGTAATCTTTTGTGTAGGAGATAAAGTCCTTTTGTTATTTGATACATTTGCGACTTAGCACATTTTCTATGATTTTGTTTTGTATCCCCTTTCTTTGAAATGATTTGATGAATTATCCTCACTTGGTATAGCTATTATAATCTTGTATGACTTATAAAACTTTACCTTGCTTTAATTTGGTTCTACGGCCTATATGCCATATTTAAATTATTATCCCACACCTTTAGACTTGCAATAAGATCATGAACGACACCTGAGAATTAGTTTTTACCAAATCCACGAGAGAGCGGCCAACTTTTGTTAAGTTCAATGAATGTGAGTTTTGGTTGGAAGAAGTAGCCTTTCTATGTTATACAATATCTAAGGAAGGAGGACTCAGCTAAAATGGAAGTTAATTGGCAAGAGAAAATTGAGTTGCTACGGCAAGAGTTTAGAACTGGAGAAGAAATACAAAGGGAAGTCTCAAACTGGTCAGGCTGTGACTTCTCGTGTGACTTGTGGATATTGTGGTAAGTCCAACCAATACGGAGAATGAATGTTGAAACAAATCGAGAAAGTGCTTGTATTATGGTAGTGCCGAACATTAGATTTCAAGTTGCCCTAGTACCCCTAAAAAGAGGAAATACCCAACAACCTGCTAGATCTGCTTCAAAGCAGTCGAGTGCCAGAAGAAGTGATTAATACTAATGACTGTAAGAGGGATCCAAATAGTAAAAGTTCTGCAAATGGGGATGGATTTGACTCCACTCAAGCGATTGGAGTTGTAGTTTTACCCTAAATTGGACTGGCACTTTTAGAGGTTGTAATCTTTTGTGTAAGAGATAAAGTCCTTTTGTTATTTGATACATTTGCGACTTATCACATTTTCTATGATTTTGTTTGTATCCCCTTTCTTTTGAAATGATTTGATGAATTATCCTCACTTGGTATAGCTATTATAATCTTGTATGACTTATAAAACTTTACCTTGCTTTATTTGGTTCTACGGCCTATATGCATATTTAAATTATTATCCCACACCTTTAGACTTGCAATAAGATCATGAACGACACCTGAGAATAGTTTTACAAATCCCGAGAGAGCGCCAACTTTTGTTAAGTTCAATGAATGTGAGTTTTGGTTGGAAGAAGTAGCCTTTCTAGGTTATACAATATCTAAGGAAGGAGGACTCAGCTAAAATGGAAGTTAATTGCAGAGAAAATTGAGTTGCTACGCAAGAGTTTAGAACTGGAGAAGAAATACAAAGGGAAGTCTCAAACTGGTCAGGCTGTGACTTCTCGTGTGACTCGTGGATATTGTGGTAAGTCCAACCATACGGAGAATGAATGTTGAAACAAATCGAGAAAGTGCTTGTATTATGGTAGTGCCGAACATTAGATTTCAAGTTGCCCTAGTACCCCTAAAAAGAGGAAATACCCAACAGCCTGCTAGGTCTGCTTCAAAGCAGTCGAGTGCCAGAAGAAGTGATTAATACTAATGACTGTAAGAGGGATCCAAATAGTAAAAGTTCTGCAAATGGGGATGGATTTGACTCCACTCAAGCGATTGGAGTTGTAGTTTTACCCTAAATTGGACTGGCACTTTTAGAGGTTGTAATCTTTTGTGTAGCAGATAAAGTCCTTTTGTTATTTGATACATTTGCGACTTAGCACATTTTCTATGATTTTGTTTGTATCCCCTTTCTTTTGAAATGATTTGATGAATTATCCTCACTTGGTATAGCTATTATAATCTTGTATGACTTATAAAACTTTACCTTGCTTTATTTGGTTCTACGGCCTATATGCATATTTAAATTATTATCCCACACCTTTAGACTTGCAATAAGATCATGAACGACACCTGAGAATAGTTTTACAAATCCCGAGAGAGCGCCAACTTTTGTTAAGTTCAATGAATGTGAGTTTTGGTTGGAAGAAGTAGCCTTTCTAGGTTATACAATATCTAAGGAAAGAGGACTCAGCTAAAATGGAAGTTAATTGTAGAGAAAATTGAGTTGCTACGCAAGAGTTTAGAACTGGAGAAGAAATACAAAGGGAAGTCTCAAACTGGTCAGGCTGTGACTTCTCGTGTGACTCGTGGATATTGTGGTAAGTCCAACCATACGGAGAATGAATGTTGAAACAAATCGAGAAAGTGCTTGTATTATGGTAGTGCCGAACATTAGATTTCAAGTTGCCCTAGTACCCCTAAAAAGAGGAAATACCCAACAGCCTGCTAGGTCTGCTTCAAAGCAGTCGAGTGCCAGAAGAAGTGATTAATACTAATGACTGTAAGAGGGATCCAAATAGTAAAAGTTCTGCAAATGGGGATGGATTTGACTCCACTCAAGCGATTGGAGTTGTAGTTTTACCCTAAATTGGACTGGCACTTTTAGAGGTTGTAATCTTTTGTGTAGCAGATAAAGTCCTTTTGTTATTTGATACATTTGCGACTTAGCACATTTTCTATGATTTTGTTTGTATCCCCTTTCTTTTGAAATGATTTGATGAATTATCCTCACTTGGTATAGCTATTATAATCTTGTATGACTTATAAAACTTTACCTTGCTTTATTTGGTTCTACGGCCTATATGCATATTTAAATTATTATCCCACACCTTTAGACTTGCAATAAGATCATGAACGACACCTGAGAATAGTTTTACAAATCCCGAGAGAGCGCCAACTTTTGTTAAGTTCAATGAATGTGAGTTTTGGTTGGAAGAAGTAGCCTTTCTAGGTTATACAATATCTAAGGAAGGAGGACTCAGCTAAAATGGAAGTTAATTGCAGAGAAAATTGAGTTGCTACGCAAGAGTTTAGAACTGGAGAAGAAATACAAAGGGAAGTCTCAAACTGGTCAGGCTGTGACTTCTCGTGTGACTTGTGGATATTGTGGTAAGTCCAACCATACGGAGAATGAATGTTGAAACAAATCGAGAAAGTGCTTGTATTATGGTAGTGCCGAACATTAGATTTCAAGTTGCCCTAGTACCCCTAAAAAGAGGAAATACCCAACAACCTGCTAGGTCTGCTTCAAAGCAGTCGAGTGCCAGAAGAAGTGATTAATACTAATGACTGTAAGAGGGATCCAAATAGTAAAAGTTCTGCAAATGGGGATGGATTTGACTCCACTCAAGCGATTGGAGTTGTAGTTTTACCCTAAATTGGACTGGCACTTTTAGAGGTTGTAATCTTTTGTGTAGGAGATAAAGTCCTTTTGTTATTTGATACATTTGCGACTTAGCACATTTTCTATGATTTTGTTTGTATCCCCTTTCTTTTGAAATGATTTGATGAATTATCCTCACTTGGTATAGCTATTATAATCTTGTATGACTTATAAAACTTTACCTTGCTTTATTTGGTTCTACGGCCTATATGCATATTTAAATTATTATCCCACACCTTTAGACTTGCAATAAGATCATGAACGACACCTGAGAATAGTTTTACAAATCCCGAGAGAGCGCCAACTTTTGTTAAGTTCAATGAATGTGAGTTTTGGTTGGAAGAAGTAGCCTTTCTAGGTTATACAATATCTAAGGAAGGAGGACTCAGCTAAAATGGAAGCTGTTTTAAGAGGAAACGACCAGAAAAACCTACCGAAATTCGGAGTTTCTTAGGGTTAGCCAGATATTACCGTCGATTTATCAAGAACTTTTCTAAGACTGCAAGACCCTTAACTGAGTTGACTAAGAAGCATGGTAAGTTTAATCGGGATTCTAAATGTGATGAAGGATTTCAAGAGTGAAAAAGTGCTTAATTGAGACACTTGTGTTAGCCTTATCGAGCGGAAGGAGATGGTTTGTGGTTTTATACAGATGTTTCAAAGGATGGTTTAGAATGTGTATTGATACAGTATGATAAGGTGATTGTATATGCCTCTAGAGAGAAATTAATCAACTCATGATTTGGAGTTAGCGGCTGTGATATTTGCATTGAAGAAGTGGAGACATTACCTATATGGGGTGACGTTTGAGGTTTTACTGACCACAAGAGCCTTAAATACTTATTTTTTTTCCAAAGAGTTAAATTTGAGACAACGTAGATGGGTGGAGTTTAGAGAATTATGATTGCACGATTAATTATCACCCAGGGAAAACTAATGTGGTAGCCGATGCTTTATTTCGTCAAGCACAAGTAGCGGGATTGATGATCAAAGAATTACACTTATTGAAAGAGACCACAACGCCGTTTGGATGCTAGTAAAAAGATTGACCAATCTGCTCAATTTCTACCGATTACTATAAAATACCCACTAGAGAAGTTAGCTATCTTATATTTGAATATGATTATAAGGTTACATGGGATACCAGCAGGTATTGTATCTGACCGAGACTCTCGATTTGTTTCTAGATTCTGGCAAAAGATGCAAGAAATGTTAGGGACTAAATTGAGTTTTAGCACTACCTACCACCCACAGACTGATGGACGATCAGAGAGGATAATTGAGACTCTTGAGGACATGTCGAAATCATGTATTTTGGATTTTGGAGAAAGTTGGAGTAAGTACATGACACTGGTGAAATTTGCTTAGCTAAGGTTCTAAATGACCATGGTACGACACGCTCTTTTGCAAACCCTAGATTCATGAGAGGAGTAGACGTGAGACCGATTAAATTACCTTATGACTTGAAAGTTAAAAACGCCTATTGGGGAATCAAAGTTCGATTGCTAATTGGATGAGTAAAAAAAAAAATTGTGAGATATGGGTTGTAGAGTGTAAGTTATTGATCGATTTGATAAGGCTAACAATTAAGAGGTATGATGTTATTTTAGGTGTGAATTTTGAAGGCGAAATTCCTTTTAAGGAGAGAAGGATGTGAGGATCCGAATTTTACTTACTTTTAATTCTATTTTTACTGGCCTATTTAAATATTTATTCACCCGTTTTCTCCAAATAATTTATTTCAACCATTTTAAATCCATTTACATGGAACAATGTCTCACTTATATTTTTAAAATGTCCCGTTAGTAAATTTAATTTTTTTGAGGCACGTTTAGTAAGGAATAATGAGTACACGTTTTTCGAGACAATATTTGATTCGAAAGTGCAATAATCTTGGAGAATTAAGAATGATTAATAGTAGACTAAGAAAAGTTAATTGACGGATTAGAGGTGAGTGAATTCCAATTAAGTTTTTACTGCGCGTGCGTCGATAGTTTCTCGATAATCGTGTCAGTACAACTAAATGGAGATTTGAAAAATTAATATTAGACTAGTAAGAGTGGGTAATTATAGTGTTAAAAGAAATACCTTGGAGGATTAGTTTATGAGTGTATCAAACCCGAGAGAAATTGGTGATACGAAACCCTATTTCGATAACTATTCAAAGTTGACTTTTTGGCAAAACTTTCTAGCTACTTTTCCCTCCAATCTTCCAAGACAAGCCACAACACACAACTCTCTCATTTCTCTCTCTCCATTTTCGGCCACTCCTCAAGGAAGAACAAAGGAAGGAAAAACTTCATCTTCTAGTTTCCATTTCACCCACAAATCGTCCACCAAATCACTCACAACTTGGAGTACCACTCTAGCTAGGAGCAAGAAGCAATTTTGTGAATTTTTTTGGAAATTTTTCGGTGAAAAAATTGGATATTCATCTAGGGTTCCAAGGGTAATCACTCCATCTCTTTAATCTTTCCATTTCTCCAAAGTTTAATGGTTAATCTTCATGGGTCTGAAACCCTAATCGTACTCATAGGCTAGCGGACTTGAGGAACAATTTTTCTCGCTTTAAATCCTAAGTTAGCTGTCTTGATGAGGCATCTAGGTAGCTGATTTGATACTTTAATGTTTGATTGTGGTTGTTTATGTGATGAGTGAGATGATTCGGTTAGAAAGTGGAGAGAAATCGAAGAAAAGTTGTGAAGGCAAGCTGGCCGAAAATTTTGTCCATGTTTTTATGTTTTTATTTCGAAATTTTGATGCTTGATTGGCTATGAAATTGATGGATATATGTTGTATATTGTGTGTATAAAATGCCTTTCAAAAATCGTATCAAATGGCTGCTTAAAACTTGAGTTTTGGTAAGGATTCAAATCTGGAAAACGTATAGCAGGGTACTCGGGCAGTGGTTCTTTGTCTGAACGCAACCCTTTGTACAAAATTCAAAATTGAGTGCTGTTAGCGACATTCAAGACTAGACATTCATAGCTTTCGAATGGCATAAAAATTCCCTACTAGTTCATTTTGAGTAAACCGTAGCGATTCGGCAAAGTCGACTGTTTTGTTTTGACTGTCTATTCGAATGAAACTGAAAGTTGCATCTTGTAGCTCGATTTTGTTCCATTTGTGAAATGATTTTCGAGATGATATCTTCTGATGAATTGTAGCATTTGGAATCTAATTTCCAATGCCATAAACCATTCTCAATTTGGAGTTGTACAGAACTAGATATGGTTTGATTTCGAAAATACGACAAAGCTGGAAACTAGAAACTTTTCCCTTCCTTGTTGACTGAATCGTCAAATCTATTTTGGGATGTTATATTTTAAAACTTTTAGTGTCATTTAACCATCAATTGCTTATTAAATATTTTTGGAGTTTTGGTTGCAAAAATAGAGCGAATTGGGGCTGATTTCGTTGAACAAAACGTTTGAAAAAGAAAGAGAAGTAGGATGGCAGATTAGCTTTGAAACATTTCATAAAATTTGGTCATTTCGTTAACTGCCTTTCCGTGCACGTTTTTACCTAAATTTTGATAGAGAGATGGTCCATATATGGAACTTTAAGTGTACCAAATTTGGTGTAATTTCAAAACCATTTCAATGCCCAAATAATGCCCCAAACATTGCTCCGCAAATCTGGAAATTCACTGGTCAGGTTGTGAAAATTAACCGACTTCAAACTATTTGGGAATTCACTGGTCAGGTTGCTCAAACCTCCGAATTTAGTTTCACTTGTTGTGTTTGAAACTTTATTTGGGACTTTTCTTGATTTATAAATTTTAGAGGCTGATTCACTTCCTGTGAATTTTGTCGAATTTCCAAACATCGCTGAAAAACCAAGACTGGTTATGTCTGTTCTTCTTGAATCAGCAATTTTGAGCTGAAAAATGAATGCTTTCTGTTTGCAATCTTGGAAAAGTGTCTTCTGGAAACTTTTAGTACTTTGGATCTATTTTCCAACTGTATGAAGTTTTCCATTTTTTGACTTACCAAACTCAAGATTTAATCTTCCAAGTTTTGTCGCATAAAGCGAAAAATTTTCGATTTCATAGGAAATGAGTTTTTAAGACCTTTCATTTCCTTTCGATATTGATAGTCCATTTTAAACTTGATTTCATGGAAGATACAAGTTTCCCTTGTGACATTAAATTCTCACTTTTAAATCTCGATTTTCGATGGATTAAAACTCTTTTAAGACATTGTCTTAAATTTTAAGCATGTATACATTCTTCCTTAATTGATAAGGAGTTGTGAATGTATGAGAGTAATTGTTGGCCATTTTTCTTCAGGCGCTCAGAGGGTCTTGAGGAGAATCTTGGGGCGAACAAATAAAGACTTTACTTGCTCACTTATCTTGATTTAGTGAGTGTCAAGTGTATGATTTGTTACCTAATACTTGCAATACTTCTTGTTGAATATGTGAATTATACTTGTCGAGACGAGTGTATATTTTATCACACTCGCTCTCTTTTACTTGATTAGATAATAGACTTGCTCATATTTGAAATTATAATTATGTTGGATCAATGTCGATTGGAGTGAATGTCATCGACTTATACTTGGGGGCGCCCAAACTTATTAGCTAACTTTGCAAATCGAGCCAGTATGAGCTTGGTCGAGGAACATAGTAAACCGTGAGAAATCATAGAGTTTAATCTATTGGAGAGATCTTGCTCGGCATACTCGCGTAGCATTGCCACGATATACTCGAATAATGTCAAAACTTTTGACGAGCGGACTCGGTGTTGGGGGTATAACGGTGAACGGGATCTGGGGAAAGTGGAGTTCCTACGGATTTGATACTTACTTGGTTGACGGAGTGTCAATATGGAATTTGATCAAGACCTTGACCCTGCTACATGAAATTCAGCTCCTGAGAGATACAGTATCCTTGAATTGTTCCTGTTTACTCTCCTTACTTGAAATGTTAATTACTTGTAATTTTTGGGTTATTATGGTCTTGTTTTTCTCCCATGTTATCCTACTTGCTCTATTACGTGGTTGCATGACTTCTTGGACTCACTGAACATTAGCTCACCCCATTAGTTTGTTTTCCTTAACAAGAGCTCGGATTGGAAAGAATGTTGGGAAGTCGACTTGATTACTTTTGATTAGGGCCTTGAGATGTAATTGACTAGTTGTCTTGTAGTGGTTGTTTTTGGAAAGTTGATGTACTTTGGAGAACTTGTGATGTAAGACTTGAAAGTGTGTTTAAAGAAGCAACTTTTTCTAACTTCGACTTTTATTCTTTGGTTGTGTATTTTTAAGTTTAAATTTGACTTGAATCGAGTCCTGGCGAGAACTAGGCAGGCGTTCAGCGGATACCTTTGGGTTCACCCTAGGGAGAAGTAGGGGCATCACAGTTGGTATCAGAATTTAGGTTTCAGATCTTTGTAGTGTATTTTAAACTAAAAGTTTAGGATGTCGGACTATGGGACTGGTTTGAAAGTTAAGTAACCACTTGTAGACATGAAAATTAGAGCCTGGGTTTGAATTATTGAACAATTAGAAGTTTTGATCTTGTGAGAAATATGTGGAATAGTACGAAATAATCAGATCTAATTTATTTAGTATACTTGGATCCACCAAAACTTTTAATTTTAATTGTAGGTTATGGAAGGCAATGGTGGTAGTGAGTCGTCTCAGGGGCACCTTCCGGTGATCTATTATCGAGAAAAGTCTAAGGGAGTTCGTTGGAGACATAATCCAACTCGCCGAATTAGGACTCCATGTGACTGTTAGAGGACTTACTCATACTCAAATAACGTAATGTTCGTGGTAATCGATGACCGGAGGCGGTTATCCGAGGAGAATGGGGTAGTTCGAGAGGATAATCGAGAATTGAGGGTAACTGTGGATGCCCAAACTATTAGAATTCATGAATTGGAGACGGAGATACTTGAGGAGCGAAGCAAAGACTAAAACTTCTTGTGAGCAGCTTCAGGACGTTAAGAGCCGACTTGTTAGGATATTACATAAGGTTAAAGATCGAATCGAGAGGATAATGGCCGAGTGTATTATCTTAGTCGAACAAGTGGTGGATGGCAAGATACTTGGCGGGAAAAATGAGGAAGATGGAAATGATTCTACTGAAGTAGCAGAGGCTTCTGGCCCCACCAATCACTAAGCTAATGATCTTATCTATTTTAGTAGTTTGTCAAGAATAGTTGGGGTGGTGCTTGTTCAAAATCCATTGCATTTTGTATTTTGCTTAACTATGCTTCCTATCTTTTTAAGCAATTGAACATTACTTATGAGGTGATTGACTTTATTGCTCTATGACTTCAAATTTATGCTATGGGGTTGGTACACATTTGCAATTATTTCGGCGTCTCCTTTATTTTTTCCGTTTTGCATGATCTAAGTATCATTTTCAAACTTTGCCTATGTGTACTTATTTTACGTCATGCCTTTATAAATGTTAAACTTATGGACGGCCGAAAAAGTGAAAGGGGTCGAGGGCAAGGGGTTAGGCAATCCCAAACTCAAAGGGATGATTAGGGAATGGCATCAGAACCAAACCAAAATCCTAGAAATAAAGGAGATAACAAAGTAGCTACTGCTATTAACCATATGATTGATATCTTAGCATGATTAGTTGAGCGCCAAGGCCCTAAACCGATCAACCAACCTAGGCACCAAAAGAGGTGTGAGAATAGAGCAATTCTTGAAGTTCGTCCCATCTAAATTTCACGGAGAGTCTAACCTTGAACCAGTAGAAATTGGTTTGAGAGGATAAAATAAGGCACTAGGGAGAGCAAGAGGTTAAGGTTTCTTCTCGAGCAACTTTGTAAGTGAGTATTGGAGAATGAATTAGGGTGTGAAACTTTTATATTAAGAAATAAGATCTCAATATTTTGTTATATTTACAAGTGATGATAGTAATCTTGTGGAGACTCAAAAGCTCGTCCATATTAAGTAAAAAATAGTTAAGATTTATATTTTGGGGTAACCTATAAGCAAAAGAATGAAAGAGTAATATAGTCAGAGTTTGAATTGTGAATAGTTACTTATTTTGATCCCTTGATTTGCCTGATAGGCTAGCAGTTGACTTAAACCAACCGGTGAGATGACTGTAGACACCAAATTTTAATTTATTTTATTTGATAATTATTACCTATTTTTATTTATTTATTAATCTCATGATTTTTTCAGCATTTTAGGTGTCAAATTTTTATTTGTATTTTTAGCTTTATTATTTTTATTGATTAAATGTATTATTCATTTCTTGCTTAATTGGTGGCTTAATTTTTTATTTTTAAGACATTTTTAGCATTAAAATTTATTAAAAAAAAGAGAAAAGAAAGAGAAAATTGTTCACAAAAACATGTTTTAAATCTTTTTAAATTCAATTTTATAAAAATTAGTTGGTTGTTTACGATAAATTGATAATACATGTTATCTAATTTTTATTGATTGGGTTTCATTGTCATTGAAATCATTTCCTTATTTGTTGCTAATTAAGTTAAGTTAAAAAAAAAGGGGGAGGAAGCTGCCTCTGCACGCGCGCTATTTCTTTCCCATGGCTTTCTGATACGAAGCCATGGGAAATGCTACAGTGTGAACTGCGAGATAATTTTCTCACTACTTTTCCACGTTGCCGTCCTTCTTTTTTCCTACCATTGGATCATTCCAACTTCACCACACCTGGCCTTGATCCAACAACACCAAGAAATGTAAGGTAAAAGCCATCGAATGGTCTAAAATGGAAACTGAGAATGCAGCTTCAAATCCCCTCCCTCGATCTTAGGTTTGGGGGGGATTGGATGCCTATAAAAGGCTTAAGAAGTGAAAGGGAATGAGGGAGGATCTAAGAGAGTGAGTGACGGCAGGGGGAGTGGAAAAGAGAAAATAAGAGGAAAAAAAGGTGGCGGCTGGAGAGAGTTTGAGGGATAGAAACAGAGAGTTTGAGAGGGAGAGATAGAGAAAAAAGAAACCAGAAAGGGAGGGCGTCGGGGAAGAAAAACTGAGCAAGAGAGAAACAAAAAGAAAGAAGTTACGGGGGAAGAAACAAGAAAAACCGAGAGAGGGTTAGGAAAAATCTGGAACATTGAGAGAAAGCTAGCGGTGAAGGAATCTGGGCAAAGAGCTGGGCAAGATCAGAGGAAAAGGAAGGAAAACAGCAAAGGAAAAGAGAGAGTAGGGAGATCGAGGGAGATTCAAACGGAAGGGAAGGGATTCTTTGAAATCTGTGACATCTCACGTCTATTCTACTTCGCCAGGGTCCTAAGGTAATTATCGTTTCTTCCTTTGTGGTTTTAACAAGATTTTTATGAAAATCCAAGCCTGGGGACATGAATCTTGGACTGTTTGCTGCTGGTTTGAACTTTCATTGGTGCTATAACTTTGCTATGCTTGTGTTTGATAACCTTTGATTCGGTAGAAGGCCATGGGACTAAACTTGCTAGGAAAATGGGTTTGAGGTTCTCTGTATAGTTTCATATGATGAATCCATGAGTCTTTACTCGATGTTTTATGGCTGGATTTCATGTGTTTGAACAAGTGACTCAAAAAATGGCATAAAGTTTCGGTCCAATCTGTTTTCTAACGTGTCCTTGGTTGCTGATCCTTCCTTTCGTTGCTGATTTCTGATGAATATGATGTTATGCCCCTATTCTTGGATCCTTTATCATGGTCTGGTCTATCAGGACTCTTAGAAGGAGACCTGCGCATGAGAAATTTTGCTGCAACAAACGCTAATTTCTTGGCTTGTTGCAGCAGTGTGAACAGATTTCCTTTTCTTTTTGGTTGTTGAAGTTTTTGGCTTGCTTGATGTCTTTGGGGTCTGTTTCCCAAAAGTTTTAAGGTTTTGATGTTTCCCTTCTCTTTTCTTGTGTTTGTTACGCTTCTGGGAATCCTACCACACTCAAATCGTTGGGGTTTGCTTTAGTTATCTTGGGTCATACGCGTTGGTCTTGTTTTCCTTCTCCCTTTCTCTCATTACTGATGTTCTCTTCTGTTTGCACGGTTATTGTTTTTAGAAACTTCGTTGGCCAAATTTGAGTAGCTTCATGGATGTTCTTGGTCATTATGTTGGAGTGTTGAGATCATTTTCTTGTTAGAATGCCATGTTATAACTTCCTTTGTTGCCTGTGCAAATGACTCGAATAGTTGAGAGTTGATAAAACTTGCAAAGGCTTGCGCCTAAAATTGTAGCAGAAATGATAGAACCAGTTTGCCGAAAAGCTTTCGTTTGCATGCTTTTGCTTTTTTCTGGATTTTTGCGTTCAAAAATGAAAAGAAAGCTTGGTTGTCCTTGTTGTTTAGCCCAAATACGGTTGACTGAGATATTAGTTGGCGCTAGGATGCGTGGGAGATTATATTTGAGAAACCCAGAAAATTGCAGGAATTTCTTGCTGGAGATTTGCATGCATGAAATAATTTCAAAAATTGCACCCTGACCCCTCAAGTTCCCTATAATTCTTTTATGGCCCAGAAACTTTGGAAATTCGATCAATTTTGTCCCTTTAACATGTTATTCCTCTTTGATATGATTTAATGTGGTTTTGGGTAGAATATGCATGAGTCTTAGGATGAATTTGAAGGGTTTAATAACTTTTTCTAGATTTATGATTTTGATTTAGATTCTTAGTGAAATTTTGGGTAATCTACTTGTTCAATCGTAGTAAATTGGTTTTCGATTATTTTTGTGAATTTTAGCATTTGGTTGGTAGGTTTCACTTTAAGTTCTTGATTTTAATTGATTTCTTTTAGATCTTTCATATTTGCAACAATAGTGATTTTGATCCCTTAATTTCTTTAGTTCTCTCAAATTGGGTCCTTGTTTGTGTTTAATTTGTCAAATATGGTTTGTTTACTTGAACACCTTGATTAATTTTAATTTTTGTGTTTATCTCCAATTTTTTTTGTGATTATTTGTTAATTAAAGTGATGCCTTGACCCCTTTTAATTATTTTAAGAGGTAAATAAGTAAATTCGTGTCCATTAGGGCCCAACTCCAGGGAGGTACACTTTATCCCTTATTTTCACTTTACTTGACCTTATGTGCACTTATGTGACTTTATGTGTTTAATTGCATGTCTTTTGAATGTTTTCATTTCATTTCATTTATTCGCTTTGTTTGTTTTAATTTTTGTATATTTATTTAATTTAATTTGTAATTATTTAGGAAGGCAATTAAATGCCACAATTGTAATAGTTAGGTTATTATATCATTTTATTTAATTCTTTCCCCCTTTTAGATTGTAATAGGGCTCCCCGAATGTAATAGTTAGGGATTTATTCGCTTTACTTGTTTTGTGTGCCTAGCATGCCTATGTGTTACGTGTTTACCGCTTTCTTAGGGTCTTGCATTTAGATATCATGCGTATGTGTTATGTGTTTTGTGTGATTTATGTGTTTATTTGCTCTATTATGCTTTACATGATTTATTTGGTTATAAATGAATGCATGCCGTCACCACACTAGTCCAACGCTAGTTGTGGCCCCTTGGTTCCGATTTTCCACTAGTCCAACGTTAGTGAGAACTCATAGACATGGGCTAGTCCAATGCTAGACCCTTAGGAGCCCTTCGCGCGTTAGATCATGTTTGTGTGATAAATCACTCCATTTCATGCAAGTTTTCTATCCTTTAGTTTTTTTTTATCATTTTGCATGGCATTTCCCTTATATATATATTCCTTATCCCATGTTCTCCCTTATATGTATATCCCTTGTCCTATATTTCCCCTTATATGTATATTCCTTACCCCTTTTGAATGAAAACATAACATTAGATTTGCATTTCATTTAAGAGTTAGAATTAGGAAAGTACATTTGCTTGATTAGATTAGGAAATAACCCCTTGAGTATGAGATATGGACGAGTTTGGCTTTCTAGTCTTAGCACGCTCGTATTCCCTCTATTAAAGGGAAAATTGAGTCACAAATATTAGTCTCCCCGTACCCGACATGATGCATCCTTTTAGATCATCCATTCGTATATAATTATTTTATTTTTACTTTTCTTTTCATTTCTCTTTGAGTCTCATGTTTTTGCACAATTCGTGACTTCTTCGAAAGTTTACTTTTAGGCATCGCAATTAATGCGATTTGCATCAAATAATTTTGAAAAGATATTTTGACCCCGATAATTAGGTCTAGGTTTGCATTCATGTAAATACTTCCAAAATGTGATAAATTTTTAGGTTAAAATAAGAAAATCCTTGACTAAATCACGCAACTAGTCTTGGCTAGGTTGAGAGGGTGTCTTGGATTTTTATCCTTGCCTTCCCTCTCTTCAAATGTGACTCCCGAATCTTTTTCTTTGATTTTCGTAGATTTAGGAGTCGTTTAAAAAGGGTTTTTCATAATTTTATCTAAAAAAAATTCATTTTAGGTGACTTGGTACACTTTAACTCAATACCAAGTGGCGACTCCAATTTTTTATTTAAAAATCCTTTTTAAACCATAATTTGGGCCCAAATCGTCGCATTTTTCAAACCCCATTTTAGGCCCATTTCTTTTCTTTTCTAAACAAATCAAAAAATTCACATTTTTCAAATCAAAATCAACCAAAAATCCATTTTTTATAAAACCATTTATTTTTCTTTTCTTAAAAAATGGGGCACGACAATGACAAATTTGGGAAAGATGCGTAAGGAAATGGACATTCTTCGGAAGGAAGGTAGAAACAAGAATATGCAGAGAAAATTGACTTGCTGCATAAGAGCGTGGAACTGGAGAAGAAATACAAAGGGGAGTCTCAAACTGGTCAGGCCGTAACTTGTCGTGTGACTTGTGGATATTGTGGTAAGTCCAACCACACGGAGAATAAATGTTGGAAGAAACCGAGAAAGTGCTTGTATTGTGGTAGTGTCGAACATCAGATTTCAAATTGCCCTAATACCCCTAAAAAGAGAAAATACCCAACAGCCTGTTAAGTCTGCTTCAAATCAGTCGAGTGACAGGAGAAGTGATTAATACTAATTACTGTAGTTTTACCCTAAATTGGATTGGCACTTTTAGAGGTTGTAATCTTTTGTGTATGGGATAAAATCCTTTTGTTATTTTATACATTTGCGACTTATCACGTTTTCTATGATTTTGTTTGTATCCCCTTTCTTTTAAAATGATTTGATGAATTATTCTCACTTAGTGTAG
Organism: Coffea humblotiana; assembly: GCA_023065735.1. NCBI lineage: Eukaryota > Viridiplantae > Streptophyta > Magnoliopsida > Gentianales > Rubiaceae > Coffea > Coffea humblotiana. The sequence continues at coordinate 22,565,947 of CM041211.1, forward strand.
CTATTATAATCTTTTATGACTTATAAAACTTTACCTTGTTTCATTTGGTTCTACGGCCTATATGTATATTTAAATTATTATCCCACACCTTTACACTTGTAATAAGATCATGAACGACACCTGCAATGAATGTGAGTTTTGGTTGGAAGAAGTAGCCTTTCTAGATTATACAATATCTAAGAAAGGAATTGTTATGGACTCAGTTAAAGTAGAAGCTGTTTTAAGAGGAAACGACCGGAAAAATCTATCGAAATTCGAAATTTCTTAGGGTTAGCCGGATATTACCGTCGATTTATCAAGGACTTTTCTAAGATTTCAAGACCCTTAACTGAGTTGATTAAGAAGCATGGTAAGTTTATTTGGGATTCTAAATGTGATGAAGGATTTCAAGAGTGAAAAAGTGCTTAAGCGAGGCACCTGTGTTAGCCTTACTGACCAGAGGAGATGGTTTGTGGTTTATACAGATGCTTCAAAGGATGGTTTAGAATGTGTATTGATACAACATAATAAGATGATTGCATATGCCTCTAGAAAATTAAAACCTCACGAAAGAAATTATCCAACTCATAATTTGGAATTAGCAGCTGTGATATTTGCATTGAAGAAATGGAGATATTACCTATATGGGGTGACGTTTGAGGTTTTACTGACCACAAGAGTGTTAAGTACTTTTTTTTTCTCAAAGAGTTAAATTTGAGACAACGTAGATGGGTGGAGTTTAGAGAATTATCATTGCACGATTAATTATCACCCAGGGAAAACTAATGTGGTAGCCGATGCTTTATTTTGTCAAGCACAAGTAGCGGGATTGATGATCAAAGAATTACACTTATTGAAAGAGGCCAAAACGCCGTTTGGATGATAGTAAATAGATTGACCAATCTGCTCAATTTCTACCGATTAATATAAAATACCCACTAGAGAAGTTAGCTAACTTATATTTGGATATGATTATAAGGTTACATGGGATACCAGCAGGTATTGTATCTGACCGAGACTCTCGATTTGTTTCTAGATTCTGGCAAAAGATGTAAGAAATATTATGGACTAAATTGAGTTTTAGCACTACCTACCACCCATAAACTGATGGACGATCAGAGAGGACAATTGAGACTCTTGAGGACATGTCGAAATCATGTATTTTGGATTTTGGAGAAAGTTGGAGTAAGTACTTGACACTGGTGAAATTTGCTTAGCTAAGGTTCTAAATGACCATGGTATGACACGCTCTTTTACAAACCCTAGATTCATGAGAGGAGTAGACGTGAAACCGATTAAATTACCTTATGATTTGAAAGTTAAAACGCCTGTTGGGGAATCAAAGTTTGATTGCTAATTGAATGAGCAAAAAAAATTGTGAGATGTGGGTTGGAGAGTGTAAGTTGTTGATTGATTTGATAAGGCTAACAATTCAGAGGTATGATGTTATCCTAGGTGTGAATTTCGCGGACGAAATTCCTTTTAAGGAGGGAAGGATGTGAGAATTCGAATTTTACTTACTTTTAATTCTACTTTTACTGACTTATTTTAATATTTATTCACTCATTTTCTCCAAATAATTTATTTCAACCATTTTAAATTCATTTACATGGAACAATGTCTCACTTATATTTTTAAAATGTCCCGTTAGCAAATTTAATTTTTTGAGACTCGTTTAATAAGAAGTAACGAGTACACGTTTTTCGAGACAATATTCAATTTGAGAGTGCAATAATCTTGGAGAATTACGAATGATTAATAGTAGACTAAGAAAAGTTAATTGAGGGATTAGAGGTAAGTGAATTCCAATTAAACTTTTACCGCGCGCGTCGATAGTTTCTCGATATTCGTGTCAGTACAACTAAGTGGAGATTTGAAAAATTAATATTAGACTAGTAAGAGTGGGTAATTACAGTTTTAAAGGAAATACCTTGGAGAATTAGTGCATGAGTGTATAAAATTCGAGAGAAATTGGTGGTACGAAACTCTGTTCCGGCAACTATTCAAAGTTGACTTTTTGGCAAATCTTCCTAACTACTTTTCCCTCTAATCTTCTAAGACAAGCCACAACACACAACTCTCTCATTTCTCTCTCTCCACTTTCGGCCAGCCCTCAAGGAAGAACAAAGGGAAGGAAAAACTTCATTTTCTAGCTTCCATTTCACCCACAAATCCTCCACCAAATCACTCACAACTTGGAGTACCACTCTAGCTAGGAGCAAGGAGCAATCTTGTGGATTTTCTTGGAGAATTTTTGGTGGAAAAATCAGATGTTCATCTAGGGTTCCAAAGGTAATCACTTCATCTCTTTAATCTTTCCATTTCTCCAAAATTAACGGTTAATCTTCATGGGTTTGAAACCCTAATCGCACTCATAGGCTAGCGGACTTGAGGAACCATTTTTCTCGCTTTGAATCCTAAGCTAGCTGTCTTGATAAGGCCTCTAGGTAGCTGACTTGATACTTTAACGTTTGATTGTGGTTATTTATGTGATGAGTGAGATGATTTCGGTTAGAAAGTGGAGAGAAATCGAAGGAAAGTTGTAAAGGCAAGCTGGCCGAAAATTCTGTCCATGTTGTTCTGTTTTTGTTTGGAAATTTTGATGTTTGATTGGCTGTGAAATTGATGGATATATGTTCTATATTGTGTTTACAAAGGGCCTTTAAAAAATCGTATGGAATGGTCGCTCAAAACTTGAGTTTTGGTAACGATTCAAATCTGGAAAACGTATAGCAGGATACTCAAGCAGTGGTTCTTTGTCTGAACGTAACTCTTTGTACAAAAGTCGAAATTGAGTGCCATAGCTTTCCAACGGTATAAAAATTTCCTGCTATTTCATTTTGAGTAAACCATAGCGATTCGGTAAAGTCGGCTGTTCTGTTTTAACTGTCTATTCGAGTGAAACTGGAAGCTGCATCTTTAATTCGATTTTATTCCATTTGTGAAAAGATTTTTAAAATGATGTTTTCTGATAAATTGTAGAATTTGGAGCCTAGTTTCCAACATCATAAACCATTCTCAATTTGGAGTTGTACAGAACTAGATATGGTTTGATTTCGAAAATGCGACAAAACTGGAAACTGGAAACATTTCCCTACCTTGTTGACCGAATGGTCAAATCTATTTTGGAATGTTATATTTCAAAATTTTTAGTGTCATTTATCCATCAATTACTTATTAAATGTTTCTGGAATTTTGGTTGAAAAAATGGAGCGAATTGGGGCTGATTTCATTAAACAAAACATTTGAAAAGAAAGAGAAGTACGATGGCAGATTAGCTTTGAAACATTTCATAAACTTTGGTCATTTTGTTAACTGTCTTTCCGTGCAAGTTTTTATCTAAATTTTGATAGAGAGATAGTCCATATATGGAAGTTTAAGTGTACCAAATTTGGTATAATTTCAATACCATTTCCATGCCCAAATAATACCCCATACATTGCTCCGCAAATTTGGAAATTCATTGGTCAGGTTGTGAAAATTAACCGACTTCAAACTGTTGTATTTTGTTGCTCAAACCTCCGAATTTAGTTCCATTTGTTGTGTTTGAAACTTTATTTGGGACTCTTCTTGAGTTATTTTAAGAGGTTGATTCACTTCTTATGAATTTTGCCGAATTTCCAAACATCGCTGAAAAACCAAGACTGGTTATGTCTGGTCTTCTTGAATCAGCAAATTTGAGCTGAAAAATGAATGCTTTCTGTTTGTAATCTTGGAAAAGTGTCTTCTGGAAACTTAGTACTTTGGATCTAGTTTCCAACGGTATAAAGTTTTCCATTTTTGGACGTACCAAACTCAAGATCTAATCTTCCAAGTTTTGTCGCGTAAAGCGAAAAATTTCCGATTTCGTAGGAAATGAGTTTTTAAGACCTTTTCATTTCCTTTCGATATTGATAGTCCGTTTTAAATTCAATTTTATGGAGGATACAAGTTTCCTTTGCGACTTTAAATTCTCACTTTTAAATCTCGATTTTCGATGGATTAAAGGTCCTTTAAGATATTGTCTTAAATTTTAAGCATGTATACATTCTTCCTTAATTGATAAGGAGTTGTAAATGTATTAGAGTAATTGTTGGTCATGTTTCTTCAGGAGCTCAAGAGGGTCTTGAGGAGAATTTCGAGACAAACAAATATAGACTTTATTTGCTCACTTACCTTGATTTGGTGAGTGTCAAGTGCATGATTTGTTTCCTAATATTTGCAATACTTCATGTTGAATATGTGAATTATACTTGTCGAGACGAGTGTATACTTTATCGCACTCACTCTCTTTTACTTGATTAGATAATAGACTTGCTCATACTTGAAATTATCATTGTGTTGGATCAAAAATGTCGATTGGAGTGAATCTCATCGATTTATACTGTGACGACCCCACCTCTCCCTAGGGCGTACCCCAGGATTTAGCGGACCGCCTGCCCAACTCTCGCCAGGACTCGTTCACTCTCTTCAAACAAAATAGGATATAACCTCGAGAATAAGCGAAATAACAATTCCCAAACTTGAAACGTATACTTACATTCATTCAATCTCAACCAGATATATAGTCCTAAAGATAACAAAACTTTAAATTCTCAATACATCCAACCCTAACCAAGCACTAGAGCGAGTGCCAAAGCAAAACAATTCAAAAGGATTAGACTATGCTATTCTATACAGGTCTCTCGTCCTTGCTCGCAATCCCTGTAAGGAAAACAAACTAATGGAATGAGTTTAAAAGTCCAGTGAGGTTCCCATATACATAATCAAGTAATTAAGTCCAAGACATTCATCATTGAATAACAAATAATCCTACAATATGAAAGCAATGGTAATACATTCATTAAAAGGATACACGCTCACGTGGAGCCATTCATTCATTCATTCGCCAACCATTTTTCTTATTCCTCCAATCATTAAAAAAAACATATTTGTAAATAAAAACACCTTCATTGTTCTTGTCATTCGTTCATTCATTTCATTTCCCCCTACTAGCCAGTTCACTGGCCAGTCTCCACCAGATTTCGTGGTCATACTCGAGTATACCAAACATTAACCCAGGATCACCAATCGCCCAACCGAATCGGCTTCTGGCTCGAGTCAACCAGCAACGAAGAGCAAGGACCCAGTTCAGCCAAAAGGCTTACATTCATGCACAAGTAGCATTTAATCATTCAATCATTGAAAATTCACTTTGTCTTGGGTCGAGTGCGATAAAGTACACACTTGCCTAGCAAAATTCATTTTTAGCAATCACTGAAAACATTTAACATATAATCAAACATTCACAACAATCCACAATGTTATTGAAAACATAACGTACAAAGAACACTCACCCGTTTAAGCAAAGTAACGTCAAATTTCCTTCCGGATAATACCCTCAATTACCGACAAACCCTAAGAATAACCAAGAGAAAATATTACGGTTCAACCATCTAAAGTTTAAGTGAATCAAAGAAAATCAAAATAACCACTAGTACAATGTATAAAGATGATTTTTGGAGTAAAATGAGTACATTTAGACCAAAGGACAGGAGTAAAATATTTGTAAAACTCATGCTCGTTCTTAAAACTTTGAAATCTCCATTTGAGTCGAAGTGACGAGGAAAAGGTATTTCTATTAGTCGTTACTTTCATTTTTTCCAAGGGTACAAGTTTCGGCCGAATTCCAACTTAGATACCTCTATAAAAGAATATGTGAATATCCTAGACGATTCAAGTGATATTCGCTCTCAAATCCTTATTCAAGTCACGCGTACCTTTACTTAACCCTCGAGTGCAAATTTGGCAGCACGCCCTTTGTGTTTACCTAGTTTCCAGCCATTTATGACTTCTTTATTTTCTCAATTCAGTCCCACAATCACACACAAGTAATGTTACTAATATAGCCCTTCCATTAGACTCCAAAATCATCCAAGTACAACACAAGTGTAATAATAGAATCGGAAATCAGTTTTGAAGACAAAAGCTAAACAGCAGATTTAACATCTTATAGCATTTTGGTCACAATTGGAGCTACGTTTATCAGATTGGGGTGAACCTTATACCGTTTTGAAGCTAAGACCAAGGGTTAAAACTTTCATGAAAACAACTTACCCCAATCATAGTGGATCTAGGTCGAATTTGGGAATTACAGAACAAAAAGTTCATGGTCAGTCTGGTTGTCAGTACTGAATTCAACCGGCAATAATTCAAGCTACACAATTCCACTTGAGGCGTTTTCATATGGTTAGAAAGCTGAAACATAGGGCTAAAGGTTTTTGTGTTTTGGCCCAAAGGCTGATTAGATAGGGATCAGGGTGAAAAAATGAAGCCAAACTTGTGAATTCAACAAAACTGTCCACGAAATGAGGCTTGTAGCAGTCAGGGGTATTTCAGTCATTCACATCCTATCATGCTCCAATCAAGCTGAAATGTTTCAGACAGCTATTTAACATCGTTCCTAACAACTTTCATGTTTTAACCTAAGCCTAATTGGTCTCTAACCTATACGAATGATGCTGGTCAGAACAGGGCTATTTCAATCTCTCAAGCTAAAATTTGATGAAACCAAAGTAGAACATGCTCATTCATGTCTTACACCACTATCCCAACTCCCTATCCAAGATTATAGACATCATATGCTATCTAAACAATAAAGAAATATAACTGAATAATACAAACCCTAACTCAAACAAACCACCATAAGCATCAAAACCATTGAAATAACTATCATTAGCCACAAGTATGAGTTGTTATACAAACTTAAGCAAGAGTAGAGCAAAGATAAAGGAAGGCAGCCATAATACCTCAAAACCCCCAAAATAAGTTGTGATACCAAGAACTTTCTTCCCTCTCAAAAGTTCCACCAAGCTCACCTCCAAGCTTTCCCAAAGATTAATCGGAGTGGATTCAAGTTTCACGTGAATTTTCTCAAGAATCAAGCAAAGCTATGTAGTTGGAAAATTGGGAATTTTTCTCTCTTTTCCCCTCTCCAAACTCACGGCCAAGATGAAGAAAAATTGCAGGAATTTTAGTCCAAAACAATGTTAAGAAGATAGCAAATTTGTTGTCAAACTTGGTTGGCCAACAACTTGTCAAGCCACCATTGGTCCTCTTGTTTTTTTTTTCTTTCTTCCTTTTCTTTTGGTAAAAAATGTGGCTGTTTTAATAGGATATTTTAGGGGTGATTAGATGAAATAAAAGCAAGGTGATTAATGGTAATAAAATAGTGTTCAAGTATATTTTCAATCGGTAGCAAACGGTACACATCGGTTCAACCCGATTTTTCTTAAATCGCGCGTACTAGGGTTTTAACCTATGATTCACTAACTTATTATTATTACTTCTAATTACACACTTTCTCTTATCTAAAACTCACTCCTAATCACCAAATTGAGTACACACTCCTCACCAATTAATTACATTACCAAAATACGCGGAAACTCTAATTTACCCGAACGATGAAAGTAAAGGGGAAACTCTTAATTTTATGATTTATTGCAACTATGGAGAAGGTAAATGAGTAGTAAAGTGATTATAAAGTATTTATTCAAAATAAAAGGGAATTTTAAGAAAATAAGAAGAATTTTGCAAGTCCTCACATATACTTGGGGGACGCCCAAACTCATTGGCTAACTTTGCGAATCGAGTCAGCATGGGTTTGGTCGAGGAACATAGTAAACCGTGAGAAATCATAGAGTTTGATCTATTGGAGAGATTTTGCTCGGCATACTCGCGTAGTATTGTCACGATATACTTGAGTAATATCAAAACATTTGACGAGCGGGCCCGGTGTAGTGTGTGTAACGGTGAACGAGATTTGGAGAAAGTGGAGTTCCTACGGATTTGATACGTATTTGGTTAACGGAGTGTCAACATGAATTTTGATCAAGACCTTGACCCTACTGCGTGAAATTCAGCTCCTGAGAGTTCAGTATCCTTGAATTGTTCCTGTTTACACTCCTTATTTGAAATGTTAATTACTTGCAATTTTTGGGTTATTATGGTCTTGTTTTTCTCCCATGTTATCCTACTTGCTCTATTATGTGGTTGCATGACTTCTTGGCCTCACTGAATTTAGCTCACCCCATTAGTTTGTTTTCCTTAACAGGAGCTCGGATTAGAAAGAATGTTGGGAAGCTAACTTGATTACTTTTGATTAGGGTCTTGAGATGTAATTAACTAGTTGGCTTGTTATGGTTTTTTTGGAAAGTTAATGTACTTTGGAGAACTTGTGATGTAAGACTTGAAAGTGTGTTTAAAGAAGTGACTTTTTCTTATTTCGACTTTTATTCTTTGATTGTGTATCTTTAACTTTAGATTTGACTTGCATCGAGTCCTGGCGAGAGCTAAACAGGCGTTCCGCGATACCCTTGGGTTCGCCCTAGGAAGAAGTATGGGCGTCACATTGGGTTGTTGATGGGTTCACAAGAACTTTGACATTAGGTAGTGGATTTGAGATGGCTTTATTGGTAGAGGTCTTGAGAATTTTGTGTGTTTAATTGCTTGTTTGTTATTTTTTTTGATGAGATATGGTGTAGTTCTAATTGAAAGTCAAAAAGAAAGCTAGAGGATGAGAAGTCCATGCTGTCCGAATTTTGCCCTGTTGTTCCTTCATGTTAATTTCGAAAGTTTGATGTTATTTTAGTGCAATAATGCTTGATATATGATGGTGGCTATGTGTATGAAATATCTCCCAAAAATCTTTCCATTTGATTGTGTTAAAGTAGGGTTAAAGTGAGGTTGAATTTTGGAAATTTCTGATCAGATAACCCCAACCAGTGTATACATTTTTTGTCACAACTTTTTGTCTGAGAATTGAAATTGTAATGATCGAAGACAACATAAGAGGGGGGTGAATTAGGTAAATTAAAAACTAACCAATTATGATATACTCTTTGGTTAAATATGAAATTTATTCTCTTTTCTAAATGACCACACAATGGAACAAATAATGAGAAAGTACAAATGCTCGTGAGTAGAAGAGATGAACAATTTATATTGCAAGATAGTAAATGAAAGAGATAGAATAGCAAACCAAATTCCAAACTTCTCTTGAGTTTGAATATCACTTTATAGAGCAAACTTTTTCAAATTGATCAATTACAACCAATCTTTGTGTACAAAGGTAGGATCACTTCCTCCTTATCCCAAGCCACACTTGATCAAGTTAGGAAGTTTTACAATCACTCGGATAACTCTCACAAAACTACACTATTGAAATAATTTTCTCACACAAGAAAAGTTTATTCGAAATCTACAAAACTAAGAGTAAAATCTTCTTTTAAGAGAATTTTCTCACTAATATTGCTCTAGATCTTTTGTAGTTTCAATGTGCAAAAGTATTTTGAAGTGGTTGACTTGGCTCTATTTATATGAGACCAAAAAGTTCCTCTATTTATGCTTCCAACGGATAGAAGGCAGCTGAAAAGTCAACTAGCCGTTGGTAGTGTCGGACGTCCGGTAGTCTTGTTTCTTACGTCCGACAGCAGGCAGTGAGCAAAAGAGATTTTCTTTAATTTTTTCAGACGTCCGGTACCTTTAAAATTTGCATCCGAAAGCAGATGGTAAAGTTAGAGAAATCTTTTTCAATTATTTCGGACGTCCTGTACCTTCAGTTCTGCGTCCGAAGTGTTGCGCAATTTATCGGACGTCGATTCTCTAATGTTTTGCGTCCGATTGAGGTCAGTGAGTTTAGAGGAAATGTTTTAATTCTTTCGGACGTCCGGTGATGGAGTTCTTCATCCGTCCGAAGTTGCTCGATGATTATTGGACGTCCGATCCAGTCTTTATGAGTGTCCGACAGTTTCAGCAATCTTTGTCTTTTCTAAATGCTCTTAATCTTTGAACCTGATTTGCTCGATTACTGAAAAAATCTTTGAGGAGAAAATTAGTAACATCCATTTGTTTTGTAAACATCAAAAGTTAGGGATCAGATTTACAATCTCCCTTTTTTATGATGACAAAACAATGATGGAGAAAAAAATCATTGAGTCAAAACTCCCTTACTTAATACATAATTTATCAAAAAAAAATTATAGTGCCACTCCCCTCACACATATACCAGAAGATTCTAAAACTTCCTGGCATTCCATTTTCTTATTATCCATTTCTCCCCCTTTTTGTCATCATTAGATGATTCAAATTTAGTATCCAACATCCAAAACCCAACATCGATGTCATCAGCAATATCATTAACCAAGAATACCAAACAATATCAGCAATCATCAATATAGCAGTCAATATCAGAAATCAGCAGTCACAAGGATACCAACCATTTAGCATTCATAAACAGAGTTAACCAAACATAAGATCACAACAAAAGTAACCAGAAACCATCCAAAATAACCAAAGTTTACAAACCAACAGAGTTAACCAAATAACCAGAATCCTAATACAGAGTACTTGAAATGTTAAAATGCAGAAATGCAAATGTCTATTATGAGATGCCATCCTAAACATAAAGTGTAAGTGCCTAGAATGCCTAAATTGTGATTTTTGACGATCCAAGCCTCCTCCTTGGGCAAACTGAGCAGGATCCACTTCTTCCTCTTAAGTTTCCTCATATCATCACGTCTTCATTTGCTGGAGTCTTTCCCTTGTCTTGTGCTGAGAACTGGAAGCACGAACCTTGGAGTGGATTCAGTATGTGGAGTTTGCTCAGTTGGTTCATCTAGGCTCCTTTTGATGTACATTCTCATCTTCTTGAGGGACAGGAGGCACAAGCAAGTTCCTTTTGTCAATGAAAGTGATTTATTGTTCAGGTGATATGGTCATCATCAACCATCTTAAGAAGTAGATGTGTTGTTTGAGATTCAAACAAGGAAATGACCTCATGAGTGGATGAGAAAGCTGAGTGGATGATTTTTTGGGATGAATGGTAAAAGGTGAAACAAACTGAGACTGATCTCGAGGAGTTCTAGGGGTGACAGGAGTTTCATAATGACTCTTTGTCCTAGACTCCAAAACAGTTTCCTTGTAGCACCATTTACCATAAAAAAATCTCAGATTTTTCTTTCAAAATAAGCTTTTAAAAAGACAGTGGATGCACCTTCTTTTGGTGACACCCCAGTGAAAGGAATTTAAAGTGAGCAAAGATTGGTGTTAAAATTTTTCATAGAAAGTTTCCTAGGCTATCAGTACTGATTTTGAGTAGAAATTTGCACATTACAAAACCAAAATCAATGCAGACTTTTTCAACAAAGCAGTAAAACAAGTAAAGTTCATTTTGTTGGCATCTGTCCTATGACCATCAGTAGAACCAACAAATTTGAAATTATTGAAAAGATGATCAGATTTTGGGACTGAGATCCTCCAATCTAGCCTCAGCAGGAGTGTTAAAGTGTTGAAAATAAGTCATCAGCTTTGCAACATGAAAATGATGATAGGCAGAAGAAACTCTTCATATGAGAAAAGTTTGTAATTTTTCCTTTGAAACCATCTTCAATTTTGGTTTTCAAAATAGCATTGACAATATCAGGATTGAGAGCAATATCGACTGAATTGACTCGAGAAACAAGATCAGTGTGTGAGCTACCCTTTTAAGATTAGCAAAGAATTGATGAAGCATGTCAGGGTAATAGGTATTGGGAATGGTCAGAATATGAGTCCATTTTTGGAAAGCAAAAAGTTCAAGAGCAGGTTCAAGGTCAACTTACGGAATTCAGAAGGGATAATGGTTCTCTGAGTGATGAACCCTTCTGAGAAATCCATTCGAACCTCTCCCTGCATCATCATCGATAAATTTGGGTAATAAGTGGGTTCTTTTTCAGGTTGAGTGCCTCAGATTGTGCTCTGGCAGAACGCTTCTTCTTTCCACTACGTTGAGCAGTTGGCACAGCAGTTGGACATCAGACCTTGTTCTTGGTGACTTCCTGGTAGAAGGTTCAGCAGTTTGCTGTTCCTCAGCATTTTGCTCATCAGTTTGATGTTCCTCAATTTGCTCAACAGACGGCTCAGTAGTTTTCCGTGCCTTAGTTTGAGCAGTCGTTTGCCTCTAGCCGACTTTTCCTTTTTACCACGAGTTGCAGTTCCCTTTTTGGGTGATTTCGTGGTGGAAGGTTCGACCACTTCAACATCTTCATCTATAAGCCGGGTAGTGCGTCCGGCACTAGCAGATCCACCTCTACTTACCATGATGATATGCAGGTATGATTGAGAGAATATGAAATGTGTATGAGATGACTTAAAGTGCGGTATGGACTACAATGTGTGCTTGAATCGTCCAGAGAGAGTGAATTTTGAGTGACTAGGGTTTTGGCTAAAATTGGGATTTTTGGTGGTGGTGGTTAGAAGTGTTTATGAATTAAAGACGCGTAAAGGGTGGATGATGTTGGACAGATCAATTTCTTGGAACTTGTTCAAAGGAGAGATAAATTTTGAAATTTGAAAGTGGAGAAGATGAAGGGTTGCGTCCGATATACCGGTTAGAAAAATGAACTGAATGAAGGAGAAACTGACTTATAACAAGCATTTTTGAGTGTCGGACGGCCGAACGAAGTGAAGCGTCGACACTATCATTTGAAACAAAATTTTCTGGAAAAAGGGCTTAGAACACTGTCGGATCCGTTCATCAGGTATCGGACGTCCGATAAAGTGTGACCAGATAATTTTCAGAAAAACTTTTCAACAACGCCCAATTTTGTTCTCAAAATACAAACTGATCCAGTGGAAGGGCTTTTGTGAGAATGTCAGCACTTTGATCTTTTGAGCAAACATATTGTACACAAATTTCACCTTTTTGGACGAGATCTCTAATGAAATGATGCTTTATGTCTATATGCTTTGTCCTAAAATTGAATGGGATTTTTTGTCAAATTTATGCACTTGTATTATCACAATATACAGGCACACAATCATATACTAATCCAAAATCATTCAAGGTACTTTTCATCCACATTAATTGAGCACAACATGCACCGGCGGCAACATATTCCGTTGCCGTAGACAAGGAAATAGCATTTTGTTTCTTACTTAACCAAGACACTAAGCAATTACCAAGAAAGTGGCATGTACCACTTGTACTCTTTCTATCTATTCTACATCCACCAAAGTCAGCATCCGAGAAACCAATAAAGGAAATTCATGACATCTAGATACCAAAGACCATAGTTCAATGTTCCTTTCAAGTATCTAAAAATTCTTTTCACAGCAATCAAGTGAGATTCTTTTGGACAAGATTGGAAACGAACACAGCAAACAGCAAACATGATATCAGGTCTACTTGCGGTTAAATAAAGTAACTGCCAATCATACCTCTATACTTCTTTTCATCAACATTTATACCTTTCATCCTTGTCAATTTGGTAGATGTGCACATTGGTGTTCCAACTTGTTTTGATTCCTCCATACCGAATCTTTTGAGCAGCTCCTTGGTGTATTTAGCTTGATTAATGAATGTTCCTTCTCGAGTTTGTTCCACTTGAAACCCAAGGAAGAAATTCAATTCTCCCATCATGCTCATCTCAAACTCTTTTTGCATAATAGTGAAAAATCCTTGCACAAACACTCATTAGTAGCACCAAAGATAATATCATCAACATATATTTGTACAATTAGTAGATCATTGGAGCATTGTTTGGTGAAAAGAGTGGTGTCTACAATGCCCCTTTTAAAACCATTTTCAATCAAGAAACCACTTAAGCGTTCATACCATGCTCTTGGAGCTTGCTTTAAACCATACAAAACTTTTGAGAGTTTAAACACATGATTTGGAAACATTTCATTCTCAAAATCGGGAGGTTGTCAACATATACCTCTTGATCAATAAAACATTTAAGAAAGCACTTTTAACATCCATTTGAAATAATTTAAAATCCTTGAAACATGCAAATGCCAAAAACATTCTAATTGATTCTAGTCTAGCTACGGGAGCAAATGTTTCATCAAAGTCTATTTTTCTTCTTGAGCATACCCCTTACTACTAGTCTAGCTTGTTTCTCACCACTTCACCTTTGTCATTCATTTTATTTCTAAACACCCATTTTGTGCCAATAATAGGATGATTTTGAGGTCTTTCAACTAATGTCCACACCTTGTTCCTTTCAAATTGGTTTAGTTCCTCTTCCATAGCTAAAATCCAGTTTTCATCTTTCAATGCATCAACAACATTTTTTGGTTCAAAATGTGAGACCAAAGCAAAATTGTCCATCAATTGTTTTGAAGAGGAGCGAGTTCTTACCTTTTCGGATGGATCACCAATAATGAGCTCCTTAGGATGATTTTGAACAAACTTCAAACTTTTGGAAGATCCCTAGGTGCATCATCATGATTGTCATTTTCTTCCAATGCTTGATTGTCTTGGGATCATCTTCCTTTGAGCTCTCTTCTTGTGGAGCATTTTTTGATCATGAATTGTGAGTTTCTTAAGTCCTTCTTGAACACCTACATCATCATCCTCACAACTACTCTTGAAAATATTATCATTAGATTCATCAAAAGTGACATGTATGGCTTCTTCAATAACAAGAGTCCTTCTATTATAGACTCTAAAACCTCTTTTGTTCTCACAATATCCCAAGAAAATGCCTTCATCAGATTTCTTGTCAAATTTTCAAGGATGTTCCTTGATATTTAAAATAAAGTATTTGCAACCAAACATTTTGAAATAACCAACAATTGATTTTTTATCAAACATTAATTCATAAGAGGGTTTTGTTCAAAATAGATTTCAAAAGAACTCCTATTCATAGCATAACAAGCAGTATTAATGATTTCGGGTCCAAAAATATTTTGGCAAGTTACATTCACTCAACATAGTTCGTGTGGTTTCTCGAAGAGTTCTATTCTTTCTTTCAACAACACCATTTTGTTAAGGAGTTCTAGCAATTGAAAATTCATGTGTACTTCCATTGTTATCACAGAATTCTGAAAATCATAAAATTTAAATTTCGAACCATTGTCACTTCTAATCTTGACAATTTTCAACCCAATCAGATTTTGCACTTTTGCAAATTAATGAAACAAAATTTTTGAAAGCATCATCCTTGTGAGTAAGAAATATCACCCAAGTGTATCTAGAATAATCAAACAACAATAACCAAATAATATCTTTTACCACCCAATCTAGCAATTTGTGTAGGATCGAATAAATCAAGATGTAAAAGATCCAACGATTTTGAAGTAGAAACACAATTCTTAGGTTTGAAGGAAACTTTTATTTATTTTTTCAAATTGAACAAGCATCACAAATTTTGTTCTTTTCAAAGTTAATTTTTGGTAAATCTCTAATAAATTCCTTTTAGGAAATTTCTTTTAACAAATTCATATTGAAATGACAAAATCTTCTATGCCACAACCAAAGATCTTCATCTGCAACTTTAAGATATTTAAGCCTAGAAGAATTAATATTTTCAAGAATAACTACATAAATGTTATTCACTCTTTTTCCCTTTGAAGATAATGTTGAATTTTGAGTCAAGAACAAGACATTCATGCTTTTTGAATAGCACAAAACAGATTTCTATCATACAATTGACTAACCACTTAATAAATTATAACTTAAATTATTAACTAGAAGAACATTGTGAATAAAAGTTTGACCATTCCTTACCAACATCTCCAACTCCAACTGTTTTTGGCTTTGTTATCATCTCCAAATGTTACTTTTTCACTTGATTTTGACTTGAGTTTGATGAATTGTGATGGATCACCAGTCCATATGTCTTGAGCATTCCATTATCTATGAACCATTTTAATTTCTTTTAATGATATTCATCCAAACTCACCTACACAAGAGTTCACAAAATGATATTTGGTACCTATTTAGTTTTTGGGTTCTTGAGAGTTAGCATTATGTCTAACTATCCACATGCATTTCTTTCCATTTCCTCATATTTCTTTCTTACATAGTAATTATTGTTCATGTGACCAATTTGGCCAATAAAACCTACACATAGTCAGCGAATTGCTTACAAAGATAGGTTTAACAAATCTGGCTTGTCTTCTTTTATAGATATTAAATTCGTTTGCATTAGGAATTTCAACCTTTTCTTAATGGAATGTCAAAGTGAGGTTTTGATTCATTCTTTTTGAAAACAGTTTTGGTTTCTTGTGTTTAAACAACTCATTTAAACCATCCATTCTTTTTTTCAAGTCACCTTGTTCCCTTTTTGAACAACTAAACACAGTTTTGTTTTTCTATCAAACTCAAAAAGTAGAACATTCTCATCCTTTTTAAGTAGTCATTTTCAGCATTCAGCATTTTATTTTGTCGAAAAAGATTTGCATTATCTTGAAGTAAAAAACTAATTTTTCTATTTTAGTTCCTTGTTTCTAGTATAAGATTCTTTCAAGTTATTATGCAATCCTTCAATGAAAGACTCAACATCATCATCAGATTCATCATCACTAACAGGTTGAGAGTTGCAAGTAGTTACTTCATCATCACCAATGACCACGAAAGCCATTTGAGCAGATTCGTCTTCCTCTTCAATATCACCATCCGAGTTGCAATCATTTCCATGTGATTTGAAAGTTGTTGAACTTTGGTTTTCATTCAACTTTTCCTTCTTTCTTCTTCTTCATTGGACACTCACTCATGTAATGTCCAAGTTGACCACATTCAAAAGCATTTTGTCCGCTTGTTTGTTTATTGGACCTCTTGTTTTCCTTTGTTTTCTTGTATTGTTAGATTGATTTAGAAATGTATTGCTAGGTCCTCCTCTTCCTGAATCTCCTTTTGTTTGAGGATTCTTTTGAAGTTTTCTGTGATGAGAGTTAGATCATTGTCATTAATTTCCAACATCTTCTCCATCCAAGGAAGCCAATCATCTTCATCTTGAGAAACTTTTAGAGCAATACTCTTCTCACTTTTGCATCTTCTTCCTCTTGCACCTTAGACTTAAGTTTCAACTCATAAGAAATTAGAAAATTAATGAGAGATTCAATAGGTATAGAATTTAGATCTTTAGTCTCTTCAATGACAGTCACCTTACTCTCCCAATTTTTAGTCAAGGCGTTCAAAATTTTTCTGTTTTTCTCACCTATGGTGTATTCCTTTTCCAGCACCTCTAAATCCTTAATGAGATTATTGAATCTACAATACATCTTATCAATGTTTTCATGAGATTCCATTTTGAATGATTCATACTTAGTGACTAGAATTGATTTCTTTTGTTCTATTACATTCTCACTCCCTTCATGAATTTCTCTTAGTTTATCCCAAATCTCTTTCGCAGATCTACAACTTTTGACTCTAATAGACTCATTTGAATCTAAAACACTATACAACACATTCATAATCTTGACATTCACAGTGAGGTGAGTTCTATGCTCAACAGACAACTCGTTTCTGATTTTTTATTTTGGTTTATGAGTGACTTCATCAGTTATAGAGGTATCAAATGGATCTTCATTAATAATAAATCACAGTTCAGTATCAATAGATTACAAGAAAATAATCATCCTTTCCTTCCAAGTCACATAATTGGATCCATTAAATATTGGGGTCTAGTGACAGATTGTCCTTAAAAAAATATGACATTGTTGGTTGTCATTTTTACTCCAAAATCGATTGAGTTTAATGTCTAGGAGACCAAGTTCTGATACCAATTGTAAAGGATCGAAGACAACCTAAAAAGAGGGGTAAATTAGGTAAATTTAAAACTAACCAAGTTATGAGATACTTTTTGGTTAAATATGAAATTTACCTTCTTTTCTAGATGACCACACAATGGAACAAATAATGAGAAAGCACAAATGCTCGTGAGTAGAAGAGATTAACAATTTATATTGCAAGATAGTAAATGAAAGAGATAGAATAACAAACCAAATTCCAAACTCCTCTTGAGTTTGAATATCACTTTATAGAGCAAATTTCTTTAAGTTGATCAATTACAACCAATTTTCGTGTACAAAAGAAGGATCATTTCCTCCTTGCCCCAAGCCACACTTGGTCAAGGTAGGAAAGTTTTACAATCACTCAGATAACCCTCACAAAACTACACTATTAAAGTAATTTTTCACACAAGAAAAGCTTATTCGAAATCTACACAACTAAGAGTACAAATCTTCTTTTAAGAGAATTTTCTCACTAAAATTTTTCTAAATATTTTGTAGTCTCAATGTACAAAAGTATTTTGAAGTGGTTGGCTTTACTCTATTTATATGAGACCAAAAAATTTCTCTATTAATGCTATCAACGGATAGAAGGCAGTTGAAAGTCAACTAGCCGTTAATAGTGTCGGACGTCCGGTAGTCTTGTTTCTTGTGTCCGACAGCAGGTAGTGAGCAAAAGAGATTTTCTTTTAATTCTTTCGGACGTCCAGTACTTTCAAAGTTTGCGTCCGAAAGCAGATGGTAAAGTTTGAGAAATCTTCTTCAATTATTTCGGATGTCTGATATCTCCAGTACTCTGCGTCCGAAGTGTTGCGCAGTTTATTGGACATCCGGTGCTCTAATATTTTGCGTCCGATCGAAAATCAGTGAGTTTAGAGGAAATGTTTTAATTTTTTCGGACGTTCCGGTGATAGAGTTCTTTATGCGTCCGAACTTACTCAATGATTGTCGGACGTCCGATCCAATCTTTACGAGCCTCCGATAGTTTCAGCAATCTTTGTCTTTTCTAAATGCGTTTAATCTTTGAACCTGATTTACTCGATTGCTGAAAAGATCTTTGAGGAGAAAATTAGTAAGATCCATTTGTTTTATAAATATCAAAAGCTAGGGATTCAGATTTACAGAAATTGAGTGCCGTTTGTGGCGACTCCGAGAGTTTTTGTCGGTATAAAAATGCACCCCCTGATTCGATTCCTATGAACCATAGTGAACCGGTGTAGACACCAAAATTTTACTACTCATTTTATTCATATTTTTGTTTATTTACTCATTTTTTAATTTTTAATTTTTATTTCATTTTATATTGAAGAAAATCATTTCTTTTATCAAACACCAAAATTTTAGCATTTTTTATTTCATTTTAGTTGACTTTATTTAAATTTTTCATTTTTTTTTCGTTTTATTTTCATTTTTGTTAAGAAAATCATCTTTTAATTAATTAATTCATTGTAAAAGAAAAGAAAAGGAAGAAAACAAAAATCAAAAATCATTTTTGAAAAAAAAAGGGGGCGAAGCCATGCGCCGTCCTTTCCCTATGGCTGAAGCCACGGACAAAACAGAAAAATTGCAGAGGCCATTTTTCGGCCTCTCATTTCCACTCATTTTTGTTTCCTTCTTTACCAACCGTTTATCACATCATTTCCTTGGATTCTTATCAAAAAAATGCTGGAAATAAGAGCATCAACGACTCAAAATAATCCCAAGAAATGGCATCAAACTAGCACCATTAGATGTTAGGGCAAGGAAGATTCTAGTATCTATAAAAGCTAAGGATCGACCTAGAACAAGAAGGGAGAGAGGGTGGCGGCTGAGAGAGAGCTGGAATGCTGAGAAAAGAAAAAGATACGGGAGAAAGAAAAGTAGGGGCGGCGGACAAGGAACTAAGAGAGAAAAAGGAAAGGGACCGAGAACTAAAGCAAGGGAGAAAACAAGGAGAGGGTTTTCGGGGTTGGAGACGAAAAGAAAAGAGGAAACCTAGGAAGAAAGGTAAGGTTTTTCGGCTGAAGGGAGAGCTTTGGGAGCTGAGGAAGAAGAACGAACGGAAAATAAAGAAAGAAAGAAAGGGCGGCTGGTGTGGCGGAAAAGAGGTTTCTGGGCAGAGGAAAAGGAAGACTACGGGCAGTAGAAGAAAAAGAAAACCAAGCGAGAGGGTAGAATAGGCGGCGGCCAAAGGAAAAACAGCCGGAAAAGAGAAGAGAGGAAGAAAATCTCGTGGAAAAATTGACTAGAAGACCACCCAAATTTGGCCGCAAAAAACATTGATTTGCCTCCACTACATCAGTCTCAGCTTCGTGCCAAAAGGAAAAGCGCAGCAAGAATCATTCTTGTTCTTGTTGTTTGACCCCAACTTCGCTCAAGATCATCGTTCGGTATTCTCCTATACTAATGCCTTAGACTTTCCTTCTTTTTTATTTGCTGTTTTATTCCCATTTATGCTCCTCTTTGTTTTCTCGTTTGGATTCCTATTGCACTTTTCTGGTTTTGGTTTTCTTTCTTATGCATTCGATTCCTTTAGATGTTCGAAAATGAAAATAAAAGGCATGCGTATAGGGTCTTGTTTGCTTGGAATCAGTTTTTGTGTGGTTTCTGGGTGTTAAGCTTCGGAATTTGCAGAAACATTGCGGGCGTGAAAAATTGCAGAAAGCAAGCTGCCTTCTTTTTATTTGCTGTTTTCTTCCCGCCATAGCCCACCAAGTGGGCTTCATCTTGTGTTAGAAATAGGAAATTGGATGATTGGTTTTTGAGTTTTCATGTTTGGGTCCAAAAACACATGAACCAGGTCCGGTCTTTTGTTTTCAAAAGTTAGAGTCAGTTTTCTTTGCTGTTTTCTTCATCCAGATCTTCTCTGTTTGGCCTTCCAGAACTGTGCACTATGGTTGAGATTCTTGACAATTAAAATGGTTTGGAATTTTGTCGGTTTTAGAGTAATGAAACGATGGGTCTTGTTCGAGTTTTTGTATGAAAATGCATGTGTGGGATGAGCCGCAAGTTCACAGCAGAAAGTTTGCAGCAGAAAAAGCTTCATCTAGGCTGCATTTTATTCGAATGAATGATCATGATTGTGGTTGACAATGACTGTAATTATCCTTTGTGATGTTGTTGCGCTATTGATAGGCTCGGTGTCGGCTTCTCTGTCCATTTAACGAGTATCCGAAACTGTGAATCCAATTTAAAAGCCATGAACATTTCTTGTGTTTAGTAATCAGCATATGTAATCATCTCACTTCTCATGTATGTGAAGTCTGTATAGTTAATAAACTAGAGGCTGCATCTTTGGTCTTTGTTTGTGTGTGTGATTCGAGTCTGAGAATTCCTAGCAGTGCAAGCTGCAAGATTCGAGTTTGATTGTTAATTTGGCTTGAAAGCTTGCTGCTTGTTTGATCTTTTTGACCTGAAAACCAGAAACTTGAAACGAATGAACGAATCTGGGTTTGCAAGTTTTCCCCAGTTCGGATTTTCTTTCTTTTGTGTGCTTGGTATTGTATTTTGAGGATGGGTTTATTGTTTAGATAAAAGCTTTGATGTTTGGTTGAAAAGGTTTTGCTCCAAATTGTGTTTTGAGGTTAGAATCCGCAAGTGAAAATGAAAGTTGCAGCTGGTTGTGTTGCAAAAAGGCTCCCAGCCTGTCGAAAGCATTGTTGCAGAAGCTTAAGCTTCTTATACGTAAACTTGCATGAAGCTTTTGCATGAAATTATTCCCAGAATTCTATTGTTAATGGGTGTTTAGCCATGTTTAATTGGAGTTGGCTCATAATAATGAATCCTGTTTGCCGAAAGTTTACATAGAGTTGCAGAAGCAAATTGCGGCAGAAGTAATAAGAAGTAAACTAGTTTGCTGCAGAGCCTTTGTTTGCATGCATGGAATTCCTTTTAAAATTGCATTTCAACCCCACATGTTTCTCCTCATTCTATTGTGGCCCAATTAATTGAACAACCTAATCAATTTTGTCCCTTTAACATGTTCTTTTTCCCTGGTGTGCTTTCATGCGATTTGTGGATAGATTTTTAATGACTTTTTAGGATGAAATAGGGAGAGTTTAATAATTTTTGGAGAATTTATAGTTTCGATTTCCCTTTGATTAATATTTTAGCTAATTTTGTTATTAATCCTAATAAATAATTTTTCATTTTTCTTTTTGTGAAGTTTTAATATTTGATTATGGAATTTCATTTTAAACTCTTGAAACCTTTTATTTGGGACCGTGTTTGTTTTAATTTCATACATATGGGTGGTCTATTTCGTATTTAATTTTTATTCCGTGTTTAATGTTCATTTTGTGTTTAATTTTCATTTTTACGTGATTAATTGTTAATTAAAGTGGTGCCTTAACCCTTTTATTATTTTGGAGGGTAAATAAGTAAATTCGTGTCATTAGGGCTCCAACTCAAAGGAGGTACACTCTATCCCTTATCTCTACTTTATTTGACCCTATGTGCACTTATGTGATTCTATGTAATTAATTGGATGCCTTCTAAATGTTTTGTTTATTTATTTATTTATTTGCTTTATTTGTTTCAATTTTGTATATTTATTTGAGTTCAATTTTAATTATTTAAGAGGCACTTGAATGCCGAGTTGTAATAGTTAGGGATTTATCTATTTATCTTATTCCTTTCCCCCCTTAGATTGTAGTTAGGGTCCCCCCTGATGTAATAGTTAGCTTTATTTGCTTTATTTTTGCTTTGTGTGATTTGCATGCCTATGTGCTATGTGTTACCGCTTTCTTAGGACCTTGCATCTAGATATCATGCTTATGTGTTATGTGTTTATGTGTTTATTTGTTTTATTATGTTTTACATGAGTTATTTGATTATAATAAATGCGAGACGTCGCCACACTAGTCCAACGCTAGTTGTGGCCCCCCTTTCACGATTCCACACTAGTCCAACGTTAGTTGTGGCCCTATTTCTCGCTTTTTCACTAGTCCAATGGTAGTGAGAATTTGTAGACATGGGTTAGTCCAATGCTAGACCCTTAGGAGCCCTCCGAGCGTTAGATCATGACTGTGTGATAAAATCACTTCATCTCATGCATGTTTTTCACTTTTAGGGTTTTTCTTATCATTTTGCATGACATTTTTCACTATATGTATATCCCTTATTTCCCCTATATGAATATTCCTTACCTCTTTGCATGAAAAACATAACATTAGACTTGCATTTCATTTAGGGAAATAGAAATTAGGTTAGATCATTGCTTGATTTGATAGGAAATAACCCCTTGAGTATGGGATATGGACGAGTTTGGCTTTATGACTAAAATTCTTCACTGCTTTTATCCGAGTAACAGTCAAAGCTACAGTTTGTAACTCAATTTTGTCTATCCTGCAAAATGAATTTCATGACAGTTCCTTCTAGTGAATTGTATCATTTCAAATCTAGTTTTCAACGCCACAAACCACACTAAATTTTGAGTTGCGCAACTCTAGTTATGATCAGATTCTTAAACTCTGTCAAGTATGACAGAACTGGAATTTCGTAAAATAGGTCCTAAAAGTCAGTTTTCTTTGAACTGCTGTATCTTTGATGAAAAAAAGGTTCGAATTGAGTTTCATTTATTACACTTGAAACTAGATTTGGAGTTTTATTTGTGGTATGAATTTCAAAAAACTGATTTCATTTCTACGAATTTCCAAACTTCACTGAATTTGCAAGCCTGTTTTGCTCTGTTCTGTCTAGAATAATGATTTTGAACTAAAATTTGAATGATTTTGAATTGGAGTCTGAGAAAAGTATCTTGTAGAAAGTTTTAGTGCTTTGAGTATAGTTTCCAATGGTATAAATTTTTCTATTTTTGGACTTACGAAACTCGACATACGATTTTTCTAAATAGTGTCGCTCTAAGCAGAAAATTTCTGATTTCAAACAAATACTCCTTTTAAAGGCTTTCCATCTTCTTTTGCGATTGTTGGACTGTTTTAGGTGTAATTTCATGGTTGAATACATGGTTCCTTTGGAACTTTAAACTTTTATTTCAAATCTTTGATTTTCGAAGGTTAAAACCTCTCTTAACGCATTTTCTTGGTTGTTCCATTTTCTTGGTTAATGACACCTTATTTTATACTTGAAAAATGAATTTCAAACCCTAGTTTTATGCCTCGATTCCCGTGAGTTTAAACTCCCAAAAAGGGAGCGTTTTGACTAGAGTAGTTATTGGTGAATTACATTAGTTTTACACTTGAATTTTGGAACCTTAGTTTTGATATTTTTTATGAAAATGAGTGGAGTTTTAAATGAGTTAACTCCATTAGTTCGAAAAATGTGAATACTGTGACGACCCCACCATACCCAGAGGCATACCAAAGGGTTTAGCGGATCGTCTGCCTAACTTGCGCCAGGACTCGATACTTAAAATGAGAAAATAGATTTCACGCAAAAAAGAGTTTCATTTACACTATTACATTTTCAAAAGCTGTATAAACTATTACATCAGGCCATACACACCACTAGTATAAAAATTAAACTCTAGAGAAGCTACTAACTATAACCACCACAACAAATATATACATCTTACCAATCAATTTATAACAAATACTAGGGTAAAATCAACTATTCTATAAATCAAAAGTCACTTATACTATACACCTTCCCGAACGATCCTCGCGTCGGCCCCTACTAAGGAAAACAAATGGAATGGGGTAACCTATATGCTTAGTGAATAATCGAGGGTAAAACATAAAATCACATCCAAATAAATATGTAAACCAAGATATTTCACATCAATAAACAGAAATGTAACATCACAAGGGTAGGATACAAGTGGCTTTAAAACCAGTTCAATTCCCCGCTTGACCACCTGTTGACATTCCGTCAACCAAAATACTCATAGTCCGTAGACTACACTTACTTTCCCATTCACCTTATCAACCCCTGCTGGCCAGTCAATAGCACACATGTGAGGACCCGCAATTTTTCCTATTTTATTTTATTTTACTGGCTTTAATTAATTATTTACTCACTCGTTTTCTTTAAATATTTTATTCCGACCTTTTTAGACCCAATTACATGGAGCTATAGTTTACACGTATTCTTAAAATAACTTGTTACGAAAATTAATTTTTAGAAGGCTAGATAAGTGAGAATAGTGAATACGCGATTAGAGTCAATAATCGAATCGAGGACACAATAAACTTGAAAAATTGGAGACTTGTACATTAGCTCTAAAATGGTTATTTTTAAGTTTAAATACTCAAGTGATAGTTAGTTATACTATCGTTATAAGAATTTCTTAGAAATTTCACTTTATCGCGCACAAGTTGGAAGTTCGCGTTTCGCGCGCGCGACTAATTGGAGGATTCTAGAAATTATTGATAGACTATTAAGAGTGGATAATATTAGTGTGAATATAAGTGCATTAGAGGTTTAGTGCACAAATGAAACAAACCCGAGAGAAATCGGGCACGAAACGAGCGCGTACGCGCACTAATGGGTGTTGACTTTTGTACCACAAAAGGCTACCAACCACCAAGCTTCCTCAACAAGCCTTACCATCAGCCATTTCTCTCTCTTAAGCTCCAAGACAGCCAAAACCAAGAAGAAGAAAAAGAGACCAAAGTTCTTCATTTTTCCTTCATCAAATCTTCACCAAATCACTTCAAATTTTAACCACACTTAGCTAACCACTTGGTGAACAACTTAAGCTACAAAAGGAGCCTCATTTCCACGGTTTTTTCTGAGCTTCAAGAGGACCGAAATTTCTGCCTTGAACATCTAAGAAGGTATCAAACGATCAAACCCTTAAAACTTGTTGATCTTGAGTTAGATTGAGCCTAGAAGCTTGTAACTTCTTGTGGGTAGTCTTGGAATGTTGTAGATCTTGTGTGTGGGCTCTATGAACTCCCACCATGGCTTGATGGACTGATTTGATGAGTTTTGATGTTATTAATGTTGGTTTAGTGCTTAAATTAGTAGAAATAAGTGAGTTTATGAAGGATAGCTCAAGGAGGTGAAAGGTAGAAATTTTTCGATTCTGCCCTTGTGTTGTCCGTGGCCTTTAGGGCGAATTTTTGTGGAACTAATGACTTGGTTATGATGTTTATATGTTGTATGAGATGTGTAGAAAGTTTCGTTAAAAAATTCCATGATTTGGTTGGCCAAATGTTGAATTTTCGTAAGACAGCAAATCTGGAAAATTTTCACGTCACTGCCCTGGCAGTATTTTTGTTTCGGCTATATCTTTTTGCTCCGACATCGAAATCAATTTCTGTTTGTGGCAATAGAAACTAGACATTCCCAGATTTCTAACGGCATAAAATACATGCTCTGATTCCACCCGACTGATCCGTACCAACCATTTGAACCTGACTATCCTGTTTCACGTTTTCACAGAGAGCCCTGTTTTGAGCAGCAACTTGATGCTCAAATATGAGATAGTTGTGGACTTATTTTGAAAATGATTTCTTATAATAAATTGTAACATTATGAATCTAGTTTTCAACGCCACTGACCACGCTCAATTCCAAGTTGAATTGAGTGAGTTGTGGCCAAAATTCAAAACTGACTCAGAGTTTGAAAACCCTCATTTTGGACTGACTTGTGACCACTTTGATTTGGGACTTAATATTTCGAATTTCTTGGTATTAATCACCTACCAAATTGCACCTTGGATGTTTCCTAGACCTTGTCTTCATAAATGAATGATGTTTGAGGATTTTCATTGGCCAAATGATTGGAAAAGAGAAAAACACAAGTACAAGGCAGATTGCCTTGGAAATTTTGAAAACTTTAGTGGCTTTGTTCACTAGCTTCCCGAATGAATTTTCCTATGAAATTTGACAGAGGAATAGCACTCATATGGTAGTATTATAATGCCAAATTTGGTGCCATTCCAAGTTCATTTTGATGCTCAAATAAGACCCAAAGTTTGTGACTTCAACCTGGAAAATTGCCTAATTGCTTCAATTTTTCTGCAACTTTGAACTGCTATATCTTGGCGCTCAAAACTCAGATTCTTGTTCCGTTTGTTGGATTTTAAACCTTGTTTGAAACTCTATTTGAGTACCAAATTTCAGAGGCTAGATTGAATTCTGTGATTTTTGCCGAATTTTCAAAGTTAGCCGAAAACCAACCCCGAAACTGTCTTAATGGTCCAAAACAGCCACTTTGAGCCAAATTTGAATACCTTCCATTAGGAATCATAGAAAAGTGTCTTCTAGGAACTTTTAGTACTTTGGAAGAAGTTTTCAAAGGTACCAAGTTTTCCAATTTTGGACTTACAGAGAGTGAGATACGATTTTTCAAAGAATGCACCCCAAATCTGAAATTTCTAAACTTAAAGGAAATTGAGTTTTTAGAACTCTCCATTTTCCTTCGATATTGCTTGACCGTTTTATACTTGATTTCAAAGATGAAAATCAATTTTCCTTGTATTATTAAACTACACTTTGAGCCTCGATTTACGAGTAAATTAGGCTCTCTTTCATGATAATTTTCTTAGATTATACAAGTGTGCAATCTTCCTTGATAACTAGGGGTTTAAGAATGATAGTGTGTGATCGCAAATTATTATTTGATCAGGCGCTCAAGGGGACCTTCAAGAGGTACTCGAAGCGGACGTCTAAACACCTGTTTGAGCACTTACTCTCTTGTTTTGACTAGATGAGTGTTCCATATAGGAATACGTGATTTGAATAGTCTATGATATGTTTACTCCATGGTCATTATGTGTTATGTGTTACCATACTCGTTTTCATTTAAGTAAACGTACTTGAATTACTCGATATGAAATACTTGAAATGCATATTTACATGAAGCGTTTCAATGATTAATTATGTTATGGCTGTATAAGTCGATTGGAGTGAATCTCCTCGACTCTTAAGTGGTAAAAAAATAGATGGCCAATAAGCGGCCTACTAAGATGAATAATGTCTATCAATTAACCGTGACTACTTACCGTTAACCGTTAACCATTAACCGTTAACCGTAATTATTTACCGTTTACCAATTTATTTGGCTATTTGATTATTTGATTACTTGACTATTTGATTACCTGATTACCGTAAATTATGTGTTCATACGAAATTACCGCATATTGCTTATGTGTTTAAATGTTAAATGTTGCCTATAATTGCTCTTATGAAATTGCCATCATTTTAAGGCGAGTGTGTACTTTATCTCACTCGTCCTGCTAAAATGACAAATTATTACCGTTTACCAATTTACTTGACTACTTGTGCATGTTGTAAGCTCTAAGCTGAATTGGGCCCTGCCCTTGGTTACTAACCTACTCGAGCCAGGATTGGGCTCGGTCGGGTAGGTTGGAACCCTGGGACACCGTTTCGGTATACTCGAGTATTACCACTGGGGGGATAAGGTGATGGCCAGACAACCGAGGGGATCACTGGAGTTATAAGGTGAAGTTGACTGAAATGGTTCCACTGGAACACCGTATCCTTCAAAGTGTGTTTATTTTTGCATACTGTTAACTGTATCATGCTAATGTGCCAAGATGCAATCTTGAACCATGCTTGTATTATACTCAAATTACTCGTACAATGAACACTGTCTCATGCTAATGTGCCCAATATGCAACCTGGAACCATATATGTAGTATGTTCAAATTACTTGATTTATTAGAACTGCTAGAGTGTCTTGGAACCTCACTGGGCTGTATAGCTCATTCTACGTTTTTGTTTTCCTTAACAGGGTTCGAGACCAAGAATGCCCGTGAATAGTACTAGATTGTTCTCTTTTGAAGACTTTAAGTTGTATTATAACGGATGGTTGTAGTACATACTCTTTTGGATTGTATTAAACTTGAAAGTTAACTGATTGTAAGTATGAAATATTTTGGAGTACTTTAATTATATATTGAAGTTATTTGAAGTATTTCGAGTTTTTGAATTGTGGATTGTAGCGAGTCCTGGCGAGAGTTGAGCAGGCGTCCCGCGGATACCCTTTGGTTCGCCTTAGGGAGAAGTGGGGGCGTCACAACACAACAGCTCGAGCAAAAGCAAAAATCACTTTACTTTAACAAAGAACGAAATCCCAAAATTAGTAATAGAATTGATTTCGACCAAAATCCCGGCTGGTTCGAATAGTCCGTCTACCCTTGGAATCGAGGTGGAACCAAGTTCTGAGATATCCAATCTCACAATAAAGGATATCTCTCATCACAATATTCAAATCATGTAATCACCCCAACAACACTCAGCACAAGGGGGATACTCATCAAAATAGTTAAGTCATGTAATCACCCAACAGCACACAGCATAAGGGGGATTCTCAACACAAAACATATATTCTCACGTATTAAATCAAGAACAGAGAATGGGTTTAAATCGAATGAGATAAACTACACCCTCGTGTAAGTACCCATTTAACATAAACAAAGCACTTTGACAATTTATCATAGAAACAAACCCAATTACTCACCTAAAATAACTAGCAAGCAAATTAAGGCAATTTATACGGGTCCACCGACTCCGTCCAAGTCGTCATTATCTGTGATAGAAGATTATATTTAACTATTAGTCAAACAACCATCATAATGTAAATAAGGCCTAAAACGGCCAAAGTGGCAAAAACGGCAAAAAACTGCAAATCGGTTTGGATTTTTGGATTTTCACTCAAACTAAGCTAAAAATCAAGATGGAAATGAAGTGTTTCTTCTCTCTTTTTTTGCTCCCTAACTCTCGACCACCATGAAGGAATGAAGGATGAAATGAAGCTCCAAGAAATATAAGAAGCTAGGATTTGGTTTGGGGTCAAAGTTGGTTGGATGACTTTCAAAGTGTCACCTTAGGGTTGAATCTCAAGTTTTTCTTCTTTTCCTTTGTTTTTATTAGTCAAAAATTTCGCCCCTCTCATGGTTGATGAAGAGCTGATATTTATGAAATAATAACAAGAGGATTAAGGTAATAAAGTGGTGTTCAAATGGTGTACTCAATCGGTAGTGACCGGTGCACGTCGATTCGGGCCGTTTTTTCTTATTTCGGCACATACTAGGGTTTTCACTTATAATTCACTCACTTATTATTATCACTTCTAATTACACTTTTTTTATATATAAAACTCACTCTTAACTACCAAATCTAGTACACATACCTCACCAAGCGATCACACCGTCAAAATACGTGAAAACTCTAATTTACCCGAACTATAAAACTAAGGGTAAAACTCTTAAATCTCTTATTCATTATAACTATTGAGGGAGTAAATAAGTAGTAAAGATATTATAAAGGAATAAATGCCAAATAAAAAGAAAATTTTAAGAAAAATAAGGGATTTTACAAGTCCTCACACTCTCTCTCCCTTAAAAGAATTTCGTCCTCGAAATTCTGATCTTTAATTTAAACATCTCCGATATCTCTTCTGCATTCTGCTCTTCCTTGTTGAAAATCTATTTCATACTTGTTATCATGTAAATCGTGTATTCTTAATCTTTTTACGAGTTAAGGGCTGGAATACTTTGATATCTCATGAACGAGTTCATCATTATTATTACAGATCACCTCAAAAAAAATTGTCACTCTATGTATTCCAATCCAAAAATCAACCATGTAATCCTTATCTCAAAGTCTCAATGGTCTTTACTTATTCTCAATGAACATTAAATGTTTCGTCGATCGAATTCTATAAGACCTTAACAACGTCATAATTCTGTGGTACTCGGCCTTAATGCTAGTAATCGTTCAAAACGATTAGAAAGAAACCTCAGTACGATAGAAGATAGGAAGTGTACCTTTGATAACTACTAATGGGTCAGTCACCTCTTGATGTCCCATTGTATAGGCCCTTGCCGGCACTTTCGGTCGATTACCCGCTGCATTGGTTGGCTTAGAAGTGTTTCTTTCTACCCTTGACAAATTTTTTTCTTTTGACAGATGAGGGCACTGAGCAATTAGGTCCTCAGTACTACTACATTGATAGCATTTCCGAACTTGCCCTTTCTTCCAACAATTATCTTCCCATATGGTTAGCAGTCCCACAAACCCACATGTCATTCTGGGTCCTGATGCCGGACCTCCACGTGAAGTATCCCTCTGGATTTCTCTCCCTGCCTGACCTTTCTAAAAATTTCCTTGATTCGGGATCTCTGCTGATCGTAGATTACTGACTCCTCGACCCATCTTAGATAATGGCTCGCTCCTCGAGCTCTTTCCATCAATATAACTGCTTGTGTCGGGTTGTCTTCTTTTCCTATCATGAAAACCTTTACTTGACTCTTAGTATTTTCAATTCTTTGTGCTTTTTCAATTGCTTAACTATAGTCTCCAATTGAACAGCCGCCAGTGCCTCTTGAATCTCCACATTCAAGTCCTGGACAAACCGACGAATTCTCTTTTGGTCCTGTCAGTACTAAATCTGAAGCAAAACGAGAAAGTTTGATAAACAGCGTCTCGTACTCCGCCACACTCATAGTTCCTTGATACAGTCGTATAAACTCATCCTCCTACTTTTCTTGAATAAGTGGCGATAAGTACTTCTCATTAAACTCACGGATGAAATTAACCCATGTCCATGGGCTCTGCTTTCTATCCCATTTGGCTCGAATCACATTCCATCAGGCTCTAGCCACCCCCTCAAACTGAAAAACGGCGAAAGCTATCTGCTGTTCCTTCGAATATCCTAATGCAGCGAAAATATCTAATATTCGATCCAACCAACTCTCCGCTATATCAAGGTTAGGTCAACCCAAAAATTTTGGTGGTAGAAACTTCTGAAACCGTTCTAGGGTACGGTCCTCTCCCTCAGGATTTCTAGGATGCTGTGCCTGGTTTTGTCCTGTTGGTTGACAATTTGTTCTAATAAATCAACCATTCGCTGTCTGGCCGTAGCTACTTGGGTCTTGGCTTATCTATTCGCATTTTCATTGGTTACCCCTTCGGTTCCTCGTCCTAGTCCTCGTCCTCTACCCCCACCTCGACCACGGGTCTCCATTTGATTATTTTATAACTTCTATAATTGGAACAAAATAGGGGTACGAGTTCAAAGCATTGAAAATTATAAAATGCACGAAATAATCAAAATATCAAAATATTATACACTAAACTATATATATATATATAATTCACGCCAAAAGTATACACATATCAGCCCATATAAACAGCCAACATCCAACTAGCACAAAACATGTTAGTTTCATGAGCACACCGGCTTAAAAAAAGAGTCAACAAAACAAATCAGAATAACGGCCCTAATGGAAATCCCCTACAGAGTCCATAGAGTCTATCCCATCCATCGGCCCCCACGCCGCCAGCCCTAAGTGGCGTCTCAGCAGCCACATCCAAGAGAATCTCACAGTCTCGCATAATACCTCGGGTTCTCTCTCTCATCTGCCCCTTCAAAGCGAAGAGGTGGCGGTGGGTCTCCTCAAACTGACGACCGAGAGTATACGTCCGCTCCTCCTCAATTCATAACCCCGCCTCGAGGTCACGCAAGCGCATGGCCTGTCCATGGCCCACTTCTCTAGCCTCCTCCAACTTGCTCTCAGAGTGTCAACCGCCTTATCTAGGCGACACGCTCATCATCTATAGCCATAACAATCTCGTCAGGGGTATCCATACATATGTCGACACTTACACGATCGATTCATCTGACCGAAGGGAGAATACAACTTATAGGGTTCCCCGACCCTTCTCTGATATCTAAGGACTCGTCGGCGTACCACCTAGTTCACCGGTTTACCTATACTCTTAGGTCTTACTCCAGCATCGCTAGGTCCACCAGTATCATTAAGTCCACCAGTATCATTAGGTCTACCAGCCTCCATACCTACACAATAAAACATAAGTTAATCAATTCTCTGGTATTTCATCTTAATAGATACGATTTAATTTAAAGGCAATCGAGTACTTATATGTCCTATAACACATTTCTCAACTGCCAAAGTCCTCTAACTTAGGCACTCCTGATACCACCTGTGACGACCCCACCGTATTTAGAGGCGTACCAAAGGGTTTAGCGAATCGTCTGCCTAGTTCGCGCCAGGACTTGAATGCTTAAAACGAGAAAATAGACTTCACGCAAAAGATAGTTCCATTTACACTATTACATTTTCAAAAGTTATATAAACTATTACATCAGACCATACACACCACTAGTATCAGAAAGTAAACTCTAGAGAAACTACTAACTATAACCATCACAACAAATATATACATCTTACCAATCAATTTATAACAAATATTAGGGCAAAATCAACTATTCTATAAATAAAAAGTCACTTATACTATACACCTTCCCGAGCGATTCCCGAGTCGGACCCTACTACGGAAAACAAATAGAATGGGGTAAGTTATATTCTTAGTGAATAATCGGGAGTAAAATGTAAAATCACATCCAAATAAACATGTAAATCAAGATACTTCACATCAATAAACAGAAATGTAACATCACAAGAGTAGGATACAAGTGGCTTTAAAACCAGTTCAATTCCCCGCTTGACCATCTGTTGACACTCCGTCAACCAAATACTCATAGTCCGTAGACTCCACTTACTTTTCCGTTCACCTTATCAACCCCCACTGACCAGTCAACAGCACACAACAACTCGAGCAAAAGCAAAAATCACTTTGCTTTAACAAAGAACGAATCCCAAGATTAGCATAGAACTGATTTCGACCAAACCCCGACTGATTCGAATAGTCCGTCTACCCTTAGAATCGGACTGGAACCAACCCCTGAAATATCCAATCTCAGAATAAAGGATATCTCTCATCACAATACTCAAGTCAAAGTAATCACCCCAACAGCACACAGCACAAGGGGGATATTCAACACAAAGCATGTATTCTCACGTATTAAATCAAGAACAGAGAATGGATTTAGGTCGAATGAGATAAAAGTACACCCTTGTCTAAGTACCCATTTAACATATATAAAATACTTTGACAATTTAACATATAAACAAACCCAATTACTCACCCAAAATAACTAGTACGTAAATTAAGGCAATTTATACGGGTCCTCCGACTTAGTCCGGATCGTCCCTGCCTGTAATAGAAGATTATACTTAACTATTAGTCCGATTGAGACGTTTTTAGATGCGTTGGAAATCTGAAACATAGAACTAAAATTTTGTGTTTTGACCAAATGCTGATTTGATACAGATCAAAGTGAAAAACGAAGCCAAAGTTACAGGTTTGACGTCCCTTAGCGTTTTGATCAGTCTTAGCATTTCGCTCACAATTGAAGCTACGCCTATCGGATTGGGGTACATTTTATACCATTTTGAAACTAAAACAGAGAACTACATTTACTATTGAAGACATCAACACCCAAATCATGCATTTTCAAGGTCAAAATATGAAAATCTCAAAGAAATAGAAAACTGTCCGCGAAACCAGTGCATTTGACAGTCAGGGGTATTTTAGTCATTTCACATAATACAGTGTTTCGATTGATCTGAAATTTTACACTTTCATATTTTGACCTAGGCCTGAATCGGCCTCTAATATGGACAAATTAAACAGATCAAAAAACATGACAGATTTCTCTCTAAAGTTGGAAATTTTATGATTCAATGCTTACTAACCACATTCATGTCTTGAATCACTACTCAAGTCCCTATCCAAGCTCCTCCACATCATATACTATGAAAAACAACAATATACACACTGAAAATCTCAACCCTGGCTCAACCATCCAACATATCATGCCAAACTAACAAATTAACCATCTCAAACCAAGAATATAAGATTCTATCCAAACTTAAACAAGTTTAAGGAAGAGAAAGAGGAAAGACAGCCATAATACTTCACCAAGGATGCTTGCAAAAGAAATCCACAACTTTTCTTCCAAAACTTTAGCACACAAAGCTTCCTAAGTTCCTAAGTGAGAGTTTAATCGGTTTGGATTTTGAATTTTCACTCAAACTAAGCTAAAAATCAAGATGGAAATGAAGTGTTTCTTCTCTCTTTTTTGCTCCCTAACTCTCGGCCACCATGGAGGAATGAAGATTGAAATGAAAACTCCCAAGAAAGATAAGAAGCTAGGACTTGATTTGGATCAAAGTTGGTTGGATGACTTCCAAGTGTCACCTTAGGGTTGAATCTCAAGTTTTTCTTCTTTTCCTTTGTTTTTTTTAGTCAAAAATTTCGGCCCTCTCATGGCTAATGAAGAGCTGATATTTATGAAATAATAACAAGAGAATTAAGGTAATAAAAGTGGTGTTCAAGTGATGTACTCAATCGGCAGCGAACGGTGCACGTCGGTTCGGGCCGTTTTTCCTTAATTTCGCACGTACTAGGGTTTTCACTTATAATTCACTCATTTATTATTATCACTTCTAATCACACACTTTTTCTTATATAAAACTCACTCTTAACCACCAAATCTAGTACACACACCTCACCAAATGATCACACAGCCAAATACGCGATTCGAACTATAAAACTAAGGGTAAAACTCTTAAATCTCTTATTCATTACAACTATTGAGGGAGTAAATAAGTAGTAAAGATATTATAAAGGAATAAATGCCAAATAAAAAGGAAATTTTAAAGAAAAAATAAGGGATTTTACAAATTCTCACAAATACTCTTTACATTCTAAAGTTTGGATGTGAGATTTGAAGTTTTGGAAAAATCAAAATCATTTACTCTTTTCCTCGATTTTCATGCCAAAAGTGAAAAATGACACTTTCTCTTGGATTGAGATTTACTTACCACGATTTGAATAAAAAATGACCTTTGAACTCTCTTTGAGTATTATTTCAACATTTTAGTTAGAAAAGTTTCTTTTGACTTGACTCGAACTCGTGATCTAGAGAGGGGGCAATTATGATTGTACATGTCTCAGGTGGTCACGACGAAACCGAAGAACTCGTCTGACTACTCGCTTCACTCTTATCTTGCCATTGACTTGTGGTGAGTGTCAAATGCATATTAAATACTTATATGTTTAAAATGATATGCGTACAAGTACTATACGTGATACGTGAACTTGTCGAGGTAAGGGTGTACTTTAGCGCTCTCGTCCTCTCTCTCTCGTGATTACATGATACTTGTTAAATGAATATATATGCCTTGTACTTGTACATGAACATGTTTAATTCATGATCTCTGAGCGGAAGCATGTACCACGCCCTATCCGGGTGGGAGGTGCCTCTCATACCGATTCAGTGCTATGATCGATTATCTGAGTGGAAGCATGTACCACACCCTATTCGGGTGGGAGGTGCCTCTCATATCGACTCAGAGCCGTGTATAATTCTAAATCGATTGACACAATGTTTCATAGACCAATTATACTTCTGGGGGGCACCCCAACCCATTGGCTAATCTCGTAACTCGAGCCAGCAAATGTTTGGTCAAGAAGTTTGGTGAATCTTGAAAAATATTATAGTTTGATCTTTTGAGATCTCGTTAGACATACTCGAATAGTATCGCCTCTTTATACGTGTTTGGTTCCGGATCCGAGTAGATGTAAGTTGGATGGAGGAAGTAAGTGGAGCACTACGGTCGTGTTACTATTTGAGTTGACGGAGGGTCAACCTCAGATGGCTCAACTTGATCGGGATGTGGAAATAGCTCCCGAGAGTTCTTGTGACGACCCCACCTCCCCCTAGGGCTCACCCTAGGGTTTGGCGAGTCGCCTGCCCAACTCTCGCCAGGACTCACTCACTAAGGCTCGAGAAAGAAAACGTACATCCATTTCAAATAAATACCGCAACAAGTTCAAACTTAATATATACACATCGATGTTCAAAT
The DNA here is from genome assembly GCA_023065735.1 of Coffea humblotiana. Lineage (NCBI taxonomy): Eukaryota > Viridiplantae > Streptophyta > Magnoliopsida > Gentianales > Rubiaceae > Coffea > Coffea humblotiana. The sequence continues at coordinate 22,602,095 of CM041211.1, forward strand.
CCAGATACAAGACTCTACACACCTTAATACTTTAACGTGGTTACAATTCGAGTACAACAACTCTAGTCAGGTGCTAGCGCGAGTACAACTTCAAAATTTAAAACAACTAGACTACGCTAGTCTTTCTAACTCTCGCGCCACGCTCGTACCCCCTGTAAGGAAAACAAAACTAACGGAGTGAGCTAAAGCTCAGTGAGGTTCCAAATATCAAATTGTTCATCAAATAACGTAGAAATAGCACAATAGCGAAATAGGGCAAAAACAGCAAGAAGTGAGTAATATACTCCATATAGCCAAATAATATATTCACATTTCACATAAGGATACAGTTGCTCTATATCGGCTCCACCATAGCTTGATCGATTGGTAGTTGACACTCCGTCAACTTTCAAATGAGGAAACTAGTCCAGTAGAACACCACTTAACTCCAACTCCGTCCACCGACCAACCCCTTACCGGGCCCGAACTCCACAGTAAACACTGGTGGTAATACTCGAGTATACCGATTAGTCGAGGAGGTAGCACTCCACTCGACGGCACTAACTACCCAGGGTTCGTTATCTAATCGACCAAGCCCTTGCCGGCTCGACTCGATTAACTAGCCGCAGGGTTTCTGGAATTCCAGATAATCACAATTCATATGCACGTATATCATTTAAATGGAACTCAAAGATCGAGAACAAGTCATATTAGGGCAAGTGCGATAAAGTACACGCTTGCCCTCAATCCATTCATATAACATGTAAGCATCTCATTCAAGTATTAAATACAAGTATCAAGTGCAATTAGGTATTTGAAAGCACTCACCAAAAGATGTAGTGCTTTTAGTGATCACGTCCAGGTAGTACTCCTGGCTTGGAGTCCAAATCTGCGATAAAATATCGTTTAAGAGTTTGAAAATCGATTAAGGTTCGAAACTTAACGTTTCGTTTAACGAGAATCAAAAAACTGAAATTCATTTGGGCATATACGTAAAACTCTTGCTCGCTATACACACTATGAAATTGGTAGCAATTCTACTTTGAAATACCATTTAACGAAGGAACGAGGAAAAATATTTCTATGTTATAAATTTCATTTTCCAAGGGTACACGTTTCGGCCGAATTTCAACTTATATACCTCCACAAAAGGGAATCGAATAACCTAGGCAAATTAGTTAGATTCATCCTCAATTTTACTCAAGTCGCGAGTATCGCTACCTTCCTGCCAATTTGGGCGGCACGCCCTTTGTGTTTACCAATTTTTCCAGCCATTTATGGCTTCTTCTTTCCTTAATTCAGCCCCACAATAATACAGAAGTAATGATACTAACATAGCCCTTCCAATAAGCTCCAAAATCACCCAAATACAATACAAGTGCAATAGTACAAGCAAATCAATTTGAAGACACAAACTGAACGGCAGATTTGATATCCCGTAGCATTTTAGTCATAACTGGAGCTACGTTTATCGAATCAGGGTGAATCTTATACCGTTTCGAAGCTAAGACAGAGGGGTACAACTTTCATGAAGGCATCTTAACCTAATTCATATGTTATCTAGGTCGAATTGCAATTCCCAGATCCAAAAGTTCGTAATCAGTCTAGTTGTCAGCACTGACTTTAACCGCGATAACTCAGGCTACACAACTCCGTTTGGGGTGTTTTCAGAGGCGTTGGAAAGATAAAACATAGGGCTACAAGTTTTGTGTTTTGGCCAAAAGCTAATTGGATACGAATCAGGGTGAAAAACGCAAGCCCAAACTGGTGAATTCACAAAACTGTTTACGAATTGCAGCTTGGGCAGTAAGGGTATTTCGGTCATTTCACATCCTACCGTGCTCCGATTGAGCTGAAATTTTACAGGCAGCTATAAAACATCATTTCTACAACTTTCATGTTTTGAGTAAGCCTAATTCGGCCTCCATCATGGCCGAATAAAACTGGGCAGAACAGGGCATCATGGAAGTTCTAATCTGGAATTTGATGAGTTTATGGTGTAAACTTCACTTTTCTAGCTTGAATTACTACTTCACCCTCCTATACAAGATTATAAACACCATATGCCATCTAACAACAAGATTTATGATTGGAAAATCCCAACCCTAACTCAAACAAATCACCATAATTATCAAAACTACTAGAATAGCTATCATTAACCAAGAATCTAAGTTGCTACACAACTTAAGCAAGATTAAGGGAAAAGAAATAGGATGAGCAGCCATACCACCTTACTAAGATGCTTGCAAGAGTTATCCTTCACCTTTCCTTCCCAAACTTGAGCACCCCTAGCTTCCTAAGCTCCTAATTTGGAAGTTAATCGGTTTAGATTTCTTGATTCTTCACTCAAATGAGCTAAACTCAAGATGAAAAATGGAGTTTCTTCCCTCTTGTTTTTTTTCTTCCTCAAGCCACGGTTGGAATGGCAGAAATAAGGGGTAATGGAAGTGATTTTTGGTGATAAATATGAAGGAAATTAGTTGGTCAACAACCATGGGATGGCCGCCACTTGTCACTATGATTTTTCATCTTGAATTTTTTTCTTTTCCTTTCTTTTTCTAGTCAATAATTTCGGCTGGCTCACAAGCTCAATTAGGGCTGATATTTTGGTCCTAATGACAATGAGATTAAGTTAATGAAGTGGTGGTTAAGTGGGGTGTTCAATCGGTAGTGAACGGTACCGGCCGGTTCAAGCCGATTTTTCCTTAAATCGCGTACACTAGGGTTTTAACTTCTAATTCACTAACTTATTATTATCACTTCTAATCACACATTTAATATCATCTAGAATATACTCTTAATCACTAAATCTAGTATACGCTTCGTACCGATTACTCACACCACGAAAAAAACGTAAAACCCTAGTTTGTCGTAACGGTGAAAGTAAAACGAAAACCCTTGGTTCTATGATTATTTGTGGCTATTTGGGAAGTGAGTGTGTAGTAAACCTATTGTAAAGTAATAATTTCCAAATTAAAGGGAATTTTAAGAAAAATATAAGGGATTTTACGCGTCCTCACACTCTCTCCCCCTTAAGAGAATTTCGCCCTCGAAATTCGTACCTTTTGTAAACAGGTCTGGATACTTTTCTTGCATGTCTTTCTCTAGCTCCCAGGTTGCTTCCTCCACTTCATGGTGTTTCCATAGAACCTTCACTAATGGAATCTGCTTGTTTCTCAAGTCCTTCACCTTTCTATCCAGTACTCGAATGGGTCGTTCCTCATAGGTTAATGACTCGTCTAGTTGAATATCTTCTGCTGGCAAAATGTGAGTCGGATCCGGATGATACTTCTTAAGCAAAGAAACGTGAAAAACATCATGGATCCGAGACATACTAGCTGGTAACTCCAGTCGATAAGCCACCTTCCCTATTCGCTGGAGTATACTGAAAGGTCCTATGTATCTCGGTTGCAACTTTTTCCCTTTTCCAGCTTTAAGTTTTCCTTTTAATGGAGTAATCCTAAGAAACACTTTGTCTCCTATTTCAAACTCCAAATCCTTCCTCCGATGATCGGCATAGCTCTTTTGTCGGCTTTGGGCCGTTTGAAGCCTTTGACGAATCACCTTTACCCTTTCGTAGGCTTCCTCAACCCATGGTATTGTAGCCGGATCTATGATCTTCCTCTCTCCTACCTCATCCCAATGGATTGGCGATCGACACCTTCGTCCATACAATGCTTCATAGGGGGCCATTTGGAGAGACGAGTGGTAACTATTATTATACGCGAATTCAACCAGGGTTAAGTATTGGCTCCAACTTCCTCCGAAATCTACTATACAGGCTCTCAGCATATCCTCAAGAGTTTGAATGGTCCTCTCAGATTGTCCGTCAGTTTGGGGATGATACGCTGTACTATAGCTCAACTTAGTTCCTAGAGCCTCTTGCAGTTTCTGCCAGAATCGAGAGACAAATCGGGGTCTCGATCGGATACAATACTCACTGGTACCCCATGTAGTCTCACCACTTCATCCATATAGAGTTGGGCAAGTTTTCCAAAGAATATTTCATATTAACTGGTAGAAAGTGTGCAGTCTTAGTTAAGCGGTCTACTATTACCCAGACCGCATCATGCCCTTTTTGAGTTCGTGGTAACCTGATACGAAATCCATCGTTATATGCTCCCACTTCCATTCAGGGATCTCTAAAGGCTGCAACAGACCCGACGGTTTTTGATGCTCAGCTTTCACTTGTTGGCATGTAAGACACTTTTGTACAAATTGGGCAATCTCCGCCTTCATATTCTCCCACCAATACAGACTTTTGAGATCCTGGTACATTTTACCACTACCTGGATGCACTGTACCTAGAACGGTGAGATTCCTTCAAAATCTCCTGTCTCAGTTCTTCATTCTTAGGTACCACAACGCGATTTCGAAACTTTAAAACCCCATCAGGCCCTAGGTTGAAATCAGGCAATTCTCCCTTCTTTACTCGTTCCACCCATTTTGCACCGTTGGGTCTTCCATTTGACCCTCTTTGATTCGATCCCATAGTGTCGATTTCACCTCAATATTCCCAAAAATAACTTTCTGTGGCTCCAAACGAGGGTTCCATTCGCACACATCCTCCAACAAGCTCCACTCTCCCACCATTAAACTTGCCAATTGAGCCTTTCGACTTAGAGCGTCTGCTACGACGTTGGCCTTTCGGATGGTAATTAATCGTACAATCGTAGTCTTCTAAGAACTCCACCCACCGACGTTGTCTTAGATTCAGCTCCTTCTGAGAAAATAAGTACTTAAGGCTCTTATGATCCGTGTATACCTCAAATGTTACCCCGTATAAATAATGCCGCCATTTCTTCAAAGCAAACACAACAGCTGCAAGCTCTAAGTCATGGGTTGGATAGTTTTGCTCATGAGATTTAACTTCCGAGATGCGTAGGCAATCACATTCTTATTTGCATTAAAACACACCCTAACCCTTCTCGCGAAGCATCAGTATAACCGTATAACTATCCTTCCCGTTGGGCAAAGCTAACTGGAGCCATGGTCAATTGTTTCTTAAGTTCTTGGAAACCACTCTCGCACTTAGCATCCCAAATATACTTTCCTTGTTTCTTTGTCAAGTTAGTTAGGGGGTCCCGCAATTCTCGAGAAATTCTTGATAAACCGGCGGTAGTACCCCGCTAGACCCAAAAAACTTCGCACCTCAGTAGGGTTCTCCGGCCGTTTCCATTTAGCGACAGCTTCCACTTTGGCCGGGTCTACAGTGAGTCCATCCTTTGAAATTATATGCCTAGGAACGCCACTTTCTAACCAAAATTCACACTTGCTAAATTTAGCAAACAACTGGTGCTCTCTTAGGGTTTGTAATACTATTTCAAGTGTTGTTCATGCTCTTCCCTTGTCTTCGAATACACCAGAATATCATCAATAAATACCACACGAACTTGTCCAATAGGGTTTAAACACTCGATGCATTAGATCCATGAATGCCGCTGGGGCATTAGTTAAACCAAAAGGCATTACTGCAAACTCGAAATGCCCGTATCGAGTGTTAAAGGCCGTTTTTGGCACATCCTCCTTTCTAATTCTCAATTGATAATACCCTTGTCGAAGATCCAACTTAGAAAACACCACAGCCCCTTGTAATTGATCAAACAACTCGTCGATGTGGGGCAAAGGATATTTATTCTTAATAGTTACTGCATTCAATCCCCGATAATCAATGCATAATCTTAAACTCCCGTCCTTCTTTTTAACAAATAGCACTGGAGCGCCCCACGGTGATTCGCTCTCATGTATGAATCCCCGCTCAACAGGTCTTGCAATTGAAATTTTAACTCCTTAAGTTCAGCGGGTGCCATTCGATAAGGTGTTTTTGAAATGGGAGCAGTTCCAGGTGCTAGGTCCACCTTAAACTCAATTTCTCTTTCGGGTGGCAATGACACCAACTCATCTGGGAACACATCCAGATACTCATTGATTACCGGCATATTCTCAGTTTTATCTTTTCTCCTGGGGTGTTAACTAGAAAAGCTAGGTAACCCCGTGCCCCATTCTAAGCAATTTCCTAGCCCTTATCCCCGAAATGAGAGCAGATGAGGCTAACATACCCCTCACGTTTAATTTGAGAGTTGCCTCACCTGGTACACAAAACTCGACCACCTTCATCCTACAATCTACCCGAGCATGATAATGAGCTAGCCAATCCATGCCTAGAATAACATCGTACCCCTTAATGGCTAGACTTATAAGGTCAACTACTAACTTTCGCTCACCAACCCATATATCGCAGTTTCTATACACCTCATTCGCAAGTAAAATTTGATTACCTGTAGGTGTTCTTACTTCTAAGTCATATGGTAGCCTTTCAGCTTTCACATCAATTCCAAGCATAAAGGTGGGGCTAACAAAAGAATGGGTGGCACCAGGGTCTATCAAAATTTTGGCTAAACGATGGAAAACAGGAATCGTACCTTCCACTACCTCCGTCGGCTCAGGTAGCGATTGCTGGTCCAAGAGTACACTCTGGCTGGCACCCTCGACCTGGTTCCTCCTACATTGGTCGGTTTCGGGTTTGATTTGCCAGCCGACTGAGTATCGCTGATTAGTGGGCAATTTGCAATCTGGTGCTCTGTACTCCCACACCTTAAGCACTTTCGAGCTTTTCTCCAACAGTTATCCTCGGTATGGTTTGATTTCCCACAGTATCCACACGATACTCGGGGAGCGGATGTTTGACCTCCCTGGGAAACACCTCTCCCCTGTACTCTGCCACTTTGGCCTCCCCTCTGAGTACCTCCCCTCGACGTACCCGTAAATCTTCCACCTCCAGCTCCACGACCGGCTTTAGAGGGTGGCATGTTTCGATCACTCTGTGCCGGCCCCTGATGTCCACCAGGCCCCCCTCCGTTTTGCGTGAAAATTTCTTACTTGTGCCCTGGCAATCTCGATTCTTTGGGCCTTCTCCAAAACTTCCGTGAAAGTTTTAATTTGGGCCGCCGCTAAGGCCTCCTGTATCTCTACATTGAGCCCCTGCACAAACCTCCTTACCCGCCTTTGCTCCGTAGCTATCAATTCGGGAGCAAATTTGGATAATTTCGTAAACTGGGTCTCATACTCGGATACACTTAAAGTCCCCTGACGGAGTTTAATGAAATCGTCCTCTCTCTTCTCCTGGACGATAGGTGGGAGATATTTTTCATTAAATTCCCGCACAAAGTTCAACCAAGTCCATGCAGTTCCCTCTCTCTCCCACTTGGCTCTAACTACATTCCACCAAGCCCTGGCTGGACCCTCAAACTGAAAAGTAGCAAATTGCACTTGTCTATCCTCCGCATAGTTTAAAGCGGCAAATATATTGATCATGGTTTCTAACCATCTCTCCGCTCCCTCAGGGTCCGGTCCTCCCAAGAATTTAGGAGGAGAGAACTTTTGGAATCTTTCTAAAGCCCTATCTTGCCCCATTTCAGGATCTCTAGGTTGATTCACTGGGGCTTGACCTTGTTGCTCTACTAAACGAGCAAGGATATTGGTCATCTGTTGAATTGCAGTGGCCACCTGATCCCCCCTTCCGCTCGGGGTCCAGGTTGCGGTCCAACAGTTTCCTCCCTTTCCCCTCTCGGTTCGTGCACTGGTTCTTGTGCCCGTCTACCCCCACGGCCACGATTAGGGCCACGCCCTCGAGTAGCTCCCTGGTCCTGGCTTCTTCTACCTTCCATGGTTCTCAACTAACCAACCAGATGAATATAAACAAGGTAAGGTATGACTCAAATAAGACGTGTTCAAAACATAAACCAAAAGCAAGAAAACACATTCGAAATAAACATTTCCTTTATATACATAGCAAAATAAGTCATATAACAAGTTAGCAAGTACTATACACGTCAACCTAGTCGAGTCAAAAGCTTATACCAGCCAAGGGACATAGAACAAAACAAACCCTATCTACATCCACCTTAACACGTCAAATTCAAAAACAAAAGGGGACGTGTCGACCCACTATGTCCCTAACTACCTCACAAAAACCTCTCAACTCTGAGCTAGACCTAACTAGATGCCGATCCAACTGACTCTGTAGGTGCAACCGGCTCCTCCTCTGGATCCTCCTCGGATCCTCCTCAGGTCACTAGGGGCCGCAGGTCCTTGACCCTCCTCGGCCAAGTCCTGAGCCACATCATCACTAGAGCCCCGCACTCGGTCAGGATACGATCAGTCCGGTCTCTAACATCCTCAACCACCCGTACCAGACGTCCAGAAGTCGCCTGAGCCTGCTCTCGGAAGGCGTTAGTCCGCTCCTGCTCCTCTAGAATCGTAGCCTCAAGCTCTCGGATCCTGGCACTATGTACTCGGAGGGCTGCCTGGAGACGCTCTATCTCCGACTGGCACCTACGATTGGCACTACCCAATCGTCTCGCTCGTCGTCTATGCCAATACGACTCGGTCAGGGTAAGAATAGGTCTTCCAACAGTCGCAACGTCGGATCTTGCGTGCCGGGGACCACCGACACACAGGGCCACCGGGACTCTCCTGGTAGGTCAGTACACGACATACGGGCCCCTCAAGGTGAATCTCGTCGGCAGGTGCAGGCTGAGATGGCCCGGCACCCCCAGCAGCATCTTTACCCTCCATAGCCTACAGTACAAGTAACAGTGCAAAGTAAGCAAATGAAACATAGAAATCGAGACTAACGATCTATTCGCAAGCGTAAAACCCTAGCCTATCATAACCAAACTATAACCAAGGAATATCCAGTATAAATCACTCGATCTACCCAGATCAATTCAAACTTAGGCTCTGATACCACCTGTGACGACCCCACCTCCCCTAGGGCTCACCCTAGGGTTTGGCGAGTCGCCTGCCCAGCTCTCGCCAGGACTCACTCACTAAGGCTCGAGAAAGAAAACGTACATCCATTTCAAATAAATACCGCAACAAGTTCAAACTTAATATATACACATCGATGTTCAAATCCAGATACAAGACTCTACACACCTTAATACTTTAACGTGGTTACAATTCGAGTACAACAACTCTAGTCAGGTGCTAGCGCGAGTACAACTTCAAAATTTAAAACAACTAGACTACGCTAGTCTTTCTAACTCTCGCGCCACGCTCGTACCCCCTGTAAGGAAAACAAAACTAACGGAGTGAGCTAAAGCTCAGTGAGGTTCCAAATATCAAATTGTTCATCAAATAACGTAGAAATAGCACAATAGCGAAATAGGGTTCAAAACAGGTCAAGAAGTGAGTAATCATACTCCATATAGCCAAATAATAACTATTCACATTTCACAATAAGGATACAGTTGCTCATATATCGGCTCCACCATAGCTTGATCGATTGGTAGTTGACACTCCGTCAACTTTCAAATGAGGAAACTAGTCCAGTAGAACACCACTTAACTCCAACCTCCGTCCACCGACCAACCCCTTACCGGGCCCGAACTCCACAGTAAACACTGGTGGTAATACTCGAGTAACCGATTAGTCGAGGAGGTAGCACTCCACTCGACGGCACTAACTACCCAGGGTTCGTTATCTAATCGACCAAGCCCTTGCCGGCTCGACTCGATTAACTAGCCGTAGGGTTTCTGGAATTCCAGATAATCACAATTCATATGCCACGTATATCATTTAAATGGAACTCAAAGATCGAGAACAAGTCATATTAGGGCAAGTGCGATAAAGTACACGCTTGCCCTCTCAATCCATTCATATAACATGTAAGCAATCTCATTCAAGTATTAAATACAAGTATCAAGTGCAATTAGATATTTGAAAGCACTCACCAAAAGATGTAGTGCTTTTAGTGATCACGTCCAGGTAGTACTCCTGGCTTGGAGTCCAAATCTGCGATAAAATATCGTTTAAGAGTTTTTGAAAATCGATTAAGGTTCGAAACTAAAACGTTTCGTTTAACGAGAATCAAAAAACTGAAATTTCATTTTGGGGCATATACGTAAAACTCTGCTCGGCCTATACACACTTGAAATTTCCGGTAGCCAATTCTACGTTAAAATACCATGTAACCTTGAAGGAACGAGGAAAAAAAAATATTTCTATGAATTATAAATTCCATTTCCCTCAAGGGTACACCGTTTCAGCCGAAATCCAACTTATATACCTCCATAAAAGGGAATTCGAATAACCTAGGCAATTAGGGGTAGATTCATCCTCTAATTCCTTTAACTCAAGTCTCGAGTATCGTACCTAGTCCTAAGCGAAACTGGGAGCACGGCCTTTGTTGTTTACCAATTTTTCCAGGCCATTTATGGCTTCTTTCTTTCCTTAATTCCAGCCCCCCACAATAATACAGAAGCAATGATGCTAACATAGCCCTTCCAATAAGCTCCAAAAATCACCCAAATACAATACAAGTGCCATAGTACAAGCAACTATCAATTTGAAGACACAAACTGAACGGCAGATTTGATATCCCGTAGCATTTTAGTCATAACTGGAGCTACGTTTATCGAATCAGGGTGAATCTTATACCTTTTCGATAGCTAAGACAGAGGGGTACAACTTTCATTGAAGGCATCTTAACCTAATTCATATGTTATCTAGGTCGAATTGCAATTCCAGATCCAAAAAGTTCGTAATCAGTCTAGTTGTTAGCACTGACTTTTAACCAGCGATAACTCAGGCTACACAACTCCGTTTGGGGTGTTTTCAGAGGCGTTGGAAAGATAAAACAGTTAGGGCTACAAGTTTTGTGTTTTGGCCAAAGCTAATTGGATACGAATCAGGGTGAAAAACGCAGCCCAAACTGCTGAATTCACAAAACTGTTTACAAATGGCAGCTTGGGCCAGTAAGGGTATTTCGGTCATTTTCACCTCCTACCGTTTCTCCGATTGAGCTAAAATTTTTAGCAGACAGATATAAAACATCATTTTCTACAACTTTCATGTTTTGAGTGAAGCCTAATTCGGCCTCCATTCATGACCGAATAAAACTGGGCAGAACAGGGCATCATGGAAGTTCTAATCTGGAATTTGATGAGTTTATGGTGTAAACTTCACTTTTCTAGCTTGAATTACTACTTCACCCTCCTATACAAGATTATAAACACCATATGCCATCTAACAACAAGATTTATGATTGGAAAATCCAACCCTAACTCAAACAATCACCATAATTATCAAAACTACTAGAATAGCTATCATTAACCAAGAATCTAGTTGCTACACAACTTAAGCAAGATTAAGGAAAAGAAATAGGATGAGCAGCCATACCACCTTACTAAGATGCTTGCAAGAGTTATCCTTCACCTTTCCTTCCCAAACTTGAGCACCCCTAGCTTCCTAAGCTCCTAATTTGGAAGTTAATCGGTTTAGATTTCTTGATTCTTCACTCAAATGAGCTAAACTCAAGATGAAAAATGGAGTTTCTTCCTCTTGTTTTTTTTCTTCCTCAAGCCACGGTTGGAATGGCAGAAATAAGGGGTAATGGAAGTGATTTTTGGTGATAAATATGAAGGAAATTAGTTGGTCAACAACCATGGGATGGCCGCCACTTGTCACTATGATTTTTTCATCTTGAATTTTTTTCTTTTCCTTTCTTTTTCTAGTCAATAATTTCGGCTGGCTCACAAGCTCAATTAGGGCTGATATTTTGGTCCTAATGACAATGAGATTAAGTTAATGAAGTGGTGGTTAAAGTGGGGTGTTCAATCAGTAGTGAACGATACCGGCCGGTTCAAGCCGATTTTTCCTTAAATCGCGTACACTAGGGTTTTTAACTTCTAATTCACTAACTTATTATTATCACTTCTAATCACACATTTAATATCATCTAGAATATAATCTTAATCACTAAATCTAGTATACGCTTCGTACCGATTACTCACACCACGAAAAAAAACGTAAAACCCTAGTTTGTCGTAACGGTGAAAGTAAAACGAAAACCCTTGGTTCTATGATTATTTGTGGCTATTTGGGAAGTGAGTGTGTAGTTAAAACCTATTGTAAAGGTAATAATTTCCAAATTAAAGGGAATTTTAAGAAAAATATATGGGATTTTACGCGTCCTCACAGTTCTTGTATCCTCCTTGTGTGTTAATTTCCTATTTATGCACTTAAATGAAATATCATGTTTAAAAGTTTGTTTAAAACATGTTATTTGATTTATTGTGGTACTTGCTTGCTTGTTTATTTTCTTGGTCTCACTGACCATTCGCTCACCCCATTAAGTTTGTTTTCCTTAACAGGCTTTGGAGGTGGATTGGTGGTTCTAAACTAGCGACTTGGTGGATGCTAGTATACCTTTGTAGTGAAACTTTTAATGGCTCTTTAAGTGAAATTTTGTTATTGTTGGGTTGGATTGTAATCGTAACTTTTAGTTTTGAGGTTTTGGCTTGTATATTCGAAACACTTTTATTTAAGTCGATGGTTATTTTGTGGCTCTATATTAAGTTTGGACGAGTGCATGAGTTCTGACGAGAGTTGGACAGGCATTCCACTGATACTTTAGGGTTCGTCTTAGGAAGAGGTGGGGGCATCACACATTCCCTACCCGTTGAAGAATTTTGAAAGGCCCCATATATCTCGGTTGAAGTCCTTTTCCCGCTGTGAAATTTCGAAATAGTGTAACCTTTAAAAATACCTTGTCCCCAACTTTAAATTCCAAATCCTTTCGTCGATTATCTACATAACTTTTTCTGTCGATTTTGCGCTATCTGAAACTTCTAACGTATCACCTTCACCTTCTCATAAGTATCTTTGATCAATGGTACTGCAATTGGGTCTAAAACCCTTCTTTTCCCTACTTCGTCCAAGGATATTGGTGATCGACACTTTCTTCCATAGAGAATTTCATATGGTGTCATTTGTATGGAGGAATGATAGCTATTATTGTATGCAAATTCAACTAACGCCATGTACTATCCCCAAACATCCATCAAAATCCAAAATACAAGTCCTTAACATGTCCTCAAGTGTTTGAATGGTTTTCTCTGACTGTCCATCAATTTGGGGATGATAAGCAGTACTAAAGTTCAACTTGGTCTCCAAATCTTCTTTGTAACTGTTGCCAGAAACGAGACACAAACCGCAGATCTCTGTCGGAAACAATGCTTACGGGAATATCATGCAATCTCACTATTTCATCCATGTGTAGTTGGGCCAATTTTTTCAAGGAGTATCTCATATTTACAGGCAAAATGTGAGTAGACTTGATCAACCTATCAACTATTACCCAAACGGTGTCATGGCCTTTCTGAGTACGGGGTAATCCTAACACAAAATCCATCGTAATATGTTTCTCATTTTCACCCAAAGATTCAAGAGGTTGTAGAAGACCTGAGAGTTTCTAATGTTCAACTTTTATTTGTTGACACACTAAACATTTTTGGACAAATAGAGCAATTTTCTTCTTCATTTTTTCCCACCAATACAGTCCCTTCAAATTCTGGTACATTTTACTACTTTCGGAATGTACTGTATACTTAGATCGATGTGTCTCTTCCAAAATATCTTTTTTTAACATTTCATCTTGTGGCACCACTATCCAATTCCAAAATTTCAAAATACCCTCCGAAAATCATATTAAAGTCTAATATTTCCCCATTTTGCACTTTTTCTGTCCATTTTTGTACCTTCCGGTCATTTTTTGAATTTCTTTAATTTGGTCCAACAAATCAAATTTCACCGTGATATTGCCTAAGATCACTCTATGTCGATTCAACCGTGGATTCCATTCACTCACTTTTTTCAATAAATTTCATTCCTTAACCATTAATCCAACTACCTGAACTTTTCGAGTTAAAGCATCTGCTACAACATTGGCCTTTTTTGGGTGGTAGTTAATTGTACAGTCATAAATATCAAGAAATTTCACCCACCGGCGCTGTCTTTAAGTTTAGTTTCTTCTGAGAGAATAGATGTTTCAATCTCTTATGGTCGGTATAAATCTCAAAAGTCGCCCCATATAAGTAATGCCTCCACTTCTTAGGACAACAACTACTGCGACAAATTCTAAATCATGAGTCGGGTAATTTCGCTCATGGAATTTTAATTTCCTAGAGGTATAGGCAATCACACTTCCATTTTGCATTATAACACATCCCAATCCTTCTCTTGAGGCGTCAGTATATACAGAGAAACTATCTTTCCCATTTGGTAAGGTTAAGACTGGCGCCGAAGTTAACCGTTTCTTTAAATTTTGGAAACTAGTTTCACACTTAGAACCCCAGACAAATTGACCATGTTTTTTGTCCAGATCCGTTAAAGGCTCTGCTAGTTTGGAGAAATTTTTGATAAATCGACGGTAATACCCAACTAAATCCAAGAAATTACGGAGTTCAGTTGGTGTTTTTGACTGTTTTCACTCAGATACGGCTTCTATTTTCACTGGATCCACAGAAATGCCATTTTTAGATATTACATGTCCTAAAAAAGAAATTTGCTCCAACTAAAACTCACACTTGCTAAACTTGACATATAACTAATGTTCTCTCAAAGTTTGCAAAAATATTCTCAAATGCCGTTCATGATTCTCTTCAATCTTAGAATATACAAAATATCATCTATGAATACCACGACAAATTGATCCAAATAAGGTTTAAAAACTCGATGCATTAAATCCATGAATGCAGTCGGAGTATTCGTTAAATCAAACGGCATCACTGCAAACTCGAAATGCCCATATCTAAAATTAAAAATAGTTTTCGGTATGTCCTCTTGCTTAATTCGTAGTTGATAATAACATTGTTTCAAGTCCAATTTAGAGAAAATCATTACTCCTTGCAACTGATCAAACAACCCGTTAATGTGTGGCAAAAGATATTTATTTTTCACCATGACATCATCTAAGCCGCAATAGTTTATACAGAATTTCAAACTACCATACTTCTTTTTAACAAATAGAACAGGCATTCCCCAAGGTGATTCACTTTCTCGAACAAACCCGCGCTTTAACAAATCTTGTAACTGCAGTTTTAGTTCCTTAAATTCGGCAGGGGCTATTCAGTATGGTGTTTTTGCAATAGGAGCGGGTCCAGGTACCAAATCGATTTTAAATTCTATTTCCCTCTCTAGGGGTATCGATTTCAACTCGTCAGGAAAAAATACCGAAAAATTCATTTACTATTAACACATCTTCCAATTTCACCTTATTTCCAGGGAGTATTAATTAAGAAAGTTAAGTAACCCTGCCCCCTTTTGTTCAATAATTTCTTGATTCGAATTCTCGAAACAAGTGCAGACGAGACTAATCTACCTCTCACTTTCAATCTTAGAGTTATCTCTCCGGATATACAGAATTCCATTACCTTAGTCTTACAGTTCAACTGAACATTATAATGAGTCAACCAATCCATGCCTATAATCACGTCATATTGCTTGTTGGTCTAAACTTATCAATCTACCACTAAACTTCCGTTCTCTTACCGAAATCTCATAATTTTTTATAAACCATGTTGGTAATTAAATTTGATACCCAGTAGGTATTCTAACTTCCAAATCATAGGGATAATTAATAGGATTCACATCAATACCACACATGAACGCAGGATTTACAAAAGAATGGGTTGCCCCAAGATCAATAAAAGCTTAGTTAAGCAGTGAAATACAGGGATCGTACCTTCCACTACTTCAGATGACTCAGGAGTTTGCTGATGGTCCAAGGCATAAATTCTAACAGAGACTTTCGGTCTACTCCTACTAGTAGTTGGTTGCTTAGGGTTTGATTTCTCTGGCTGTACACTCTTATTTCCTTCACGGATTTTAACAGGACAGGCGGCGATTTGATGTTCGGAACTTCTGCAACGGAGACATTTCTTCATCTTTCGTCAGGAAGTATCCTCAGTATGGTTTGTCTTACTATAATACCCACAACTTGTTCAAGGAGCAGGTGCTGGACCTCCTTGGGAGACAGTCCTCTGTTGTCCCCTTCCATTTTGAGCCCCTCTGGATGGAGCTCCTCTCGGTGTCCCTGAGATTCGAACTCCATCTGTACCTCTTCCAAATTTAGGAGGTGGTACATTTTGATCATTTCGCCCATTAGTACTACTAGATGCACCACGTCTCTTTACTTGAAAAGTCCAAACTTTAAATCAGACCTGCTCTACTCGTTGAGGTTTTCTCAAGAACATCTTTAAATGTATCAATTTGAGTTGCAACTAAATCTTTTTGGATTTCACATTCAAACCCCTGTACAAATTGTCTTATGCGTTTTTGCTCATTAACCACTAGTTTCGGAGCAAATTTAGAGAGTCTAGTGAACTGAGTTTAATATTTTACCACACTCGAAATGCCTTGGCACAGTTTGATAAATTCATCATCTCTTTCTCCTGAATTAAAGACAGAAGAAACTTCTCATTAAATTCCGAGTGAAATTAAATCAAGTACGTGGGGTTTGCTCCATGTCCCATTTTGCCCTTACTACGTTCCACCAGGAACGGGCCATGCCTTCCAATTGGAAAACGGCGAAAGTCACTTGCCTTTCCTCGGTGTAGTGTAACGCAGCAAATATATCTACCATCCTTTCAAACCAATTTTCGGCAATTTCAGGATCTGGTCCTCCAAGAAATTTAGGAGGAGAAAACTTTTGGAACCGTTCTAGAGCCCTATCTTCACCTACTTCAGAGTTCCTTTGCTGATTACCCAGACACTTGACCTTGTTGGTGAACCAATCGGGCAAATAAATCAGTTATATGATTGATAGCTTTAGCTATCTGGTCCCCTTCTTTCACCTCCAGGTCCTTGGTTCTGATTTGTTACAGATCCTTGTTCCTCTTCTTGATCCTGGACTTGCCTGGATCCACGCTCAAGGTCCCGACCACGCTATCCGTCTACCCTCCATTATTTCTCACTGGTCTAGGGTCAAGTATTATAACTAATGAGGTAAGTAAGTATTGGCATCTAATAGATACTTATGCATAATCAAAAGTCAAAGGGAAATAAAGTCAGAGTCACGATAGGCAAGTGAAAACACAAAACAGTTAAATGCCAAAATTGAAATAAAGTCAAAGTCAAAGTCAAAGTATTATACATTCAAAGGTTCATAACAGTTGTTTACTTGCTAACAAGGCCAAAAGTATCAAGCACGAATCTCAAAAGTAAGACATAGTTCGTCACGCCATATCGTGTAACCACTGGGTCAAAAGAAAACTATACAACCACCAAGTCAAGACATCCCTATCCTTTCTATTTACAATAGTCAAAATCACTCAAAATAGTAATCTAACAGTCAAGACTTAGTCCGCCGCGGGACTAGCTGACCTCCATCCTGAGTAGGCTTAGCTCCTGCGTCATCTCTTATGTTAGAAGCCTCATCACTTAAGTCTTCAAGTAGATCTCCACAAACATTCAATATCGACTCAGCTCTAGTCCTCACCTTCATTGTTCCCTGACCAGTTACTCTTTGGGCTTCCCCAAGTTGTGCACAGAGATCATCGGTCATTTCTTAACCCTCAACTACGTCATCCTCAAGTTCCTTAATCCGGTCGGCTTGCATTTTTCTAGTTTCCCTTAGTTGATTCACTTCAGTTTCAAACCCTAACATTGTCTTTCCGCTAGCGCCTTCCTTTCCTCCACCAAAGCCAAACTACTGGTTAGGATAGGCGTAAGTATGTCGACACTCGCAAGGCCGATAGCGGTTAGCTGGACTCCAATGCACAACAGCTCCTCCTGGCCTGATCTGGTACCCTAATCATCGGGAGTAACCCCATGGGACGGCTTGCCAACCTAACTATCACTAGGGCTATTAGGTCTATCCATCATACACAAAGTATAGATGAAAGCTTAAGTACTCTTAAGAGAAAATGATCAAATATATCTTAAAATTGAAAATTTCTAATACGCCCAGGCCAATTCAAATCTAGGCTCTGATACCACCTGTGACAGCTCTACCTCTCCTCAAGGCGAACCCTAAGGATTAGCGAGTACCTGCCCAACTCTCGCCGGAACTCAGTCGACTAATGAACTAGCAACCCAAGAAAACTAATGAAATATCTTCGAAATAAAGGATACGAACCATAATGGAAATATAATTTGCCACGCCACTTTCCAAAACTTAGAATACAGAGTTAAAAGTCAACTTATAACTCCAAACTTAATTTACATAGTATGCCGGTAAATTTACAAATTCAAACTTACAAGAGTCAAAGGTAAAGTCTTCTAAACAAAAGGTTACAATCCAAAGTACAAGTTTCAACAATAAAAGTGAAAACTATGAAAGTTCTCGACCACAGTTCCCATCCCAGATCTGTTTAAGAAAAACAAAAGAGTGGAGTGAACTAAAACTCAGTGAGAATTCCAAATAAACATGTAAGCACATAGCCAATTAAAGACGTAATATAAATAAGGGAGAATCGTATTGTACTATAACAATTTAATCACAATTCATTCAAGGATACGGGTAGCTTCTAAAAGCCACATCCATTTGAGCTTGATCATAACGAGAATCCGTTGACTCTCCGTCAACGGTTTGCATTTAAAGAATACAATGTTCGTAAACACCACTTCTCCAAATCCCGCCCACCAATCAACCCTTTTACCGAGCTCAAACACCTCAAACAGTAGATAGGTAATACTCGAGTATACCGGTTTCCGGATTTCAATAAGCAGTCCGCAAGGTTTATCGGCCTTCTCGACCAAGCCCATGCTGACTCGATACAACCGACTCACCTATAAGGTTGGGTACCCAAACAGTCACAGTAGTTGATGGAATATCACCCAAACAACACACATACAGTCAAATATAGAGAAATCACATCTCATGATATCAGTATACAGAGTCTCAGTGGAATCCAAGAAGGTCGAGTGTGATAAAGTACGTGCTCACCTCAAATTTGTCAAAAACAAATGTTTATCAACCAGTCACAGATCAAGTATTCAGATATTTCACATAGACAGGTAACAGGCAATGGAACACTCACTTGTCAAGAAATGCAGAGTTCAAACGTCAAGTTCCTTGGTTACGTTTACCTCCGTTTCCCAATCCTAGGGCAACAAGTGAAGTCGTTAACAATCTAGGTTCATTTCCAACCCAAAAGTAAGTTCATTAGGTGACCAAGTGGATTGTTAAATGACTCAAATCACCATGCAAGTTAGACCCAAAATGCAGTAAAAGGTCATAAGAAAACAAGCTTGACAAGTGCAAGAATGTGAGCAAAAGAAAAATCTCATTCAAGTTCAAAATAGTCTTTGCAGGTAAAACAGTCGCACCCACGCAGTTTTCGGGAAAACGATCATATCTCAGTGTAGAAAAGTCGGAATCATGTGCCGTTAGCGGCTTTGAAACTAGACTCGAAATGCTTTCCAAAGGTATAAAATCAGACTCTAGTTCCTCTCCTATCAATACCAGTAGTCCAGGGAAGTTGGCTGACTTCTGTTTCTGTTCTGATCAGCTCAAAACCCTAACAAGGTTGTCCTATCTCTCTTGCCAACTTCACTTGTTTTGCCCCAATTCCTCCAATTCACTCTCCTAGTGTTCATATACAGGGATCAATTACCTAGCACCCATTGGAGCTTAAAATGCAACACACAAAAATGACTTAAAATAACCAAAATAGTCTAGCAACAAAGAAGAACTAAAACAGTCACTACTTGCTCAAAACAAACCACTTTACTTGCGTCATTTCCATCTCAACTCAACACATAAGATTAACCAATATTTAACCAAGTTTCCTAGGCTTAATTAAGGTGAAAAATGAGCCACAAAATCAAGGAAAAACCTCCCTCCCATGGCTGGACAGCAAAGAGAAACCAAAACAGTCCACCAAGTTCACATGCAACACCAACCTCCATCCTTCCATTATAGTTAACTTAACAACATTCCGAGAGTTATCCTCAACTTTAAAAAGGATCCAAAACATGTTAATACATCAAGAAAACTATAAACAAGCTTAAATAATTAATCAAACACATGGCATGCTAACCATCCAACCCTACTTCCACTTGTTTAGTTCAAGAAGTTTAGCCACATATAACATCCACTCAACTCTTAGTTGTCATCCAAAACCTCAAACACTTGATATAACACAATAAAGCTAATAGTTAAGGATCATATACCTCTCTTATGTGAAGCTTGAATCACCCAATAAACCACCAAAACCAAAAGCTCCAAGCTTGAATTACACACTAGCCTTGAAGGAAGTTCACTCAACTAACTCAAGTTCTTTCTTTTTTGATTTTTGCTCAAGATCAAACTAGGGTTTAAAAAGCAAGAAAATGAAGTTTTTCTCTCTTCCCTTGGAAGCTAAGAGTGGCCGGCCATAAGAGGAGAAATGGAGCCGATAATGGTTTAAATTTCCTCTAATTCCTTTGTCAAATAAGATGAGTGGTTAAGGTTTTGCCACTTGTCTCAATCTTGGACATTCTCTATCTAAACTTTGCCAAATAAGGTTGCTACCCTCCAAATATTTCCAATGTCTAACTAACACCCTTAAACTATTATATAAAGCCTCAACATAATAAAAAGGGTATTTGGTCATAGTATATATAGTAAAATAAAATAATACCACTTCAAGGAGATATTTCAATTCATGTAAAAGGAAATGAAATGTAATACAAGGAAATGTTATAATTGAATAATCTTAGGGCAATGCAAGTAGTTTAGGAGAAATTTATATATATGAGGGTTCTCACATTATTGTTACTTTGAATTTGTTCAAAATTGGGTTTATTGGCAAGAAGTTTCATCCATGTACAAAGGAAAACTCTACCAAATATTTTTCAAAATTTTGTCCAAAATTTCAAATTTGTCCCAAAAATTTTCAAGAATTTTCAATTTAATCCAAAGGGCAAAAGTTCTAAACCATTTGTAACTGAAATTCCTTTTATTTTTGAAATAAATATAGGTGATTTGAGAAATTTATTTCTCATTCAACCTAGAAATGGCTATTATGTGATTATAATTTTTTATATTTTAGGAAAGTATATCTTATAAAGTGAAGAAAATTATGTCTAAATTTTACAAGTTTAATAAAATTTCTTCTCTTTACTTGATTTTACAATAGTTGAGTCATAAATGTCGTCATTAAATGGGATACTCTTACTATGATTGATATGAACCCGTCTGAAGGTATGAACTCTTATTCCACACGGCCCGAATCTAGACGAAGAAATCAAGTTGATTGCGGAATAACACTTGATCCTTCTAAACCCTATGATTGTGAACCTTTGAATTGAATCTTAACCCACAATCTAATGATTTAGTGAACCAATGTCGTTGGTAGAAGACGCCACAACCAAGATGTATACTTGATTGATAAGTTCGTAGAAATACTCTCAAGTAATTCTCAAGTATTCAAAAGAAACTCTCTTGGACAAGAGAAAAGGTATTTAAACACACAAAATTCTGATGTATATTGAAGTTACTCAAACGATGAAAGTGCTTGGCTATTTATAGCCTTACATGGACTCAAAACCTAATGTGATTTGAAATTGTCTAGAAAATCTAATGTGATTTGGAATCACTTATTTTCCTAAAACTAGCAACTAGAAATTCGGCTCACTTGAGAAACTAAGTTGTCTGAATTTAGTTACATAAATAAACTAATAAAATAGCAAATAAATCAGTACTTAAACCCTTGCTATCACTATTTAATAAAACGACGTAACTACTAAGGGAATAACTTAACTAAACTAGTTTGCTTCTAACTCTTCATGTGTTTGAATGGGGATTTGGATCTTCATGTTCTCATCAATGATTACTCTTTTGAGAGAATGTTTATTATCTTTACTTTTGAAAAAAAGAAAAGAGAAAAAAGAAAAAGAAAGAAAACTAAATAGAAGTTGTAGTTTTACTCCAATGATTCTTGTACTTAGTAACCGAGAGTTTTCACCTCCAAACGTCAAATTTTGGGTAAAATGGTACTTGAATTAAAAGTAGGCAAAGCAACTCGATAATGTGAAGTATTGAGTAACTAGGGTTTTCATCTAAAAATGTCCATCCTCATGTCGAAAGGCACTTCTACAACTTGAGTAAGTATTTGATATATTTTATGAATAAATCCTTCTTTGAATTTGACAAAGAAATGATCATGGGATTAGAAAGTTATTTATTGACTAATGTGTTACTTGTGGAATTGGGTGAGGATAAGAAATTTATTTGAACTAGTTGAAATTATGGTATAATCGGCTTATCTTACTAGATATTATGAATACTTGAGATTAAATGAATGATTACATAATGGTTATTTGTCATGGTTGAGAATTTGAATTTGAATGTGTACACATATATTTTATTTCAAAGTTTTCGATCATTGTTTGTCTATATTTCTTGGAACTAAGCTCTGGTTTCTGGTTCTGGGTGTTAGGCCACTTCACCTTATTCTGTGGGGCAGGGGTCTGTGAATGAGATGAGGTAGGATATTTCTAGATGATCTTTCCCTAGGCTTTCCTAATGACTTCTAGATTTTTTTTTTCCTGTAGTTTAGCAGCTTCAATAGCATCTACTAAGGTAAGGGGCTTGGTCATCCTAACCATGTTAACAATTTCATTCTTTAAGCCACTAAGGAAACAGGATTTGTAATAAGAATCAGGATGTCCAGAAAGGGAGGACATTACCAGGGATTTCAGCAACTCAAACCTCTCCAGGTATTCTGTTACACTGCCAGTTCACACCAGTTTGTCGAAACTCCTCTATAGCCTCCTTTGGATCTCCTTCTCCAGACCTCTCACAAACTGCCATTGCCAATTCATTCCATGGAACTGCTCCTCTTTCATGGTACATTCCATGGAACAAAATATCTGCCTTGTTCTTAAGGTAGAGTTGAGCAATTTCAGATTTCAACTCTTCCTCTGCTCCATAGATCTGGAAGTATTTGTTAGCTCTCCTAACCCATTCTCGGGGATTTGCCCCATCAAACGAGGGAAAATCCATCCTAGGCAGTTTAGCTCCCCCTCTTCCTTCTATTTTCTCATACTTCCTTTGACCACCTCCGCCATCTGATCATTCCCAGAGTTGCCTCCCTCTACTTCCTTCCCTTTATCACGTAGTTTGGACACAATCTGTGCCATCATATTCATCATCCCCTTATATTTTTAATCCAGATTTTTTTATGGCCTTCTCAATGCTCTCCTACCTATGCTCCATCGTCCTTATAGCCTGTTCTACTCCATCATTTCTATTAGCAAATGACCTCACGACACTCCCTAGCTTTGTTAGTTCCTTCCTCAGCATTTCTTCTCGAGTCTTAGTCATCCCAATGGCTCATAGTTGTGCTCTGATACCACTATGATGGTACTGAGCAGGATCAAGGAAAATGGAACCGACGACAATTGAATTAACAAGATACATTCTTCAAAAATTAACAGAAAGTAATAATTAGCAAGAAACTTGCTCAATGGTGATATATTGATTAACATAGATGAAATTACAGAATATAGCGGGAAAGGAGAAGAAGATGAACAAGAAAGAAGGAAAACTCAAAGAAAGGAACAATGAATTGAGAATGTCCCAATCTATTTGATTACAAAAGATATCCCCTATTCCATCACCAAATCTGTCTATATAAAGCTAAAACTAATAACTAACTCCTCAACTCTACTAATCTAGTTCGGACACGTGGCCATCTCAGCCAAATTCTGTTACAGGACCACTTGCTGATGAACTCATGTTTCTTGAGCTGATTTCTAGTAAAGGCGTGGTTTTGACTCCACACCTTCTTCCGCGCCTCTTCATCTCATTTCACAACTTTTTCATGGAGGACACGTCTTCGGCTTATTTCTTTAGTTTAAACTTCTGCTTCATGATAGTTTCAGGGTGAGCCCGCTCTTCGAATCTCTCACCATGAGATGTCGTTGCTGGTTCTCCCTTTTGTAATGCGCTGATAGGCAGATTTGGATTGTGCAGACCTCCAATGGAAGTAATTCGTAAATTCTTTGTCTCGTTAGGATTGAAGGGGGAGTGTTTGATGGGATTGCTTGATACTTGTCATGTCTTGATTCGGCTAGTTTTCGAGGAACATTATTCTCAATTGTTTGCTTGCCATACATGGTTTGTTCAACAAGTTCCAATGTTGATATCAAAGTGGTCCATGGACTTCAAGACGCGCTAGGAAAATTCGCTTGCTCCGGTGTGGGTATTTTTTCCAAATTTACCCATTCTTTTTTTCTAGAAAAATCAACTAACAAAACTGGCTTCTACATTGGGGAGACCGCTAAATGTAGATGCTGCTATGAGGGACCTTCGTCGTCCTTCTATGTCTAGAGTGGTGATTGAAGTGGAAGTTTTCTCTACCTCCAGTTAGGAGAACTTGGATTGGAGATGATGACTTCGGATTTTGGCAACAAGTTGAGTTTGAAAAAATTCCTTCGTACCATTCTTTCTGCAAGAGATTTGGACATGTTGAGGTAGATTGCTTTAAGAAAGACCCTGCACTACGTCCTTTAAAACTGGCTCCAGTTGCGCCGCAACAAACAGTGAAGGAGCGCTAGGTCTTCGTGCCTAAACCTCAGCTTGTTAAGGGGAAGGAGAAGCTAGAGGATGCAGGATCTCTCTTGGCTTCGCTCTCACCAGGAAACGTGTCCAATTTGCTAGTGCGTGATTCTTCGACGGCAACAGTGGAAACAGCAACAGCAGCGGTCAAAAAAGCAGCAGAAATTGCAACCCTCAAAGTCACTGGCTCAATGGAATAGTAGCAACAACAATTGCATTCCTTATCGTATCAGGGCTATCCGCAACTGCATCAGAGTACCAGAGTGTTCGTTGATGGAACAGCAGGAACAGAAGCAACAGCAACAAGTTGTGCCCCTCATCGTCTCCAGCTATTCAATTAAAGGAATTGCAGTGCCAAGTCCCAGTGGGTTGGGGCAAAAGTGTGGGGATAAACAGCCCATATTGGCTTTGCCTACGATTGCTATGCAGGATGTGGCAGAGGGTGTTCTCGAGAGTATTGCTATCAATGACAGTGATGCTTTCTTAATGTCTTAGAAGTCAAACCAAATTAAGGAAGTTTCAACAGTAGGTATTAATCAAACTAGTTATTTGGTTGAAGGCAGTTTAATGGTTCCAAATTTTGATGGTGAGGATGTTGCTATTATCTCCAATTCGTTTGCTGCACTACAAAATCTATCAGGTGAGGAGGGCCACTTATTGTCGAAAGAACTAGGATTTAAACATCAAGTGATAGAAAAGATTTGGATTGAAATTGAGAGGGATATTGCAAGAGGCCAAGATACGCTTGATCTAGCTATGCAGAGTGATGATTATCAACGAACTTTGTGAGCTATATACAGCCACACATCATTGGTGAATAAGGTTACTATGTTAGAAGAGGAAGGTCAGTTGGAGGATGGGGTGAAATCGAGAAATTTTGTTCGAACATGGTCGCCCACTCTCCTATTTCCTCTAGCATCTAAATATCAATTGATCGCTTTTAGTAAGTCTTTGAATCATTGTTTCGCTGCATAAGGGACAAAATAGACATTTTATACTAATAAATAAAAAATTAAAAAATATATTTGTGAAGCTCGATTGAGCTCGATTAACCTTGACAAGTTCTCGAACTTCACATATTAAGTTCGAACTCGATTCGTCAAATAGTTCGAGCTGCTCGAACTAGAACTTTAGTTCAAACTCGATCAATGAGAGTTCGAGCTTGAGCTTTAATCGAGTAAACTCATGAACTACCTGATTAAGTTCGGTTTGCTTGCACCCCTAGTCCTCTCCTATTTACTATTATCCAGGGACCAAAGATGTGACTATTTCCAGTAAGATTTTGTTGATCCAAAACTATTTCAACATTACAAGTTTTTACTGTTGATGTCTTTGTCGTTGCAATAGTTGTCTTTTCAAAGTCATAGCCATTGAGGCTTGGTTGCAGGACTCTAATTTGTGGCCAACTCTCCCGCAATTGAAGCAAATTGATGAAATATATTTGTATTCAATTGAGTAAACATGTTTCCTTAGTTTGAAGCGAGGGATAAGTGGCTTACTAAGATCTATTTCAACACATATGCATGCAAATTTGCCTTTCATTGTTGTTGCAGTGTTGAAATCTATCTTAATTGGCCTTCCAATTTTTCTCAACAATCATGAATAAAGGCTTTGACTTATAATATTCTATAGGAAGCTTCGATATCCTTTCTCCAAACTGAAGTTTTGGTCTCCTCCACCATTGACGGTTTGAAGTCTGGTGTCCATTTTATGGACAGTTAAGTAGTGGTTCACGATAAATCCATGGTCCTTCTGTAAGAATGTTGTGCCGATCAGCTGCCGAATCAAATTTGAACAAAAAGTAATTATTTTCAATACCTATCATAATCATAATCTCCTTGAAGATCCCACATGCTTCTTGTTTTTGTCTTCAATAAGTCAAGACCAATAGATCTTCCTAGTAGTTTTACCGTGGATTGTTTTTCCAATCCTTTCGAAGATACTTCACGAGTTTTGATGGTAACACAACATTTGGGTAGAGAGGATCATCATCCTCTTCATTGCTTGTTTGCTTCACATCCTCATCAGAGCCACCTTCTTCATCCTCTACACCAAACAGATCCTCATCTGAGAAATTTTCATCATCTAATTCAAAATAAATCGGTTGAGGAGCTGCTAGTTTAGAGCCTAAATAACATCTTTGAATGTCTTAGCATTTTCTCTATTTCCTCTGCTTACCCAGTTTGTTGCATTCATAGAGCTAACGGGTATGTTCCACCCACTTTCTGCTACTCCAACTTGATATTGTTTATCATTTGCATTGGGATCTTTCATGTTGCCATCATTCTTAATCCTTTTTTTTTTTACTTCTTTTCAAGTGGTCCTACTTCTCCTTTGACAGAGGAGTGATGTCTATTGAAATAGCTATTGGTGAGAGAGCAGACATGGAGCGGAAAAGAAAGCAAAAATCTTTGAGGCAATCTGAATCTAAAGGAAAGTAATAGATGGTTGTTACTTTTAGTCCTCTGGCAAAGAACTTTCATTTGTGCGTGAAGCACCAAATTCACAAAGTGGGAATTATTACATGTGTAATTTAACTTGAAAATCAATTCTACAAAATACTTTTGGAGCCCCTTCTTTATAATCATAAGTACAAGTATTTTTAAGTTTTTATAGGGCTTATTTTTTCCTCAACTAAAATTTAGCAATATTGAAAATAAAAAAATTATATACACACACAATACAAATAAAAAATTGAGGAAAAAAATTCAGAAGATATAAATTTACAATAAGGCCAAAAGAAATTGAATAAATAAAAAATAAAAATTATATAAAAAATAAAAAAGAATAAAAAATAGATTTGAATATTAAATGGAATGAACTTAAACTTATCCGAATGTGTCATCCCGCTGGTTTTGCCATCTCTAAATTAATCCAATCCATTTGACGCGGTTTCAGACCCCTACGTCCTTCAAAGTTCAATTTCTAGCGTCACCTAAAACCAATGTTTTGAAAATCGGACCGGACGGTTCGACCGGTTGAACCGCGAACCGGCCATGGCACCAGTCCGGTTCTATGGTAGTGTTGACTTTGTTAGAAAACCGGTCAAATCCGGTCAAAATCATGAAAACGCTGAACCGGATCGAATTGGATTGAACCGGTTTTCCAGTTTCCCCTCTTTTTTTTTTTTAAGTTTTGCAAAATGCTTCTATCAAGATTCGAACTCAAGACCTTTGTAACAGAAGGCCAATGTAGTAACCATTGCACCATCGTATCTTATTTTTTTTTTTATAACTTATATATATAAAACAAACATCCATATTTCTTTTTTTCCATTTTTTTACAAAATCTCATTCTTTCACGGCTCTTTCTTTTTAATTTTCAACACACACACTCTCTCTCTCCTCTTTTTTTTGTCACTCCCTTTTTAATCAAACCTCTTTAGTTTTAATTTATTGATGTTTTCTTCCATCTTTTTTATTTTGTTTTTGTCCATTAAATTGAAAAAAGTTAAAAAAGAATTATTTTTTTAACCCAAATTATTTAATGTTACAACCACTCACTTTTATCTCATTTTTTTGTTTTTTTATCAAATTTGCATTTCTATTTTCGATTCTCTTGACTTTATTCGAACTCCAAACTTCTTTTTTAAATTGCAATCTCTAAATCCCAAAGACGTAAATTAAAATTTAAGTTCACAATGTCAAATTCTCGTAGACGTGAATTTTGTATAATTTCAAAATATTGTGATATTTTTGGGTTAGATTTAAGATTATTTTGATAGATATAATTGAAATTAAAAGGAAATTTATTTATTTTTACTTATAATTTAAAAAATTTATTTTTGAAAATCCAAGTTATTCAAAAATAGTAAACTTTTCATCATATAAAGTTTTAAATTAGGCTATTGCATGTCTTATTTTGTACATATATATATTTATATAAATTATTTTTTAAAAAATTTATTGAACCGAGGTTGAATCGGTCCGACCGATTAAATCTCGACCCTTTCATTTCACCGATTCAATTGATGGTCCGAGTTTTAAAACATTGCCTAAAACCCCAAAATTCCGAGTCCGACGTAAGAAGCGCTGCTAATTCATAAACCCTAAAAACTCCTCTGTTATTCTGCTTCTCAGTTCCCAGTTCTCTCAGCTCCAGCCATGGTGGACCCGAATCCATCCTCAACTAATCAACGATTTACTCTTTCAACAACTAAAACCTCCACTTCTACTCAAAATCATTTCTTCGGTAAAACCCCCATTCTCATCTTTACTTTTGTAGGGTTTCTGTGCATTGCATGTGATTTTAAGCTTTATTAGTGTGGAATTTTATCCTAAGATTTTTCCTTAAACTCAGAATTTCTCCACGTTTGTTCAATATTCAAACCGTTACCTGAGTTAATTTTTTCTGTTTTTTTCTTGTTTCTAATTGAATGGGTGCAGTGTGGAGGGAATTTGTATGGGGGGCAATAGCTGGTGCATTTGGGGAAGGAATGCTGCATCCGGTTGATACTATCAAGACCCGGATTCAAAGCCAAGCCGTTCTCAGAGGTTGCCGGGTACTATTGCTACTGAAATTTACGGCATGTTTTTTTCCACTTTTTTTTTGGCCGGTGATAAACTTCATTGCCTTTTTTTTAGTGCTTCTTGCTGAGAATTTTTTTAATTACATGATTTTACTGCCTTTTTTTTTGGCTTAAATAAGCTTTTATACAACTTTCAGAACCAAAAGAGCATATTACAGATGGTCCGAACTGTTTGGGCAACTGATGGTTTAACTGGTAATTGAAATTTTTGTTTGTTTATTGAGTCGCATTTTTTTGCTTTGTGTATCGATCTATATTCATTGTGTGCTCACTGCAATGATGTTTTTGGTACATACTGGTGAAGTTTGTCTTTTTTGTTGCATCGTTGACATAATTTGTGCTTAGGGTTTTACCGAGGAATTACACCAGGGGTCGCTGGATCTCTTGCTACTGGAGCTACATACTTTGGAGTTATCGAGTCCACCAAGAAGTGGATAGAAACATCGCATCCCAATCTTGGTGGCCACTGGGCACATTTTATTGCCGGAGCTATTGGTATAATTCTTAATGATTTAGTTATTTAGTGGCTAGAGTCCTATTTCGTTGTTTCAATGATGTAAAGCACGTTAGTTAAACTAGTTCCCCTTGTTCAATTAACGCTCTTCAGGGGATACGCTTGGCTCTTTTGTGTATGTGCCATGCGAAGTGATGAAGCAACGCATGCAGGTCCAAGGATCAAGGAAATACTGGAGTTCTGTGGTGATGAAAGGTAGTGCACACATGAAGCATGGCAACCCTATGTATGGTTACTATTCTGGACTATATCAAGCTGGCTGTTCAATATGGAAGGAACAAGGGCTGAAGGGGTTATATGCAGGGTATGTGCTGTAGAATTTGATTAGCTTACCCAGTGTCAAATGCTTCATTATGTAATTAACGCAACAGTTAAGTACTGCGATGAGCATACTCCTACTCCTGAATATGTTTAAACCATTTGTCTCGTGGCCAATATGAATATCATCTCCTGTAATGTTGAATACTTGAACAAAACTTGTATGAAGATTTTGAAATTTTCAATACTTGATATTATTTTTTGTTCTAGTTCAACAATAATAACAGTACTTGTGTTTCAAGAAGTTGATTATTGGATGCCATCACATTTACTGCAATGCTGTAAAATGTTGTTTTATGTTTCTTAATTCTTCATGTATTCTACTTAACAACTTTGAGTTGAATTATCTTGTTCAATTGGCTATGGATCCATCTATAAGAGTTCTTTAATTCATTTGGACGATGTGTTTTCTTTATTCGATCTCTGCCTTTTTGTCTCTCTCCCAATGTTTTTGTTTGCTTTATATTTTCCAGGTACTGGTCTACACTTGCAAGGGATGTGCCATTTGCTGGTCTGATGGTATACATAGTGATGATCTATTGGTTTTTCTCATTGTTTTTGTGGTTCTCTGATATTTCTTTACACTAAATGACCCCAGCCTCCTGTCCTGCCTATGCTATGTTCCCTTGCAAAGGCCTATATGCTTAACTTTAAGATGAAAAAGCTAGAATACTTAGGATTCTTTGTTTTCCAGTATTTCTTTTTTCCTGTCTTCTAAAACTAACATGTTGTCTAGTTAAATAACGCTGTGGATCCATATCAAACCATGAACTTTTGATTATTCTTCCTTTTTCTTGAATTTAGTGCACTACATGATACTTGCAGGCCCAAAGTGATGTCTTCTTGGAAGGGTTTTATTTCTTTCTATGTAAAGAGGATGCCAAAGGGAATGATAGTTGGACTCTTCACTTCACCCTGCCGCACCTTTGTCCGACTTCATTTTGCACTAGAGTAGCCGTGTTGGCAGGACTTACTGCGATCATGCATGACCTAGCATTTTTATTGGCAAAGATTTAAATGTTCAGAAAGCAAATTTGCTCGCATTACTTACTCAGCAGGTCATGTTCTTGAGCATTTTGCTTGGTCAAACAAGGCATTTAGGTTAACTCTGGTCATTTTCAGAAATGCTGTTGGATTCTTGCTGAGGTAGTAGACCTTATTTTACCTGAGCAGAGTGTTTTTCTGATGAAGCAACTTTTAGTGCTTAGCAGTTTATTTGTTTATTTATTTTTTGTGTACTGTATAATGATGGTTGTCTCAATTTGCTTATCCCTTTGATGAAAAACACCACTATAAGAAAGAAATATCACCATGGTAATCCCTGTAACAGTTCTACTACTAGTCCCCCTGGTAACTGCATCTACATATTGTAAATGAATTTCTTGAGTGAATCAATTTCATTCATTTCATTAACTACATTCCTTCATTTTCTGGTGCCCCTTCTGTTGTATAAATTTTATGTTTCACAATCCACAGGTCACTTTTTATGAGGCCTTCAAAAACGTGACAGAGTATGGGAGGCAAAGATTGTTTCCTGATTCAAATCGCTATCTGAACAGCTCTATTGAGGGGCTTTTATTGGGAGGATTGGCTGGTGGTATGTATCTATCTTCTGTTGTATCCTTTTACCTCATTCGTTATCCTTATGGTGAGGGTTGGCTGGAGGTAGGATCTTACCTTGTTGCTTATGCTTTACAGGTTTAAGTGCATATCTTACTACTCCACTGGATGTAGTTAAAACAAGGCTTCAAGTACAAGGAACAACCTTGAGGTATTCTGTTTTGGAATTTTCTTTTTTGTTGCTACTTCAACTGTTGTTTAGAAACTTGGAATCTACCAAAATGACTGCAAAGAATAGATCTTTTTCAGTATCTCATGAGGAAGATAGACATTTTTCCTGGTGGTATATCCTTTTTGGCTGGAAACAGAGAAGATTACCATCTTTTCTGAGGGTAAAATAGCTTAGCAACACCCCTGCGACATTTTTAACGTCATATTAAAATTTTGCAGAATTTGGAATAGTGAAAGATGAATGCATAAATGAAAAAGATAAAGGTGGTCAAAATTTGTCATTTATTTTACCCTCTGAGACTGGGAGAATATAATGTTACCATGTCATAAAGTCAATAGAGTTGATTGTTTGAATGTGCGATGACATCTTCCAATTTCAGTTTTCTTGAAATGTTAAAGTCCTTTTACTCCTGATGTTGCTCAATTATTGTATGCCTTCAGCCTGAATTACCGCTAAACTATTCTTTGTACTACATGGGAATCTTCAGATATGAGATGATCCTTATAAATACCACTAATAAGATTAATACTGATAAATACTACTAATAAGATGAATACTGATAAATACTACTAATAAGATGATACTGAGGCCGTGTTTTCAATATTTGTATGCTTGCAGGTATAATGGCTGGTTGGACGTGATCCAGAAGACATGGTCAACTGAAGGTATTAGGGGAATCTTCAGAGGTAGCATTCCCAGAATCATGTGGTATGTTCCCGCTTCTGCTCTGACTTTCATGGCCGTAGAGTTTCTCAGGGAGCATTTTAATGGAGTGAATGATGACAAATTGAAAGAAGTTGCAAGCCTGTGAATAGACAAAAATGCTTCTTCCTTTCAGGAGGTGTCTTAGAATAATGGATGAGAAACATTTCCTAACAATTTTGGCCTGCTGAAACGTTGTCCAGTTTCATGATGGCTCATTACATCAGATTAAAATAATCTGTATATGCTAACAATCCCAGCTGATATGCAATTTGGCCTGGGAAATACCTCAGTTACACTGGTGCAGCTAACAGAAATGCAGTCAGCTTACAGAGATGTGCAAATGCCTGTTCTGTGGCTTGTACGAAAAGAACTTGAGAATTAATTTTCAACTTAGTTTATCTGTGAGCTTGTACCTGTTAACCTGAATGGATGTGCATTCATGATGACAGGAGACCCCCAATTTTTTAATCCAATTATGTGTATATCTTAGTAGCCACTGCAATGAGTAATAATATTTCTACTTGGGTCAGCGGTGAGATGAAATTTGCTGCCGTTTTGATCTTTTTGCATGTTCAGAACCGAGGGCAGAGTTTATTCCCAGTCATGGTGTCCAAATCGCCTTTGGGCATAAAGATTTGGAACATTTTCTAGAGTAATGACTGGTCATGTCTTTTTTTTTTTTGTCGCAACGATAGAATTCCTATAATCTAATCTAACCTAATCTAGGGGGAGAGGGAGGGGGAGGGATATTCGATGTAAATAAAGACTCTATTGAAGATGACCTTGGTCATCACATATTGTAATAAGTTTTGGGTGGGAGGCAAGGGTTGAATTTTTGACATTCCGCACTATCAAGACTTTTAAAGACTTGGTGGTGATCACGGGCCAAAGGCCCAGTGGCAATGACTGGTCGTGTCATATGCATCAAGTTTGCATCCCTGTTAAACAAATGGATTGGACCGTAAAATGAACTGTTTCAGGCGCTCCTTGCACTGCTGCTGCTGTGGACTAGAGCCATTCTTTAAAATTTCGAGAACGTACAGATATATCCCTTTTATAATTTTTTTTCCCTTTCTGATATGGATTAATGCAACTCATCATAAAGTCAGACTAAACATATTTCACACTTGATGGATGAATGATATTTGTCAATGTCATTTGCTGGTTGGATAAATTTATTAGCAATTGTAGAGTTGCAAATTTCTGTGGGAAAAAAATCCCTGAACATTTTTAACGAAAATGTGTGATTACATCTTTATAATACAAGATACGATCTTTTATCGAATTTATTTTCAGACACAAAACCATGCTAATTTTACAAATAAAGTAACAAATCGACCACCTAAGAACTTGCATAATATTGTGCAAATGAAGTACAGCCCTTGTAACCACCTAAAAGCTTACCTAATGTTGTGCAAATGAAGTACAACCCTTGTACAATCCTATTATTGGTTGGTCTTTTCAAACTTTTTCCAGTTAAACAACCGAGAACATTACAATTATACTCCTTTTTCCTTTTTTTTTTTCTTCCTCCCAATCTAGATCAATACAACTCATCATAAACTTAGGCGTTGTTTGCAACTGATTTTAGAAATCTTATTTTAGATTTTGATTTTTGAAAAGCTATTTTATTGTGCTCTTAATTGATTTTGAAACTTAATTTTAGATTTTTTGAACCAAAAACAAGACTAAAAATCAGAAGCATGTCTTGGTGCGCTTTTGGATTTTGATTCTAGCCTTCCTTTTTCATGCAGATGAAAATACCTCTCAAATCCCAGCATAATTACTAACCTACCTAGCGATTAGATAACTTTGTATGTCACACGCCTCTCTCTAACTTCCTCTTATTCTATCCCACTCCTACATTCGCTTATGTTTCCCTTCGTTTTCGCATTCAACATGTAATTTCAAAAGAAAAGTAATTAATTAAATAAAAAATTATTTAATTAGCACAAAAATTCATTATGTAGCATATAAGGGTAATTTGGTCATCTTTTTGTCAAAATCAGTTTTTTAACTTTTTTTTAGAACAACTGTGCATCCATTAAAATTTCTTTTTAAATAGTAAACAAGAACACATGAATTATTTTGCAAAATCTTATTTTCGAAGCGCAATTTTACAAAATTAGTTTTTACAAAATCAAAATCAGTTGAGAGCAAACCCATAAACTTAATCTAATCCATACTTTGATGGATGACCACTCACTATGTTTTGGTAGAATAAAAACTAACTTAGAATTAGGACCTTGGTTAGAACTTGAGATTTCAATATTGATCACTATCTTGATTCTCATAGAAAAAATTAAAAAGTCTCTTGGATTTTAATATAAGCAGTTAGGTTGTACCTGCAGATTGTAGTTTGAACATATTAAAATGACTCACGCTTGGATAGACCCGAATTTTAAAGATTCAATAGACCTGATTGTGTCACACCATTTGCTGAGCTGGTGTGGCACAATCTGACATATTGGATCTTTGAAAATTGGGTTTACCCAAGTTTTGCCATTTAGTTTCTAATTTTGTCTATGGTTCCCTGGATAATGGACAATTTCTAAGCATTTTTTCTTCTTCTCCAAACCTTCAAGAGTTGAGAGTGACCTTGTAAACCTCCATCTAGAAATTATATTTTAATTCATGTCTCAGATTGAAGTTTATGTTTATTAAATCATGTCATAGGGTTAAAGAAACAAATATTCATGCTGGTAAAACTCGCATTTTTCTATTGTTATGCTAATGACTAAATAAATTATGTACTTCATTTTGTTTCCAATTTGGAAAATTTGTGTCTTCGCTGCAATGGTAGTGGTACAATGCCTCGTATCTTCGTTGAAGTTGCAAAAGATTCAGCTAAAACCTTTATTGCTTTAGATTAGAGCTGAAGAAGCTTTTAGAGACACTTCCATTGTTTTGTTGCCACATTTTCAGTTTTACAGTTCTGATAATCACGTCTCTTGTATCAGTTGATTTGCCTTGGATATATACCTGCTAAGATAAATACTTTCAGCAACATCAGGACACTATACTTCATGATGATGTTTGACTCTAGCAACCATATGATCTTCAATTCTAAAGTTCATCAAATAAAATTTACCATTGTCCTGGATGCTTGTCAGTTTCTAGAGGAATTTTGGCCCTGCATTAGATTAAACGCGGGTGGCGGGGGTAGGTGGAAGAAGAAAATGTTGTAGAATTAATTTTTAAAATTTTTTTTTGTATATTTGTGAATTGTTTTTAAGATATTGTGTAAATTAGATGTTTTTGGAATTATTTTTATTGTGTATTATTATAACTTTGTATTTGGAAAAATAGTTTTTGAATAATAGGCCAATCCTTCTGGAATTGTTTCTTGCTAAATCTTTTTGCATCTTTTTCTTCTTTGGATGATTGAGGTTATTTAGTTATTTTGTTTTTTAACAACGTTTTACAAGCATTCTGAAACAATAACTTATTATTTCTCAACAAATTGAGCTTGCAAATATGCTTTAAGATTGCACCAACAAATGGCCTTCCTGTTTGTGTCACAATGCCAAGTCTCTTACTTGTTAAGGCTCACCATGCATATTGGACATTTAGCATGACACGTAATTGTTAATTTATTTTTGTAATATTCATAGGGGATGCATGCTTGGGATACTGTAGCTTCCTCTCAGTTGTCTATGTTGGTAGTAGGTAAAATATTAATTTGTTTTTGTGTTATCTGATATCCACAAAAGCTATTCAACAAAAATCACTTCTTATAAAGGAACTAGGAGGAGAACACCGCCTGATGCGCGGTGTAATTTTCATTCTTGTCCACAAATACCCAATTATTCAAATTCAGAAATTAAATATGAATAGTTATATAAATGTGCATCAATATCTTTGCAGTAATTTTTTGTATTTTTATGAAGCAGTAAAAATAAGCTACATTTTTAGCTTGATAACTAAGTGACAAAGTCACCTTTCTTTTACTTTTTCCCTTTTTTTCCATAAAAGAAACTTTAAAATTAAAATAATATACAATCATATCGAGATGCAAAACAAGAATAAAATCTCCAGAGTCATTTTGCCGCAATTCAAAAATTATGGGCATAGCATCATAATAAAGACATCCTATTGTCAGCATCCTACATCAGTTAAATAGTATACCATCCGATTTGATTCACAACATACATGCTTTGACATGACGAGATACCTACAATTAGATATAACCATAGCACATTGTAAATAGCAGTATCATATTGGTTTAAAAGATTTAAAATATTAATA
This sequence comes from Coffea humblotiana, assembly GCA_023065735.1. Taxonomy (NCBI): domain Eukaryota; kingdom Viridiplantae; phylum Streptophyta; class Magnoliopsida; order Gentianales; family Rubiaceae; genus Coffea; species Coffea humblotiana. Next base: position 22,638,513 of record CM041211.1, read on the forward strand.
GCATCAACTTCCAATTCTAGTTTGTGGTAATTATGATCTATAGCATCCTTAGTTCTCTTCTCTATCCCAAAAGTTTAGCTAGAAGATTGGGAGCTATTCCTAGTCTTTTATTGATACGATGGTCCAAAGACCATATCAATTCCTTATAAGTCAGAGATACAGGCACTGTATCTCTACACAAACCACTTAAAATGACCAAGACTATTTATACAAGTTGGAGAGAAAATACCATCCATGTAAAGTCAAAACACTTCCAGATAAAAGACATTTGGTAAAACACTAACTAATATTTTGCAAAGATCCATTTTGCAAAGAAGTCAGTTACATGACCACCTGAAAAGGATGATCCTACGTTACCTCCACTTCCCCAAAACCACAAGATCGGGTAATACCAGTTGTATCACTAAAATTCTTAACTTGGAAAGCTACACCTGGGTACTATATCTACACTGCTGATCAGAGAATATTACAAAAAAACAAACAGTGGGCAAAATGCTTTTTGGTAACTGAATGATTGTGACAACAATCATGCAGCTTGACCAATAATGACATGTGTGCTTGGTTGAACCGGTATCTTGTTACTGCCCAAGTGTGAAGAGGCTTGTCTCAAAAGATTTAAGGTGGGGCTAAATTGTAGCAATAAATACTAACTGGTACTCATTTCACTGATAGAAATAGAACAATAGCAGAAGTGGATGCACTAGGCTAACAATGGAGTGGAGATTAGGTATAAGGTCATTTTTAGACAAAACTGCGGAAGTAGAGTATGCTAGTGCTAGCCAATGCATGCAGACATCCAATAATTGGTAAAGCTTTGACCTAAATGAAGGATTAGAGGAACATGAAGACGTGTTCTCAAGCAATAGCGATGATGATGGCTAACAAAGTAATGCCAATAGGGTAGAAGTGGAGGATATAGCTGAAAACGTAGGTAGAACAAGTAGGGGAAAAATGATGAATTTGGACGTTTGATACAAAAGAAGAAGCTTGAAAATAGTACAATCGGCATGCAAGTCCGTTGGTTTCAACATTAAGAAATTCAGCACAAAGGGAAAGAAGAACTGCCTCACCATGTATAGAAAATTTTCATTAGTTGTGAAGGGTTTAGGTGCAACAAGTGGAAGAAAATGAATGACTGTAGAAGGATTTCCAGAGCTGAAACCAAATTTAGATAGAAGTCCTACATGAGAATAAAGTTGAATGTGGACCAAATGAAGTATCTAGTATGTGGATTCATCTCCAAACATAATGATGATTTAGCATGCAACTCTAGCAAACCATGGTTACGGTCGCATCGATCGATCTTGGAAGCCAATCTTTCTCAAGTGAAGTCATTGAAGATGATCAGTGTGAAGAAATCCTAGATTATGAAGCATTTTATAATAAAATCTAGAGGATATGCAAATGTGAGATTCATGCCCAAGGATTAGTATAATGGGTTCCATGTCTAAATGAGAAAAACAAGTTGCAAAAGGCACTGAAGTGTTTACGATATGGGAGTGCCGAGCATCAACTCGCAACCTGCCCACTCACCAGTGATACCCAGCAGGCCGATAGATCGAACCCTAGATCGACCAATGTAGGAGGAACCAAATCGTGACGACCCTGCCTTTCCCTAGGGTGGACCGCCTGCTCAGCTCTCGCCAAAACTCACTCACTAACATTCTTGAAATAGCCATTCAAGCCTCGAAATTAACATAAAAGTTCCATTTCCAACCAACAATTCAAACTTAATTTACAATCCAAGAGTAAAATATAGGATTACATTTCTAAAGATTCCAAATACATCTCATCTACAAAAGTACAAGTACGAGAGATTATATACACTAGTTCACGGCTACTTGCTCCAGCCTCCACCCCTGTATGGAAAACAAACTAATGGGATGAGCTATAAGCTCAGTGAGGTTGCCAAACAAGCAGGTATACACAGGAACATTTACACTTAGCACTTTGCACACTTGGCACAGTAATAAGCGACCATTCAAGAATCAATCATTCATTCATTGAAAGGATACATGCTCACTTGGAGCCATTCATTCAAGTCATTCATTCGCCGACCATTTCCCTTATTCCTCCATCATTTGAAAACATTTAACAGTGAAAACTCCTTCAGTGTTCATTGTCATTCATTCATTGATTTCATTGTATTGAATTCATTGGCCCAGTTCTCCACCAGATTTTGTGGTAATACTTGAGTATACCAAGCATTGTCTCAGGGTCACCAGTCACCCGACCAAGTCCGCTTCTGGCTCGAGTCAACTGGCAACGAAGGGCAAGGGCCCAGTTTAGCCAAAGGCTTACATTCATGCATAAGTAACAATCAATCATTTGATCATTAAAAATTTCACCTTCACTTAAGTCGAGTGCGATAATGTACACACTCACCTATTGAAAATCCATTTAACGACCATTGAAAAGCATTTAACATTCAAGCAAACATTCAAAACAATCCACATAGTCATTGGAAGCACAACATGCGGGAACACTCATCTTTTAAAGTAGACCAAAGCTAAACATTCGACTTTGGGTCGTGCTCGTTCCCACCGTTAAACCCTAAAAGTAACCAAGACAAGATGTCATGGTCTGATCATTTAAAACTTAGATTAATAAGGTGCTCACGTTTGCCTTAATCATGAGCCATACGCCTATCTAAAATCGGCCCCTCAAAACACAGAACACAAAGACAAACTTGAAAGCCAATCGAAGAATGTCCAAGTGCATTCTAGGGCTATAAAGTACATTTGTTTAAGGCCACAAAACCATCCAAAATCATACCCAATTAAAGTTCAAGACCCAGAAAAGTTTTCTCAAAGTTTCCAAGTTCCACCCAATTCATTTGACAAAATTTTCCTGCTTTGGCGACATTCTTTGAAAAAGAATAACTTTGATTTCCATAGGTCAAAAAAATACAAAACTTACACCATTAGAAAATAGACTCAAAGTACTAATAGACTTTAGAAGACATCTTCATGAAATTCAACTCAATAGGTTAATCAAATTTTCAGTTCAAAATCACCGCTGTCTCATGTGCCAAAACAGAACAGTCATGATTTTTCAAGAAATTTTTGTAAATTTTCTAGTATTTATAAGAGTTGAACCAACCCCTGATTTTTGCACAGTTTAAAAGAGCTATGAGTCTTGTTCCAAATGCAACAAACGGAACTCAATTTGGATTTTTCTACACCAAGATATAACAGATTTCCACAGACTGCTCAAAGTCTCCTACGGGAAAATTTTTTCAGCAGCACTTCCTCTTATTTTCCCTAATTTCCAGCCATTTCAAGGCTTCATTCTCACCACAAGACAGTCCCAAATCAAGTTCACAAGGTATAGGATACATAGAGTACTTATTTTAGCCACAAAACTAGCTATAATCACATATACATAAACTGGAAAATTCTCTACCAAGGCTGGAATTTTGCAACTAAGGCTGGAAATTCTTATTTGGAAACTAAAAAGTCACAATAAAGCTACAAATCTTCATACAAATCCATAACAAAGCTAGATACCATCATACCATAGCTGAAAAATAAGAAACAAGGCTAGAAAAATGAAACCCTATACTGAAATTTCACCAATCTTCACCAAATATAGGTTATCTTCCATAAAATTCCAAATTTCAAGTCATCTTCACCATAAATTGCAAAATAAGAAAGAGAAAGAAAGTTGTCCAACTTAGTACCTTCAAAACCCCTTGAGAAAGTGAAGAACCAAACTTTCCTCTTCAAAAACTCTCCACTACAAGCTTCCTTACTTCCTTGGAGCAACTTTGTTCGGTTTAGTTTTGTGATTCCAACTCAAACAAGGCAAGATTCAAGATGAACTTGGTGGTTTTGCTTCTCTCTTTTCCTCTCCAAACTCACGGCCAAGAAGGTGAAGAATGAAGGAAATTTTGTGCTAGGAAAGATAAGAATTGAAGAAATCTTCTTGGTCAAAAGTTGCATGGATGGCCAACACTTGGCAAGCCACCAATATTTTTTCTTGTTTTGTTTCGTTTCCTCTTGTTTTTGGTCAAAAATTTCGACTAGCTTTAGGGTTAAATTAGGGAAGGATAAATGATAGGAAAATTAGAAGATTAGAGTAAGAAAAGTATTGGTCAAGTGGTGTCCTCCACCGGTAACAAACGGCCCACATCGATTTAAACCTAGTTTTCTTAACTCTCTTATACTTTTATTTTAACTTATGGTTCACTAACTTACTTTTAGCACTTTTTAACCACATACTTCCTCTTAGTTAATACCTGCTCTTATCCACCAAAGTTAGTGCCACACACCCCACCAATCGATCACATTACACGAATGCGTTAAAACCCTAACTTACTCTAACTTTTAGAAGTAAAAAGTAAAACTCTTGACTCTATTATTTATTACAACTATTAAGGGAATTAATTCGTATTAAAGAATGATAAATTAACTTATTCAAAATAAAAAGAGAATTTTAAGAAAATAAAATGAATTTTTCAAGTCCTCACACTCTCTCCCCCATAAGGAAATTTCATCCTCCGAAATTCCATCACCTCAGACGGTTCTGGAGCCTGTTGCTTGTCTAAGGCATATACATGTGCTGGTACTTTTGGTCGGTTCTCTCTTTCATTAGTTTGTCTAGGTTTGGTTCTATCCACTTGTTGAGCATTATTCTCTTGTGGCTGCTTCTTGGGGAAATTGTTAATTTGATGGTTGGTACTCCCACAAATCAGACACTTTCGCCCGTTTACCCAGCATTCATCCTCAGTATGATTTTGTCTTTCTTACAATATCCACAAGCCAGGCGAGGAGCCACTTTTTTGACTTTTTCGAGGAATTCCTTCTTGTTGCCCTTTTCCTATTTGAACTCTTCTTGAAGAACCTTCTCTAATTGATCCTAATGTCCATGGTGAGTAGTGCGGAAAGTCTGCTCTTCTTACTTTGGAGGGCGTTACATTTTACTTAGGTTCCTCAAATGTACTAGTAGGGTGTATTCCTATTTCTCGCATGAAAAGCCTTTACTTGGCGCCCTGGCAATTTCAATTCTTTGAACTTTTTCAAGGGCTTCTGTTAATGTATTAATTTGTGCAGCCGGCAAAGCCTCTTTACTTTTTCACATTTAACCTCTGCACAAATCGTCTCACCTCCTTTGCTCCATAGTTACAATTCAAGAGCAAATTTTGACAGTTTAGTGAATTGTGTTCATATTCGGGCCACGCTTAGGGTTCCCCTTGACGTAATCTAATAAAATCATCCTCTCTCTTCTCTTGGACCAGAGGTGGGAAAGTATTTCTCATTAAATTCTTTCATAAAATTTACCCCAAATCTATGCCGTCTGTTTCTCTCTCCCCATTTTGTCCTAATAACATTCCACCACGCCCGAGTGGGTCCCTCAAAATGAAAGACGGCAAATACCACTTGTCTTTCCTCCGTATTATTCAGGCGGTAAAAATATTAACCATAGCCTCCAACCAATGCTCAGCTGTCTCTGGATCAGACCCTCCAAGGAATTTAGGAGGAACAAAACTTTTGAAAACGCTCTAGAGCCCTGTCCTCGTGCCGTTTTCAGGGTTCCTAGGCTGATTCACTGGAGTTCGGCCTTGTTGCTCTACAATTGAACTAAAATATTAGCCATTTGTTGTATTGCCGTTGCTATTTGATCCCCTGTTTCGGCCCTTGGTTCCTGTTGCTGCTCTGCCGTCACGTCTCTTGTTTCTCTTGGTTCTTGTACTTGCCTACCGCCACGTCCACGGCTAGCCCCATGTCCCCGACTAACCCCTCATTCTTGACTTCGTCTACCCTCCATACCCTTCTCTCTCTCTTTTTTCAAAAGGTTATGTAGCACATAAACAAAATAAATCGACTATAACAGAAAAAGAAAGATATTTTTAAATCACACAGTCAAAGATAAGGAAATGTACTTAGTACATTTATAGCATTCCAATTTCATTCATCAAGTTACAAAGATACTTTACATATCATCTTGATCAAAACCAAGTGCGTAAGACAAAGCAGATACAATACACATTAGTATTGACACGTCACTAGCAGCTACATACAGTGGTAGAACAAGCAATGGCTTGTCATTCTAGTTATCTACACCCATGTCCTGCATTCTCGAGTCTCTAACCTAGGTCATTATCGAACCAACTAATTCTACTTTCTCCCTCAGCTGCAGGTTGCCCTACCTTAGGCTAAAGATTAAATTCATTAGGGCCTGCATCCTTGACCTCCCTTGACTACGTTCACTTGTACTACCTCATCCACGAGCATCCCAAATTAGTCAAAGTACAAACCGCTTCAATTGCAGGTACAAATTCAAATACATCATTAGTAATGTCAATCCAAGGTAATAACCTACTCTTTCGATCCAAAAATAATTCATATAAACATAGCATAATCGTATCTTCCACACTTACCTCAATTTCATTCGTAACCGCCATAAAAGTATCAACTCTTTTGGTATTCGGGTACAAGAATCCAAAAATAGGATAATTCACAACTCGAGTCGGCCGATCCCAAGAGTAAATCACCTATATTAGAGATTCCTACCTGACATACATATCTATTTTCTCCAAGTATCATGATAAGGGTTTTACGCCTATAACATTCATGATTCACAACTTATGCTCTAGAAGAGTACTTAATCCTTTATTCATTCACATAATAGGACCATAACACCTTGACCCAAACTCAACTAGCGCAGAAACCACGCGAAGTGGCCCTGATACCACTTGCGATAACTCCACCTTCCCTAAAACGTACCTAAGGGTTTGGCGGATTGCCTGCCCAACTCTCGCCAGGACTCACTCACTAACATTCTCGAAATAGTTGTTCAAGTCTCGAAATTAACATAAAAGTTCTTTTCCAACCAACAATTCAAACTTAATTTACAATCTAAGAGTAAAACATAGATTACATTTTTAAAATTCCAAATACATCTCATCTATAAAAGTACAAGTACGATAGATTATATACACTAGTTCACGGCTACTTGCTCCAACTTCCACCCTTGTATAGAAACAAACTAATGGGATGAGTTAAAAGCTCAGTGACGTTCCTAAACAAGCAAACAAGCAGGTATACACGAGAACATTTGCACTTAGCACTTTGCATGCTTGGCATAGTAATAAGCAGTCATTCAAGAATCAATCATTCATTCATTGAAAGGATACATGCTCACTTGGAGCCATTCATTCAAGTCATTCATTCGCCGACCATTTCCCTTATTCCTCCGTCATTTGAAAAACATTTAACAGTGAAAACTCCTTCAGTGTTCATTGTCATTCATTCATTGATTTCATTGCATTGAATTCACTGGCAAATTTTTCCACCGGATTTTGTGGTAATACTTGAATATACCAAACATTGTCCCAGGGTCACCAGCCGCCCGACCAAGTCCACTTCTAGCTCGAGTCGACTGGCAACGAAGGGCAAGGGCCCAATTCAGCCAAAGGCTTACATTCATGCACAAGTAACATTCAATCATTTGATCATTGAAAATTTCACGTTCACTTAGGTCGGGTGCGATAAAGTACATACTCGCCTATTGAAAATCCATTTAACGACCATTGAAAAGCATTTAATATTCAAGTAAACATTCACAACAATCCACAGTCATTGGAAGCACAACATGCAAGGAACACTCACCTTTTAAAGTAGACCAAAGCTAAACGTTCGACACCGGGTCGTGCTCGTTCCACCGTTAAATCCTAAAAGTAACCAAGGGGATGTTTTCCTAATCTAATCAAGCAAATGTACTAACCTATCTTTAATTTTCTCTATATGAAATGCAAATCTAATGTCATGTCTCATGCATAGGATAATATAAAGGAAAATATAAAAATAGGGGATATGGATAGAGGGAATATGGGATAGGGGATATATAAGGGGGAATGTGGGATAAGGGATATGTGTATAAGGGGAATATGGGGGAAAAATACATATATATAAGGGGGAATGTGGGATAAAGGTTATATGTATAAAGGGAACATGCAAAAATTGATAAAAAGACCCTAGAAAGTAAAATATGCATGAAATGAAGTGATTTTATCACACAATCATGATCTAACGCTCAAGGGCTCCTAAGGGTCTAGCATTGGACTAACCCATGTCTACAAGTTCTCACTAGCATTGGACTAGTGAGAAATCGAAAAAATGGCCACAAATAGCATTGGACTAGTGTGGAATTGGGAAATGGATCACAACTAACATTGGACTAGTGTGATAACACGTCACACATTAGTTATAAGTAAATTAATCATGTAAAACTTAATAAAAACATGTAAACACATAATATCACATAAACACATAATACATAATCATGATATCTAGATGCAAAACCCTAAGAAAGCGGTAACACATAGCACGTAAGCATGCAAATCACATAAAGCAAAATAAAGCAAATAAAGCCCTAACTATTACATAAAGGGGGGGCTAACTACAATCTAATGGGGAAAACGAAAATAAATGAAATAAAATAAACCTAACTATTACAACATGGCATTTTAATGCCTTTCCAATCGCCAAAGCTAAATTAAAATAAATATATTAAATTAAAACAAATAAAGTGACTAAATAAATAAATAAAATGAGAATATTCAAAAAGCATGCACCTTCACACACAAGTTCACATAGGGGCACATAAGGTCAAGTAAAAATCTAAATAAGGTGTAGAGTGTACCTCCCTTGAATTGGTGCCCTAATAGAGTGAAATTACTTATTTACCCTCCAAAATAATAAAAAGGGTCAAGGCATGACTTTAATTAACGAATAATCACATGAAATGGGAATAAGCATGAAATTGAATCAATCAAAAGCATTTAAAGGAAGGCAAACAACCATGTTTAAGAAAATAAAACAAGCAGTGACTTGATTGCAAAGATTAAAGAATTTTGAGGGGTCAATTTATTACTATTACAAATATTTAGGGTGATACTAAGGATCTAAAAGGAAACAAATTAAGATTAAGAACTTAAGGTGAAACATGTTAAGACATATCAAAGGAAAAAGGCATGTCAAGGGGATAAAAATTGATTAAATTATTCAATTAGTTGGGCCATATTAGTATTAGATAGAAACTAAGGGGTGTGAATGCAATTATTGGGAGATTTCATGCAAGTTTTCATGCAAACTACGAAGAAAGTAAGTTTCTGCAACTACTTTCTTATGCTATTAAGCTTCAGTAACCGAAAGTGAAAGCCTGCTGCATTTTCGTTTGCAAACTCGGATTCTAGACAACTTTGATCAAAACCTTAAACATCAAAACTTTAAACTAAGCAGCAAACCAAATAACTTCCACAAACAAACAAACTTTAAACTAAGCAGCAAACCAAATAACTTCCACAAACAAACAAAAACTTAGAAGGAAAATATTCAAATTCGGGAGAACTTCCATGTAAATTGGTTCAGAAACTTCCTTAACCAAACCTCTGCAACTTTTAAAACTTCCACACTTATCCAACACATAAATGCACATGCACACTCAATCAAAGCTCATGGTTTTATCAATCCAATAACCCAATAGATATCTTAACCCATTTAGCTAGCATAATTTGGGCAAGATTTGTGATTTGTAAAAAAAGGAAAAACATGCAACAATAAAAGAAAGAAATGAAACCAATCTCCTATAACTCAAAGACAGAACCATTGAAAGCTAGCATTGTTTCATGAAACCATCAAACACAGAAGCCCCCTAATCCTTTAACACATTCGAATCACCAATCCTTAACAAAATTTTGTCATTTCAGTTGAAGAAACTGATTACGGGAACCCAAAAGGAAACTGTGAACTTGTTCAACTAAAGGAAAATGCAACCTATATAGGCAAGATAACAAAACCATAAGGTAAACAGGAACCCAACACTCATTAAACTCCATAAAACCAATCGTGAACTCACGGTTAAACATGCAACAAGGAAGAAGAAAACACCTCCAAAACTTCATACAACTTAGTCGAAGCTTTGCTGCATTTTTCTATTGCCATTTTCATGGTTTCGAAAGAAAAGGAAAAAACTGCCAGCAGACTAAGTTGACGCCAAAGCTGTGCCTTTCCAGTGTTGTTTCTTCCCTTCGGCTTCAGCTGAAAACCCTTAGCTCTCTCTCTTTCGGTTTCCCTATTCTTCCTCAGCCAGCCCGTAACTCTTCCCCTTGGTTCTTTCTGATTTTCTCTCTTTTCTTTTCTGACTTTCTATCTAACCTCAGCCATCACCCTTTGCTTTTTTTTTTCCTATTCCTCTACTTCTCCTTTTCTAGCCATCACTCTTACTGTCCTCCTCCCAAAAACCCTCGGTTCCCCTTTTGCTTGCCTTTTATAGCAGATGAGGATTCCAAAACCCTTATCTCAAGGGTCCAGATAGAAACCTGTTGCTGTGGCTTACCTCTCGAGCCCTTGGATTGATTTTCCATCTAGATTCTTCTTAGTTCTTAAATGAAAGCCAAGTGGTTAGTGTAAGAATGATCCAATGGTAAGCAAAAATGAGGGAAAGAAACGGTAGAAATGGATGAGAAATGAGCTGTGATTCTGTACGTATCTGTACTGTAGCATTTCCCATGGCTTCTGATACGAAGCCATGGGAAAGAAATGGCCCGCGTGGACCGCACGCAAGCGTGGCTTCTCGCAATTTTTTTCCAACAAATTTTAATGCTAAAAAATGTCTAAAAATAAAAATTATGAGACTAATAAGCAAAAATGGATAATAATTATCATTTAATCAATAAAAATAATAATAAATAAAGTTAAATTAAAAATTTGGCATCTAAAATGCTAAAAAAATGTCTAAAAACAAAAATCATGAGATTAATAAATAAAAATAGATAATAATTATTAATAAAAATAAATTAAATTAAAAATTTAGTGTCTACAATATACGGTCTCTGTGACAGCCCCACCTCTCCCTAGGGCGAACCCTAGGGTATCAGCGGACTGCCTGCCCAGCTCTCGCCAGGACTGCGGATCACTCACACACACGAAACTAAATGCAAAGACTCCCCATCAGGGCTAAAACATTCATTTCCACATATAATATCATTTATACAAAACCACCAGGTACATATACATGTTACCCCAATATACAGTCCAAAAGCATTCAAGTAAAGTACATTCAGGTTTTCCAGTGCTCAAGGAGCTATCAAAGAAACAAAACTATTTTACTAGCTCAACTGGCTTCTCAAACTCATAACATTCCCAAAGGTATGCCTGTAAGGAAAACAAAGGTAACGGGGGTGAGCTTTCGCCCAATGAGGTACTTAACAGTCATGCAGCCCCAAATTCATAGGTAATCAAGCTCAGTTAAACAAACCATAAATCACAGAATGCAAATACCACAACTAGTTTAAATGAAAGGATACGGGTGGCTCTCAGGAGCCAATTCCCCATTGCAGTTCTTGATCGCACCTCGTTGACCCTCCGTCAACGTATAAAGAAAGTACCATGACCGTAGACCCCACTTTACTCCCAGTTCCTTCCACCGTACATTCCCCTTACCGGGCCCGAACACCTCAATAGTAACAGTGGTTGGTAATACTCGAGTATACCGGAAGGTCGAGGAGATACACTCCACTCGACAAACAGTGACCCGAGGGTCGTTACCTCGTCTACCAGCCCTTGCTGGCTCGACTCGAGTAACTTCCACTAGGGCTTTGAGCTCAGTGATTACAGTACAGTGGTGGGACTCATGCCCATGATTCAAGTCAAACACAGTGCAGTACAGTAGTAACAGTTATACAGTAAGAGGACGAGAGCGGTAAAGTACACTCTCGCCTCATTCACACAGTTCACAGTGGTCACATTACAGTTTCAAAGACAAGTAGTCACTTAGGCATTCAAATCATGCAATAGTACACTCACCACTTCAGATGAGCAAATTCAAGGATTTCCGTCCAACGGATGCTTTGGATCACCCAAACGTCCTATAACAATCAAGAAAATGCAATTGAAGTTCAATTACGGGTCGAGTACCTCTTAAACGGATCATTAAAGCAAAATTCAAATATAGCCTCAATTATGGCTCAAAATGGACAATATATCAAATTTAGGGTTAAAAGTTCAAGAAAACCCTAAGGCATTTCACATTCGCTCATTCTTAACCTAGATTCCACAACCCTAAAGTTCGCGGCAATCGGACAGCATTTCCCCTAAATTTCAGCATTTCCATCCTACAAACAAACCCAAATTCATCCAATCCAATCACAATTTCATATCCATCATAGACTAGCAAATACACTCATTAGGGTCACAATACCCTTCAATCATGGCTAATTAAGTTCAATAGACAACCATAAGAAAGCCCCAATTGCATAAACCCTAATGCTGAAATTTCCATAGAAAGCTGAAATTTTCCGCACAAAGCTGAAATTTTCCGCAATTCACCGCAATTAACGCATACTAGCACCCAATTACACCATATTAAGCCATCAATTCAAGTCATATATAATAATCATATGAAATCAGAAAAATTCCCAAGAAAATGAAAATTCACCAAACTTCACTTTCATTCACAAAATCATCCATAAACTAAGCTCCATATCCGATATAAGTCACTAATTTGAAATTTTATGGACAAAATTGAAGATTCAAGCCATATACCTCAATCACCAAGAAAGGTAGCAACTTAGGCCTTCCCTTTGCAAATTCACTCCACAAACACCTTTGATCTTCCTTAGTAAGCAATTTCTACGGAGTAAATCGGATTTCTATCGGTTGATTTGCAAGATTTGGGCAAGAATTTGGAAGAAAATTGAAGCTTTCTCTTCTCTTTTTCCCTCAAGATGGTTCGGCCAAGAAGCTTGAAGAAATGAAGATGATTTGGTCAATTTTCAACTTTAGTAAAGTTGTAAGAAAGTTAGGCAACTTGGTCCAATGAAATCGCGCCACGTGTCGCCTTTTTTTCTTTTCCTTATCCTTTAGCTTCCAAAGACTAAATATCTAACCAACCTCCAGTTATCTCTTAACACTCAGTAATTTAATGCCTTACTGTACAATTGAGCCGAATTGGCCGAATTTCTCTCACTTAATGCGCTAGCGGGTCCCACAACCGCTATTCGCTCCAATTTTCTCGTGAACTCACGTATACTAGAAAAATGCCTTAAAAACTATATTTACCTATAAAATGCGTGTAAAACAATTATAATAAAGAAAATATAGAAAATATAAGCACGCAAATCGATAAACCCTAAAACCGTTTTTTTTTTTCGAGTTCTCACACTCTCTCCCCCTTAAAGAATTTCGTCCTCGAAATTACTCACCTGGGTTACTAAACAGCTCAGGGTATTTCTTTTGCATTTCTTCCTCCACCTCCCAGGTTGCCTCTTCTACCTCATGGTTCCTCCATAAGACCTTCACTAGAGGGATTTGTTTGTTTCTCAACTCTTTAACCTTTCGGTCAAGCAGTTGCACAGGTTTCTCCTCGTAGGTAAGGGTTTCATCTATTTCGAGTTCCTCCGGTTGTAACACGTGGGTTGGATCAGGATGGTATTTCTTGAGCATCGAAACATGGAAAACGTCATGGATTCTAGATAGGCTTGATGGTAACTCCAGTCGATACGCTACCTTTCCAATTCTTTGGAGAATTTTGAAGGGTCCTACAAAGCGAGGTTGAAGTTTCTTTCCTCTACCCGTCGTGACACTTCGTAATGGAGTAATCTTCAAGAAAACACGGTCTCCAACTTCGAACTCCAAATCTTTCCTTCGGTTGTCGGCGTAGCTCTTTTGTCGGCTTTGAGCGGTCTGGAGCCTTTGACGTATCAGCTTGACCTTTTCTTGTGCATCCTCCATCCACGGAATAATCGTTGGATCTAGAGCTTTTCTTTCTCCCACTTCATCCCAATAAATTGGTGAACGACACCTTCGTCCATAGAGAGCTTCATACGGAGCCATTTGAATCGACGAATGGTAGCTATTGTTGTAGGCGAACTCTACTAAGGTTAGGTGTTGTCCCCAACTACCCCCAAAATCCAAGATAGAAGTTCTTAACATATCCTCGAGGGTTTGAATTGTTCTTTCAGACTGTCCATCTGTCTGGGGGTGATAGGTGGTGCTAAAGTGGAGTTTAGTTCCCAAGGTCTCTTGAAATTTCTGCCAAAACCTAGACACGAATCTAGGATCTCGGTCGGAAACTATACTCACTGGGACTCCATGTAATCTCACAATTTCATCTCTATACAGCTGAGCTAACTTCTCCATGGAGTACTTCATGTTCACAGGTAAGAAATGGCTGATTTGGTTAATCGATCTACAACTACCCAAACGGCATCATGTCCTCTTTGCGTCCTTGGCAACCCAGAAACAAAGTCCATTGTAATTTTCCCACTTCCACTCAGGTATTTCAAGAGGTTGTAACAAGCCGGAGGGTTTTTGGTGTTCAGCCTTAACTTGTTGGCAGATGAGACAGGTCTGTACGTATTGGGCAATTTCTTTCTTCATGTTATCCCACCAATATGTTCCTTTCAAATCTTGGTACATCTTACTACTGCCTGGGTGGATGTATACTTCGATCGATGAGCCTCTTCCAAAATTTCTTTCTTCAGTGATTCATTCTTAGGCACCACTAACCGATTCCGATACTTTAAAACTCCTTCAGGACTCAAGTTAAAATCAGGGGTTTCTCCCTTTTCCACCTTTTCCTTCCACTTTCGTACCATCGAATCCTCCTCCTGGGCCTCTTTGATTCGTTCTAGTATAACAGAGGTTGCTCGGACATTTCCAAGAATTACCCTTTGATGTTTCAAGTTAGGGTGCCATTCACTAACTGCTTCTAGTATCTCCCACTCCTTGACCATCAATCCAGCTATTTGAGCCTTCCGACTTAAGGCGTCAGCTACTACATTTGCTTTCCCCGGATGGTAGTTGATTGAGCAGTCATAGTCTTCCAAGAATTCCATCCATCGTCGTTGCCTCATGTTTAATTCTTTTTGGGAAAATAGGTACTTAAGGCTCTGGTGGTCGGTATAAACCTCAAAAGTCACCCCGTATAGGTAGTGTCTCCACTTCTTCAGGGCAAATACAACTGCAGCTAGTTCCAAGTCATGAGTTGGGTAGTTTTGCTCGTGAGGTTTTAGTTTCCTAGAGGCAAAGGAAATCACGCTCTTATTCTGCATTAGTACACACCCCAAACCTTCCCTCGAAGCATCCGTATACACAGTGAAATTATCCGGTCCATTAGGCAAAACTAGAATAGGAGCCCTAGTTAACCGTCGTTTCAATTCTTGGAAACTATCTTCACACCTAGCATCCCATATAAAACGATCATTCTTCTTGGTCAAGTCGGTTAAAGGACCGGCAAGTTTTGAAAAATCCTTAAGAAATCGCCGATAGTACCCAGCTAACCCTAGAAAGCTTCGAACCTCCGTGGGATTTTCCGGCCTCTTCCACTCAGTTACTGCTTCTACTTTCGCCGGATCGACTGTGATGCCCTCTCGTGAAATTACGTGCCCTAAGAAAGAAACTTTCTCTAGCCAAAATTCACACTTACTAAACTTGGCGTACAATTGGTGCTCTCTTAGGGTCTGTAAAACGAGTTTTAGGTGTTGCTCATGTTCCTCTTGTGACTTTGAGTAAACCAAGATGTCATCAATGAAAACAACCACAAATCTATCCAAATAAGGTTTAAAAACCCTATGCATCATGTCCATGAAGGCAGCAGGGGCATTGGTCAGTCCGAAAGGCATAACTGCGAACTCAAAGTGCCCATATCTTGAATTAAACGCAGTTTTAGGTACATCCTCCTTCCTAATCAACAATTGGTAGTACCCCTGGCGGAGATCTAATTTCGAGAAGACCACTGCTCCTTGTAACTGGTCAAACAACTCATCAATATGGGGCAGTGGATACTTATTCTTAACCGTCACATTATTTAACCCTCGATAATCTATACACAACCGCAAACTCCCGTCTTTCTTCTTAACAAACAGTACAGGAGCTCCCCATGGAGATCCGCTCTCTCGGATAAACCCTCGCTCTAATAAGTCTTGCAGTTGCAACTTTAACTCCTTAAGTTCAGCAGGGGCCATTCGATAAGGGGTTTTTGAGATAGGTGAAGTCCCTGGAAGCAAGTCAATTTTGAATTCTATCTCTCTTTCCGGCGGTAGGGTTGCTAATTCATCAGGAAACACATCCGGATACTCCCTAACTATTGGTACATCTTCTACCTTCAACTTGTCAGTGGGAGTGTTTATAAGAAAAGCTAAAAACCCTTGTGCTCCTTTACTTAAGAGTTTTCTAGCCCGAATGCCCGAAAGCAATGCAGATGAGGCTAAATTTCCCCTTACATCTAACCTTAAAGTTGCCTCTCCAGGTATATGAAGTTCTACCACCTTCCTTTTGCAGTCAAGTTGGGCATTATATTTAACTAGCCAGTCCATACCCAAAATCACATCATACCCCTTAAGAGCTAAACCAATAAGATCCCCAAAGAGTTTTCTCTCTCCTACCCAGATTTCACAATTAGCATACATTACACTAGTAAGTAAGCATTGATTTCCCGTAGGGGTGCTAACTTCCAAATCATATGGTAGGCTAACAGGTTTCATATCAACTCCACACATAAATTCGGGGTTAACAAAGGAATGGGTAGCACCAGGGTCGATTAAAATCCTAGCTAAACGGTGGAAAACAGGAATTGTACCTTCTACGACCCCAGAGGAATCAGGGACTGGATGTTGCTCAAGGGAATACACCCGAGCTGGCACCTTCGATCTCGTCCCTTCTCCTTAACTTGCCCAGGATTGGCCTTCGATGGTTGCGGAGTTCCCTCTCGCCTCTCGCGGTAAGGTTGGACAGTTGGCGATTTGGTGCTCCGCAGCTTCCACAGCGTTAAGCACTTCCTTCCTTTCTCCAACAATTATCCTCCGTGTTGATTCGATTTTCCGCAAGTTACCCGCAGGAACCACGGAATGCAGGAACTGGACCTCCCTGGAAGTTTCCCCTTTGTTGGCCTCGACCAACTTGGCCACCTCTCGACGGGGGCTCCCCTCGACATCCCCGGCAGTTACCTTCGCCAGTTCCCCTTCCAAACTTGGGAGGGGGACCCTTATCTCCAGATCCAGAGCTACTCCCAGTAAAATCCCCGTTTTCCTAGCCTGGAAATTTCGCACTTGGCAGCCTAGCATCCTCAATTCGTTGAGCTTCTCTACCGCGTCACTAAGGCATCAATTCGGGCTACAGCTAAGTCCTTCTGGATCTCAACGTTCAAGCCCTGGATAAAACGTCTAATTCGCCTTTGCTCAGTCATGATTAGTTCGGGGCAAACTTAGACAACCGTGTGAATTGGCTCTCGTAGTCGGCCACAGTTGGGTTCCTGGCGAAGTCTTATAAACTCTTCCTCTTTCTTTTCTTGCACTAAAGGAGGGAAAACTTAGCGTTGAACTCCCTCGTGAAGTTCACCCACGTCCTCGGGGTCAATTCTCGCTCCCACTTCTGCCTTATAACGTTCCACCAGGAACGTGCTGCCCCTTCCAGTTGGAAAAATCGCAAAAGGTCACTTGCCCGCTCCTCAGTATAGTGCAAAGCGGCAAAAATATCTACCATTTTCTCCAACCACCTTTCGGCCACATCTGGGATCTGGCCCTCCTACAAACTTTGGTGGGGCGAACTTCTGGAATCGTTCGAGAGCTCTATCTCGCTCTCCACAGGGTTTCCCAGGGTTTTCGCGGTTGAGATTAGGGTTTTTGGCCCTGATGCTCCACTACGTGAGCCAGTAGATCAGTCATTCGTCCTATGGCAGTAGCCACTTTGGGCATTAGAATCATTCTAGGCTCAGGATTAGGTTCAGGCACAGGCACTCGAGTACCTTTTCTCAGTAGGGGTTGCCTATCCCACGACCACGCTCGTCCACTACGAGTACCCTCCATTGATTACCCACTATAGGGGTTGAAAATATTACAATATTAAAGCAAAAGCAATGCAGATACATAAATAAGTGAATGAACACGTAGCAAAAAGAGAGACATCAATTGCAAACAACTGTACATACCACTTACATATACAGCAGCAGTCATACAGTGGCAGTTAGTCACATATATACAAAACAAGCCAGTAAAGCAGTGAGGTCACTCAAAAGTACAATGCACAACCTAGGCCCAAAAGTACCAAAAGAGCTTCACTAAGAGCTTTTCCTAGGTAGTCCTCACATAAGGTCAAAACGTGGCTCAAAGAACTCTAGCCTAGTTCTCTACTGAGCCAATCGACTCCTCCTCGGAGCCAGAACTAGAGCTAGGGGCACCTCCCTCACCTGGAGCTCCCCCTGGCGCGTTAGCGCCAATCACCTCCTGAATCAGGGCACCACACTCATTAATAATGCCCCCGGATCGGTCCCTAACCTCTCGCACCACTCGAGTAAGGCGGTCGTTAACCACCTGTAGCTGGTCACGAAGAGCGTTCGTCCGCTCCTGCTCCATGGCTACATCCCCCTGGAGCTCCCCAATCCGATCGGCCTGCATCCTAGCAACGCCTCTCAGTCGCCGCAACTCAGTATGATCGGGCGGCGGCACGCCTAAGTCGCCTCCGCTCACCTAGAACGGCTACCACCACGTGGTCTGCGTAAGAGTAGTGCTGCACGCGTGCAGCCTAGTCCTACTGGCCGTGCTCCAACGCGTCGGTCCTCCAGGTGTCTCCTGGTAGTCAATAACTCGAAAAGGCCTCCGAGACGGCCCACCTCCACTCCCACTAGCTCCGTCCATTTCCTATAAGAATATACATGGATTAACTTAGAGGTAATAATCACACTTAAACATAGCCTAATATAATCCCAAAAGTTCTAAGAATCAGGTTCGCCCAGGTTATTTCTAACCTAAGCTCTGATACCAACTGTGACAGCCCCACCTCTCCCTAGGGCGAACCTAGGGTATCAGCAGGACTGCCTGCCCAAGCTCTCGCCAGGACTGCGGATCACTCACACACACCGAAACTAAATGCAAAAGGAACTCCCCATCAGGGCTCAAACATTCGTTTCCACATATATTATCATTTATACAAAACCACCAGGTACATATACATGGTTACCCCAATATACAGTCCAAAAGCATTCAAGTAAAGTACATTCAGGTTTTTCCAGTGCTCAAGGAGCTATCAAAGAAACAAAACTATTTTACTAGCTCAACTGGCTTCTCAAACTCATAACATTCCCAAAGGTATGCCTGTAAGGAAAACAAAGGTAACGGGGGTGAGCTTTCGCCCAATGAGGTACTTAACAGTCATGCAGCCCCAAATTCATAGGTAATCAAGCTCAGTTAAACAAACCATAAATCACAGATGCCAAATACCACAACTAGTTTAAATGAAAGGATACGGGTGGCTCTCAGGAGCAATTCCCCATTGCAGTTCTTGATCGCACCTTGTTGACACCTCCGTCAACGTATAAAGAAAGTACCATGACCGTAGACCCCACTTTACTCCAGTTCCTTCCACCGTACATTCCCCTTACCGAGCCCGAACACCTCAATAGTAACAGTGGTTGGTAATACTCGAGTATACCGGAAGGTCGAGGAGATACACTCCACTCCGACAAACAGTGACCCGAGGGTCCGTTACCTCGTCTACCAGCCTGTTGCTGGCTCGACTCGAGTAACTTCCACTAGGGCTTTGAGATCAGTGATTACAGTACAGTGGTGGGACTCATGCCCATGATTCAAGTCAAACACAGTACAGTACAGTAGTAAGCAGTTATACAGTAAGAGGACGAGAGGCGGTAAAGTACACTCTCGCCTCATTCACACAGTTCACAGTGGTCACATTACAGTTTCAAAGACAAGTAGTCACTTAGGCATTCAAATCATGCAATAGTACACTCACCACTTCGATGAGCAAATTCAAGGATTTCTGTCCAACGGATGCTTTGATCAGCCAAACGTCCTATAACAATCAAGAAAATGCAATTGAAGTTCAATTACGGGTCGAGTATCTCTTTAAAACGGATCATTAAAGAAAAATTCAAATATAGCCTCAATTATGGCTTAAAATGGAACAATATATCAAAATTTAGGGTTAAAAGTTCAAGAAAACCCTAAAACATTTCACATTTACTCATTCTTGACCTAGATTCACAAACCCTAATTTCTCGGAAATCGGACAGCATTTCCCCTGAAATTTCAGCATTTCCATCCTTACAAAAAACACCACACAATTCAGTCCAATCACCACAATTTCATATACCAACCATAGACTAGTAAATACACTCCATTAGGGTCACAATACCCTTCAATCATAGCCAATTATAAGCTAAATAAGCAAGCATAAGAAAGCCCCAATTGCATAAACCCTAAAACTGAAATTTCCATAGAAAGCTGAAATTTTCCGCACAAAGCTGAAATTTTTCCGCAATTCACCGCAATTAACGCATACTAGCACCCAATTACACCATACTAAGCCATCAATTCAAGTCCATATATAATAATCATATGAAATCAGAAAAATTCCCAAGAAAATGAGAAATTCACCAAACTTCACTTCATTCACAAAATCATCCATAAACTAAGCTCCATATCCGATATAAGTCACTAATTTGCAATTATTATGGACAAAATTGAAGATTCAAGCCATATACCTCAATCACCAAGAAAGGTAGCAACTTAGGCCTTCCCTTTGCAAATTCACTCCACAAACACCTTTGATCTTCCTTAGTAAGCAATTTCTACGGAGTAAATCGGATTTCTATCGGTTGATTTGCAAGATTTGGGCAAGAATTTGGAAGAAAATTGAAGTTTCTCTTCTCTTTTTCCCTCAAGATGGTTCGGCCAAGAAGCTTGAAGAAATGAAGATGATTTGGTCAATTTTCAACTTTAGTAAAGGTTGTAAGAAAGTTAGGCACAAAGTGGCTCAATGGAAATCGCGCCACGTGTCGCCTTTTTTGATCTTTTCCTTATCCTTTAGCTTCCAATGACTAAATATCTAACCAACCTCCAGTTATCTCTTAACACTCAGTAATTTTAATGCCTTACTGTACAATTGAGCCGAATTGGCCGAATTTCTCTCACTTAATGCGCTAGCGGGTCCCACAACCGCTATTCGCTCCAATTTTCTCGTGAACTCATGTATACTAGAAAAATGCCTTAAAAACTATATTTACCTATAAAATGCATGTAAAATAATTATAATAAAGAAAATATAGAAAATATAAGCACGCAAATCGATAAACCCTAAAACCGGTTTTTTTTTTTTCTCGAGTTCTCACAGTCTCAAATTAGTCCTCCCTAAAAAATGTTTGCACCATCATTGAAGGAGATTTACCATCACACCATGTAGGAGTAACCTTTAGTGTGATTTTCCCTGTCAGCCAACTAAAGTTAAGAAGATTTCTTGAATTGTCAGACATTTGGTTGAAGGTCACTATTTTCCTAGATGATATGTCATATATGACCATAGTGTGAATTGGGATGGCAAACATTTTGGCTTTCTTAAGATTTTTTTTCCCACAAAAAAAAATGGAAAACCTATTGGATGAAGAATGGAGTAGAGAGGAAAAGCCGCTACTCGTACTATAAAGGCATAGTGGTTAATTGATGAAGCAGCCCCAATGGTTCATCTCCATAGCCTGTGTAAATCAAATGTGAATTCTATCTATTAATTGGAGTATGATTATGTCATGTCTATCTAATGTCACATATTAATGTACAACAACAGGTCAGACACGAAATATGAAATTAAGCCTTTTCTAAGCTACCATGTTACAATCTAGTCCATAAGAAACCAAACTTAAGGGTAAACAAGTTTCCATGGCAATTGAGAAGTTATCTTGCCACGAGTGAGAAATGTAAGATTCCTTGTTGCATTACTTGCCAAATAAGATGCTTGCTTGAGTGGCTGTAGACATATGATGCAATGCAAATTATGTGTTCCTATGTCACTCAAAAAAAGATAGAGCTCAAGGGAATGACTGAATAGGACTCAATCATTAGCTATTAGCCAACTAAATCCTTGGGAGTCGAATGTTGTTTCCTTGTTACATAGTGAGTTTGGCATAGATGTGACGACCCCTCCTCCTCCTAGGGCGTACCCAAGGGTTTGGCGGACTACTGCCCAACTCTCGCCATGACTCACTCACACCGTCATGAAATTTGCAAAATAACAACCGTAACAATGAGAGCAATAACAATTACAACCGTAGATATATAACCGTGGACATCAAATGCCCATACAATCTCTAAATACAGCTCAAGAGTTAAAACTTACAAAATAAAACCAATCAAGCCCGCTAGAGAGCCAAGGAGTGCCTACGCGAGCAACTAACAAAACTTAGACAAAGTCTATGTTTTCTCCAATTCCCACTCTCACATTCTTACCCCGTAAGAAAACAAATTTATGGAATGAGCTAGAAACCCAGTGAGGTTCCAAAAAAAATATACAAGTAAACTAACAGGCATGATATAATATATAGCAAAGCAGGTAACCAAATACATGCAATAATGTACAGTAAACATCACATTCCTATCAAAGGATATAGTTTGCTCTCAGAAGCAGGAACCACAGTAGCTTGTCCAGGGTCCGTTGACTCTCCATCAACCATGGAATTATAATGTCCGTAGATTACCATTAAACGTCAATCTCCGTCCACCAATCATCCTCCTATCGGGCCTGAACGCCAATCAAGTACCCAGGGTGTGTCAATCTCCTTGACCAAGCTCTTGCCGACTTGATTCGACCAACTAGCCATGGGTTGGGCTTATAGCTCAAAGTATTCAAGTATTTAATATTTGGGCCCAAGTATTCAAGTATTCATGATCTGGGGTTAAAGCTCCAAGTATCAAGTTATTCACGAGTGGAGTCGTTGGTTGTCATCCAATGCTCACGCAGGTAATGGTTGGAATGTTAGCTGTCACCTAACGCTCCGTATTCAAGCATATTACGAGTTCAAGTCATGAATTTAAGTCACGAGTAAACAGGTTAGGAACTTCGTCCTTTACCTAAGGTTGCCCAACTTACCCACCGCTCTAAGGCTGGTCTCAAGCAAGAAGTCCAATGAGGGGCTCAGTTCAGCCGTTATGATCTACATTCACGCATACGCATGAGTAACCCAAGTTCCCACTTACTCGACGTCTCGGATAAGGGTCCAAGGCCCAGTTCAACTGCTGTAAGAAGATATACAGTTTGGTCTACAATCATGTACATGTACATGCAAGTCTGCACTCAAGATCAAGTATTTCAAGTCAAGATACAGGTCACTTGTAAATCAAATTGCTTGTACATTGCCATGAACAAGATATCAAAAGTTTAGTCGAAATAGGTCAAAGTGCAGATAAAGTACACACTCGTCTAAGAAATAACAAATCAAGTGCCTAGCAATTTTAACAACAAGTAGCATGGAACATGCAGTTGGAACACTCACCAGTTCAAAGCAGAGCAACATTAAACATTCGTCTCCGAGTTATGCTCGTGTTTACCGTCAAACCCTAAGAGCAACTAGGACAAAAAATATTATGGTTCAACCATCCAAAATTTAGGTGAACCAAGTTCACATTTTAGACTCAACTATCAGCCATACACCTATCCAAGTAGGCCTCCAAAATCACAAGGTTCAAAGACAAATTTAAAAGTACAAATCAAGGAAAAATCCAATACATACTAGAGCAATGATTCAAATATGGTTTTGGAGTAAAAGAAAAGTATTTGGACCCAAGAAACATGAGTAACCAAAGAATTCCACATTTCATTTCATTGCTGGAAATTTCCAGCAGCAAAACAGTGAAGAAATCAAGGCGGTTCACCTTTTTTAAAGTTATTGGATTCACTCCATTTCAACACACTCTTGTAGTTCAAGATTTTAGCAAGTGATATGAGCAAGATTAAGTCCAAAAGACCACCGAATAAGGGGCTTTAAGGCTAAAACAGCAGAGCAACTAAGCCCCATCCAACCAGAATTTTTAGAAAAGAAACAAGCACAACATGAGGTTTTCACCTTCCAAAACTCATGGTTTTCAATCAAGTTCAACACACAAAAGCAACCAGTGTTTGGAATAAGATTTGGCCAAAACTCATCATAAAAGGTTGAGGAAAACAAGGTAAAATGCAGCCCTATCAACTCGGCCAACTAGAAAAATTTGCAGCCAGGAAAATTAGAGAAAACTACCAATGAAAACTCTTCATTTCATCTAAAATTCAACACACAAGTAAAGCTTAAAGGTTTACCAAGTATCTTAGGCAAATTTACCACAAAATCACCCCACAATCAAAGGAAACCAAGATGATTCCAAATTGGACAGCATTTCCCCTAATTTCCTTAAGTTTCTCTTCCAAATTCAAGGCTTAACTACATGGCAAACCAACCTTAATCAATATCACAAGTTCTAGGTTATATAAGGGACACTTGTTCTAGGCCACCAAACTAACCAAAATAGACATATATCTAACTCAAAAGCAACCATACCAAAGCTAGAAAATGTTAACCCTAGGCTGAAATTCACCACTACAAACTGAAAATTTCTATAATGAAGCCAAAGGAATGTATAAAGTTGCAAAATCCACATGGCAAAGCTAATAGATCATAGCCAAGCTTAAATTAACATATCAAAGCTGGAATTTCTCAATCAAAGTTGGAAATTTCAAACCACCATACAAACTATGAAATTTTCCATGAAATCTACCATAATCAAGTCTTAATCTACTAAATGCAAGTTAAAGAGAGAGAATGGTTTCTAGACATGATTACCTTTAAACTCTATGAAGAAATGCAACCAAAGAGCTTCTTTTTATCCCAAATCTCTCACCAAAGTCCTTCTTCCTCCTTAATGTCACTTTCTATGGATTGGATTGTAGCTAGGATGAAATCTCAAAGATTCAAGCAAGGATTCTAGGTTGGAAATGGAGTTTCTTTTCTCCCTTTTCTTGCAAGAAGGTTCGGCCAAGGAAAAGGAAAAATGAAAGGTTTTTGGTCAATTTTTTAAGTTAAAGGCTAAGAATGGTCTTGGTCAAAGTCAAGGTTCCATGGCTTTTTAAACAAATGGCACTCCAAGAGTTAATTCTCATATAATTGTCTTCCAAATACTAAAATATCTAGTCAACCTCTAATTATCTCTTAACACCTTATAAAAAAAACAAATAACTCTGTGCGACCCCACCGGTACCCAGAGGCGTACCAAAGGGCTTAGGCGGATCGCCTGCCTAACTCGCGCCAGGACTCGATACTCTAAACAAGAAAATAGATTTCACGCGACAAGAAAGTTCTATGTACACTATTACATCTTCAAAAGTTATATAAACTATTACATCAAGCCATACATACCACTAGTACTAGAAAGTAAACCCTAGAAAAGCCACTAACTATAACTACCACAACAAATATATATATCTTACTAGTCAACTTATAACAAGTACTAGGGCAAAATCAACTATTCTATAAACCAAAAGTCTATACACCTTCCCGAGCTTTCCCCGCGTCGGCCCCTGCTAAGGAAAATAAATGGAATGAGGTAAGCTATATGCTTAGTGAGTAATCGGGGGTAAAAAACGTTAAATCATATCCAAATAAACATGTAAACCAGGATATTTCACATCAATAACAGAAATGTAACATCACAATAGTAGGATACGGGTGGCTTCAAAACCAATTCAATTCCTCGAGCTTGTCCACCTGTTGACACTCCGTCAACCAAAAACTCATAGTCCGTAGACTCCACTTACTTCCCCGTTCACCTTATCAACCCCCGCTGGCCAGTCAACAGCACACAGTAGCTCGAGCAAAACAAAATCACTTAGCTTTAATCAAAGCTTTAACAAAGAACGAAATCCCAAGGTTAGCATGGAACTAACTTCGGACCAAGCCCCGACTGGCTCGAATAGTTCGCTCTACCCTTGGAATCGGGCTGGAACCAAGCCCTGAAATATCCAGTATCTCAATAGAAGATATTCTCAACAAAGTACTCATGTTATTTAATCACCCCAACAGCCACAGCACAAGGGGGTTCAACTCAAGTCATGTAATCACCCCTAACAGCACACAGCAAAAGGGTGATACTCAACACAAGGCATGTTTCTCACATATTAAATCAAGACAGAGAATGGGCTTAGGACGAGTGAGATAAAGTACACCATCGCCTAAGTACCGCGTTTAACATATACGAAGCACTTTGACAATTTCTCACATAAACAAGTCCAATTACTCACTCAAAATAGTTAGCAAGCCAAATCAAGGCACTTTATAACTGGTCCACCCGACTCCGTCCAGTTCGTCACTGCCTGTGACAGAAGATTATACTCAACTATTAGTCAATAGACCATCACAATTGGAAATAAGGACTAAAACGGGCAAAACGGCAAAGAAATGCATGTGCGCGTGCACAGAAATGAAAACGGTATAAAAATGGGTTACAACGGTTTTAACCATAACCAGAGCTGTGATTATCGGATCAAGGTATACTAGGTTAGCGTCTCGAAACTAAGACAAAGGGTTACAACTTTCATGAGGACAAACTCAACCCAGTTTTCAATGAATCCAGGTCGAATTTGCAAATTACCGAACCAGAACTCCAAATGCTGGTTTATACCTCTAGTGACAATTTGGGCGGCATGCCCCTTGTATTTACCTATTTTTCCAACCATTTATGGCTTCATTATTTTCCTCAAATCAACCCCAATGCCACACATAGGCAATGTTACCACAATAGCCCTTCAACTAAGCTCAAATAATCCAATTACAACACAAGTCTTTAACAAGGTAACTGGAAATCAAGTTTAAAGGCAAATAGCTAAATGGCAGATTTGATGTCTCTTGGCATTTCGGTCACAATCTAAAGCTACGACTATCAATTTGGGGTAAAACTTTATAACCGTTTTGGAATCTAAGACAGAGAAATACAAGTCTCATGAAGACATAAACAACCAATTTCGTGCCATCTTCAATATCAAATGTGACATCTCAGAGGAAAACATAAAACTGTCCGCAAAACTGTACATTTGGCGGTCAGGGGTATTTTGGTCATTTCACATGCTACAGTTGCTCTGATTGAGTTGAAATTTTGTAGGTAGCTATATAACATCATTTCCTACAACTTCATGTTTTTAACTAAGCCTAATTAGGCCTCTATAATGGACGAATTAAACAGGTCAGAAGCTAAACAAGTTAGTTTTCAATTTTTGGAATTTGACCCTTTTCCTCTAGAATTTCATATCCAATAAGCATTCAATCATCAAAAACCAAAATTACTAATTCTATAACATCCATTACTAGATAAATAACCATAATCAAGGCTGAAAATATAAACCCTAACTGCATACTCCAACATCTCACTCCAAACTAACAAATTTACCGTCATAAGGCAAGATTAAGAGTTTCTAACTAAACTTTAACAAGATTAAATGCAAGAAAAGGATAGGAAACCATAATATCTCACCAAGGCTTCTTGCAAGAGAGGATCACAACCTTTCCCTCCAAAGTTTCACCACACAAAGCTTCTAAGACTAAAGGGGGAGTTTAATCGGTTTTAGATTTTGGAATTTTTACTCAAATTAAGCTAAAAATCAAGATGGAAATTGAATGGTTTCTTCCCTCTTTTCTCTCTCAACCTCACAGCTAGAATGTGCAGAAATGGTGGCTGAAATGAAGCTTCAAGAAGGTTAAGATGATTAGGAATTTCATTTGGGTCAAAATTGGACAAGTGTCACC
This sequence comes from Coffea humblotiana, assembly GCA_023065735.1. Taxonomy (NCBI): domain Eukaryota; kingdom Viridiplantae; phylum Streptophyta; class Magnoliopsida; order Gentianales; family Rubiaceae; genus Coffea; species Coffea humblotiana. The sequence goes on from CM041211.1 coordinate 22,666,062, forward strand.
TTTTGATTGGAAGTCAATTTTTTTCTTTTCTTTCTTGTTTTTTAGTCCAAAATTTCGGCTGCATTAAGAAGATATTTAGGTCTGATTTTGGTCAATTAATAACAAGGAGATTAAGGTAATAAAGTAATGTTCAAGTGGTGCACTCAATCAGTAACGAACGGTACACATCGGTTCAACCCATTTTTCCTTATTTCGCGCGTACTAGCGTTTTAACTTATAATTTACTAAATTATTATTATTACTTCTAATCACACATATTTTCTTATCCAAAACTCACTCTTGATCACCAAATTTAGTACACACACCTCACCAAGTGGTCACACGGCCAAAATACGCAAAGATCCCTAATTTACCTGAACTAGGAACCTAAAGGAAAAACCCTTGATTCTATGGTTGATTGTAGCTACTGAGGAAGTGAATGAGTAGTAAAACTATTCTAAGGTAATGGATTCCAAATAAAAGGGAATTTTAGGAAAATTATGAGGGATTTTACAACTCCATAGAGTAAAATTAGGGTTTTGAGTAAAATATGAGGGATTAAAGAAAACCTATTAGTCATAAGTAAAACTAGGGTTTTGAGTATAAGTAAGGTTTCTAGTCTTTAAAATAAAACAATGACTTAAAACAAACATAAAATAAAGAAACCGTAATATCCTCTTTGAGACTAAAAAAAACATTATCGTAAAATTCGGGGTATCACAAACTCTTTGCACAAAACTCCTCCTAATCTTTCAAATTTATCGCACACACCTCACTAATGGGTCCCACTTCCATAATACACTACGAACTTAACATGTACTAACTTATAAAAGAAAAATGATAAAAATCTTGACTCACTTATAAAAATATCGAAAAAATTAAGGAAATAAAGTAAAGTAAAGAAAAGGTATTCAAAGAAATAAGATAAAATATAAAATAATTTTCTAGCCCTCACAATAGATTTGTGGACTCTACCATTCCTTGCCATTATAGATAGCAAAATTTTGTAATGTTGTAGATATGGGTGGATGAATTGCAGGATGCATCAACTATATGTATTTATTCAACCAACAAATACCTTCTATTTAGCCTAACAATGGTACAAGAAAATAAATGAATGGGGTCTTGCTAGTTGGATAGGTTTGATATTTATAGATAATGATTAGGCACGAAAATAAGCCACTAGTTTATATTGAGGGTACAAGCTTTTCAAATACAAGGGAAAGGAGGAGTAAAAAGAGTTTGGTCTTTCCATTATCGGTTCATAAATAGATCCACCTGGTCATATGTGGTATGAAACCAAAGGGGCTTTAAAAACGCTCCCTTGAACACAAAGAACTCTCTTAGAATAATAGGACACATTGTTTCTGATGTAGAATATTCTCACGTGCCCAAAGATCATGAACTGTGTACGGATGAACCTATTTAGGGATTCTACATAACCGGAGGGTAGACATTGAGGTATTATGCCAGTTTCACTCGATTCGTGTGCCTAGAGTAAGGTCGATTGATTTAGCTGATGATCCAAGTTGAAATGATGCAATCATTCTTCATGCTCTTGAAAGAGAAGTCATGCAAATGGAGCGGAAACTCCACAGGTTCCATGAAATAGAAGTTGCAAAGAAGCACTTAATAGCGGTAGATTTCATAGTGAAACAAAAAATATATAATAGAATATTGAAATTGAACGACAAACTAAGTCGACTACACAGATTCTAGTGACAATGATTTCTAGAAATATGTCCTTGACTGTTTGATGGTCGATGGTGTTCCTATATGCTATTTGGATTATCATTAAAGCAATACAAATTAATGTCCCAATTAATATGGAAATGGGTGAAACCTACATTAATTGGCATAAATTTTATGATTCATTAAGTCAAACTATTTTATAATAAAATGAGGATGCTTTAAATTGTAGACGTTTTGATACAATTTATGCCTTACATAATATTAGAATTTTACCCTTTTATGTATCGTTTTCATGATCTGCCCTAAATAAAGACATGAAAAAACCAATTTAAAACTTAGACATGGTAATTCTATAGTAGTCGAAAATGCAAGCAGAAAAATAAATAATAAAAAAGAAAGGGAAAAAATTGAGCAACATATCAATAACACCAATTCATATGCCCAACTTTTGCAGATATATGTTGTAGTATGCATTCTGAATTAAATGGTTAAACACAAGTACAAAATTTATAGACCTTCAAATGCATCCATGCACACTGCTTGTATTTGGTCATATTGAAATCTAGTAAGTCATCGAACATATTAAGCACCAAGGGTTTGTTTTGTTCACAGAGTGGATGAGATAGAAAACTCATCATTAGATTATTAATGCCTGATTGAATCATCCACAGATTAATAATCCAGGTTATCTTCGTTCTAACTTGGATAGAATATGTTGGAAAATAGTTCTATCCTATGTTTTTTTTTTTTGGCCAATCTTGAGCTCAAATGAAGCCCTCATTCATGTCATATATGCAAATTTTGGTTGAGAAAATAAGGTTAGTAAGGAAAATTTAGAGCTTTTATTATGATGTTAGCATGGTCAAATTGGTCAAAACTTTTAAACTAATTAAGAGTGATAAATTAGTCAAAAAGTTTGAAATAATGAATAGGGGCAAATTAAAGATTTTAGTATAATTAGTATGGCAAATTATTCTATTTCTTAACATCTTATTATGTGAGAGTATAGTTATATAATAGTGACTGTGGATTTGTGTCACTCATATGGAAAAATTAGTCTGAATTGTGCTATTTGGTACTAGGGGTAAATTAGTTCAAAAAATTTTGAATTAATTACTATGGGCAAATTATGGATAGAATCATGTTAAACAACCTAACATTAGCATGACCTAATAAATTGCAAGTGGATCAGTTCAGTTATTAAAGGAGTACAAAAAAGTGAAAATAAAAACTAAAGGGATAATCTTAAGAGATTAAATTGTCATTAACACAATTTTTAAAAGTTTAAATTGTGGACACAACAGTCAGCAAAGCGCGAATGAATTGTGCTCAAACTTACTCAAACAACTCTTTTGAAATGTAAGGGTTCCTGCAATTTTAAACAAAAAAAATTTAAGAGCCTTCTTCAAATTCCCAAAATTTGAATGCCCAGGTAGAGACAAGGGCTCCCTTCTATGCTAAAAAAATGATGCCAAATTCTAACCACAATTGCTAATCAGAATTACCATACAAAGCAGTTCATGGGCTTGATGCACATGGCCCATGTTGAAATATTCATTTACATCCTTCGAATTTCTCTAGTTGGGCTAATAATCATGTTCTCAATGTTTTGTTGAATTTATTATAACTTACACTCAAAACAATTTACTATAACTTAGGCACACCATAAAGGATAAATATCACAATAGTTGACTAGAAGTATTTGTATGAATGCACATATAGTGTATACAATTTGCACCTCAATATACACCTTGAAACATTTGTCCTTTTATGCTTATGGAGTACATCCTTTGTCTATCATATCAATTATGCAACAATTGTTGAAAATTAGTTTGTATCTTCAAAACTTTCCCTATTGGGTCGATAAGCACTGTTGATGGAGGTAATTCATGACTACCCCATTAGTTTAGGGGACGAAAGTGCTATAACCTTTTCAAAATTAGTCCATTATGTTTTTCTAAAAAATCCCTTATCACCCTTGATGATTTGCAATGTTTGCCAAATTCTCTAATAGATTTTATGGTTAAATGTGGGCCAAGTTTATAACAGATCTATTTGGACCCCTACTTTATGTTATCAACCTATGTCTAACTGGTCTATTTGCCAATACCTCAAATTAACCCATAGCAATTAGGGTAAGACAACCATTTCTGTCACTATGCTCGCCGCATGTGTTGCTAGTAGAAACATCTGTATATTGGCACCAAGACAATAAAACGCTATTGGAGAAAATGTGTGCCGCAGTCACAGATGTCTGATGAAGAAAAAATGAGAAAATCTCCACTTTTTGATCACAATCAAAAATAGGGCAGTACAATACTCGAAGGAGATGTGTACCATATGCTCTAAATCCAAGAATTCCCCTATTAAAAATCATACCGCTATGGTATGGTTTTCTAAACTTTACCTCCCTAGACAAGCAGTTGTATTCATACTCGAGGTGGAGAAGTTAGGGCAAACTTAAATGTTAACAATTTCTTGTTTAATTTTAGGATGTGATCAGTACTCCAATGTTCTAGTTGATTGAGAAAAGGTTAAATTTTAATTCAATTTAAACAATGTGTTTTATCTACCTAATGCTATTGTAACCATCAAATCTCTTTGTGATTCATTGATGTCCTAATTAGAGTTAAGGTTTTTGTCAAATCTTCCTTTCGCTCTATAGTATGTGTGGAGGGGAAAATTGCTATTGTTTATTTTACTCCAAGCAAACTAGTTGCGTGCTATTTATGTTTTCTTTACGTAATTTTTGGGCTCTAACATGCATGGGAATTAAATGATTATCAGCTAAAAACCATGCTTATATGGCCACTGTTGTTTGCTTGAGTTCATGTATATACATGTCATTGCTATTTTTGGTTGCTATGCGCCAATAATTCCTTTATGAAAAACTCTAGTCAATTAAATACCATGATTAAGAGTACTATTTACAATCTAGGTATCATTTCTGGAGATGCTATTTTTTATACTAGGAACCTCATGTGCACTTAAAGAGAATAGTATTTATTGATCTTCCATCATTTCTTTGTATGTGAGGCAAGCATTATTAATCTTTGCAATTATGAATCTTGAAAATTTGTCAAAAAAAAGTAATTTCTAATAACTCTAAAACTCTTTTTGTAATTAATTTAGTTGTTTTCAATTGAACAATCAACAACGAAATATCATTTCTACACTTCGTAGTACAACTTGTCATTTAAACAAACTCTTCCAAGCAATAAGGTGAATTCAACTTCCAATTGGGAGTTGGAGAATCAATAGACCCCTAAGACATACTCAAACACATTTTCATAATAAGATCAAGACCATATAGTTTATTGGGACACTAGTATGGAGTTTTATTAGTATAAATCCTACATCCCCCATCAGATATTGTACTTTCTAGTTCACCATATGTTGTCAAATTCATATTTTTGCAACAGTATGTTTGTGTGATATCAATCTGACAAAACATGCATGTGGGCTATTTATTTGTAAGGCAAAATATCGTCAAATTTTTGTTAGGTATGGTTGATAATTTTCTTTACCTACAACTAGTTTTGAGTGTCAATCATACCTCCTAAATACAGAAGAAATGTTTCATATATTATATGAAATTGTTGGTTAATATCTTAGAATGGTGGGACGCCCTTCCTGAGAAGGTTGCTCAAAAGTAGTATCCATCAGGTTTAGTTACTTTCTCGATTACTTGCCTCCAGTTGGCCAAGACCAAAAGCTATCCTATGCATTGACCGAGAGGTGGTGGGACACCACAATTCAAAAAAATGATGCTTATGCCCACCAACTTCACTTGTATCACTGGCATTCGAGTTGGGGGAAACCAATTCCTTGGTATTGGTGTATCCATGAGAAGTTAGCATACATTTCTAGTTCACTAGGTTGGACTTCCCAATTTGCTATTGGAAAGGCGATTTGAGTCATAGACATCTTTAACGAATTAAGAAAGAAGCCAATTGATGAGTCAAACACCATTTGGGTAGTCCAATATACCCAAACATTCATGATATATATTCTTGGCTGCACAATTTTCTCCAACATGGGCGACACTATACATCTCTACCGCCTCCCAACTCTTACCAATGTTGATGCTATGGGGAGAATACACCTGGGGTCGGGCTACAATGGTTGTCCTCTTTAGATACATGTGCTGCAATTCTAAGAACAAGATCAAAAGCATTGCCAGATATAGCTTGGTTTAGGAGGTGATTAATCCAATTTCACTTAGAATTTTGTCTCACATTTATTATGAAAGTTTTTTCAATATTTCATTACACCCTAGCTTATAAATAAATTTACATTTTATGAAGTTTTAGTCATATGAAATTATTAGGCTACTTTCCTGCAAACTAGTTTTTAGAAGAGGCAGATTGCTATCTAAGAATGCAGAGATAGAGAAGTGAGAAGTGGGTTGTTTGTCAAAGAGGTGTTTCGACCTTCAGTATTTCTAGAAGGCAATCAATGACCTAAGCATCAACAAGGTATTCATAATCTCACCTATGCTTTATGCTTACTTCTTTAAGGTAGTTTTGATAGTTGTTTCTCAAACAGATTTGATGGTCTGCATAAATGAAGGCTGAAATCCCTAAGGAACTCCAATTATGCATAGACTTAACCAAGCACCGCTTGTTGCTTGATGGACCATGTAGAGGATTCTACTATCTAGTGAAAAGATTGGTGGGCAGGTTTCTAAATGTGGGGAATTCATCCAGCACCTAACTCTCCCTTAGACATGGCTGCTATATGTAATATTTCTCCCAACAGATTTATTGCATTATTTATAGGAATTGAATGTGAAAAACTGTATACTTTGCAAACCTGAGTTCCACAGCTATAAAGAGTTTGTTCTTAGATGCTTGATGCGACCCCTCACTATTGGATCCCGTAACATGCCTCTTTCTTCATGACAAGGTACCAATAGAGAACAAATGGGATTGAATCATCAATGAAGTGTCCAAATAGACTACCACCCAACTACCCCTCTTCTCCGTCTATTACATGTCTACAAAAGGATGGAACCGTGCTGAAAGAGCATATTCCCACTTTGTCTCCTTTCCTAAATATGTTGGAGACATGGCAAGGATACTACACGCTAACCTCACCAGCATTGTTGATTTATTGTTTATATGAAAAATGTTTGGAGATGACAGTTGTTGGACCCTTGCTTGGTAGAACTAAATAGCATTAACTCTTCTTTGTTCACTAATTAATAATGCATAATGTACTTGGTTGGACAGGTTCTAAGGGCCTGGTTTGAGGACGTGCTTTGCTAGTGTGTAGAGCTATGGCATAAGGCCAGCGAGAAATGTACTTAGCGATATCGTCTGTTATTGACATTCAGTCAAAACTTTGATATGGAATATTTTTTATTTTTTATACGTTTTGGTTATATGCCTGGGTAACCATTATTTCATACATTGATTATTAATTAACAATTCTATAAATTGTCACAAGAAAGAGATCTACATGAGTTAGAGAATATGGTGGCAAAAAACCCTATCACTAATCAAAAGAAACAAGAAGTTGATTCACTGTACCCCGACCACTGGTAGTTGGTGAACAAGAAGATGATCCAGCTAAAATTCTACATATTGCACCTCAAAGGAACAGTAGACTGAACAAAGAGAAGAGAAAGAGGGGCAACAAAGGTTTAGGGGTAGTATTTGTTGGAGTGCAGCAGGTTTGGATAGTTTGCGAGAGGTCAACTAGGTTTGTTGGGCTATAACCATATAGACCGAGGAATCAGAGTTAGCATATCATAGCTATGATATATGCTTTTATGTGTTATCCTTGTCTAATTTTGTAAATAATTGTAGTAGAATGAATAGTAGCATATGGATTATGTGTAGTTCATTTATCACCTGCTAATTATGATAATGTTCAAGTCTAATTTTTCTTTTCTTTTTTTCCAATTAATTCAATTGTAAATGCCTAAATGCTCATATTCAGCAAATTTAATCATTTCGTATATGTTTTTTACCTGATCCTATACACTTGACAACTTCAAATAAAAGGTTACATGCCCAACTAATTATAGACCTTCAATTTTGAACTTTTGAATTATGTTTATGATCATTTCCTGACACTCAGCCCACGTCAAATAAATTGTAATAAGCCCAATTTAGGGCCCATCAAACTTGGATTCTAAAATTTTATTTATGATGATTTCACAAAATTTGGCCCAAACTTCTTATTGCACTCTTAATCCACTAAATACATTCTAAAACTTCTCATTTTTCCAAAAATCATATTTTTAAGGTTTTTTTTCTCATGCGTTTCATCAGCCATACATTATTTCAAATTGGTATTCAGTGTCAGATATAGATTATGGACTACGATGTCTTCGAATCTCTTTATTATTTTTTGATATATTATTAATTAACCAAGTTGTTCAGTTTTTGATATTATCCCTATTTTTCTAGCTAAAAAATTTGTTCTTACACACCACAGGAACAAATTTTTCTATCCTTTTCTGCTACTTCAAATAAAATATCCAAATCATCTCACACAAAGTATCAAATAATGGCATACTTGTCCTATATCTTCTACATCTATGCAGCCATTCACAAAAAATCATTTACTTGTGCACAAAAATGTAGCAATCAATACCATTTCCACCATGGCTCATTTCCTATCCTTTTTCCCTGAATATGTAACTACTCCGGCCGCAAGTGTATGTCTTCATTATACTCGACCATGTGAGAACTCGAAAATTTTATTTATATATATTTATTCAAGTGTTTAAATCATTTAATTATTTCTTTAACTATTTATTCACATGTTTAGTTTCCTATCATTTCTCAACTTATTCGTTTTAAATCATTTTGTTCTATTAGTAATTTCTTAGTGATTTAATCACTAGTTGGAATAGTAAAAATCTTTTACGCACACGTTTTAGCTTAGCTACATTAAATTTTACTGAGACGTACTAGTGCGGCCAACTAGTAAAACATGATTATAACCATGAAAGTGTAGTAAGATTTGAATCTTGAAGGAGATTGACAAGACTTGAGAGTTGAACCCTATTCTCTTACTATTCATAGTTGACTTTGATTTACTTGTAAAACCAAACAAACTCTCCCTTTCTCTCATCACTGTTTCTCTTCTTTTTTCCACTCCCCTTGGCCGAACCTTGAGAGGTAGAGAGAGAGAGAGAGTTGTCTGCAATTTAATCCACCTTTTTCTTTGATCAAACCCTTAGATAATCACCAAGATTTCTCCTTCATCATCTCTTCATTTTTCCTTGCTTGTTGGCCGGTTCCTTGGGGCAAAAGAGGAGGAAGGAAAAGCTTTGCATCTTGCCAATCAACTCTTGTACCAAGTAAGATCTTCACCCTAACATCATTCCCCTTGTGGAGTTGAGAGGTTGGCTTTGATGTGTAGTTTGTCTTGTGATATCTTTTTTTTTATGTTGGAAGTTTGGAGGAAATGGTTGTTATTTATATTGCTAAAGATGCCTTGAGTTATAGTTGAAAATTTGCAGCTGTTATGATTGAAAAGATTGTATCTTTTGTGAGTTAAAATTTGGAATGTGTGCTGGAAAATTTCTGGAACCTGGCTAAGAGAAGGAGGGATCAAAACTGTACTGTTTTCCTCTTTTGTAGTTGTAACTTTAGTAAAAGTTTCTTTAATTACTTGCTTAGATGTTGATTCATGTCTGTGAGGCTGATTTGAGCTAAAAGTTTGAGCTTTAAATGGTGAAATTGTAGTTTGCTTCAAGATATGTTAGTTGTTGAACTTTCGTAGTGGCACTGCACAGACTTAGGGAAACTGTCGTATCTTGGTGTAGAAAAATCCAAATTGAGTTCTGCTTGTTACGTTTGAAACTAAATTCAAATTTCAGAATTTTTTTCAAGTCCTATGAATATCTATGATTTTCCAAAGTTGACTGAATTTTCACACCTGCTCTGTTTTTCTACCTGATGAAGCAGCAACTTGAGACTGGAATTTGACTGATTTGTGGATAGAATCTTACAAATGTGTCTTTGGGAAAATGTAGTCCTTTGAGTCTATTTTCCAACGGTATAAAGTTTATAAATTTTGAACTTAATAAGCTTGAGATATAATTTTTCAAACAGCATCATGCAAAACTGAAGAAAATTCTGTTTTTCCAAGGTTGTTCTTGCTTTCATTTCCAACTTCAAGTTGGAGTTGTTAAACCATTTTGAATTTGATTTTATGATTGGAATTGAGGTTTTCTCACAACTTTATGCGTTTGAGTTGAATAGTGATTGTTGATTGTTCGAAACCAAGTTTCCCTACTAGCCCTTAGTCATTATTCGAATAGCGCGTGGCATGAAATCCTTATTTGATGGTGCTAAAGGTTTAGTATAGGATGGTAGGACTTATGAAGAAGAATTCTAACTATAACTTGGTACTTGAATGGTGAAATTGTGCCTTTTAGACCACTATGCCTTGTTAACTCCTAGATCACTACTTATACGTGGGGTTTTCACTTAAAACTAGGGTGTTTAAAGAACAAGTGACTTTTCTTCCCGAGTCGCTTGTTGAACGTTTGGACAAGAGTAAACGTTAGTATATTACCTTACTATATCCTTGCCTCATTTGAAAGCTTATTTTTTTGTGTCCCGTTTAAATTTGTATTTTTGACTTTAGCGTCAAAAATTTTTCCCTTGTGGTTTGAGCAAGAATAGGTGATACTTTTTGACTAACAGTTTGCACTTGGAGATTCGACTACTTTATTCAAATGTGTTAAAACGGTGAACTTCTTTAGTTCACTTACCCTATGTATTTGATCACATGTTTCGAAAGTGAACCCGCGGACCTTTCACCGAGTAAAGTTAACTTTTCTAAACACGGTGAGTGTTCTAAGTGCATGTTGCACTTCATACTTGCTTGACATGCGTGTGCCCTGTGAAATTGCCTATTATTGAACTATTTGATATTTGACATGGGTGAGCATGTACTTTATTTTGCTCAACCCCTTTCTTGCTTGTGCTTGTCCTGTTAGTCGTTTGACCTGTTGTCCCATCGACTCTTTACTATGAACTGTTATTCTATGACTATTTGATTGGTTGGTTGGGCTGTTATCCCACCAACACAACTGCATGTTGGGAATTCCAAAACCCTATTGGCTAGTTAATCGAGTCGAGTTGGCAAGAGTCTGGTCGATTAGATAATGAACCCTGGGTCTACAATTTTGTCAAGTGGAGTGACATCTTCTCGACTAATTGGTATGTTCGAGTATTATCATCACTGTTTATTGTAGAGTGCGGGCCCGGTATAGGAGGTGAAACGGTGAATGGGAATTGGAGTAAAGCGGTGTTCTACGGTTATTGGTTTGATAAACGTTGACAGAGTGTCAACCACGTGCGAGATGTCCGAGTTACGTGGATCTGGCTTTTGGAAGCCCTTGTATCCTTAAATTGGATTGTTACTTTTTAACTTGAACTCCAAGTATTTGTCTTATTCTTTCTTGAATTAGTCTTGATTTAAATGTTCTTGTCGGTTTGACTGCATGATTTTCTTAGAACCTCATTGGGCGAAAACTCACTGTATGTTTGTTTTCCTTAACAGGGGGAAAAGTGTTAGCACCCTGAGAGAAGTGAGCGTGCTAGCACTTGGTATATTTTGTATTTTGTACTTTTGAGCTGTAAGCTGAACCTTGAATTATGTATTAAGACATTTTGGAGATGAACGCTTCAGCTTGTAATAGTTAGTATTTATAGATGATATTGAATGATTTACTCATACTTCTTGTCTTGAGATGTTAGTGAGTCCTGGTTAGAGTTGGGTAGGTGGCCCGCCGACCTTTCTAGTTCACCATAGGGGAAAGTGGAGTCGTCACAGATCATGCCAAAGAATCCACACATATGAAATTACTATCACTTAATTAAAGTTCACATAATATTAAAAAACTTTTATGTTAACCTTCACATTACCTATGAGCTACCAATTTCAATGGTCAAATTGCTAAAGTCATTCTGAACTCCATCCATCGAAACCTAACTTGTTTCAACACTCATTTGAGTTATTGCACTTTCATACCTACTATTCATTTGAGAGTACTCTACAAACCGTAATTGCAAGTCAGACATAGGTTATGGACTATGATATTTTTCAAGCTCTTCGTTATTTGTTGATAAATTGTTAATTAGCCACGTTGTTCAGTTTTTGATATTATCCCTATTATTCTAGCTAAAAAAATATGTTCTTACACACCACAGGGACAAATTTTCCTATTCTTTTCTGCTACTTCAAATAAAATATCCAATCATCTCACACAAAGTATCAAATCATAGCATACTTGTCCTATATCTTCTACATCTATGCAGCCATTCACAACAAATCATTTATTTGTGCACAAAAATGTAGCAATCAGTACCATTTCCACCATGGTTCATTTCCTATCCCTTTTCCCTAAACATGTAACTACTCCCGCCAGAAGTGTATGTCTTCATTATACTCGACCATGCCAAATAAACCACACACGTGAAATTACTATCACTTAATTAAAGTTCACATAATATTAAAAAGCTTTTATTTTAACCTTCACATTACCTATGAGCTACCAATTTCAATGGTCATATTGTTAAAGTCATTCTGAACTCCATCCATCCAAACCCAACTTGTTTCAACACTCATTTGAGTTATTGCACTTTCATACCTACTATTTATTTGAAAGCACTCTACAAACCGTAATTGCAAAGCATTGTCTGCTACTCTTGTTCCTTCATTGGTATACTTGCTAATCGTATCTTTTTCACTCTTTCTATTTGGATACATCCTAACATTATGCCCATCTCTCAATCTAAAAACAAATTATTTTTACTGTGAAATATAAAGACAAATAATCATGTGACAAAACACATGAATACTGCTCATAATACTGAATAAGGTAAAATATTACCCAAACTCTCCACGTTCTTGTGCTTGCCCTTCTGCTGAATCTTGTGATCACATTTCACCTCTTGTGATTTGAATCTAACACCCAAATCTTTTTTTGATTTGCTGGCATGAGCTCACAAAATTCTGAGTAGTGCTCTCCTATGCTTTCATCAATATATTGCTATAATCAACTACAAGTCACTTTTTGAACCATCTTCCTTGTTTATCAAAAACTATCTTTCAAAGCTGATGCACAAAAGCATATTGCCTTACATTCTTGAGTGAGTATTGTACATGACCATTCTTGTCAAGTCTTCTAGAAAAATACCTTTACCGATTACACCAAGTATTTCTGACATTTCTTTGATCTACCTCATCCACCTACACATGAATTTGGAATTTTAACCATTTGTTCACATATCATTATCCTATATGAAGGCATGATAGTCACTTTGATGCATAATTTAAGTACGAGCACCTAATTTCTCCACTACTGCTATTGACTTCAACAGCCATTCTCTCTCATTGCCTCTGTACTTTATGAATCAATAAGTACATCAATCTTTATATGATTCCACACCTGTTTCAATAAGCAAACCTCGCCTCCTCTGATGATTCTTCACCCTCTAAAAGATATTTATTGTGTAAATGTGAGTAGTAGTACTCTCGATCAGTTTCATCTCCATTGTCATGACAAATATTTTATCCATTGTCTCGTGGATTGCTCTAGACTCCATGCATTGCATGTGTGAAAATGCTATCTCATATGTTCTCACATAATCATACAACCTCATTTTGAAGTTCAAAAAACCCTTCAGATATGCATTCATACTTTTTCACATTTGCATACTCTTCATCCCTGCAAAAAATTCTTCCTTAAAATATGCCTCTACCCATATACTTCATTGCCTAAACATCTTGTTCACCCATGCATTCCTCTCCAGCCCATGCTCCTCAGCCAAACTTCTCCATCTGAATTCAAACGCATTAGTACTACATTTCATACCTGTGAGACGGATAAATCGGCTTGTGAATGTGATCGTCTTGACATTGCTGCTACAATTTTTATCTAGATGCCATAAGCATAGCCTATGATGGTTCTCGGGAATAGCTTCCTTTATTGCTCTCAATATTGACCTATACCTGTCCATCATCATAACTATTGGCTTAATCTCCATCCATTGTCTAAAGAAATGTTTTCAACACCCACACATAAGTTCCTACGTCCTCATGTGCCATTAGTGCACACCCAACAAGCTTCCATAACCATTCATTTGGTATGTGCTATCGAAAACTAAAACATCTCCAAAATGATTGTAATCTATTTTTGATCTTGAGTCTACCTAAAAATGAGCTTCACCTACCTTTATCATCTTGCAGATATTTGAAATAAAACATCTTATCTATATCTTGTAAGCATGACAAATAGTTTAGTGTTCTTTCCGCATCGCCCAAGTCAATCACCATTTTCTTCTCCTCATTAATTTTATTAGATAGGTCTTTAGCCATGAATCCAACCTTATTATAACCACAAGATTGCATAGCAAGATACTTCACTATTTGGGACATTTTAATTCTACTATTTTCATTATCTTCGCTTATGCATAATCTACTCTATCCACCTTCTAGTGTGACCTCAAGGGCTAAATACTGGTTTCAAGTGTCAGATCATAATTGTGCTCTGTTACAAATTTCATCATGACATACTCTCTTCTACCTCCATCATACTTCACCCCAAAGCATACTTTATAGCCATATCTAGTTTCACCTTCGGGTTCCCTCATCCTATTATACATATTATTCTATTTTTCTTCTTTATACTCCTAGTAGGAGCATATCCACAATTTATAAAGAATTGTACTATTTTTTCATATGTACAATTATATTTTCTGATGTTGAATACCATGCCTTCATATACCCATTGTAGAATTCTTCTACACCCTCGACTCTGAAACACCATGCATATGACTTGTGTCCTTAATTTCGCATCTCCATCGCCGTACTTCCCACTATTATAGTTTTTTTGCTTAGGATGTTCATATTTCCTTTCATTGTCGTTCCGCTCTTTATATCTAGCAAATTCTTCTTCATCCTCTATATACTCATCATTAAGGTCAATGTGAATACCCTTTCTTTGTTTCACGATTATTCTCCTACCAAAGACCCACAAATGTACAACAAATTTTAAAACCCAAAGGCGAAAAATCTTACTTGACAACTTACATTCCTATATTTTTGCCTTCTTCATCTCCTGTTTTAGCACTGTTCACTAAAACACAACACATCCGCTGGTTAATTGAACACGTATTCTATAACATATTATGACCATTTTATTTCTATTTTCATTACCAGAAATAAACATGTTTCATTACTAGAAAATGACACTAACCTTTTCCAATTAGAATTGTATTTCAACTTCACTAGTGTGTTTCTTTCCCTTTGACTACCCCTTTCTTTTATGTTGCTATTTCCCCAACTCATGTGCCTTTCCATGTTTACAATTTCCTTGTCCTAATGCCTTTTACCTTTCACTACATTTATTTCAGTAATAGGTTAACCATCTTTCATATTCATGTCTTTGCCAACCATCTCATCTACCACATCATTACTAGGTTATGTCGTCACAATCAAGTCTCCACTAGTAACCAGCCTATCAACTTTTATGGCATCGACTACTCGTCCCAAAGGTCCATATGCCTGTAGTTCATTAACTTTGCATTTTATTTACACATGTGGTGGCCTTATAACAGCACTCCTACTGTCATGTATGCACAATTTTTATCCTTTTATGCATCATTGGTTGATATATTAAACACTTAAAACAATTGTTACATTTATCTTACATAATTTTTTGACCAAAATATTGTATTTACACTTTTTACTGTTTGTAAAATTTTATGTATTCTTTATCTTTTCCCCGATCTTTTCTGTCGATCATGTTTATTTGCAATGCTACTATTACATTGTAATAGCTACTCAACAAATTTTTCTAACATGTTGTACATTTCCATTTCAATTCGCACATCTTCTTTAAATTCTTTATATTGCATTAATTCATGCATCATGTCCTACTCAAATTGCATTCTTAATTTGCCAGAAATCCCAAGCCCAATACATATTTTAAATTACTAAGTCTATTTATTGGACTAATACCACTTAAACTTCTATTAAAATGGGTCCCACTAATTTGAAAACCATTATAAACTGGTGGGCATGTGCTCCCATTCTATCCCTTCCATGTTATTGATGCATACACGTGTCAACCACTGTACCAATGTTTAGCCTATATTTTCAAAATTAATACACCTATGTTGATTTTCATTAACGCACTACAAAATTTCCGTCTTTTCATAGTCAGAATTTTCTTTTCTCCACTCCTCTCCTCTCCGTACAATCTCTCAGTCGAAACAAAGAAAGAAGGAGAAATTACGGGGAAGATCACCAATTTATCTCCATCATCTGCGGTACTTCCAAAATATAGTCACAAACTCAGGTATTCTCTTCGCCATCTTTCATGTTCCATTTCTTTTCTGGTCATTTTTATCTATGATTTTTTTCGTCTCTTCAACTGGTAACTACATATATATATATATAACACCAAGGGAAGAGGGTCTTTTACAAAAAAGACTGGAGAAACTTGTATGTGGAGTTTTTATCTAATTTAAAGGTTTCATTCTTTCCTTTTTATATTGATTTTTTTTTTGTTATTTTTTAGTTAATTTTGCTAATTTATTAGATTGCTTCAACTTGATCTATGGGTGAATTTTAATTAGTCCCTACAAAGTAGACCAAAGTGTTAATTCAAGCCCTAAAAGTGAATTAGTCTCAATTAAACCCTCTAAATGGGAAACTTTGTTCTGGATGAGCCCTTTCATCAACTCAGATATGGTCAATAGATTTATACAAATATTAATGGTAATGTGAAAGCCTAATAATTATTATGGGCTTTCGAAGCACTTAATTTCCTACCTCAATGAGATTTTAATTTCGAGGGCTTAATTAGCACTTAAAGCGCTATATTTCCATTTTAATCTATTTTGAATAGCCTAATTGAAATTATTAATAATTTGAAATGTTGTTGTTTCTATGGGTGAATTGGGACTTAAATTATTAGTTTATGTTGGTCAAATGATGTAATTTAGGTTTTTTATTGATGTGGATATAATTATTTTAGCTTTAAAAGTCTATAGCTATTTATAATTACATAACTGCATTTATTAAAAGAGTTGATATTGTAGGACATGTTTGGAACTAAATAAAATAGAAAATGAAATAAAACTAACCAATGTACAAAACTATACCCAATCCAAACATTATTTTGGCATGATGCATTAATAGCAATTATTAGGAGTTGGATATGGTGTGACACGTTTGGAACAAAGTAAATCAAGGAACTAATTAAACTAATAATTGTATAAATATTATGCCCAAACCAGAAAAAGGACATGAATCAATTTTTGGGAAAAATTAATTTAAAAATATAAGAAAAAATGATGGAGAGTTGGGAGCTCTCTAAAGGGGTTTACACTAAAAATCCCCTCTGCAATGTATGTGTGTGTATATATATTTTATTCAAATTACATATAAAAGCTGTTTAGCTACGGCTCACAAGTCAGAAGCACGCCACAGGCTTCAACCACTAGTTTTAGTCATAAAAAGAACAATCCCAGTTTTTTCCAAACTTATGGAACATAGCCCCAGAGTGCAAATCAGCCACTAGAGCTAGATGTAGTCAAGTCCAGTTGCCATGGACTTTTCTTTCACATGTTATATCCTAAATTATTGAGATGGATTTCAACAAAATCTTCAGTTCTTCCCTCTATTGTACGTAACATATATTTTCTCTTGTCCACTCACCCTTTTACTTTTACTATTTATTTTTAGATTAATTTTTTCTACACGGATAGTGTATATTGGATGAATGACAATCATGCTAAATTTAAAATTGAAATCCAATTTTTATACATGTGTTATGGATCCAACGACAATAATATATATACTGTCAGTACATGTAAGATTTACTCTATTTTTTCCTCCTCCTCTTCTTTTCACATATAGACTTAATTTCGCTTACCCTACTAGTCTAGTTGACACTTTTCCAAGAAAATAGTTGATTTTCTTAGAAACAAATAAGATAAACAAGCACATGACTGCTACAATTGTCAATCACAATTATATCCTACCACGTATATATAAACACAAAATATGCATTAGAAAAATCAATTTATGAATTGAAACAATAAGTGTGAAATAACAATCAAATTTAGCATATAAAAATATAGGAGAAATTGTTATTGTGCAATGCTTGTTGAAGTTCATACAACTTTTTGTTTTTTTGTGTTATTGTGTTCATTTAAAGGGTTGGTGCATATATGGTGGATTACAATTTTCATTTTCCGGAAACGTCAGATATTTGTATTAACAAAAGTGTATTACACTGCACAGTGAGCAAAGGGCCAAATGTGAACTTTACGAAAGTGTACTATAACACTTGAGGATTCCACCACTCCTCATCTTGGATTATGCTAAGAGCATGCTTGCTGATCATCATACTAATATTTATACTTTCATTATATGCTAAACAAAAAGAGCATTTCAAAAACAGTAGGCTTAGGCTCTGAATGTACTCAAGTTGTGCAAAAATCCTAGTATCTTTTGCTTTCTTGCGTCTCAAAAGTTAGAGAAGTTCTTCGGATGTCACTTCCACTGATATTCATCTCCACTGTCGCAAGCTAGCTTTGCTAAGCGCAAGTTTCAGAGCTTCTGTTTGATCCAACATGCTCTCTTCAGAGCCCCTTTCCTTGAGTGCCCAGCCTGTAATTGGATTACAATTGTTACTGACCATTGTTATGGCGCGAGAAGGATCAGACAAGGAATCCTATGCAGCATCTATTAGTGGGCCCTCCTTCTGTGACGAAGCATAGTACTAGACATGACTCGTTAATCCAATGCTTCAATCTGTTGGCCACTGGGTAAAGACCACTGGATAAAGACCAAGCATTAAATCTTCATCTTCATCAAAATCTAAAAATGAACCTGATAGATATATGCTGGTACATACATAAAAAGAAGGAATTCTCCTTTATGTAATTAAGCAGGTCTCATTCTGTCAGTGTTGATGGTCTTCGCCTCTTCGGTCAAGAACTTGTGTAATTGAAGCTGGAGAAGATAACTCCTTTTGCTTGTATGCTTGAATTCTTGCTGTCTGATGGTGGTTCTTGTAACTTTTGCTACTGTGCTTTGCACCTGATTTTGTTGCCGCTACTAAAGTTCATAGCTATTCGATCATTGTTGTACTGTCTATAACTAATTACCCCTCTGTTTCCAGGTCTAAAGTTGCAGGAAACACTAAATAAATGAAGCAAAATAGCAAAGTTCTTTACTCTGATGACTCCCCTATGTTCTTCAAAGTGTATACGGACCAACTATGCTCTTCACAATTGGTAAGATCCCTCCTTGAACATACGAAGTTAAAGTTTCCCTTCTTTTCCTCACTTGCATTTTGTTATATAACCACAGATATTAATTTATATAACTAGACCTAAAAGTTAATAACCATATAAATAAGTGATATGTCCTCTTTGACTACTACCAGATTTATTTTGTGGTATGCTTGTAATATTACGTTGAAAATACTCGCATGTTTATAGGTTCATGTCTAGTAATAAAGACAAGTTGTGTTTGTACTACTTTAGAAAAATACCCACTTTGGGGTTGACCCGGATATAGGGTACAAGTGCTCAATTCAATATAATATCCCCGTTTCGCAAGTTAATAACAAAGCAGCTTTTAGGTATTGTATATTCAAGCATCCAAGAAGAAAGTAGGTTGCTTTTTGGTTGTATGTGCCCTACAGTTCTCTGGCAATTTGCTGATTGACAATTGGAGTTCTTGTTGTTTTAGAAAATTCCACCAGAATTTGTCAAGAAATTCAATGGAGATGTACCTCAGACATTCACACTTGAGGGTCCTCAGGGAAGATCTTGGCAGATTGTAGCTGGCAAAGTTGACGAATACTTCTATTTCCAGGAAGGTTGGCAAAATTTTGTGGAAGATAACTCCTTGGAGAATGACGATTTTCTCACTTTCAGCTATGGTGGTTGCTCAAGATTTTACGTTGAAATATTTGGCAAACACGGGTGTAGAAAAGAAGTTGCTTTCACTATTTGGAATGATGCAATGCATAGGAATGAAAACGCAGTGGAACAGCTCCATGGTGATGATTGAACAGTCTGAAATCATATAATCCTATTTTGAGAAAAATTGTTATCACATCTTAATTCATGTGTTGAATATTATGCAGGCAAGTTGAACAATACTACTCAGCCAATGGGAAGATCATTACGTTCCCGGACAAGGGGTTCATGTTCAGAGATTGGTCTAGCTGGTAAAGTGCAGGACAACATGAGACACCATTCTGGTCCTTTTAGAGTTCAACTGACAAAAACTTATACTAACAGATATGTGGTAAGTATGTTGAACCTATGTTCTCAACGTAATTATAGCACATTGAAAACTATTGGAGGTGAAGGTGCTTAAGTTCCTTTCATTGACTAGTTTTAAGAAAAAGCCAGTTGTATAATCAGATGACTTTTCTCAGAAATTTCTGCAACAACAGAGATGTCAGTGGACAATCGCCTGATTACTTGAAGCTTCACTTTCTTAAACTTTTTAGTAAATGAAACTTGTCAATCTTGTTTGCTTTGGGAGCATAGTTGATATTAAAGCCCAGAAATCTCTGTTACTTTTCAATAGGGTTACTGGTGACTATAATTGAACAATGTTCAGATATGTCATGATTATTTGTCTGATCATGTTGCAGAAGTTTCCTCTAGATTTTGGAAATGTTAAAAAGCATTGGAAGAATGGAAAAGGTGCCCTTTTGCGGGTTCAGGCAAGAGAATGGAAGGTGAGCATAGCGAAAAGCGGGAGATATTTTCATCTTTGTACAGGCTGGTCCTCTTTTGTGAAAGAGAATTCTCTGAAAATAGGAGATGAGTGCAATTTTGAGGTGATAGACAACAACGATGACGGCATTGTGCTCGAAGTTACTATGTCGAGATGCCCAGATAAGATGGAATGAGCTTCTGTGCCCTTTCTTAGGACTAGTAGCAAGTTCTCCAGAAGGAAATGGTTTTCTTTTTTTTCTCTTTTCTTTATCTGTTTTTGGGTAATGGAGGATTAAAGAAAGGCAAAGCTTCAGAAAACTATTGGAATTATTTTGATTGCATTTGTTAGTGTTGTGTATTGACTGACTTTTCTGTTCATTAATGAACCTGTGGCATCCTTAGTTACAGGGTCAGGAGACTGTACTGTGGTTATCAGAATTGGTATGGAATGGTGTTTCATATTTGCATTTGTAGCTACCTGTAGAGCTTCTCCCAGTATCCTCATTAGTGTTGGCTTTTACCCTTGCATGGTGGAGAGTGCAGACCTGTTTCTTTTTCTTTCCTTCAACTTCAATTGAACCATTTTAACTTGTTTTTAACTAGCTTTTTAAAATTTCAAGATAGTCTATTAAGTTTTTTATCTTGCAGTTTTTAAGAACATATTTTTTTTGATCAAGTTTAAGCAGCTGAGCCACAAGACAGCATCATAGAAAATGCATCTAGTTGACACAAATTTCTAGCCTCTTTGAACTTAGATTTGATATCCCTTTAGTCCTTGATTTCAAAGTTCAAATGAGTTTCTTCTATTGATGGGTTGTATGCATAGAACATGGTGGATTATGTTTATAACTTTCCATCATTTTCAAACTTCTCTAGTCCTTTGATGATTATAGGTTTTGGGGAGCATCCTTTTCCCCAAAAAAAAAAAAAAAAAGAGTTTTGTGATATACACTGGCCGAGTAGATGTCACAACAACAATCCTCTTGGCCTTCCAGATGTTTTTGTTGAGCGAGAGCAACACCAACATTAACTATGGAAAAAAAAAATTTCTTTTTGGGATTCTAAAATAAACTGTCTTCTATTATGGTTTTGTCCTTTTATCCTTTTTTATGAATTTCCGTGTTGCTAAATAATGTGAGAAAAAATTGCTAGATTCTTTTATGGTAAATTTGAGATGTGAAATTTATCAAGGGGAATAAAGAAAAGGCCGCTCTATTAATTACTTTTTTATTTTGTATTTATCATATCCAAAAAATTGGTATAGTAATAAGACTTTTCCTTTTCCGAATAGTCTTCAATCCAAAAGGAGAAGCATTTTCACTTTCTTGGCTGGTGTAACTTGCAACATGTGGAGAGCTACAGCAAAACGAAATCCATTAAATAAAGTGATAAATTCGCTAATATTTAATTAAACACATATTATCTATAATCGTTCTATCATTTATTCTATCAAAATGTAAAAATCAATTAAGTTGGCAATAATTCATCTTGCTATGTTCAATTGTACTAGGCATTCAATAGAATCAATACCCCTGAAATTGGTAAAGAGTTCTTGTAAAGCGGTCCTTAAAAAAAAGGATCATTTTACAAAAACTCTTTACCAATTTTCCATTTCTCTAATTAAAAGAAAGGCAAATACTTGGGTGGACCTGGTCCACGGACCCAGCTGTGAACCGCATGGTGTTCATTTGGTCACGTCACTTTTGTTGACTTGTTAATGAGAAAAAATAATTTTTTGTTTCATGGTTGCCTTTCATTGCTCCACTCAAGAAGCATCGCGATGGAAGATTCATTGATTCATTCTATTCTCCAAAACAAAAGTTTCGTTCTTCCTGCTAATATCCAGGAAGACCACATAATTTTTTTTCAAAAAATAGTTCAATATCGATGATGAACTAAATCAATATCTCAACACAAAATTGTACACATCTAGTTTATTAACTCCCAAATACAAAACCAAACATACAAATGAAATTACACTGATCTCTGATAAAAAAATCTTTAGAATCTTCTTTTTTTTTTTTTGTCACACAATGATTCCCGAAACCTTCTACTTATGCTAAAATAAAAAACTTTAGAATCTCCAACTCCATTGAACCAAAATTTTCCAAAGCCTTTTACAACTGATTCTTCACACTGATTCCTGTCCACCGTCTATCTTCATCCAAACCCGATTTCCAATTTCTTCATTTTCTTCATCTTCACTAACATCAGTTGAAAAAAAAAACACACAAGTGTACCAACTATTTATGGATTTAATGGAGGTAGCATAAGTATTTTCTTTAGGTTTCACAGAAAAACCAAAACCAAAATATTAATTACTTGTTATTAGCAGATGCGATGCACCATTACTAGATCTGTTCAAATGACCTTTCAATTTCTAATTTAGAAATGATGCTGCAAGTGTATTTGGATAGAATATTATTTAAAATATTATTTAGAATAATTACTGTTGTACTTTTTTGCAAGACTTTGGAAAAAAAATTTTTGCAAGACTTACTTGGAAAGATCTCTTGAATGTGGGATTTGAAGTTTCCAGCTATCTTGTTTGGTAAAATTTGATTTTTTTGATCATGATTCAATCTTCTCCCTCTGTTCATCTCTTTGTCATCTTTTCCGAAAATTCAGTAGAATAGAAATGGATCAAATTTGTGTAGTTCTACTTGCCCAAAACTCTCTCTCTTCAACTTCTTCAGAGAGAGAGAGAGAGTTTGGGGAGAGGCATTAGATTCAAAGAACATCGAGATTCCTTCCTCCAAAAGCTATGTGTGTTTCTTGTCTCTTCCTTTTTTTTTTTTTGTCGAAACAATAAGATTATATTGATTGGAATGCTTTACAATGTGCATTTAGTACAATAGATTGGGGTTGAGCCACTCTACATCTCTTGTCTCTTCCATTTTAGTTAATGTTTGTCTGCCAGAAAAAGGGAAGGAAAGTGAAGGAAAATAATTTTCTTATAAGTTTTAAATGTTTGTTTGTCAAGAAACTTATGGCGCCCGCCACATAAATTTTTCTTGTCATTCATTTTCCTGTAAAAATTTTCCTACTTAAATTGATAGGAAAGTGAATTACAGGAAAGTTTCAACTAATTGAATTTCTTTTACAACTCCTTTCTTTCTAAACTATTTCCTCCATTCTAAACTTCTATAAAAATTAGAATACATTAGAATTTATCATTCAGATAACCGGATTGCACGGGGAAGAGATTGATTGAGTGGTATAGGGGAAAAAAGTGTAAATAAGAGGTACTCGAGACCTCTCATCTACACTAAAAAATATAGGTTTGCTGTTAGACATTTTATTCTTATTTTAACAATTAATGAATTAGTAATTTATTGAATTTATATGACATTAGTATTTTTTTACTTTTACATTTTGTGCTCCTTTTTTATGTCTATATATTTTTAAATAACTTACACACACATAATATATATATATATATATATATATATATATATAGTTAAAGAATGTGATTAATTTTCAAGTAAACAACTCTTCCAATATGCAAAATGTTATACCAAAAATGAAGAAATTCAATATTAAATATTTTTTATTGACAAACACACTACCCAATTTTTTGATAACTTTTCAACTAAACAAACACAAAAATTTGTATCTTCTTGCATCATTTTCTTGTTAACCAAATACATTGAAAAAGTTAATTTCCTTTTTCTTTACCTTACTTCACTTCACTTTTCTCAAAACACACTCTCGCACACGACTTTCCCGTCAAACAATCAGAGCATTATAATTTTCAACCAAAAGTGAATTACGGCGAACAAAAAAAGGTGTTAAACCCGGTTGAATAGGGTGGCATGGCTTGTTGAGAACCATAGGGTTTACAAGTGGGGTCGCAGACCGAGTTCAGCCAAGTTTTTGCAAGATTGAAAAACAAAAATGGGTCTACAGCGCTTTACTGATCCCGTCCATACGACATCGTTTCACCTTCTTTTTTTGAATTCTACCAAATTCCACGGGTCGGTTCTTCCGAAACCCGATCCGAAACGGGTCTTTTTACTATGAACCCCTCAAATATTTAAATCACCTTAATCAAACCCACGAAAACTATCTCTCTTTCACTTTAACCCCTAACTGCAAGCCAATTTATACCCCGCCTTTCATAATCCCAAACCCTAGTTTCCAACCGATCGTCCGAACTGAAACTAAAATGGCGTCGTCGGAGAAACCAAAACGATGCCTATACGAAGTCCTCGGCTTAAGCCGCGACTGCTCCGTCGACGAAATTCGGTCAGCTTACAAGAAGCTTGCTCTTCAGCGCCATCCGGACAAGCTCGTAAAATCCGGCTTATCAGAAGCCGAAGCCACAGCTCAATTCCAAGAGCTCGTAAACGCCTACGAAGTCCTCTCCGACCCCCGGGAGCGCGCGTGGTACGACTCGCACCGCTCTCAAATTCTGTTTTCCAGTTCCTCCCCGGCCACCGGCAATTCGTCTAAATCCGTCTATGTTCCGAACTTGTTTTCGTATTTCTCCAATTCCGTTTATTCTGGATATTCGGATTCCGGCAATGGTTTTTATAAGGTTTATGGAGATGTTTTTGATAAAATTTATCAAAATGAGTTAAATTTTGCCAAGAGGTTGGGCTTGGGATTCCCTAAGGAAGCTCCAGTCATGGGAAATTTGGATTCCTATTATACTCAGGCATGATTCCTTTTTCAATTATTCCGAAACTTTATGCTTGTATTCTTCATTTTAAGATGATGTTTCTATAGTTGCTCGTTGGAGATATGTTTGATTCCGTTTTTTAATCCAATTTACTAAAATGTTGGAAATTTTGTTAAGTTTTTTTTTTTAATTAGAGGTTAGAAATTGTAGTATGGCAAGATTGAGGTTTTTTGATTTAGTGATTGATTCTTATGCAGGTTACGGCGTTTTATAATTATTGGTTAGGGTTTGTGACATTGATGGACTTTTGTTGGGTAGATCAGTATGATGTAATGGCAGGGCCGAATAGGAAGTCAAGAAGGGTAATGGAGGAGGAAAACAAAAAGTTGAGGAAAAAAGCACGGAGGGAGTATAATGACACAGTTAGGGGATTGGCTGAGTTTGTTAAAAAAAGGGATAGGAGGGTCATAGATATGCAGATGAAAAGGGCTGAGGAGGTGGAGAGGAGGAAGGAGGAAGAGAGGGAGAGGAAAAGGAGTTGGAGAGACAAAAGGCTGAGAGAGCGATGAAGTACGAGGAGCCTGAGTGGGCTAAAGTTGAAGACATTGAGGATGAAGATACTGAGGAGATAGTTGATGACGATAAGAAGAAGAAAGGGGATGGGAAGGAGTTGTATTGTGTTGCATGCGGAAAGAAATTCAAGAGTGATAAACAATGGAAAAATCACGAGCAGTCAAAAAAACACAAGGAAAAGGTGGCAGAATTGCGGAACACATTTATTGAGGAAGATGAAGAATATGAAGAGGGGAAGACGGAGGAAGTGGGTGAGGAATATGAGGAGGAAGATGAGGTTGGCGCAGAAGAGAGTGGCTTTTTATCAGCAGATGATGAGGTGGATGAACTAATGGATGATTTTAATAGTACCATGGAAATTCGAGAAGAAGACAATGATGAAGCGCAATCTAGTGAACAAGATGGTTTGGTTGATATGGATAGTGGGAGTGGCTTGAAGGAACTACAATCTGACATGCGATCAGATGATGACGAAGCAAGTAATCTTGAAGCTATGGTTTCTGGGCAGAAGAATCGGAAAAATGGAAGCTTGGATCAGAAGCCTAAGTGTGCTTCAAATAAAATCCCAGTCGAGGTTGATAGTGATGAGATGGACTTCATGGCGTATAACAATATGAAGGGTTCAAGAAGGAATAGGGGAGGTAGGAAACAAAGGGGACGAACTCTAGAGGAAGCAGCGCAAACTGAGATAGCTGAAGCGCATGTTGAAGCTGAGAATAATGGGTATCATGACACCATGAAGGAGGCGTCATCAGATTCTTTCCTTGAAACTCAATCTAGAGGCAAAGAAGATGATGAATCAGAAACGAGTCATAAGCTTTTAAGACAAGCTGTTAACAAGAAAGGGACAGCAAAGTCAGACAGCAATTTCAAGTCAAAAGAGGCACCCAAAGGAAGGAAAAAGAAGGTACTATAATGTTTTCATTTGTTTCTAGTCTAATTTTGTAGTGCTTATTTTCTAGTTTGTGTTAGACATTGTTAGGTGAACAACTGTTCAGTGTGAGGAAAGTCATATTACTCATACTCAATCCTTGTTGTTGCATGATCGTATGAGGTTTTTCAAATAGGTTGCCTTTATTTTGTTGTTGTGGTGAATGGTGAATGAAGTGCATTTGGGGTTACCCTCCTTCACCAATAGTCCAAGTCGCAGTGACTAAAGTAATCTCTTGGCAGGATTTCCCACAGGATCCTTAGCTAGAGTGGAGACATTAGTGTAAATGCTTTTGTGGCTAATAGTTCAATCTGTTGTAGTTACAGATGAAATTATTTGATTTTTTTTTAATATCCCAGAAAGTAACATTAGTCAGAAGATGCATTTTGTGTAATATTGATTGTGATTATTTTCAAAAACCTTTTTTTTGACTGATTATGTATTGTTTTTCTTATGCTTTTTCTCAGGCTAATACCAAAGTTATTAGCAACCAGTGTGAGAAATGTGGAGAAGAATTTGAATCAAGGTGACTCTACATGTTGCCAAATTTTATTCTTCATTCAAAAACTTTCTTACTTGATTGGACTATGTTTGAGTTAACCTAATTTCAAATTTTCTTGACAGAAATAAACTACATAGGCATTTAGGGGATACGGGTCATGCTACATTAAAGTCCAGATGAAAGTTCTGGAGCATCTTCTGTGTTGAGTGTGCCAAGCTACGGGCTTGGCGTCATTTTTGGCTTCATATTTGTCATTATTTTGGTAATTATAAAATAATTACCGTTGTTATATCCTAGATGATTGTATCCGAGTAATATAAGATACCACAGGAAATTACAGAGTCGGCAGAAAGACCTTGATAGCTAGAAAAGTAGCAATTCTTGTTTGTTCTTCATGATGGAATGATGCTCGTCACTTTGGAAATTGATTGCGAAGCTATTCAGCTTATTCTTTCATGAAATGTTATTCAATGTCAGTTGGGGTCAATTTTCAACAGATGGATGCCTGTAATGTGAGCAAATGGATAAGTTAAGCTCGTCATTGCTCGTCATGATGGTATGATACTTTGGAAATTGATTGCCATGTTAATTCGCCTAGTCTTCCAGGATGTCTATTTAACCTCAATGATTTGCGTTTAATCAGGACTGATGCTTATCAGTGTATTAGCTAATGAATAAAACTGAGAGCATTACACTCATCACTAGAATTTGGACAGGCTGGTAATTTTCAAGGACTTTGTTTAAATCCATCAAGGACTTATGATAACAATTAAAAGAATCTACCAAACTTATGGATCTTAGGTGAAAGAGCAAATTTGATTTTGAACATATCTTGAGATAATTCCAATATCAAAATTTATTTGAAACACGTCTTTGCTCAAGTATCTTATTAACGCTGTAACTGGTTTATTAACATCGCTTTTGAAATCATTCTTTGATTCCTTCCTTGCACTTCTCTCTCACATTCTTTGATTCCTTCCGTAAGGTTTCAAATCCATTCTTCTTAACACTTCTCTCTCACAGAAATGCACCAACTCAAGTTTCCACCTGGTCGGATGGATTTTTGAAGTCTTCACTTGGCGTATTATATCAGGATGCGAACTAATCAGATAATTATCTGTGGTATGATAGCACAAGTACTCAGCCAGAACAAGCTATGTAATAAAACGAAAAATTGTTGGAATAGATAAACCAAATGTGATACAAATACTATTCTAAGTGAGATTTTGTGCTATTTAAAACTCTTAGCCAGAAGCAAATCTGCTGCGAGAAGAGAATGCAAGAACACAAATCAAAGGAGAGCATGCCTCAGAGAGATGAGAGAGAGAGATTAAGAAAGTTTTCTTCGAGCACAGAATTTGTCATTCAAACTTGTATCTACAGAACAGCCATATAAACATGATTAACAGATCCCAAGCAAAATAATGGTACATGGCTTAATTTGCCTGGTTCCATTGTGAACAATAATCATTGGAAGCCATGGGGCGTCGCTAGTAAAGGGCTTCGCATGCAGAATAGCCGTAAGGCTGTACAAACAAAAACAAGGATGTAGAATTCACAATTTCTTTGTAGATGCTTCCTCTATGTAAGCCACAGCTTCCTCATTAGAGAGCCTGTTTCCTTCTACAAGTCCCTTAATCAAGGTGTTGGCATAGCCTCTGCCTGGAGCACACATCGGAAACTTCCCAGATTTGAAATTGTCTACACTATAGAGGGTGCACCTGAATGGAAAGCAATGATGTGAGGTTGCCGATCAAACTCTGGTCAGTTGAATAGAAATACGTTGGGAAGAACAGCAAATAAGTTGAAAGAACAATATAATTTAAAGATGCAAATGAACTTACGTCATTGTTATAACTGGTAAGTCGTCCTCCTTACCCAAGTAAAGGACATTGTGATACCAGCCTCTCTATATGATAAAAAACACCACAAAGTTAGAGAAACAAGTTGATACCTTCAATTGATTCATGTGCACAAGTGAAGAGTTCATAAACCTAGAATTTTAGCCATGAGAGGATAAAATATTTATATGCAAGACATTCAAATTGCTTTGTTCGCTAGGATATTCTGAAGGTAATTAGTCCCATTTTTAGTGTATTATTCATGTTGTCACATGATTGACTTAATTACCAAAAGAGAAAGGAATTTATAGCTATAGAGGGTATATGTAGAAAATGGAACTGCTTGTTCGTCCCCGCACCAGAAGATAGGAAACAGCATCACTAAAATCTAAAATGCAAGGAAAAATAAAACAAATTACAGAAAAAGAAAAAATGCACACTCTTCAAGTTAAAAATTACTCAAAACAACTAAACCAAACTAAAAAGGCAACTTAGCAATTTTTTATACAGGAAAATAATTTAAAGCTAAGGTTTGATGATCTGGCTATAATGCAGTTTCCAAAACCTACCCTTGTTCGACAAGTCACATTGGGTCAATCAAACGCCATAATCAACTTGACTACTTCTTGAACCATCTTGGTCAAAACAAGAATGAAAATATTTTTACTTTTCTGACATCTAATAGACACAAAGTAACATGAGCTTGGATACCTTCAAATGAGCTATTTCACACAATAGAATTACTGTCTGCTTTCTGCTGTTTCAGGACACAAGAAACTGAGAGAGAAATAATTAGGTAAGTTTCCCTTTGTCTCCCCAATACACAAGCTCTGTTCCTTTTTATTTGGCTCTTGTGCCCCAACACATTAGCTCAGTCCTCCTTTTTTCAATGCTCCCTTTCCTTTTCTCCTTCTCTCTTGCCCTACCCTTCTAGTTTG
The DNA here is from genome assembly GCA_023065735.1 of Coffea humblotiana. Lineage (NCBI taxonomy): Eukaryota > Viridiplantae > Streptophyta > Magnoliopsida > Gentianales > Rubiaceae > Coffea > Coffea humblotiana. The sequence goes on from CM041211.1 coordinate 22,695,876, forward strand.
ATGGTGGACAGCTGCCTTAATGGCTTTATGGTGAGGGTGATGACCGAAGAGCCATCTCATTCATGTGGTGAAAGAGGAAAAAAAGAGGAGAGAGAGGAATACAGACACATTGTTGGAACGTGGTTAATTCAAAATCTCACGTGAAATTATGTGTGGAGTCTAGCAGGACTCAGAATCATACAACTGTGCAAATGATCAATATCTTCATCTTCATGTAATCTCAAATTCATCTTTTTCAAAACCTCAAGCACCAAGTGCACGTCAAGCAGCTAATAAAAGCAAAGTAGTACTCAGATGCTATTATTTATTTTCTTTTGTACAATTGTATTTAGGAACATAAAATCATGCAAATTTACCTTAATAGCCTCTATAGATATGCACTTTTTGTCTTCAATAGATTGTAGGTCTTTCAAACCAAACAATGGACCTGTTGTGGAGCTTAGGATATTCTCCTGAACCAAGACGTCATTGAACTGCTCAAGTCTGAAACACATTGGAATAAAAAATATTGTCAAAACAGCTTCCCACAAATGGATGCTAAAGCCAAAACAGAGTTTTATGGAAAGTTGGCATCTGTTCTCTTAATATTAACAAACTTAATGCTCTGCAGCTTCAAGGACATAAAAAAAAACTGATTATAGGACTTGAAGAGGCACACATACGTTATCCTGTACAAGCGCAGGTAAGCTTTATCTTCACTGTTACTTTCAGGATGAAGAAAAGCAACCCCTCCAGGACCCCAAGTAGCAGTATAGTCACGAGCAAAGAACAAACGATGAGGGAAAGTCCTCCAACAACTCTCTTTGGGTGGGCTTTTGTCCACTGAACCAACACATTGCTTCTGCATTCCTTCCACCTGGAAGTCATGGACCAATAGGGAGTCCAAAGTGAAAGGTAAGAAGCTAAATTCAAAGCAAGACTGTGCAAATAGAACAAGGCAGACTACACAGAGTTACAAGATTGGCAATATGCCACAATAATTAATTTCAATGTGGAATACTCTTTGCATTCATTTGTTTTCTCTTTACAAAATTGATGAAATCTGAAATTACAAAATAATTTCACTCAGAAGCTTCAGCCTGCACGTCATCTAAAAGCATACATAATGGCACAAATGCTCAGATTTTGGATAGATATGGAGACAATTCAACAAGACTACTATGCCATGGGTTGAACAGTGTAGGTCCAGAAAAAAAATGAATGACAAAGTGCAAACTAGAAGGTAAACAAATTTATGTCAGTTACACAAGATTCAATGCACGTTTTCATGAGAAAACTACAAAGACGACTACCTAATACAAAAGCAAAAAGTTGCAGCAAAGAAATATAGAAGCTTATGACAAAGTACTCCACCTGTCCACCTTCAATATAGCAAAGGAACCTTGATTCTCTCATATTTGATCCATAAGTAGCATACCAGATATCTATCTTAGAAAGTTCTGATCTCCAGCTGGAAGAAAAAGCTATAGCTTGATCTGCATTCAGTAAATTTCAGTGACAAGGATCTGGTAGAAAGGTACTTTGAGAAAAAAGATTTGATTGTAAGTTCAGTACCATGACCATCTTCAACTTTCAAATTCTGAAGTGGTTCTATAACATGCTCAATTGCTACCTCATAATCTTCTGATGTTGTATTAGGACCATTTGTAAGTTCAGTACCATGACCATCTTCAACTTCCAAATTCTGGAGTCGTTCTATAACATGCTCAATAGCTGCCTCATAATCTTCTGATGTTGTATTAGGACCATTGTCATATTCATCTTCAGAATCAGAACAAGGGATCTGGAACAAGATATCATTTATATCATAAATATGCTGGAAAAAGAAAAATAGAAAAGAGACATAGTAGTTTCAAATGCCATTGTAGCAGCATTGCATATTAACAATATGGACAAGGAAACCTAGCCAAACAAGTCAACCTCATATGCTATATTCTGTTTCCTTGTTTGTTTTAAATTAGAACATGTTTATTCCTTTTAGAAGATTTATTTTCCTTCTCCCCTTTGCAGTTTCACTTTGTAGTCCATCAACAACCTTAGGATTCATGTAATAAGCACATATTTGAGCATTGTGCATATTATTTTCATTTTAGAGACTTAATAGTTAACAGCATGAGGCATCTCACATAAAGTTCTTCAAGAAAACTTTCAGGCTCTACCCAATTGTAACTATATTTCTGTTTCATTAGGCTTTTGTCCATGATGCCAATTCAAAGGAATACCTTGAGGTGATCTAGTTATTGGATGACTACTCTAAATATGTAATGCCTACCAAAGAACAGCATCAAGGGAATATATGTATTTCATAGACTACAGTCAGTCTCCTCCCAATTTACGATGACTATTCAAATTACAGCAATATTAGTTACTATACTTTTTACGTAGATTTTGACTTAAGTTCATCAAGGTTCTTGTGGTCCCTCAGAATTTGAGAAACATTCTGCAATGATGAGTGTCGAGAAATACCAAATGGACAACCATTTCTATGTTTATGAGATCATAGTGGTAGCAAATTTCAGTAAGGGGAAAGATCTTACTATGGAAATTTACTAATTTACGTAATATTTGCATGTCAAGGTTTTAACAAGTCTAGCATTTCAAGAAAACAAAGGTACAATATCTGATTATCTATGGTATCATTTTCACAAAAAAGCACAAAACAAATATGTGACTAACAAGTAGATATCCCAAAGAAAGCAAATCCACTTGCACATGCTAATGTTTATTCTTGTTCTCAACGAGCTTGCTTTAATAATCATGTAGAGGCGGCTTGTCAACTGTACAGGGAGAATAAAGTTGAAACAGAACTTAAGAAAATCACGGCTAACATTGTGTGCCCACGTTATTGCTAATTGAAAGTCAAAGGAAAATTAGGGCTATGCTGTAATGGATTTATCTTTTCCTCCAGACTCCTATGGTTAATAACATCATTCTTATGCTTCGAGGAATTTTACTTTTTTAGACCACTTCTACAACTTTACATCAGGGTTTCCTTAAGAACCTAAGCTTCAACAGAATTATACACAAGATTCTTTATTTCCACACTGTTTCCAGCACTGCAAAGCAAGATGATGGAAAGAAATTCCTTGCAAGAAAGTTGACTGAAAAAAGAAAAGAGTATGCTAAATACAGGCCCTCTTGTAATCAAAGACAAACAAAGACGAGAACATTTTTCATGCCACATTGTTTAGCACAAGAATATGAAACCATTGAAGTGCATAATGGATTTAAGGGCAATAGAACCATAAGCTTGTTAATCTCTAGGCTGAAAGGAAAAACCGTACTGTAAAAATATGTTATAAGAATGGAACAAAGGAATGATATCTCACCAGGATTAGAGATGTCCTCTTACTGGTTAATTCCTCAGGTAACTTCTTAGCGAAGATCGGCCAAAATGCACTTAATGCTTCACGAACCTAGAAACCACATAATCATGCCTTATGCAGTGCAAAACTTAGAAAATCAAAGGACAAGTCACATTTCACTTGAGTTAGTAAATTTTAATGCAGTGAAATTATGGATCAATAAAAATAGCACTAAAAGACTGCGGTACCGCTTCTATCACTCGCCATGTTGATTCAAATGGATCTGCCTGCAAAGATCTGACTATTGGCTTGTCACCTAGCAAAACTTGGACACAAGCTAGAGCTGAATTTGCTAAAGATTTAAGGTTGTATCCTCCTTCCAGTGCCATGACAATCTTACCCTCGGCAAACTCCATTAACTACATATAGCATCAAGAAAATAAATTCAACATTCAACACCGTAAAGATGAACTGTATCGACTAAGGGAAAATTCAAGCGAAAAGGGCAGGTAAGATTTTGTACGTATCCAAAACAACAATTTCAAATCTAACCTTGCTCAACATGATGGAATACCCATATGGACTAACGCAGCAGCCGCCTAGAGGATCATTAACGGCTGTTCAATTAGAACAAACATATATTTAGGATCATCAATGAGCCTGATGGAACATGTTTGTTAGAGGATTATATGTAAATTAACTCACCATATAAAGTTAAACTAAGAAAGATGACTTTTTTTGTATTTTTTTTGTGGGTGGGGGTGAGAGAGCTTGAATTTTTCTTAAAAAGTTAAGATGACCAGCAATAATCACATGTGCTCATGCAATTGCCAGTCACAGAAACTATAATAGATGTAACAGTGACTACTGTTGGACTATTTCTATGGACAAACAGTACAGCCTTCACTAAATCTTCTAAGAAAAAATGTCCATTTATAGATCTGGAAAACAAATTTTCAATCGAGTGCAACATGTGCATGCTTGGAAGTAAATAGTGGCTGTACTATGCGATCCATATCCATAGTGTATGACCATCCTTCAGCTAACCTCAACAAGACAAACAGTTGATTCGTATAAACAAGAACTATCTATAGACAATTCCTTCATTCAGGAAGGAAAAAGATAAGAAAGCATATGTTTAAACAAAATCACAGGGGCCAAAGCATCCAAAAGAAATTTGCTTGGCACTTTCTTAGCTAACCTGCATCAAAACCAGCAGAAATAATAACCATGTCAGGGTCAAATGCCTTGGCAACAGGAATTAGTATATGGTCCCAAACAGCAAGATAGTCTGCATCACCACAGCTACGATTCTCCCAAGGAACATTTATATTATATCCAGCACCTGGTCCCTCCCCAATCATTACATACGATCCGTCATCACCACCAGGATAGAAACACCCAAATTCGTGCCTAATCGAGTCAAAGTTTCAAGCAACCAATTCAATAAGACAACCAACTCAAAGATGATGTCAGATCAACTGTAAACTTCATACAACTCAATATTTCAGAGTCCAAGTGTTACACTTCAAAACTACAAAGAGAAAGCTTATTTCTGTGTTCATACGCATGAAAAGGAAAGAACAATAATGGTTGAGCACTTAACGCCAGAAATTAGTGGATTTATATCTGTTGACTGTTTTTGACCCAAATTACTATCTGTACTGACATCGCCTGGAAATAATTACTAGTTAAAAAATCTCTTATTGGTGCTAGTTATTCTAAAAATCTCTTATTGGTACAAGTTATTCTAAGAATTTTAGGTAAAAGAGTACACAATTAGCAGTGGTGATCTAGATCTGTGTTTTTAGTGGTCCATCCCAGACGCCAATGTTTTGTATCATGCAGCATCTTATGAGCATAAAGCTAATACTAACACAGATATTTTACTCCTAAAGTCTTCCTTCCTTATGTTTATAGGAACTAAAATTGAACTCAAAAGGAAAGAACATTCACTGATTTAACAATCTAATCATGGACGGTTCTTAGTCACATATTTGGATAATTAAAAAGTTGATTGTGATTACGTATGTTTCATAGAAATGAAATATTAAAACCATTAGGAGTTAAATTTCCACATACCTGTGCACAGAAAAGAATAGTACTCGAGAATCCTTATAGAACATCTTTTGAGTACCATTTCCATGATGAACATCCCAATCAACAACCAGAATTTTTTTGATGCCCAGCTCTGTCTGATATGGCACCATTAACAGATAAGAGCAAGAGAAAAATGAATACATGACTATTTCAAAAATTAAATCCACAATGCTCTGATTTATGACTAGATATAGAGGCCTTTAACAAAAACTAGTTCTCACTCTTTCGTTCAAGAGAAAACTAGTTGCAATAGCAACATTGTTGTACAGACAAAATCCCATCGGTTCATTCGCTTCTGCATGATGCCCAGGAGGCCTAACAATAGCAAATGCAGAATCTAGTTCTCCTTTGGCAACTTTCTCAGCCACCTATCAGCAAAAAGCAGAAGTAAGCCAAGCAACTACTTTCACCGACTAAGTCCTTGATGGTGTAATAATAACTGCAAAACTTTAGAAGTTTTATTGACTATAAATTTACAATATTAGAACTGGAAGGAAACTTTACATTCTCAAAATAATCAAAGCATAAAAGGTTTATGAAATAGAAAAAAAAAGAATTGCATGAAACAACTCAAAATGAACTGTTAAATAAATACCCAGAGCAATCAAAGGACAATTATTTACTTAATTAGGGGGTGATAATATTAATTTTCTACCAAAATTTTCCTACATGAATGATATGCAAGGCAAAATAAGAATACAACCACATGGGTAGAGATTTGATTTGTGTTGCCTAGTCTGAGCATTCATTTTAATTTACATTTTTTTTTCAGTGTGTCAGGCTTCTTCAAAATGTTTAAGCTAAATGACAGCCATCATATTGTGAAACCTACATAAGTAGTTTTCAGACAATTGATCTTACCTCTACAACAGAACCAGCAGCAAGATAGGCAGCTTTAGATGATCCCTCATTGAAATAAATAGAATTGAATCTTGCAGCAATCCTATCCCATTTTGAACCGAACTTTCGAGAACTTATATTCTTAATGAAATCAACGTGACTTTTGGTGTGAACCAGAGCTATATGTTTATCTTCTGCTTCCTTTGCATTCAAAATAACACATCTGAAAATAACCAACAGACAAAAATAATCAGACAGCTTTCCAACCAAGAAAAGTTAATCTTCTAAAGATCCCTAAAAAATTTCAAGCAAGCTTCTTCACTAAGTAAATACCCAAATAAAAAAATAAATCTAAAAAAATGAAAAAGAGAATTAAAGGTAAACTATAAAGTAAAAGCATGGTCTTTCTTGGTCCCCATTTGAAAAAGAAACGCTATTCAAATTCAAACTTGCTTTCAATCTTGAAGAGGTAAAAAGGCAGGGGAGGTCGGTGGTGTAAAAGTTTCCCATCAAAACCCCTGCCTCCTTTTCATCAAGACCCAATTTTATATTTCTCCCTGCAAGAACCCCGATTATTATTTGAACAAATTCTACAGCAACCATAGCTACTATCCCCTCTTTTTTTTTTGGCAAGTACCATAGCTTCTACTCTATGCCCAGTTGGATCATTACCTGCAACCAAAGCCCATATCAATTATAATATTCACTTGGATGCCCCCCAAAAAAAAAAGGAAATTAATTTCTCCTAATTTTCTACCTACATTCAAATACCTCACATAGCTGAAACCCTCTCCGTAATTTCTAAACGTAAAAAAGACTTTAAAAAAAAATCACAGATTATACACAAACAAAAACATAAATCCTACACAAAAAATGGAAAAAAAAAAGAAAGAAAAGAAAAACACATACACCGGAAACACATATCAATATACAGTAGCATGCATGATAAAGAAGGACCTTTGATGGATGCCAAAGGATTCGAGCTTGTTCCAAATGGCAAGGATGCGATTGGGGTTCTCAGGATGGTCTGTGGAGTCAAAGTGCTTGCACATTCTCTCGTCGTACAACAACCCCACACGGCGTCGTTCAGGCAAGAGAACACCGTCGCTCGCAGTCTTGGAACAGTCCATGATGGAAAATTGGAAGCTGAAGAGAAGAGTCTCTCAAGACTGATTGCTCCCTACAGCTACTCAGTCCCCAGAGCGCTCTCTCTCTCTCTCTCTCTCTCTTTTTTGACTATAATGAGGTGGAAAGGGCAGTTCTAAATAAAAAGACAAAAGGAGACAAGAAACTTTTCAGATTCAGAATCTATTGGAGGGTTAATTGCAGCAAATGAACCTAAAAGTTTAGGCATTTTCTATTTTGCCCCCTTTTTTTTTCTTTTTTTTTTTGCACTTAAAAAGAATGTTTTTGGTACTTGAAAAAGAACCTTTGATAATTAATCAACAACTTGAGTGGTGCCAAATTTGGAGAGGAATGGGTTGAATGGTTTTGGAATACAAGTAAAAGATTTCAGTTCGAACCCTTCTATATACATTTAAAAAAAAAAACTGGTGCCAAACTTGGTGAAAAAACAAATATATAGTAACATAAAAGATGGCCGAGTATGACGTCTACCCAATATATTTGTCAATGACAACTCAACCACTTTTGCCTTTGATTTCATAATCATTGATTCATTAATCTTGTATCGGTGGTATTATTCTCTCTTTTGTTAGCTTGTTCTAATTCTTCCCAAGTCCCTCAAAGAATTCCATCTTTGATAACTGAGTTAGGAATTAAGAAGATAAAAGAAATGGTGAAAATCCCTATCAGCCACTAAATTAAACAAATAACATATTTTTGCCCCATGCAACTATTTTTTGTTCTAAATTGTCCGCACTCTATAATTAGTAGCCATTCCACTTGATTATACCATTAATACACACAAAATATGCACCATTGCAATGCACATAACAAAACCCATGCGTAAAGCTATCCAAGCATATAATACAATGTTTCATTTGGTTTGCAACTTTTCAAAAATTTTCTAGAAAAATATATTGTAGCGATATAATATATACAAGATAAGAAGAAAATTGAAAATAGGGGAATTTCCGAAACTTCCCTTGAGGTTTTTGACAATTTCACGTAAATACCTTTAATATTAGAAATTATACTGCCCTCCCCTTGATTGACAAATTTGATAACAATTTCAAACCCTATTAGAAATAAAGGCCTTAAAAATTGAAAAAAATGTACTGACACACTTTTTTCTTCCAAATTTACCCTTTTGTATGTAAGAGAAAACATTTATCACTTGTTTGTGAAAATGACAAAAAAAAAAAGGAAAAAGATGGACACAGCATTGATCCTCTCAAGACAACAAAGAATACATATAGAAAAGTGAACTAATTTGATTGTTAAAGTCAAGTATAACTGTTGATAGTTAAGAGGAAGAGTTGGGTTAGGTGGTGAGGTAGGAGGGATGGGACCTCCCACTTACCAAAACAAAGAAACTTGTTAAAAGAAAAGGACTGTTGATAGTGCAATGGATCTATGTTGCCAACATAGCAAGGCTGGAAAAAGTGTCTTGAAAATGCATGCCTTTTGTGAAGTGTTCCATGACCTTGAAGAAGCATTAGAGGGGAAAGTTGACCAGCAAAGCATTTGAAGAACAAGTACGCCTTTAGCAAGTTATCACAGGAACTCAATTCATGGTTAGAATTGTATTTAATGATTAACTCCATCATAATCATGCATTTTGTCCGTTATAAAGCTAGGGAATGGAATTTTTCTCACATGAACAGAAACTAAAGCTTGTAGTGCTTAATTACAAGTGTCACAACATAGTTTTATGAATGGTTTCGAAATCTAATCATTCAAAGCCATACTGATATGGATGCGAAGTGAGCAAAATTAGTTGAAGTGTTTGTTCAAGGAATGGGTAGAAGATTTCATACTATAAGCCGCGGGCATGTCCTGTGATTGAACACAAAAATATTGTGACCAGAAGACTTGTGTCAGATAAGATGTGGACACATCAGAGTAGGTGTTTGCTAATCCGCAAATTTCACGGATCGTATCATGATTTTTAAGATTTTTCTTATTTTATTCGTTTTAATTAGTTATTGTTTGACTTTAAACTAAGTTATTTATTTAGTTTTTTTTTAATCAATGAAAAGGCCACTGTGTGTTAAACCTTTGAGTTTAATGGGCCAATTATTGAGTTAAGTTTGTTTAGTTATTAGGGTCCAATCCATAGGGTTTAGTCTAGAAAGTTATCTATTTTAAATAACGTTGTATGGAACATGGTTATTCAGTTGAGACTTTATGACATTGAGCATTTGAGGTTTTCCTCTAAGTTTGAGTGGATTCTCTTACTTAACTCCAAATCTTGATTCACTTTGAGCATGTTCTTGAGTGGATTGAGTGTCGTATCAATTTGGAATTCACCCAAATTGTGGCTGGTCTACCCAAATTTTATCCAAACCTGTCTTCTTATAGACTCAGGTTTTTTCTATGGGATAGCAGATTTTTCTTGTTCTAGGGGAATTTGTAGCACATACAGTTTAGAAAATGTAAACATCAAGATTTGATACATGATGATGCTAACCTTTTTAAGTAAACATACAAGTTCCACTCTCTCAGCCCTCAAACCTACCTCATCAATTGGTTTCCTAAAGTCATATGTATGAGACCACCTTTTTTCAAGTTTACCTTTTTGCTCATCTTGTTCTAGAATCTCGTTAAAGTCGCCAATACATATCCAAGGAAGCAATGCTCAAGCCTTGACAGAAGCTCCCCGAAAAATTTTCTTTTTGCAACATCAGGATTTCCATAAAAACCAGTTAATTGCCACTTCACACCCCTTTCCTCCTCTGTAATTATGGCATCAATGTGTCCCTTTCAATAACTTTGAATGTTCAAATCAACATCATCATTCCAAATTAGTCCTAGACCACCACTCGGTCCCACTTTGTCTACAAAAAAATCAGAACTGAACCCTATATTTCTTCGCACCCTTTCCATATCTTTACTTACCATTTTTGTTTCAGACAAGAAAATTATTTTGGGGATATCAGCCTTAATCAAACTGAGTAAAGCTCGAATTGCCTGAGATTTCCCCAAGCCTCAGTAATTCCATGCTAAAAGACTCATGGCTGTCCGCGGGGTTGCCATGCAACCTCCACCGTTTGCTCTGAAAGTTCCAACAACCCAATCATTTTCTTCTTCTTAGCATAACCAATGATCTCGCCGTTATCATCCTCTTTCCTTGATCTTCAACGAACACCTTCGGTTTCCAATAGGCTATTTGTATTAACAGGAGCTAAAGAGCTTTCTAGGTTCTTCCCAATTATTGTTTGGGCCTCTGCCAAATCCTCTAAGTTACTTGCACCAACTAATAAGGCTTGGCTTGAATTTTGTATAGTGCTAGCCTCACCTTCCTTCATCCCCTGGCCCAATAGAAGGCCATTTATTTGTCTCTATTTATTGTGTTGCTTTTGATCTAAATATGTTGGGCTGCATTCGTTGGGGATTAAAGAAAGCCCATTTGTTGGAATCCCTTCTCCCTCAACGTTGATATTTTTATCCACTTGCCCCTCTATTGTGAAAGTATTTGATGCTTCAAAATCCTTGTTTCACCTGCATGTGAGCAAATCCTACCGCTACTATTTGCCGCTTTCTCTGCTGTCCTTTGGAAATTGTTACTTGCCTCAAAAGATGCCACAACCATCATTCTTTTTTCTGTATTTTCACTTCTAAAACATGTCTCCTTATGGGAATTCGCTCCTATTTGGCACTCTGATTCCTGCGCCTTGTGTTCGAATTCCATCATCTTCCTCATGCTATCACATGGCATCTCTATAGTCTGCAAAATGGTGGTTCTGGAAAATTTAGCATTTAACCAAATTCCATATTGAAAAATTTGTGCATCTCCTTGGCCCATTTCCATTGCAGTAATGCATATATATGTTCATCATCTGGTCCTCTTAGTACTATGGTACGCCTTAGAGGTTTTAGGATATTGACAGTGGCTCTCATGCAGAAAACCTCCCACCATTGTCCAAATTTTCCCTAATTTGAATGACAGAGCATCCTGAGAAATTTTTCCCAATCTTCTGCGCCATATCCTTTGTATAACATTCCAAAGGTAGACCCTTTATATGTATCCAGAATAGAGTATTGTAAAAGTCTTCAACTTTAATGGCCTTTCCATATCTCCAGGGCTTGACAATCAACAAGTCTTTATCAAAGCACCATGGGCTTTGATCCACGATTCTATTTGCTTCCTCCTCCGTGGGGAAGAAAATCTGCAAAATTTGATCATGTAGTTTTCTTATTTGTATCTTTTCGCTCTTCCATGCCTTCTTTGTTGGCATAGAACCTGCCATAACAACTTCTTTACTCCTCGATTGCTTCCCAAACATCACACTCTTCAAAATCTATTGGAATATTTTCCTCATCCTGTAGAGAGAACTCTGCAAGTTAGGTAATGATTTTCTTTTCCATAAGAAATATAGATCATGAACAAATCCAAGATGAGAGATATGCAGCTTGAAAGTACGATGGAATTTACTAGAAGCTAACTGCTTAATTGAACATTCTACCCTACCAAGGAATAAGGAGCTGAAATACCCACACTAAGAGCGGGAGAACTTTTTTCTAGAGAGAGAGATATATAACATCTACTAAAATGTGCCTTAACCATGATAATTAAAGACCAAGTTTCTATCATGGTTCTCAGCCGAATCTCCATTGCAACAAGTTTCTAATATAAGACATGAATAACTCATGGATTTAAGTTGGCTAAGTCCTTAATCAATCATCAATCATCTTTATTTCTGCTAAAATCTCACCAAAGTGCATTAGATCATCATCAAACATATCAAAAGATTTACATTATTTCACCATAAACAAATAATTAGTCAGCAACAGACATAACCTTATATTCAATCCAATAAAGAATCAACAGCTACAAGTCAAGATCATATCTTTGGACTACTTTTACAAGCAATCTATGCGTAGAAAACTTCTAACTAGGTTCAACAAACCAGCACAAGTTTTGATCTTTTACCTATAGTGATTTGATGGAGCCCAAATAGATACATATTAGGCACCTTAACATCTAGCTCCTTCATCGAATGAAGGATCACGAATAGCAGATGCTTTGGTTCCTTGACTTTTCTCTTGCAAAAGCAAGTTTTTGGTTTTTTTCTTGACAATAATGATGCTGCAGTTGCTTCTTGGCACCTAAAACTTTTATACCACTAAGCTATTTTGGCATTAAGAAGCAGAAAAAAAATATTTTTGCAATCAATTTCTTTTTTCTTAATTTTGGAATAATGTTGGCCACAACTATTTGAGGTGAATTTGGTCATTTGGATACTTCTAATGGTGACAATTGGTTACATTCACATGAAAAAGGTAATCAATGTAATTTTCAATATTTGAGAGTATTTAAGTGAAAGAAACCTTGAGAGAGGTTTATGAAATTATCTCTTGAAAATATTTCAAAAGAATATTCACAAAAAAATTTCCTAAAAAGTGAGAATTCAAATAGGACCTAGAAATTCTTTAAGAATGGAAAGTTTTATTATCATTATTATTATTTTACTTTCAAAACATGGAAAAATCACACAGTTATAACACTTAACCACTTATTTTCTTTTATCTTCTGTTTTTACACCTTTTTTTACATTCATTTTAAAAAATTATCCAAGTATTGCAAATAGGTATAAGGTCACATGCAGATGCTTTCCACTACCAAAAGGGCAGTAATGGTTTTGAACAAAAAAGACATCATCATAGTGGAATTTTTGCAATAGAACGTAATTCCACTCTTAAACTTGTGACAAAATGATTTTCAATAGCCATCAATGGAGACAAGAAGCCACCTCCCACTCTAGAATATACTTACATTTTAACTAAAATTTTCATACAAGTAATATCAAAATGACTGTACATCCAAGAGGGTTTGATTCTATTGAAAATTATCAAGATAACACCCCCAAGCACATGAATTTCAAATCAAAGTATGAAAGCCAATGATACCCCTATACGTGATTTTAGATTCAAATTATCTTTGATCTAGAAAAGGGAAAAAATGAAAAGAGAGAATAAAAGGAAAGATAAAAGAAAGTTGAGGTTTAAATGTTAGTAATGTTTAAGTTGATGGTGGTTACAAGAATGGTGACAATAGCAGCGGTGCTGGATTGGGGGATACGCGTGTGAGGGAAAAAATCACTCTAGATTATTTTATGAGGAAACAAATATATGTTCAATTGTCACTATCTCCTTCCAAATTAATCATGAAAGTAGACGAAATAACCATTATAATACTTATTCTTTTTTGAGTTTTACAGCCAATCTAAAATAAAAATGATTAAGAGACTAAAAATATGTTATTTGAATAGTTTAGTGGTGAAGCCTTTTGCCCTCAAAGAAAGAAGATAAAGGATAAGTTAGGAGAAGAGAGGAGAAATTTCATTAATTTCTTTCCAAATTGTTTATGAGTTTTAGAAAAGAAAAGAAAAGAAAAGAGTTTATTTTGTTGGAGTTCAAGAGAAAAGAAGATGAACGTTGTCTAACAATCTACATCGTTATGTCCTAATTTTAAGAGTAAATCATACTTTATCTCGCTCCCTAACTTTGGGAATAATCACACTTTATCACCCTATACCTCAAAAATATACACTTTGTCCACCGTAAAGACTAGACAAATGTTAAAAAAGTTAACTCCAATAAAAAAATTAAGTATGATGATCTTATGGCCATTATATTATTATATTGAAAATACAAATTTAGACACCATAGTTATTTAACATTTAAGAAGAGTTAATGACATAAACTCTAATGTGGTTTAATAGTTGATACGAACTTGATTCTCCAATGATCGCTCCAGAAGAAATCGAATCGATTAGACAGTGGAATGATCTATTTTGATCAGACTATGGACAATTTGGATGGATTCTAAACCAATCAAGGACATCTCATGATTAATTAGAAAGGTTGAAGGTGCCACAACCAACCGTGGTAGTTGATTGATAAGCCAAAACTCGAACAAATGAGACACACTCACTTTGTATCAAGAGCGTTCCCAAAGGAACAAAAAAGAGAAAAAATCTCAAATTTTATTCATCTTTCAATTGTCTTACAATGGAATAGAAGTAACCTATTTATAACTAAAACCTAACGACTAAGACTAATTCGATATTGATGAGGGTTTAGTTTTTATTCAAACAAACCCTAATAAGACACAATTACTATGCTAAATATGATAGATATGCCTTAGTAGGCTTATAAGACTCAAACGAACACTAAAATCGAAAATAACTCAAAGATTGCAAAAAATTAGCTAAAAAATAGAAAATCTGATATGACGAAGACTGGTCCGGGACATTGAATCAGTCATGACGCCGGACATCACCAAAAGTTCACATTTAACGAACGAAATTCACACTTAAAGAAGAAATAGAGGATTCGGAACCTGGATCCGTGGCCCTCCATCTCGCAGATCCGGTCCGCGTTTCTGCTTCTGCCTTGTTTTTCTGCATTTTTCTTCAACCATGATCCATGCTACAACTTCCAAGTTTGAACACAACACAACCACTGGTTTGTTCTATCATCTTTAAGGTCTTTTACCTTCATTTGAACTTGAAATAACCCTGAGATTGCATCATTAAAGTTTTGTTCTTCCGTGATCCATTCCTCCAATGATTTTAAGTACAAATATGCACAAATATTCCTCCAATGATTTTTGAAAAGATACTAATGAAAATAAGGTAATCTAAAATGCTCTATAAAAGAAAATGCACAAATATAATGGTTAGAATAATATATTAATGCAAATAAGGTTTTTTGTAATACATTGTTAAAAATATACATTAGAAGTCACTAGCTATATCTTGAACATAGCATTGTAAAATACCATTTAGAGAATTTGAATCCATTGTGAAACTATAAATTTATTCTCAAGTACCATATGATAATTTGTCGAATATATTTTGGAATAAAGCATAGTTGAATTTTAGTAGCATGAGTTATTCTTTAAACTTATAATTCGTTTCTATGTACTTATATTGAATTTTAAATTGTTAAATATGAAAGTTAAGGATGTTGGATATTTATGTTTTCAAATCACTTTTTTTTTATATAATAACAGTTTACAATCATAAATGCTAAAAGTACAAGGGAAGAGCTGGTAGGAAACTATCTATTTGGTTGTTAGTATTAAAAGTACTCAAGCTATTACTTGTGGAGGGCAAAGTGTATGTATAAGGAGTTAAGGGTGATAAATTGTGTTTATCCCTAAAACTCAAGTGGCAAAGTGTGATTAATTCTAATTTTAATGATTCACTTGCATGATATCTTTATGTTCTAATTTAATTCTATGAAAATTTTATCAAATAATATAATTGATTTGCTGCAATAAAATCAATTTTTTCATGCTTTTTTCTCCACTACATGAGTCTTATATCTAACACTTGTTTATGCTTTAGAAAATATGACACCACCTATTATTTAAGAATATTTGAAGCAACCTTAATTTTTCACAAATGATAGAAATTTTATATATACCATAGTGATTCTCTACAAATGAAGGGAAGAAAGGGAAAAAAAAGGAGCAAACAAAACATAAAATCTATATCATCAACACGTTTAAACATGTTGCACAATACTATACAAGCAGTCAATACTTTTGTTCAAACATTCTGGGTTTTCAAGGATTTATCCAACCAATTCTAAAACTATGTCATCTACCATGGGCTATCTTTCATAGATATTTGCTAAATAATTCAATTATTATTAATACTATACAGCATTAGAGACCATAAAAGGAAATAGTGTTGGCCCAATCTAGCATGGAACTAATTCATATACTTTATCAACTTATAAAACAAGTTAAAACTTGAATGGTTAATGATAATTTCAAATTAACAATTAAACATGATTAAAAAAATAAAGAAAAAGAGTGGAAAGAATAACAAACTCGACTTATAGTATTTTAGTCAATCCTTTTGGTGCCTACGAAACTATTTAAGTTCCTCGAGTTTTGGATTTTCACTATCTATATTGGTTTGATTTTTTATCACAAAGAATCTCCTTAGAATAAGTGAGATAGTGACCCCCTATACAACTGACAACTTCTGTACACTTGAAACTTAACCTTACTTCTATGAGTACTCCTCCTCTAATTGAGTCAAGGATTTTACTCTTCTCTCAAGAAATTTTATAAAAATATAGTGAGTTTCAATCTATAACAATTTTTCAAATTTAGATGAACAAAATCAAGATCTCAAATACAATTTTTTTTTTATTTTTCTCTCTTATAAGTTCTAGACAATCTTCTATAATCCTTACATGAATTACAGATGTTCTTGCCTTTATAGGTCAAGAAAAGACTCCTCTAACGTTCAAAAAAATTAGTCATTTAAATCCTAACTACTAGGATATTTAGATGTCCAGATCCTTTGCTCCCATCTAAACTCTTGCATTGAAGTACCTCTAGAAAATTTTCCTTATCTTTTTTTTAAACAATTTTTTTGTGGGCTCCTCTATATCCTTATACATACACTTTGCCCTCCATACACACACGTCGTCTAGACATTGGAAAATCAAAATATTACTCTCTTATTTCATTAGCAACATTGTCAAGTGCACTTTTAGAATTTCAAAATTATCTTTAACAAACACCTTTTTCTTTTTTCTGAGAAGATGATGCATTGAGTTGACTTTTAGTTGAAAGACTTCAACACCTACCTAATAACTTCTTTTACTATGGATCCAAAACTCCCAAGAGTAATTTCATATTCCAATTGGAAATTATCAATAGCAATACAATTCTGTGACTAAAAACTCTTTCAATCTATGATAAGTGATGATTAATTTAGTCATCCATTCTTAAGCATTAGGTTTTCCTATGTATAAAATAGGGTTATTCAGAGGTTTCTGATAGTCTCACTTCCCTCTTTTATGATTTTCAAAATATCATAGACCTTTTTTGGCAAAATATTGGGTCCCAATTCTTACATTATCATAGGCAAAATGACTTAATTACTTGCACAACTTATCAGAATTTTGTAATTATTTAGAAAATTTGACTTAAATTAGTTGTAAATATGATTGATTGAATTAACGATAATTTAGAAGTGCAAATAATATCTAAAATGCCATGAGAAAAAGGGCACCAAATTCAAGTGCCTTTTTCTTATTGATGTATGGCATAAAAAGTTGTAGGATCAAGAAGTTACTTCAATTAGAGTAAGAGAAGCAGAGTTTTTTAAACCATATCTGAGGATTCTCACCTTTATTGAAAAGGATTCAAGAGCTCTTTAAACCACATCTCCAAGTTAGTCTAAAAATTTTGTACTGAAAAATATTTGTTCTTTGGTAGCTTATAATGGTAGATTATGCTTAGCTGATTTTTTGTTTCTCGTATGACTTGGGTTGCTAAACTAGTTGTACATTGAATCAGCTTATGTTTTATATATGCTCTATAAAAGTGTGAGAAGCTACAAATATATTGATTTGCTATTGAAAATTATTACTTGTCCTTTATAAGTAACTTCAGTAATAAATATTGTAGGATGGTTAACACTGATATTCATGATGTTGTACTCCATTTTATGGGAAGAAAAGTAAGAGTGTCCAATGTAGATCCTAAGAGTTGCTTCTACATTGACTTACTAAATGAGTTACTAAGAAGGCATTGCATGAAATGCCAAGAAATATTAATCTACTGCTGCATCTAAGGTATGGAATATCTAGAATAGACTACTACCTAGATGTTAATGATGACCAGTCTGCTACTAAAATGTTCAAGCTGCATCAACCTCACCTAATCATCAATGTACAAGTGTTCAATATGGACATCATCCCTCTTGAATAGGGTGATAGCTTCCTAAATAGAAACATAGAAAATGAGCATGAGAATTTAGGAAGTCACAAAAAACTAATAGAGACAAAAATGTTGAAACTTATGACGTAAACTCTAAAATTGATGACTATGGCTATGATTCCAGTTCTAATGACTCATGGAAACATGGTTTGGACAGTAACAATGAAGATGATTTAGTGATAAGCATTGATCAATGTCCCTAAGTGACAATAGTGATGATGATTTTTTTAATTCTAATGACAATGAAAATGGTGATATTCTACCCGATTTCGAATCTGAGCATGAAATAGATCCCATGAGAGAAGTCTTGAAAGCCAAGATGTGGATTTAAAATTCAAGACAAGATAGAGAGTTTAAGAAGGGACAACTCTTCACTAATGCTGATGCTTTTAGAGTAGCATTAAGAGATTATGTGATCCAAATAGATTTTTCCCTAAAAGGATTGAATAATGAAAAAGGTAGATATCCTGCCAAGTGTGGTGTTGATGGATGCAAATGAAGAATTCATGACTCGCCTTTAGATGATTTAATGACATATATGATCAAATAATATGCACCTGAACACACTTGTGCAATGGATAATAACATTTGAGAGGCCGCTTTTGATTAGATGGCCAAGAAGCTTGTTGTTGTGATGAGGCATATCCTAACATTTCTAGAAAAGTGATTGAAACTGAGATGCTGAAATATGGTATTCATGCTAGCAAACAGCAAGTGTATAGGGCAAGAGAAAAGGTTAGGAAAGAAATTGATGACATACATGCATGTTCATAAAGTAAGATGCCAATATATGTTGTTCTTCTATGGGAATGCAATCCTAGAAGCATATGCAAAATTCATTATAATAGACCCAATTTGCTTGTCAAGCCAAAATTTTTTAGAATTTTTATAAGTTTCAAAGGGCGAAAAGAGGGGGTATTTTTAACTAATTGTAGACCCTTTATTGGATTTGATGGTTGCCACCTGAAAGGCAACTTTGGTGGAGTATTACAAACTATTGTGGCATTGGATGCAAATAACTTGATATTTTCCATTACATTTGCTGTGGTTGAATGAATTCGGATCTGGTTCTTTTACTTGTTTCAATAATTCTTTGGATCATTTGATAACAATGTTCGTTTAACTTTCATAAGTTATAGATAGCATGTATGGTGATTGTTTACTGTCACTTCAAATCTCTCATTATTATGTCCACATGTGCCTATTATTTGACTAATTTTCATATGCTATAGAGATTGATTCTTGCTTATGAAGAGTTGACTCCTTCAACCACTGGAAGGTACTATTGTAGATACATTTGTTGCAATTCAAGCTTTAGTTTCCGGAATTGCTACTCTACAGTTTCTTCTGGAAGTTGCTAAGAGTTAGGATGTCATAGGCCACAATGAAGTAACACAGAGCATTAAAGACATAAATTCAGAAGCATAAAGATATTTATTAAGATTCCACTCTCAATTTGGACTAGCATGTATACTCAATCGAGATGAAGTGTGACCATGTCACAAACAATTTTACTGAATATCTCAATGCATAGGTAGGAGATTTAAGAGGAAAACCAATGTCGAAACTTGCTGATGGTTTAAAAAAAAAGTTCATGAAAAAACTGCATAAAAGATATTGGAAGGCCTGTACAAGGACCTCTAATATCACTCCAAACATCACTAAAAACCTGAAGGAAATTGCTCAATAGTCTAGGAGATGCTCACTTCATATAGCAACTGAGGAGTTATTTGAAGTTGATGATATGGATAGATAATACATTGTCAATTTGGCTCGACGGTCATGTGACTGTGGTGCTTTCCAATTGCTAGGATTGCCTTTGCAAGCGTGCTACACTAGGGATAATACACAAAAAATAAAAATTAGAGACTCATTGTGATATAGGCTTCTGAACATAAATGTGTTTTAAGGCATACAATGGCATGATCTATTCAATCCTTCTTGAGAAAGTGATGCTTCCATTAATCAATGTCATTCCAAAAATTGTCTTACCACTACACTTGAGAAAAGCTCCAGGTAGACTAATGATGAATAGAAGAAAAGAATCTGCTGAACCAACACCATCTCAAAAGAAGAGATCCACTACTTTGAGATATGAAAACTGCAATGCTTTTAGCCAAACATGCCAAAGAGCATTTGTGAGGGGAAAGAATTCAGCCATTTCTACTACTCAGCAGGTTCATTAATGTTCTATAATAGTGTAATATTGCTTTGTTCACTATACTTCTGATCATGACATAAAACTTAATGGTAGATTCCTTAAAGAAGAGTAAAACTTGGTAGGGGAATTATAAATATGGGCTTGGCAGGATCTGTTCTCTGGGTAAAATAATGCAAATTGTACATTTAGTTAGCTAAACTTGTTTAGGGATGATCACAACTGTCAAAAAATTAATATCATGGTTTGCAAGATCATGTAGAATGAAGTATGCCTATTGTGATTTCTAGTCAAGGCAGCAATCGAAGCCTAAGAACTCAATCTAGTGCTGTTAATATTCAATTGAATGTACAAGAAAATACATATGCTACTAAGAGAAAAGTTTCTACGAATGAGTTATGCAGTTTTCTAGTCATTATTTCACAAATTATGTATTAATCACCAACTACACTTGTCCTACATCATTTCAAAGAAGAAGGCCCTCAAAGAAAGATTAGACATCTACTACAACTAATAGCCACAGGAGAACTTCGAATGCAACTTCTCAATCAACTCCAATTGTGCCAACTCCTATAGTCAATCCCACTGGCAATTCCCAATTAGAAACTTTTGTGAGTATTAATATTTTAACTAATAATGAGTCTCATAATGTCAGCAGCAACTTTATCTTGAGGTTTTTAGTAGTTAAACTTTGTTATCTTTTTCCCTATTATGCTCCATGCTAAGATATTACAACTGTTTTTTTTAAATGAAAAAAGGACTTCACTACTTTTGTCACTGCTTGTATTGTTGAAACTAAGGGCAGCTTTTGATTTTGTAAATCATCTATGGACTTAGTACCCATAGATGGTGTTTTACACAGCATTTGAATTCCAAACAAGAGTGTACATTCATGCCAGACATATGGTTCTATTTTTTATTTGAAGTTCAATATGCAAGGTGTTATTTTTTCAACTTTCTTTGTGAGGCATTGCTGCTTGTGTCAGTGTTATTGAAAGATTACTATGACAACTCATTTCTAGAATACGATTTTTTGCTATTGTCTCAGTAAGGTTGTAATAGACAAGGTGAAGTATTTCACAATGTAATGCACATTAATTCATAAATATGAATACTTGCATATACTTCAAGTTTGATAGTTCAACAACTAGCAATGTTCCAAATATATGGGACAATATTACATCACCAGCATTCTAGTGCATCAATCTCATTTAGTAGATTTTACAATTTGAATAAAAATATAAATTGTCAAGAATATAAATGGCAATCTAGACCTATTCTTCCCTTTGCAATGCTGAATGTCTTCCTCCACTTTGGCTGGTTACCTTTTCCTCTTGAAGACCTTCATAAGATTGAAAGAATCTACAATTTGTGCATCAAAAGTACAGCTTATATGGATTCCATTTAAGCCCAGAAATTTTAATTGTCACCTTGTGATTATATTGATAATATCTATTTCTAATTGTAAATGATGGATGTGAATTCTATTATCTGAACTGGCCATTTGTATGTGTGTTTGTTGCTGTTGCAGCTGCTCCTCATTTTTCGCTATTAGTTTTAACTTATCAAACACCAAGCACTTTAACTGCACAGAGTTTGATATATAGAGTCCTCTCTTACTACTTCATTTTACTCTTAAAAATACTCTGATGAAATGCCCATTGTATATAGATATTAGAAATGATCAGCAGAAAGAGCCATTGGTTTCTAGGTTCCAAATTGATGTGTAGACCTTGCTTGAGCCATTAGTTCATCTTACGCTCCCTAAACTTTCATTCTTGTTAAATTGTCTAAGTATTTTTAATATGAAATTATCTCACCAATGTAAGACTTGAGGGCATTCGTGGTATCAGGTTGTTTTCTCTCGCTATCTCCTAATTTTTTTTATTGTTTGTCTTTTTGAATTGGGTTGGATTTGATACTAACTACTTACTTTTAGAAAAAGTCTCTGATATTTTGAAAACCTTGGGGAGTGAGACTATTAGAAACCTCAAGAGAGGTTTCTAAAATTATCTCTATAAAAAATCATGTTAAAATCATATTATTTTTAGTTTGAAATGAAAAAAATAGGGAATTGAATAGTAACTAATATTCTAAATTTGAATTTCTATGTCCACTTAATGTTGCCATAGTGGTATTGACCATTGAGATTTTTGTTTTGAAAATTAGATATTTATTAGGCAATTCTATGCAATTTAATTAAAGTACTTAATTTTCTAATGTTACTATTTTAATCCCAATATATTTTGTTTTCTTTTCAAATTGTCCCTTATAGATTTTTTTGGACATTTATACCCCTTTTAGAGTGCACTTGTGTGTTACTTGAGTGGCATTTCGTTGGCTCTAACCCTTAGATTGGACAAAATGAATAAAAAGTTGCATTTTAAAGAGTTGAATAACCTTTTCAGTTAAAAAGTTTAGTCACTAAAGCATGTAATTTTAAATTTTTTGGTGACCTTTGTGTCATTTACTCTTTCATATATTTAAACAGCAAGATATAAAATGGCATAATAGATACTTACCAGCTATTTGGTTGATGGGTTTTCCACCCCTCAATAGGAATAGAAGGTACTTCATAACCATAGATAGTGTTTAGTACACCTCTATAGGTATGTTTCAATCATTATCAAAGACCCAAAAGTGAGGATTGATGATTACTGAATAAATTGATGGATTCAGCCCATAATCAAATTTCTAGCTAAATAATGAAAAAAAAGAAAGAAAGGCAGCCTTCGCACAAGCTTCCAGAGGTCCAGAACCTCCCATTCTTTCATCCTTTTCCTCGTCTTTTCTTTCTCTCATCCATTCTTACTGCCAACATCTATACATTTTCAGTTAAAAAGTTTAGTCACTAAAGCATGTAATTTTAAATTTTTTGGTGACCTTTGTGTCATTTACTCTTTCATATATTTAAGCAGCAAGATATAAAATGGCATAATAGATACTTACCAGCTATTTGGTTAATGGGTTTTCCACCCCTCAATAGAAATAGAAGGTACTTCATAACCATAGATAGTGTTTAGTACACCTCTATAGATATGTTTCAATCATTATCAAAGACCCAAAAATGTGGATTGATGATTACTGAATAAATTGATGGATTCAGCCCATAATCAAATTTCTAGCTAAATAATGAAAAAAAAGAAAGAAGAAAGGCAGCCTTCGCACAAGCTTCCAGAGGTCCAGAACCTCCCATTCTTTCATCCCTTTCCTCGTCTTTTCTTTCTCTCATCCATTCTTACTGCCAGCATCTATACATTTTCTTTTTCCTTTAACACTCCCCTTTCCTATAACAGCAAATCGTGGTTGTGATGGTGACAACAATAGTGGTGATATAGTGTCAACAGTGGCGGATATGGTTGATTTGATAATTTTTTCTTTTTTTTTGTGATTTCAATAGCATTTCATGTAGATTTATATAACCCTTAAAATTCTAATAGGGTTTTAATGTGTAATTTTCCAATTTGTAGGTGAAAATAGTAGATCAAACATGAACTTTGTTTTAATTTCCTAATCTTGAATGTATTGGCAATAGGGTTGTTCATGTTAGGTCAATTTTGGTTGTGCAAATGTAGATGATTGATTTGATATAATTATTTATCAATATGGGTTTAATTTGGTTGGAGGCATAGTGGTGCCGCCACTTTTAATAGCGGTCATATTTGAAGGTTTTCTAGAACAAAGAGAGGGGAAAGCGTAAAAAAAAGTCATTGAAAATCAATTCTTGATAAATCAGAAGGGTTTACCACAAAAACCCCCATAAGGCATAGCTATTTTTGTACTTTATTCCCTAACGTTATATTTTTCTCACTTTATCCCCTAAATCATTAGTCAACCTTAACAATGAGTAATGGTAATGTCAAAAAGACTCTTAAAAGTAAACTACAGTATGTGAGGACATGAAAATTTTCTTATTTTCTAGTCATTATTTTATTTTTCCTTGCATACATTTTCTATACTTTCCTTTATTATATTAATTTTCTAGATATTTTTTATAGGGGAGTCAAGTTTTTAAATCATTCTTCTAGTATAAATTAGTTCATGTGACGTTAGTAGTGTATATTGAACATGGGACCCGCTAGTGCATTAAGTGCGATAAATTTTGACGACTAGGTGAAATTTTGTATAAAGAGATATTATTTTACAAGGTACTAGGAGATAATTAGAAATTAGTTAGATAGATTAACCATTGAAAGACAAGAGGATGAGATTAAACTTTAGGAAAGCCATGTGTCATGAAACTATTAGAAGTTGGATTTTGACCAAGATATCTTAACTTTCCTAAAAATCAAATTTTGACCAAAATTCCTTCATTTCTTTGTCTTGCTTGGCCGAATTTCTTGAGGGAGAGAAAGGGAGAGAACGTCATCTTGTCTTTCAATTTCTTGCTAAAATCTTGAGTTCCAACCATCGAAGTTGCAAATTACTCCATATAAAGTGCTAACTAAGGAAGGGTAGAGGTGTTGGTGGAGTGATTTTGGAGGGAAAGGCACTAAGCTACTATCTTTCTTATGGTTCTAAGGTAACTTGCCAAGAAATCCCTCTTTACTTTTAATTATTGCATATTAGTGGTTTAGGGGTGTTAAATGTATAGTTTTGTGAGAAATTTCATGATTGGAAGTGGTGATATGTAGATTTTCAGTTTTATTGGAGAATTTTCTGCCCATAGATGAAGCTTAAAGGTTAGCCATGATTTACTAGTTGTGACATGTGAAAAATCTAGTGTTTCTGTGCTAGTTTACTTTGCCTAAAGAAATTTCCACCTTGGGTGCATAAATTTTAGCTTAGGATTTCTAATTTGGCTTGATTATGGTTGGTTTTGGAGCTCTTATTTGGTTATATTTGAAGGGTGTTGTGGCCCTAATTAAGTGTATTCAATAGTTTATGTTTTGTGGTTGCAATTATGGTTGAATTGAGAGGAGATTTGATGTTGATTGTAGGATGGAAAAGTAAGGAAATTGAGAGGAAGTGCTGTCCAATTTTGGGGCTACTCGATTCCTTCGAGTTTGGGTTAATTTTGGGTAGAAATGAAGAGCTTTAGGGTCGTCTATGTCTTTAGAACCAACTGTTATCTTTTCACTCCGAAGCCACATTTATGCTTTGCATTAGTGGTTCATTTAGATAGGCTTATGACTCGTAATCGAGTCTCAATTTTGGATGTGGGAACCATAATTGTTTTGTCTTGGTTGTTCTTAGGACATGCCGGTGATCAAGGGCGCATTTCGGGAGGAAACTTGTAAAGTTATTTTACTTGACTGGTGAGTGTACCACTCGCATGAATTGTTGCTTAACTGGTTTACTTGTACATGCAAATTGTGACTTCTATTTATTCTGGACGAAACGCGGGTGTACTTTATCACACTCGTTTCTCTCGCCTGTTTGACTGGTTGTTGTATACATTTGAATCTGTTACTTATATATGATTTGATGTCGTTTGGAGGCTTGTATCCAACGACCTTATTGTGACTTCTGAACTCAAACCCTGTGGCTAGTTAATCGAGTCGAACCAGCAAGGGCCTGGTCGATTAGGTAACGAACCCTGAGTCTTCTGTTTTGTTGAGTGGAGTGTTATCTTCTCGACTAACCGGTATACTCGAGTATTACCCCCTCTGTTTCTGTGAGGTGTTCGGGCCCGATAAGGGGTATGTTTGGTGGATGGAAATTGGTGTAAAGTGGAGTCTACGGTCATGGTCGTTTCTTCAAACATTGACGGAGGGTCAACGGGTTTGAATCAAGTAATGCAAAAGGGGATATTGGCACTTGAGAGCCATCTGTATCCTTTTATTTCCTGTTTAATTGTGATGTTCCTTTCTATCTATTTGATGTCTCTATTCGATTGATTTCAAGTGTACTTCCGTGATACCTAATTGGTTGACCTGTTGGTATCTCATTAAGCGAAAACTCACCTCCGTTACCTTTATTTTCCTTACAGAGAACAATATTTTGAAATTCATGATTTTTGGAAGAAAGAGTCGAGTTAGTATAGATATTCTTTTGTTAAACTCCTCTGTAATAGAAAACCCTAGTTGTATTTTGATCCAATTTAATATTTCGGCTTGTAATGACTCCAATGTATATTTTTATGCAAGCTTATGGTTTGGTAATCGTGTTTTCTGTTTAGTAGTCCTGACGAGAGTTGGGCAGGTAATTCGCTAACTCTTAGGGTACGTTCTAGGGGAAGGTGGGGCTGTCATACAGTAAATCACCTTAAGATATAGTTTGTTTTGTGCTTTATTCCTTAACATATTTTTCTCAATTTGTTTGTTTATTATTGAAATCACTAGTGAATTTCAATATTTGATAATACCTGAGACAATTAATATATAAAAAAATCAATATTCCTAACTTAATAATAAAAAAAGTTAATTTTTACATATATGGTCCTAGTTACATTCATTCCATCATTACACTTTTTTCTCGATTAAAGAGAATATGTTTGTAATTTGACATAATAATGGCAAAAAGAAACAAGAATTGTTCTTGAAAAATTAAAATTTGGAAATATTTTTAAAAGTTTAATATAACCAGGATATTGTCGGTGTCTCTTTGCAAATGTACATATGACTAAACTTTTCTTTTAGTAGCTAGATCTTTATATATATATATATATATATATATATATATTTCTTTTGTTAGTAATACTAAAACAATGAGAGAAACATGTTTCCTAATTATCTTTTTGTTGTTTCAATTACCTTTTTATTTCACAAACATTAAATTATAAAAAAAGCTATTATTCTAAAAATCCATAAATAATCTTCAATCCAAACAAATCTAATCTACAGATGTTTGATAATATTTTCATAGTTTAATTTTGGCACTAATAAATTTCTCCCTTATCATTTGAGATAAGCAGGATATTTTCCTCTATCTAAAAAAGTAATTATGGATAAAATTTAACAAGACATATGTCCATAAATATATAATAATTTTTATCATTATGTTAGGGATACTGATTTTTAAACATTATTTATCTTGAATGGAACAAAATATTGGAGTTGACTAATGGTTTTAGAGACAAATGAACAAATTAAGAGAAAAATAATATTAGAAGGTAAAGTGCAAAATATGCTATACCTAAGGGATTTACTGCAATTAACCCATAGGAGTATCAATATCTTTTTGACATTTCCATTACATGAAGTTAAGTTGATTAACGGTTTAAGAGGTAAAGTAAGAAAAAATAACATTAGGAGATAAAGTGTAAAACTAGTTAAATCTTGGGAGAGTTTTTGTAAGGGATAATTTAAGAAATCTCTCTTGAGGTTTTTGACAATTAGAGAGATCTCCTCTCAAGTTTTATAAATTACATCTATCTCCCTTACATTTAGTGTTCATGTAACAATATAGGCCCAAAAAGTTAAAATTTTTCTCAAAAATACTAAACTACCCTTTTTGTATAATAACAAAACAAAAAGTACTCTATCAATCACTTTCTTCTACATTTGCACCAAACCAATAATACTATCAACCCAAGCAATTCCGTCAACATAGTCATAAAATTGCTTCTTACAACCTACATGTTAAACTGCATTCAACACTGAAAAAATCATTCACTTCTTTAGCAAAATTCGATGGGTCTTATGAAATGGTCAAAATTATAATAAGCTGCCTACGTTGTAGACACCAAAATTTAAATGTTTATTTAATTCAATTTTAACTTTATTCTTTTATTTTTATTTTATTTTATTTTTATTTTATTATTATTCATTCTTGTTTTCAGTTTTATTATTTTATTTTAAGTGATTTAAGTTTGCAAAATAGTAATTAGTGCTTGTTTTTATTTTGGTACATTAAGGTTCATCATTTTCTTTTTAAAACATTTTGTTGCACTAAATTTCAGAAAAAGAAAATTCTCAATAAAAATCCATTTTTATCTTTTTCAAACTCAGTTTTTTCTAAATAAAATGACATTTTTGTAAGGTACTTAAAAATTAGCATTTTATTTATCATTAATTGGTTTTGAAAAGAAAAAAAATACAAAATAAAAAATATGTGTGACATACATACAATAGGGCCAAGTGGGGTGCATGCCAAAAGGGACAAGTGTCCCTATTTTTCTTTGGACACCACAACAAAGGGAGAGGAGTAGGTGACAAGACACTTGGAAGCTTAGGAAAATTTGAAGAAAAAACAAACAAAAGAAAAGAAAAAAGGTGGCGGCGAGGAAAAAAGGAAGGAAACCTAGCAAGAAAGGGCCACGGGGAAACTAGACAAAAAAAAGGCAAGAAAGAAACAAGAGAAAGGGGAGCTGAGTGAGAGGAAAAAGCAAGGAAAAAGGAAAACCATGGGAAGAGAGAGAGCTGAAGAACAGAGGCAAGAAAGAAAAGGCTACGGGAAAAAGAAGGGGAACCTGGGAAAATTGGGAGGAACTTCAGGGAAGACAAATTGAGCGAGAGAGAAAAGGGGAAAGAAACTGGGAAAAGAGTTTTCTGGGCAAAGAAACCAAGCAAGAAAAAGGCTGCGGAGGAGAAAGGGTTGGAAACAAGTAGCAAGAGAAAGCCAAAGAACGGAGAAGGAGCTGGAGTTGCCATCGTTCGTTGGATCTAGTCACCATCACCGTTGGTAGAACTTTGGAAAAACAACGTAAAGGTTCATCCTTTCTTTCCTATGTTTGATGACTGTTAATAACTTCTGTTCTTTTTGGTAGAACTTGTTTGCTTTTCTTCTTGTTTTGAAGAAGATTCTACTATCTTTATGAGGTTTTTGTGTTGATCATGGTTTCATTTCTGTCACGGTATGATGGGTTCGGTTGGGTTGATGCAAGTTTTGGGTTGGCTATGGTGGATTTCCCTCATGTATGTCAAACATCTGATTATGCAACTAAAACTTGTTTGAAAAGTGCCCAAATGAAAATCTGGAACCAAAAGACTGAACCTCATGCGTTTTTCTATGTGAGTTCAAGAGGAATCCTGGCCAGTTCAAAGCTAACCAGGACTTGTGCGATTACCAGTTGGGGAGGGGGAAGGACAACAAGGAATTTTGGAGTTGATTCTTGCTGTCTTTTGTGTCGGATATTGGTTTAGTATGTATCTGCCATGTCAAGTTGATGAAAACTCAAAGCTTCAGAGGTTGCAGAAGCTTTCTTTTGGTTGCAGGAAGAAGAAAGTTTCCAGCTTTGCATGCTCTTTATTCTAAACTTTTTTGTGCATAAATCCAAGGGTTTTATGCTAAAAAGTGGAAAGAATGCTTGGTGGTCCTTTCTTTATATTCAGCCTCTTCGTGGGATCTCTATTTCTTTCATTATTAATTGTTCTCACTCCTCAATCCTTAAAAAGCTTTGCAATGCAAAACTGTTGATATAGTTTACCGTGGAACTACTTTTCTTGAAGACAATTAAAGGCTTCAAGAATGTCTACCCTTTCTGCTAATGTTTCTTAAAATGGTGCTATCAAGAATGTTGATTCGTCGAGTAGTGTTTTTGAACTAGAAGAGTCTATTTTCTCCAAATTGCCAAATAGGCCTAAGAATCTGAATATAGATAGATAGCAAACCATGCGCTAGTTCTTATGCACTGCTTTCCCTTGCCTGTTTCTATTGTTTCATGGGTTCACTTCGTTTCATGCCTTTCTTTGACTAACCTGTTGGATGTTGAGATTCTCTTTGACAAATATGAGTCGTGCCCAGAATGCATGCAGCAAAAGTTTGCTGGTTTGCATTTGCATTCACTGATGTGTTTTCCTATTTCTTCTTTGATTACTTGCATGTCCACGTTTCTGCCTTCCTTGTTCTACTGGCTCGCATTTGTTTGCATTGAAGCTTATCATTGGGTTGATGACTGTTTCATCATGTTGGTTTCCAGTTCTCCAAGTGTATGAAGCAAAAATTCGTTGTTTTTTCATTTTGCTCACTTGCTGTTTTTATGCTCGCTTGATAGTGTTGTTTCTTGCCCTCACTTTCCTCTCCCTGTGAGCAAATTACCTTGAGTTTATAAAGCCAAAACTTGGTCAAAAGTTGGGGGGAAGCTTCCTGGCTTGTTGCAGCAGTAGACATTGTCCTACAATGTTGAAACGTTAGCTGCTCCAAGTTCAGGTCATTTTGCTAGATTTTATGTCCAAAGGTCTTGTTGGATCTTTCCTCTTCCCCCTTTGTCCCAAGTTCTTACATTCTGTCATTGAATAAGTTAGGATTTGATTGAATTATTTTTGCATGAATGTATCTCGGCCGAATAAGGAAGATGCTGCAATTGTAAAATTGCAGAAGGAAAGAAAGCTTCAGTTGCAGAAAGCCTTCGATGTTTGCATGAAAATATTTTCAAAAATTGCACTTTGCCCCCTGTTTTTCAAATGATGTTACTATGGCCCAGAAAATTGGAAAATTTAATCAATTTTGTCCCTTAAAATGTTAACTTTGTTTGACATGCTTCAATGTGATTTTTGGACAAATTATTCATGAGTTTTGGGATGATATTTGAAGGTTTAAAAATTTTTGATAGATTTCTAGTTTTGGTTTGGATTTTCGTGAAATAATTAAGAAATTTAGGTAATATGTTTAATTTGGGGTTTGATGAGAAGGTTTTCATTTATTTTGTGAATTCTAGCATTTTAGTTTTGGGTAGGTTTCATCTTAAGTCCTTAACTTTATTTTATTTTAATTTAGACCCTTAATATTTGTAATAATAATGATTTGACCCCTCAAACTTCTTTAATTCTTTCAATTGGGTCCTCACTTGTTTTAATTTGTTGAATAGGGATCGTTTACTTTCATTTGGATGATTTATTTGATTCAATTTTGTGTTTATTTCTATTTCTTGTGATTATTTGTTAATTAAAGTGATGCCTTGACCTTTTTCTATTGTTTTGGAGGGTAAATAAGAAAATTTTCATCCCATTAGGTTATTAATTCAAGGGAGGTACATTCTACTCATTTATTTTGATTTTATTTAATCCTATGTGCTCCTATGTGATTTTATGTGTGTAAATTGCATGATCCTTGAATGTTTTTATTTTATTTCATTTATTTATTTATTTAGTCACTTTATTTGTTTTAATTTTGTGTATTTATTTTAATTTAATTTTTGATTATTTGAAAGGTATTTAAATGCCAAATTATAATAGTTAGGGGGTTCAAGATATGTATTTAGATAAAATATGTAATAGTCAGGTATTTATTTTATTTATTTATTTACTTTATTCCTTCCCCATTTAGATTGTAGTTAGGGCCCCAAATGTAATAGTTAGGGTTTTATTTGCTTTGTATGTTTTGCATGCTTATGTGTTTACGTGTTATTCGCTTTCTTAGGGTCTTGCATCTAGATATTATACTTATATGTTATGTGCTATATGTGATTTATGTGTTTATTTGCTTTATTATGTTTTACATGATTTATTTGATTATAATAAGTGCAAGACGTCACCACACTAATCCAACGCTAGTTGTGACCCTTTTTTTTTATTTCTCGCTAGTCCAACGCTAGTGAGAACTTATAGACATGGGTTAGTTCAACGCTAGACCCTTGGGGACCATCCACGCACTAAAACATGTTTGTGTGACAAATCATTATATTTCATGCATTTTTTCTATTTTTAGGATCATTACCATTTTGCATGATATTTCCCCCTATATGTATATCCCTTATCCCATATTTTTCATATATATATATATATATATATATATATCTCTTATCCCTATGTGTGAGACATGACATTAGACTTGCATTTCATTTAAGAAAATTAGAACTAACTTAGATCATTTGTTTGACTAGATAGGAGAATACCCCTCGAATATGGGATATGGACGAGTGTGATTTTTCTAACCTTAGCACGCTTGTATTCCTTCTATGAAAGGAAAAATTGAATCACGACCTTTAGCCCCCGCACTCGTTATGATGCATTCTTTTAGGTCATGTATATTTGTATAATTATTATTTTCTTTTCTTTTATTTTTCTTCGGGTCTCGTATTTTTGCATATTCGTGATCTCTTCAAAGAGTCAAATTGGGCATCATAATTAATGCGATTTGCACCAAATAAAATTCGAAGAGACATATTGACCCCCCAATATCCTCTTAGATTTAGGTGTTGCATCCATATAGTGACATTCAAATATGATAAATTTTTAGGTTAAAATAAGAAAATTTTTTATTAAATCACGCAACTAACCTTGGTTAGGTTGAAGGGGTGTCTTGGATTTTAACCTTGTCTTCCCTTTTTTCAAATGTGACTCCCGACCCTTTTTCTCTTGATTTTCACAGACTTGGAGTCGTTTAAAAACGGGTTTTTCTTTTTTTATTTAAAATTCATTTTTAGATGATTTGATACACTTTAACTCAATACCAAATGGCGACTCCTATTTTTTTCATTAAAATCCTTTTTATACTATTATTTTTGGGTCAAAATCGTCACACTTTAAAATCCCATTTAGGCCCATTTTCTTTATAATTTTTCTAAAAATAAAAAAGAATAAAAAACAAAAAAACCCTCTGTGATAAGTCCAATACACAAAAAAGCCCCCTATGGTTTCAAAATATACAATACGACATCTCATACTTTGAACTAAATTGTAAAGGTGACGGAATCCATAAAACTTAACGGAAATGACTTATTGGAATCTAAAAAAAAAAATTTATACCTAATTTTTATCAAATATACCTATTCTACCCCTTAACCCTCAATTCTCTCTATTTAGAGAATAAAACAAATGATTTTTTTGAGCTGTCTTTTACTTAATTATATCAGGACATTTTGGTCATTTCGTCTATTTCCGTTAAATTTAACGGATTCTATTATCTTTATAGTTTTGTTCAAAGTATGAGGGGTCGTGTTGTATATTTTGAAACCATAGGGGACTTTTCTGTGTATTAGATTTACCACAAAGGGGTTTTTTTTGTTTTTTACCCAATCAAAAACTCTTTTTCACTCAAAATAAATCAAAACTCATTTTTTCAATAAAAAATCAATCAAAAATTCCTTTTTATAAACTCCAAAATTTTATTTTTCATTTGAAAATGGGGCGCGACATACGTTTTGCATAAGTTTCAGCTTAGGATGCCAAGATTTAGTTTCACACAAAATTTTGAACAAGAGCCATATTGTAAACATCAAAGAAATCATTAAGGGACTTTTCCTGGGTTTTGATGGAATTAATTAGGTTTAAAAGAATAAAGCCATTCTTATGACTACTTAGATCTTCAAGAAATTCATTTTGTTAAGAACCAAAATTCCATTCGCAACCAATCATACCCCAAATTTCAAATCCATTGCTAGAGATATCAAAACAAAATAATCTAGCTTACAACCAAATCTGTGACAGCCCTACCTTCTCCTAAGGCGAATCAAAGGGTTTGGCGGACCGTCCGCCCAACTCTCGCCAGGACTGCGGAAACAAATCACACAAAACCTAGAGTTCGCGCGAGAAATTTTCTTTTCCTTGCTCAAACGCCACGCTCGTCCGATCGTCCAATGGTTACAAGTAGCATCTCAACAAATACACTTAATGTACATGATTAAACACTTATAAACATATATAGAAAACTTTACAAATCAAAACGTGATACTTGATTAAAAGCAATTAGGGTTTTGATTACAAAAGAGCATAACAAAAGAACATTTACACTAACTCGACTCTTTCTTCAAAATCAAGGTTCAAAAGTGTTGTTTCCTGTAAGGAAAACAAAGATAACGGGAAGGGGGTGAGTTTACGCTCAATGAGGTACCAAAAGTACAAGTAGTCATGAATCATGGCATTTCACTTTTCAATTATGCAATTATACACACCAGATAGGGAAATAAATAAACACTTCATGTGGAAAGAATACAGGTGGCTCTCAGGAGCCAAAGTTCTCATTGCTTCACCGGAGCTTGATCAAATAGTAGTTGACACTCCGTCAACTTTCAAATTAAGTAACCCGTCCAGTAGAGCACCACTTTAACGCCGATTCCGTCCACCCAACAATCCCCTACCGGGCCCGAACACCTCAACAGTAACAGTGGTTGGTAATACTCGAGTATACCGGAAATCCAGAGTCTTCAATACCCAGAGATTTCCTAGAAGTGGACTACCATGGTTCGTTATCTAATCGATCAGGCCCTTGTCGGCTCGACTCGAGTAACTAGCCCCCGGTCTTGAATTCAAAGGTCATAGAATGGTCGTTGGACTTAACCCTCCAAACGACATTAACAAATACAGATAACAGATACAGAGAACAAATACAGATTTATACAGTATACAGGAACCAGAATAAACAGATGAGAGAAACGAGTGTGATAAAGTACACCCTCGCTTCATGCAAAGTATACAGAAGTCTCAAATAATCAGGTTGCAAATGGCAAGTACAGATCAATCAGATAAGCACCAATTTAAGGGAGTGGTACAGTCACCAATTTAAACAACAACTTCAAATGTTTCCTCTCGAAGTACTTGGATCACCGGCACGTCCTAAACCACCAAGGTAAAACAATTGAGACTCGATTACGAGTCGTATGCCTAACCAAGTAAATTACCAAAGCAATACAAAAGTATAGTTTTGCAGCGAAAAAGTAGTAGTTGGTCCTAAAGACATGAACGATCCAAAAACCCTTCGTTTCTACCCAAAACCATGTCTACAATGATCTACTAACTCCAAACTTAAGGTGCAAAATGAAAGTAAGAATAATTTGAGGAAAACAGGATTTTTCAGTTTTGCACACCATCGCTTGAAAAATCATATCTCACGATTCTTAAGTCCAAAATTGATAAAATTTATATCGTCGGAAATAGACTCAAAGGGGTATAATTTCTCAGAAGACACATTTATGAGATTCAGATCAAAAGTCAGTCAAATTCGAGCCTCAAGTCACAGCTTCATCCAGTAAAAGACAGAACAGGTACGTAATTTCAGTCAACTTTGGAAAATCCCCATAATTCGTACAAATAGAAACAGGGTCTGAAATTTTCATGGTTTATAGATCTATGAATCTAGTTTGAAACGCAACAAACGGAACTCAATTCCGATATTGCTACAACCAGATATAGCAAATTTGCCAAAACTGCTCAAGGATTCCTGCGAAAATTTTGACAGCACTTCCCTTGTTTTTCCTTTACTTTTCCAACCTAATCAACACCCAACTCTCATCTCATTTCAGCCACACCTTCACATTCAAATCATAAACCATTTAACACACTACATTAGGGTCACAATACCCTTCAATTACAACCAATTATAAGCTCAATAACTATCCATAAGAAAGCCCCAATTCGAAACCCTAAAACTGAAATTTTCCGCAATTTACATACAAGAGCTCTAATTTACACAATATTAAACCATCAATCCAAGTCTAGCCAATACTTATCATATAAAACAGAAAAATTCCCAATAAAATCAGAAATTTATCCAACTCCCAATCAATCCATAAAATCATCCATTAATCATGCTATTAAGCCATCATAGGCCAGTAATTTACCATTAGTAGGAACAAAAGTTGAGTTTCCAAGCAAAATACCTTAATCCTCAAGAAAGGTTGCAACTTAGGGCTTTCTCTTCCAAAATAACTCCACCAACACCTTCAAGCTTCCTTAGCAAATCACTTTTATGGAGGAATTCAAGATTTAATCGGTTGGATTTCAAGATTTGAGCTAGAAATGGAAGAAAAGTTGAAGCTCACTCTCTTCTTTTCTCTTGAAGAAATTCGGCCAAAGGAAGGAGAAAATGAGGATGATTTTTGGTCAAAATTGCTATTTAGTAAAGGTAAGAAAGTTAGGCAAGTCTTCCTCCAATCGGAACGCGACACGTGGCGTCTTTTAGGTTTTAAGCTTATCTTCTTTCTTCCAATGGTTAATCTATCTAGCTAACCTCTAATTATCTCCTAGCACCTTGTAATTTAATCCCTTTATGCATAACTTAACCTAATTGGCCGAATTTCTCTCACTTAGCACACTAGCGGGTCCCACGTCCACTATTCACTCCGAAAATCTCATAAACTGACTTATGCTAGAAAAATATTTTTAAAACCCTATTTACTCATAAAAATGTCTAGAAAATTTATAGAATAAAGAAAATATGGAAAACGGGTGCAAAGAAATAAAATAATGCCTAGAAATAAAGAAAATTTTCGGGTTCTCACAAAATCTCCAAAAATATTAACATCTTAAATATAGAGCAACTCCATTTCTATAGGAAAACCAAAATTAATTTTAAGGGAAGACAAGAAGAATTAAAAATACCCATGCATACATGCAATAGAGTTAGAGGGATCAGTTGTAGAATGGTTGGCAGTGCATTGTTAATGTGAATTGAGAGAGAGAGAGAGAGATGGTTATAGGAGAAAAGATGAAAGAGAGAGAGAGAGAGAGAGAGAGAGAGAGATTAGATAGATAAGAATAGAGTGAGATTAAGGGAGAGAGAATGGATGGTTCTTGGTTTTGAGTCAAAGAGATAGGGTTTCCGTTTTTTAAATTTTCATGTGTATATATCTCATTGCATTATATTGTAAATCATCTATTAGGTGCAGATCATTATAATCATATTTTTGTGTCAAGGGAGGTTAATGCAATTTTTAAAATTTGAGCAAGTTAAGTGAAATTGTTATAAACCTTAGGGGAGGTTTCTAAAATTATCTCTTTTTGTGATTAACCTTAACCATAATGCCAAACAACGGACAAGATTTTGCTAATACCTATTACTATTGAGAAATTTTTGATAGTCATTATCATTATCATTCCTTAGTAGATACTAACAGGTGGTTAGTTCCACTCAAAAAAAATATAATGGGATTACTAAAGGTATGTTTGATAAAATTAAAATCTAAAGACTAAAGTTTGAAATATTTAGTCTCAATCTGTTAAGTTACTAATTGTTAAGTACTAATATGGCTAAATATCAACGGATAATAATTCAAGAACAATTTCATTGATAACTATACTACCTCTTTTACGAGAGCTAGGGTTTAGGCGCCTCTCTTCATTGTTGCGGAGGTACCTCAATCTATGGCTGCTACTTGGCCGCCAAACCCTGGCCATGGAGAACTACCCCGCCTCTCCAAGTCGTTCGCGGACATTGTAGCGGGCAGTGACCTCTCTGCGGGAACAGATATTAGGACTTTGGGTTTCCATAGGGGGGAACCAGCGCTGGTTCTGTCTCGGCAAGAGCTATTGGGGCTGGCTAAACCCTACAAGAACGCATTAGTGGGGAGATTCGCATTCAACAAGCCAGCTATGGAGATCGTTTGACGATTCTTTGTGACGTTGGGGCTAAAGGGATCGTGTTTGGTGGGATTGATGGATGCTAAACATGTGCTGATACGACCAGAGCTTGAGGAAGATTACATTAGATTGTTTGTTAGACGCATATGGTTTATCCAAAACTCTCCCATGCAAATCTCTAAGTGGACAATTGACTTTAAGGTTGGCCAGGATTGTACCATAGCCCCCATCTGGGTGAACCTGCCGGGATTTCCTCTTCCTTTCTTTGACAGGAAATTGCTGCTAAAAATTAGCTCGTTGATAGGGAGGCCACTGCAGGTGGATGCGGCAACATTGAGCATGAAGAGACCATCTGTAGCGGCTCCTAATTGAGGTTGATGTGGCAAAGCCCCAATAAAGAGGCTTTGGCTAGGAGATGACCAGCATGGGCAATGGCAGAAGGTGGTGTTCGAAAGTTGGCCTGCTTTCTGTGGGCATTGCGAGAGAATGGGTCATGGGGAGCAGGAGTGCTTTCGCCTTCACCCAGAACGTAAACCTGTCCGAAGGGAGATTGGAATTCCCAGCCAAGCCGACATACCAAAGGTGCACAAGGAGAAAGCATCTGCAACTTTTTCCAACGAGCAGGAATGACCCATGGTGGTGGCAGAACAGTGAGGTGCGGAGTTGGGTTTGGAGCTTCAGGATGGGCTTCAGCAGGGTGGGACAGCTGGACAAGCTTGCCACAAGGACGACACGCAGGACCTGCCTGTTGCACATGTTGCCCAGCAAGACCTACCCACGGTGGTGGCAGCAGTTTCGACTGGGCTTCATGTCAGTGAGGAAGATGGGCAACGGGATGGGCACCGGGGGAGGGGTTTGGACTTGGCGGTGGTTCTGACTGCAGGTGAGGGAGACAACGTCGCAGCAGGGGTGGAGGGCAGCCAACCGGGGAAAGATGGTGTGGTGGTACTGGGTAACTCCTTTGCGGTTCTTGGGCCCATAGAGGACGGGCTGAAGCTGCCATCCCCTCGAGCATCGAAGGGAGGGGGTAGCTCAGTAGGAGTCCCATCTCTCTTGGAGTCGCCGCGGGCGCCGCCTTTGCGGCGGTCACGCTCAGTGGACAGGCAACTCCATGAGTGCTGCTCGGTCCTTGCCTTGAAGCAGTTTAAGAAGGCTTTGGATCACAGACTGAAAGAATCTCCTCTTCTGGATGCGCAGGTGCCTCAGGGAGCTGTGATGGATGCTTGTGATGCGGCGCTGCTAAACAACCTATCCAGAAAAATGGGACGACCCGTAAACTACAACAAGAAGTTGGAGCTATTTTTCTCTCAAGCTAAGTCTTCTATCTTACCTAATGATAAGTCGTATTAATATTCTTGTTTGGAATGTACGGGGTATCTCTCATAAGGATTCTAAAAAATATCTGCATAAGCTATGTGCGGATAATCACATAAGATTACTAGTTTTGATTGAGCCTATGACGGATGTTTCGCAATTACCTTCAATTTGTTGTCTGTTGCACTTTTCAAAGGCTAGTTCAGTTTTGGAAGCTAAAATGTGGATTTTGTGGCAGGATGAGCTGGTGGCCCAGCTCCGTGAAGTAGGGGATCAACTGGCTAACATGGAGATAAGTTGGGGGGGATTTACCTTCCTTTTCTTGGCAGTATATGCTAAATGCACACGAGTAGGGAGACGGGATTTATGGAAGGCGATGGAGTCAATCCATGGTAATGATGAGGGCCCCTGGATGGTGGCGGGTGACTTCAATGTCATTTCGAATGCCCAGGAGCGATCTGGGAGGGCACCTCCCAATCCCCGTAACATGGAGGAATTTAACGACGCAATTTTCAATTGTGGCCTAGCGGAGGTGGATTTCGATGGTTCGGCCTTCACTTGGACAAATAGGGCACTTTGGCAGCGTTTGGACAAAGCTTTATCCAGGAACAGGCATCGATCTTATGTTCAGAACAGTATCGAATAATTGGTTTTCGATTTTAATCAATGGGTCGCCAGGAGAGTACTTTAGGGCCTCTAGAGGAGTTTGGCAGGGGGATCCCCTCTCCCCGGCATTGTTCTTACTGGTGTCAAAGTTCTTGGGGAGAGGGCTGCAGCATCTCTTTGAGCAAAACGAGAATAGGTATTATGTTTCAGCTGGTTCTTGGGTCCCGTATCTTGCATTTGCCGACGATATGCTGGTCCTTGAGGATTGTTTGGATTCATTGGTAGTGTTCTTTGCGTGTTATCAAGCTTATTCTGGGCAGCGGATAAATGGGGGTAAAAGCTCTTTTATTCTCTACAACAGAGCGTCGGAGGATACTGTTGCCTTGGTGCAGGAGAAGTTGCAGTTTCAGCAGCAAGCGCTCCCATTCGTATATTTAGGAGCCCCTGTATCTAGAGGTAGAGTGACATGCATACTTTTTGACCCAATTTTGGCAAAGATGCAAAGCCGTTTATCTCATTGGAGCTCCCGGCTGCTCTCGGCAAGGGGTAAGCTCGTTCTGCTTCGACATGTTCTCTCATCCATTCCAATGTATCTGCTACAGGTCCTTCAACCTCCGCGAGCGATTTTCCAGAGGCTGGATAGAATATGCAATGCCTTCTTGTGAGATAAAATGGATGGTTTGAAGGGTATCCATTGGACCTCATGGGATAAGACTTGCTTCCCAACATCAGAGGATGGCTTGGGAGTGCGATCTTTCGGGGACATGAGTGCGGCCTTTGCGTGCAAACTGTGGTGGCAGTTACGCCAAAATAGATCACGATGGACAGAATTCATGCGTGTGAAGTACATCAAGAGAGAACACCCATCTACGGTGCAAGTGAACCGGCCCACAGGGATCTGGCGGCGGCTACAGCAGGTCCGCGATTTTATGGAGTCGAGGATTCGATGGTGCTTGGGTAAAGGGTTTGTCGACTTTTGGTATAACAGGTGGCTATTGGAGATGCCCTTGGCTGAGAAAGTAGGTGTGATTGATCCATCGCACATGCTAGCAGCATGTGAGTTCTATGGGGAGAGGGGATAGAACACTGGGTTGCTCCAGGCCTGGTTACCAATAGGTTTGATTCGCCAGGTCCAGGAGGTTTCCTTGTATCCGGATTAGGAGGATGAAATGGTGTGGGAAGGGTCTTCATCGGGAGTTTTCTCAATCAAAGACGGGTGGGAGGCCCTGTGGCAGAAAAGAAATCTTTCTTTGGCTGATAGGTTCATATGGAATAGAGTCTTGCTGCTCAAAATCTCCTTCCTAGTGTGGAAAGTGTTGCGTAACATGGTATCGATGGATGTAAATTTGTAAAGGTGGGGCATCAAGCTGGCGTCTCGGTGTTGCTGTTGCTCCTTGCAGGCAGAGTCCTCGACTCACCTATTTCTCTACGGGGCAGTGGCGGAGCAAGTTTGGGGTTTCTTTCGAAGACGGTTCGGAATTCTTCATACTAGCTCCCCCTCTATCTCGGCGGAGTATCTCTCATGGTTTGCTTCTACTTCATCTGTCTCAGCAAATCATATACGGACTGCTCTCCCATGTTTAATTTTATGGTGTCTTTGGCAAGCACGGAACAAGTCCCGGTTTGAGGGGACTCGGATGGAACCGCAAGGGATTATTTGAGCAGTAGGCAGTGAGGTGGAGTAGTTGGGGAGGGCAAAGTTATGAGCCTTAGTGCACTTCAAGGGTGACATGGATGATTCATGGAAGCCACCGGCGGTTACTGGTTTCTTGGAAGCCACCGCCACAGGGTGCCGTCAAGTTGAACACAGATGCCAGTGTTTCAGGTAGGAAGGTATCGAGAGGTGGCTTGCTGTGGGACCATGATTGTGGATTGATCTTTGCACTCTACAAGGAATTCGGGGAGGTCGACGTGCTGACCGCCGAGAGTTTGGTATTGCTGCAGGGTTTGTTCTTCTGCGAAACGGTTCGGGTTCAGAGATTATTAGTGGAGGTGGATTCGGCGGGGTTGGCCCAATTGCTGGACTCAGGGGCCTTGGCAAAATGGCTGTTATGTAACTCATTATGGCAGATTCGGGCCATGCTTCAGAGGTACAATACCACTACTAGACACATATTCAGAGAAGCGAAAGCCACGGTGGATAAATTAGCAACGATGGAGGCTCAGGCTGATTTTTTTACCACGTCCTTCCAGCATCTTCCGAGGGATGTTAGAGCTATTATACTTCTAGATAGCAGGGAAGTTCCTTTTGTTCGAACACAAATTGTGAGAGAGTAGAACCCTGGGCTCTACTTTCTACTACAATAGTGTATTCTGGTTTTCTTAATAAAAATATTGCGTTTTAAAAAAAACAAAAAAGTACTAATATATTAATATTTTAGAATATTCTGTATTAAATAATACGTGAGCAATTTATCAGTTATTGTTTTGAGTAAACTTTGCCTAATCTATATGCAGAGCCACTTAATTAATTAAGATGATCTATTGGATAGCTATTTATATAGACTTTATTTGAGATAATCCTTTGGGATATTGAAAATATGAAATAAGCATTTGAACAGCAGATAAATCTTCTAAATAATCATTTAGACAGGAAATTGATTATTTAATTCATTATTTGACTTGGAATTTGCTACCACTTTGACCATTTACTAAAATTTCAAGCTAGTCACATCGGATAGACTAAATGTATTTATGATCCAAGTAGGATACAAAATGGATCGAAAATATATAGGATATCCACCCTATGCACACCTAAGCTACTGCACTCCCAAACCACCTATATTAGGTAAGAGCCATAAGTATACCTGACATTCAATGACCTAACACATTATTTGCAATTTTTACCAATCACACAAGAATTAGAGATACGACAACTTTAGAAAAAAGATAGAATAGACCACAGTGGACATTAATTTTTTTCCTTGTGAATGTACTTAACGACATTGGCTATCCTGAATTGCGTAAATTTGGTTCGCTATGTCATCCCATTTCACCTACCATTCTTCAACCTCAGCATGGGAAACATCCAGTGGATGTATATGTGGCACTAGGCTTGCTCTTGGTCCATCCTTATGTAAATGTCCATCCTTACATCATCCGGCTGAAAAATCCTAAGGAAATTGTGTAATGCACAATAATCAATTATACACTAATCTGGGTGGTCATGTAGAAATTTGTAATCGGTTCTTTCAAGAATTTGAATCATTGCTTTAATACACCGAATGCGTGTGAGGACCCGAAAATTATTTTAAATTTTCTCCTATTTTTGAAAATTTAATTTATATTTTCTTTTAATTTTATTTTGCTTGCTTATTTGCTAGCCTTAATTTGACAGTAATTTAAAGGTTAAGTTAAGATTTTTATCATTCCCCTTTTTTATATTTTAGTGCATGCTAAGTTCTGTAGTAGATTAATGTAGTTTGACCGACCAGTGACAGATGTGTGTTATATTTGGTGGACGAGAACAAGTGTGGTACTATAGGGAGCATGTGATTGGAAGTGTTAAGAGTGAATTAGTGAAACATTAGTTACAAAATAAGGGAAAACAAAGAGATAGGCTTGAACCAACTCGCATCACTTGTCATCGGTTGAAGACACCATTTGATCAAGACCTTTCCTTCATTAATTTCCTTACTTTTCCTTTTTATTATTTCTCTCTTGCATTTCTAGGGTTTTGGCTGAATTTAGAGAAAGAAAAGTGAGAGGAAATGAAAAAAAAAGGAAAGAAAGAAGGGGAAAAATGGGTGGATGACAAGTGTTGGTCATCAAGCCAACTTTGACCAAAGACTTCTTTAGTATTTATCTTGTAATTTTCAGCAAAAATTCCCTTCATTCTCCTTCTTCCTTGGCTGAAATAGAGAGAGAAAAAAAGAGGAAAGCCTTCAATTTTTCATCTTGATTTTTGCTTACTTTGGAGAGAAATCAACCTAAAACCCTGCCTAAATCAATTCATAGAAAGGTGCAACAAGGTGACAAGGAAGCTTAAAATGGAGTATTTTGGATGAGCAACCTTTGTTTTGCATTTTCCTATAAGGGTTTGA
Source organism: Coffea humblotiana (assembly GCA_023065735.1). Classification (NCBI taxonomy): domain Eukaryota; kingdom Viridiplantae; phylum Streptophyta; class Magnoliopsida; order Gentianales; family Rubiaceae; genus Coffea; species Coffea humblotiana. The sequence goes on from CM041211.1 coordinate 22,739,240, forward strand.
AGGTATGAAACTAACCAACTTTCTTCTCTTTCTTATCTTGCATTTTATCGGATAGATGACTTGAATATAGAAGTTTTATGGAAGATTTTATGGTTTTGCTTAGTAGGTTGCAATTTTCAGCTTTGGAATGTATTGGTCAGCCTTGATATGAATGGTTTAGCTTTGATATGAGGTTGGATATGAAATTTTAACTTTGGTATGAGGTTATTTAGCTCCTATATTCGAATTTTCAACTTTAGGGTTAATTTCCAGCTTTGATTGATATTTTCCAGCCTTGAGTTGAGAGTTTCTAGCTTTGATATGGACTTGTGAGTTTGATATGAAGATATCTAGCTTGGATATGCACTTCTAGCTTTGTTATATGATTTTTCTAACTCTAGTAGTTAATGTCTAGCTTTGCTAAGTTAATTTACACCCTTGAAATGCCAATTTCAGCTTTATTACGAGATGTTCAAGTTTTGGTATGCAATTTTAGTTTTGATATGAATATTTCTAGCTTTGGTTTGAAATTCCAGCTTTGAGATGAAAAAATTTCAGTTTTGGTGTAAGTGATTTGGAGCTTGTTATATATGTCCAAAGTTGATAGTTTTGTGGTCTTGATTGAGGTTCATTTACTATGAAACTAAATGATTTGAATTGGATGATTAACTTGAAGAGATATGGAGACATATTACTAGATTTTCTCCTTGTTGGTCAAGTGAGGATTAAGGTGTGAATTTAGGGTATTTTATTTTCCTCTTACATATGATTTTACTCAAAACACTTGTTACAATCCTTTGCATGTGTGTTAGTTTTGAGCCAAAACAAAGAGGTTTAAGAAGGGAAAAACCTAGTTTTCCAAACTAATTGCTTGCTGGAAAAATTTCGCAGGAAGCCCTGCGCAGTTTTGGAAAATTGGCTATAACTTTGTATAGGAAAGTCGAAATTGAGTTCTGTTTTTGCGTTTGAAACTAGACTCATAGGGTTTTCAACGGTATAAAATTCAAGGTTTAGTTCAACTCCTATAAATACCAGCAAATCTGCAATGTTCCTTGAAAATCATGACTGTTCTGTTTTTTACACATGAGACAATAGTGATTTTGAACTGAAATTTGACTAACCTATGAGCTGAATTTTAATGAAAATTCTTCTAAAACCTGTTAGTGCTTCGAGTCTATTTCTAATGGCATAAGTTTTATGATTTTTTGAGCTATGGAACTCAACTTATACTTTTCAAAGAATGTCACCAAAGTTGGAAATTTTGTCAAATGAATTGAGTGGAACTTGAAAAACTTTGGAAAAACTTTTCTAAGTCTTAAACTTTAATTTGGTGTGATTTTGGATGCTTAAATTGCTCTCCTCACTTTTAGAATATTTGTGTTAGATTTTATCTTAAAGTCTCGAACTCAAAGTGAGAAGAATATGGAATACTTTGGAATACTAGACATGTATATTTTGGCTAGTTGAATCTACTAAGTTTAAATCTATTGTGATTGTGAATCTTGCCTTAGGGTGTGGTAGCGATCAAGGTTATCATCCAGAGAGTTGACGTTTAATCTACTGATATCGGTGAATGTTCCATGCATGTTGTGCTTCCAATGATTATGTAGAATGTTGTGAATGTTGCTTGAATGTTAAATGCCTTTCAATTATTTTTAAATGAATTGTCAATGGGCGAGTGTATACTTTATCGCACTCAATCTAAGTGAATGTGAATTTTCAATGATTAAATGATTGAATGTTACTTGTGCATAAATGTAAGCCTTTGGCTGAATTGGGCCCTTGCCCTTCGTTGCCAATCGACTTGAGTTAGAAACGAAGTCGGTTGGGTGGCTGGTGACCCTGAAACAGTATTTTGGTATACTCAAAAATGACCACAAATCGGGTGGAAGTACTGACCAATGAATGCAATGCAATGATTGAAATGAATGACTGATGTAGACACCAATTTTTAAATTTTTAATTTTTTTTAATTTTTATTGATAATTATTATCTATTTTTATTATTAATCTCATGACTTTGCTTTTAGACATTTTTTAGCATTTTAAGATATCAAAATTTTAATTTTGCTTTATTTATTATTATTTTTTATTTCTTAGTGATAATTATTATTTGTTTTTGCTCATTAGTCTCTTAATTTTTATTTTAAAACATTTTTAGCATTAAATTTATCAAAAAAAAAAGAAAATTGTTCACAAAAAAATATGCTTTATTTCTTTGAGATTCAATTTATGAAAGTTAGTGTTTGTTTACCTAAATTAAGTGAAAATTAGTGAAATATAAATCAAAATTTTTCTAACATTCCCATTTAATTTGGTTAATCTTGTTTTATTTTCATTTGTGGTTGATAAAATTGATTTAAAAAAAAAAGCCACGCATGCGGCAGAGTACAGAAGCATTGCAGCTCCATTCCACCACTGATTCTCCATTCATTTTTTGGTTTTTCTCCCAAAATCTGGCCACCTAATTCCCTTTGATCTTTCTAGAACAACACCCATCAGATGGCTCTAGAATGCCTAGCAAATCTGAACTCTCATCCTCACCTTTGAGGTGAGGGTTTGAGAGAGTGTGTTTGATATAAATAGAACAGAAAACGCAGCTTTGAGAGAGGAATGAGAGTGGCGGCTGGGGGAAATCTGGTGGCGGCTAAGAGTGAGGGAGAGAGTGAAGAAAAGGAGACCCGTGAGCTGGAAGAAAGAAAACGAAGAGAAAGAGAATCTAGGGTGGCGGCTGGAGAGAGGTTACGAGAACTGGAAGGAAGAATAGAGTGAGAGATATAGTGGGAGAGAGGGATCGAAAGCAAGAAGAGGAAAACGGGCAAGGGCTGGAAGAAAACTGAGAAGAGATTGAGGAGGAAATCGAGAAGTAGAAAGGGAGATGGGGAGTGACGGAAGCTACGGAAAAGAAACGGAGAGAAAGACAGCAAGAGGGTTTGAGCTGGAGGAGCAAGTGATAGGCTGAGAAAGAAAGCTACAAGAAGCGACCAGAGGAAAACAAAGCAAGAAAAGCTCTTGGTTGAGGAGAAAAGCAAGCTACGGGCTGAAGGAAAAGCTAAGGAACAAGAGCTTCACGGCGGCGGCGGCTCTAAGGACCAAGCAGAAAGGAGGGTGCATTCCAGCAGTGAAACAGGTAATCTCCAATCCTTTTTCTTGCTCGCTTCAAGCTCCAAACAGAACCAAGTCTATTAAGCTGCAACTTGGTTTTGGTTCATTTGTTCGGTCTTTACTAAATCAATATGCATCAACGTTGTGTCTGATTTGGTTGGGACTGAATGCTCATGGTTGCCCTTTTCTCATTGTTTCTACCTCTTTTCCTTCCGTTCACTCTTTGACCAAGGATCCGTTCCTTTTTCTGTCAAACTTGATAACTTAGTCGAGTCTCTTTTGGGTCATTATGCTGGGGATAAGATGATTTTTTTTTCTTGTCAAAATGACTGCTGTCCCTCAATGTTTCCCTTCCTTTCTTCCTGTTTTATTTTGTTCAAGAGTTTGCGTCTTTATCTGTGAATTGGAGAGCCAAGCTAATGCTTGGTAATCTTGTTTGAAGGCTGTATAACCTTATATGCTTGAACCGAAACTCAGAAATAAGTTTGGTGTGTGAATAGATTTACAGATAGTGATGATACAGCTGCAGAAAGTTTATTTCTAGCTTAGCATGTTCTTTCTTTCGGATTTTTTGCACTCAAGTCTAAGAATTTTATGTTGAAAAGTGAAGAATATTTGGTGATATTGTTGCTTTGGATCACTTTGTGTTTGGTTGAGATTTGTGCATGAAAATCTGCTGCAACAAGCTCAAGGTTCTCGGCTTGTTGCAGCGATGTTAACAAAATTGGATTTTTTGGATGGCTGAGGTTCTGGTTTGGTCTGAATTTGTTGTTTGGGTCTGTTTGCTATTCAACGGTGATGCCATTGTATACATTTGCTCCAATTTAAAGTAGCAAGATATGGTATAATGGCAGGCCGCAACATTGACATTGTTTTGCAACTTTGAAACATTATTTACTCTAGCTCTGTTTGAAACATTGTTTGGCCGCAAGATGTGATTTGCTGAAGTTTGTGTGCATAGGCAATAGCTTTGGGTCTAGTATCTATTTTGAATGCGTATAGTTTCCCCTTCTTTAAAGTTTCCTTGTTCTTTCCCTTGCTTTTTGTCATGCCCTCAATCCAAGTTTTATAATCAACGCTGGGCTCTGTACTTTCTTGTTGGGAACTTATGAACAAGGGTGATCAGTTTTTTTATTCATGAAGCTGAAAGGAACGTGAATCATGCATTTGGTGTTCATGCTTTTATTCATTTTATGATTTGGGTTTGTTTTCTTGAAGATCTGTGGGTTTAACGTTGCTGCAAATGTTGATGTCGTTTAGTTGCATGTTAGGTTCAGCAGTCTTGTTTTATCTTTCTTCTCTTTTGTCCCAAGTTCTTGCACTTTGTGTTTAGTTATCGAATCAATTAGGACCTTTTTTGGGTTGCTTTGCATAAATACATCTAGGTTGAATGAGGAAAATTGCAGAAAGAATGTTGGCTGTAAAAATTGCAAAAGCATAAGCTCTTCGTAAGCTTTGCATGAAAAAGTTTTCAAAATTACACTTCGGCCCCTCAAGTTCCCCATAATGCTACTTCGGCCCTAAAATTGGAAAAATATAATCAATTTTATCCCTTCAAAATATTGTTTTCCTTTGGCATGCTTTAATTTGATTCTTGGATAGAATATTCATGAGTTTTGGATGAATTTTTGAAGATTTAATAATTGTTTGATAGATTTATAGTTTGATTGGGTGTTTAGTAAAATAATTAGGAATTATAGGTAATTTTGTTTGTTTGATTATAGAAAATGAGTTTACATTCATCTTTTTGTGAAGTTTTAGCATGTGATTTCGATAGGTCCCATCTCAAGCCATTAATATTAGCATTTCATTTTAGACTCTTAAAACTTTTTAATTATTCTAATTAGGTCTTTGTTTGATTTAATTTCTTGATCATGGATGGTTTATTTTATGTAAATGCCTTAAGTGATTCCATTTCGTGTTTAATTTTTAATTTAGTGTTTATTTTCATTTTCTTGTGATTATTTGTTAATTAAAGTGATGCCTTGACCCCTTTTTTATTTTGGAGGGTAAATAAGTAAATTCGTATCTTTAGGCCCCCAACTCAAGAGGTACACTCTATCCCTTATTTTTGCTTTATTTGACCCTATGTGCACTTATGTGACTTTATGTGTTTAGTTGTATGCCCTTTGAATGTTTTTATTTTATTCATTTGCTTTATTTGTTTCAAATTTTAAATGTTTATTTATTTTAGTTCAATTTTAATTATTTAAAAGGTACTTGAATGCCAAGTTGTAATAGTTAGGGGGTTCGAGATCTGTATTTAGATAGTATATGTAATAGTTAGGGATTTAACTATTTCTTTTATCCCTTCCCCCCCTTAGATTGTAGTTAGGGCTCCCAAGTGTAATAGTTAGGGTTTTATTTGCTTTATTTGTCTTGTGTGTCTTGCATGCTTATGTGTTACGTGTTTACCGCTTTCTTAGGATTTTGCATCTAGATATCATGCTTATTTGCTACGTGTTTATGTGAATTTAAGTGCTTATTTTCTTTTTATTAGTTTTACATGATTAGTTAGTTATAAATGAATGCATGCCGTCATCACACTAGTCCAACGCTAGTCGTGGCCCTTTTTATGATTCCACACTAGTCCAATGCTAGTTGTGGTCCTGTTCCCCGTCTTCTCGCTAGTCCAATGCTAGTGAGAACTTATAGACATGGGTCAGTCCAACGCTAGACCCTTAGAGACCCATCCATGCGTTAGATCATGCTTGCGTGATAACATCATTTCATCTCATGCATATTTTTTACTTTTAGGGTTTTTACCATATTTTGTTTGACACTTTCCTTATCTATGTATGACCCTTATCCCATATTTCCCCTTATATGTATATTTCTTACCCCTTTGTATGAAAAACATGACATTAGACTTGCATTTCATTTAGGGAAATAGAAATTAGGCTAGATCATTTGCTTGATTAGGTAGGAAATACCCCTTAAATATGAGATATGGACGAGTTTGATTTTATAATTTTAGCACGCTCGTATTCCCTATATTAAAGGGAAAATTGAGTCACGAATAATAGTCCCCCGTACCCGATATAATGCGTCCCTTTTGATCATATATTTGTATATAATTATTTTATTTGATTTTTCCTTTTCACTTCTCTTTGAGTCTCATATTTTTGCACAATTCGTGACTTCTTCGAAAGTTTACTTTTGGGCATCGCAATTAATGCGATTTGCATCAAATAATTTCGAAAAAATATTCTGACCCCGATAATTAGGTCTAGGATTGCATTCATGTAAGTACCTCCAAAATTTGATAAATTTTTAGTTTAAAAATAAGAAAATTCTTGACTAAATCACGCAACTAGCCTTGGTTAGGTTGAGAGGGTGCCTTGATTTTTATCCCTGCCTTCCCTCTGTTCAAATGTGACTCCCGAATCTTTTTCTCTGATTTTCGTAGACTTAGGAGTCGTTTAAAAAGGGTTTTCCATAATTTTATTTAAAAAGTTCATTTTAGATGATTTGTACACCTCAATTCTATACTAAGTGGCGACTCCGATTTTTTATTCAAAAATCCTTTTTAAACTATAATTTGGGCAAAAATTGTCGCACTTTCAAACCCCATTTAGGCCTTTTTTAATTTCTATTCTTTAAAATCAAAATTTCACATTTCTCAAATGAAAATCAACCAAAAATCCGTTTTCTTAAAACCCCTTATTTTTCATTAAAAAAATGGGGCGTGACAACTGAATGAATGAATAAAATGAACGCTGAAAGAGTTTTTTTAATTTTAAATATTTTCAAATGTCGGAGGTATAAGGAAAATGGTCGGCGATTGAATGACTGAATAAATGGCTTCAAGTGAGCACTATCCTTCCAATGATTGAATGTTTGTTTCTTGAATGATTGTTTATTACTGTGCAAAATGTGCAAATTGTTAAATGTAATACTTCCATATTTTATTTACCTGATTGCTTGTTTGGGAACGTCACTGGGTTTTTTTAACTCATTCCCTTAGTTTTATTTTCCTTACAGGATTGGAGGGCGGATCAAGTAAGCGTGAACTAGTGTGTATAATCTTCATGTACTTGTACTTTTATAGATGAAATATATCTGGGATCTTTGTTAATGAAATCTATGTTTCACTTTTGGATTGTAAATTAATTGGAATTCTTGGATGAATGGAACTTTTATGTTAAATCTAGAGGCGTGAAAGACTATTTCAAGAATGTGAGTGAGTGAGTTCTACCGAGAGTTGAGTAGGGTGGTCTGCCAAACTCTTGGATTCGCCCTAAGGAGAGGTGGGGTCGTCACAATGCAAGCTCAATAATATTTCGAAGTTGCAAATTCCGCATATTGAAGAAGTTTTTTTCAAGAGAGTCGTGGCTCACATTCATATAAGAGGATATGAACTCGGAAACGTTCTTGTACACTGCATTGATCAGATAGTATTTGCCTAATTCATAAATAACTTTTTGCAATTAAATTACTAGACCAATTATACAGAGCTTGATAAGCACCATAAATATAGTTGAAGAATTAAACTGCCAATTTATTACCCTGAGATGGCATTAAAAATCAAATGGATTGGATAACACGGATTTTAAGATGTGGGCATCATGCGCACTACCTTCTCAACCAACATATACATAAATAAAATGCATGCCACGGCCATACACCGACAGTACATTTTGCGATGGAAATCCATGATGGTTGGTGTACACCACCTCCTCTCTAGATGAGGGACAAGTTCAGATGTATGTGCCATCGATTGCATCCATGGCATCCTAATAATGATATAGTAGATTCAATACACACGATTTGTTAGTTGGTAGTAATTATATAAATTAATTGATTGCATATGTGAATATAGGTAGCAGTAGCATATCTACCAAAAGTTACCTGCATGCTATGCGGTAAGAAGCAGTTCCGACAAAATTACTTTGAACCATAGATAAAAATTTCTGAAGTTAGCTATTCAGGGATAAACTTCCATTTGGTCACCTGGCCATATTACATCAGATGTGAATCGACATAGGCCCTGTAGCACTTTATGAACATTTTGATTAATTGTCTCGGTGGATCAGAATCGACATAGGCCCTAGTACTCACTGTGTATTACTTATAGCTAACCATCACCAGTGTCATAGTCAAAACCTCATCTATTGCCAATACACTGTCAGTAGTTTTTTGGATGTACCCATTAGTCATGAGTATGTTGCACAAGTGTAGAAATTTGTCAACTATAATCCGCAATATTCTCTATCGGCTGTTTGTAATGTCCATTAATCAATTGTTCAACCCATTCTTGGCCACTTAACAACCCATATAGTGTGAAATTTTATCATCGTCTTGATTTTGTACAGTAGTCGAATGCATCATCAATAAGGCAGTGCTCATAGCTAGAATGGCCTCAACTTTCTCATCCTCAATCTTGCAATTGGAGTTACTTTTACTTGCACCATGAAAGTTGTTCCAAGCCATATAGTGCAATAGTAATTTTGTAAAATTTTGAATATTAGGATGTTCAGGATAACATATTTAATAATGTAGAACTTAATACAGTTCGTAAATGTTTGTTCATATAATAATTGGAGTTACAGGTGCCTCTGAGTACGCTATCCCTAAGACGTCACAACATTCTATTATTTCTACCTACATTGTTTTTATTTGAATTAAATATTTGTATATGGAAAAATTGAAGATACTTCGCTTAACACTTTGTATTAAGACATTTAATTCTTTTGATCATGTTTTTTGTCCGATAAAAAAATATAACCAGTTATAATTGAAGATATCAAGCACATGTTTTTTTATCGTTTCCAGTATATGATAGTTGATTTATTAATTTAACTGGATTGTAGGAGCCCAATAAATGGGTATGCATTCGGTTATAGACTGTTAGTATATTTCAATTTTACATGGAAATTAGGGACCCAATGTACCAAACTCCGAGGGGCCCAATATATTTATGGTAACAATTTTTTAATGTACTTCTTTACACTATCAAGACTATAGTGGTCCAATATACAATAAACCTACGCCCCAATATACATTTGGTAATAGTTCCTTAGAGTAGTGGCCCATATATAGTGGCCTATATACGTTTGATAATAGATCCTTAGTATAATGGTCCAATATACGTTTGCTAATAGTTTCTTAGTATAATGGCCCAATATACATTTGAGCCTATTACTTCTTTAGGCATGTAATCTAGTCTATAGACATAGACCGTAATGGCCCAATGTACTTTTAGGTTGATCAATAGAAGACTCCAATTATGCAAAAATGTTTACTATAACGACCCAATTTCACTATTTCACAATAAACAATACTTGACCCTTACAGAATGCATATGCATTAGAGGCCAAATTTGAAACAAAATGAGAAGGAAAATGTATTTATCAAATTCAAGAACGTCAATGAGATATGTAGAGCTTCACTATCGGGAGCGAATGATTGAGGAATCGAGTGTCGTACCAGCAATTAACAAACTAAAAGAATCTTATCAACATGGTGTGAAAATTTTCTATGAGTTATGAATAGAAAGCATAAGATATATAAGAAAAATTATGGATTGTTCAGTGCCTGGCCCAATGTACTTTTTGGCTGATCAATAGAAGACTCCAATTATGCAAAAATGTTTACTATAGCGGCCCAATTTCACTATTTCACAATAAACAATACTTGACCCTTACAGAATGCATATGCATTAGAGGCCAAATTTGAAACAAAATGAGAAGGAAAATGTATTTATCAAATTCAAGAACGTCAATGAGATATGCAGAGCTTCACTATTGGGAGCGAATGATTGAGGAATTGGGTGTCGTACCAACAATTAACAAACTAAAAGAATCTTATCAACATGGTGTGAAAATTTTCTATGAGTTCTGAATAGAAAGCATAAGATATACAAGAAAATTATGGATTGTTCAGTGCCTAGGTGACATTATCGCAAAACAATTAGTTATAGATGGTGGGGATAAACCTCTTCGTAGTATACCCTTCAATTGACCCCTTATGCTGCGGGAGATGAGCATAAGGAAGGCATGTATATATAGGGTCTTAATTGTTAACCTACGAATATTTGATAAGACAACAGTTTCATTGCAATGGTCAACTTTGTACAAGTAGCACATGACTTTCTAAAAAAAAGACATATACCTTGAAACATATCAATAGTTTTGCCCAACATCCTGTATGGCACTTTCCTATCCATTGCAATGTTTATGAGCAGATGTTGGTTACTTTCCTATAACATTTAAGGAAAAGGACACCGTCAAAAGAAGTAATAATATTTTCACATTATTAGTTCATGTAATTTGAGAGTATGAGTTGAAATCTTGGAAAATTAGTCAGCCCTTAAAACTTCCTATGGATATCATGAAATAAAAAAATTCCTTGTTTTCAACTATTTAAGCTAGCACCACAAACAAGTGGTTATGTTTGCACAAGAGTTCAGATTGACTCCTTTATTTTTCAGAAAAGGAAAATCATACCTTACCTAGTTCTAAGTATCACAAAATGGAGCAATTCCCTAGACCGAGAAGGAAAAATGGAAAGCTTTTATCATAAAATATATTCTGGGAGTGGAAAAGAAAAATGATTATGCCAATATCATGGGTAAGAAAAAGGACAATAACGGTTCAAATTTGCTTTAAGAGTTAAACATGTTACACCACACCATAGTTGAGAATTAAAAATACTAATAATTAAACACTAGCTAGTAACTCCAATAGCACAAGAAAAGCAAACCCAACAAATAAATATCTCAATTCCAAAGTAGTTTCAAGTTTAGCATACAATTAAACATTTGCTCTAATACACTTCATTATTCAATAGTTGATCATAAACCTTTCCATTCATTAGATTTAGAATGTATACGTATAGTTCTATTGCAGAACTATAGATGAAGACCATTCATTAACCCTCGTTATCCATATGAGCATAATACATGTTAGTTACCAGCTTCCAAGACTTCGACATATCCATTTCCTTTATTATGTCCTGACAAACACGAAAGTTATACAGAGAATCCGTCTCTATCCTCACGAACTTGTCATGTAGACATACTTTCGATAAATGTCCAATTTTGCTAATAGCATCATCAATGGTAGATCCAGACAGCCTTGTGGATTTCATCTCTCTTGTCCCCTTTCATTTACCACTCATCCCATGGCTCATTGCCAACCTTTTACCATGCATCGCCTTAGGGACTAGAGGGACGTGGTAAACATTCTCAACATCCTCATCCATTTCCCCGTCCCTGAACTTGGGAGTGGTTGCGCTGGAGCTTGATGCATCGGCCTTTCCTTTTCGACTCTTTGCAATGGTAGACATTGGATGACATGGTTGTTATCGGGGAATGGCCTAGCCACCAGATTGGGCCCAGCTCCCAGTGGCACTTTTTTTTCAAGCAATATGGGCATGAGACACTTGTAATTGATTGCCATAATATTTATGTACACAGCTAACAAACTATTATTTAATTCTCATGGCATAACAATTGTATAATTCAATTCACACAACTAACATACTAATTTATTTGGTTAGGAATCCACAAATGTACTTGACATAAATATTTATATACATACAACTACTTCACTATTATAAAGCCATGGATTGATATAGGGAATTCAATTCACATAATAAACTAATTGACCTATATAATTACTGTCACTAGAAGTAAATGATAGAAGTAACTAAAGAAGTATGTAGTAACTGATTGAAGTATATATTGAAGCCTAACATGATGAAGTCATTAGAAGTAAGTGATTAAACTACACAATTATTGTCACTGCTAAACTATTAACTGTGTGCTTGATTTTCTCATTGAGTGCTTCTCGAAGAATAATGATTGGTTCAAGAAGTAATTTGGCAAATGCCAAGGTTTATAATGCAATGAAAATTTCTAAATGAGAATTAAGTGCCAATTTGTCCTCTGTCCTCAAAAAATTCAAAACAAGAAGCAAATAATTAATCAACCAATCGACATTGCTATAGCAATTTTTATTAGTCCCATCCTATTAGTTAATTTCAAATCACATATCACATCCAATGACTTCCAATAGTCCTTAGTCACAGTGAAATAGTAGCTGTCCACTTCTCAGCCAATCCCAATCTCGATTTTCCTTGACAACCCGCCAAGTTCAAAGAACAGGTTACATTTTTTTTTTGATCTACTAGAACCTTGCCTAACAATGACCATCACGATGCCATTCTTGACCTAGTATCTACCAAATTGCCATAATTCCACTCTAGGGACTCAGTGTTGTCTCATTCTATATTTTATTATCACCATCATAGCTAAGCCAAACTGAGGTTACAAATTGCAAACCAAATTATAGGAAAACATGACTATAGCCTAAAGCAAAGTGACTTAGTCCAGTTAGTATGCAAGGCACTAGTTGTAGTTGTTGGAGGAGCCTGACAAACAAGAGGTGTAGTCAAAAGTGCAGCTAGTAAGGAAAGCTACAAATACAGGAAATGGCTACTAAAAACTAAATACACATAAAATTACTCAAATATCGAATTAAAGGGAAGATGGTCATATATTCATACTCAGTCTTTCGCTTTTTGTTAGCTGTCATCACCAAAATAACAACAGCATAACCAATCCAAGTAAGCCCTAGAGATAAACTTAGTGGTTAAGTCATTTTTTGGAACTAAGTTCAACCCAACTCTTCGCGAGTAAAGATTCAATAAATCTATGATTAAGCAACCCCCAAAAAATTAAAAATTTGAATCGTTGCTTAAAATGAAGATCAATCTATAAGTGTTAATGTGGAATAAACTTGATATGAAAACATACCAATAGTAATTAAATCAAAAGGAGAAAGATTAATTGTGACTAAAAAAAATGTTTTAAGACAAGGGATGCTAAAATCACATCTTAGGGATAGCAAGAGAGCCAATTGCATTTAATGTAGCTTCAACACATTTAAATCCAACTTCATTTAATGTGTCTTCTACATATTTAAATAGCTGGATTCAACATTTTACTTAATACAGGTTCCAACTATACAACAAATAAAAGCAACACTCCATCAAAGATAGTGTGCATCCTATGACAATGTTCATGAGTAAGTGAAATAACCTCGTGGCCAAACTTAAGTCTCTCTCATACCTTCGGTAGATGTATGTCCCTTGGGGATGAAATTATTTTCAACATCAATTTCAATAGAGAGCAATGCTTGTATTTAGAAATGGTCCAACTAGTCAAATACTTTTCATTTGCTAGACCTATCAAACAATTGTTAGGTTGAACTATTCACATGGAAGAATTATTTCTCCAAAAAAAATAAGTTTGGGCTCAAAGTGTTTATGCACTATGTATCACAAATATGATAGAATTATTCTTATGTTAATGCACCACATACCACAAATATACTTCCAATGCCAAAGTCTTCCACACTTTTATTGACAAGGTATGATTTGTGTTCATTCAAGTAAATTCACAGAACACTCTATAAGCATTCAAAGGAAGTGTGATATCCAAAGTAATTGGGTTGAACAATCAATTACTCTAACAGAACTAATAAGTAATTAATTAGTCTAATTGAACAGTGGACATCATATTTAAAAAAGAGACAAAACTACTGCTAATTAATTCATTAGACAAAGTGTTTAAATTAATCACACAAAAAAACTTGGATGAAAGAACAAATAATTAAATGAGTAATAGCCCTTGTAATTTTAGCAACAAATTAGAGAATAATTGAGGGAAACAAACCCAAGAAGAGTGAAGATTGGAAGAGTAATGCATGAAACAAAGGTGGAGAGCTTTTTGATGTGTGTTTAAAGTACTTGGGTTTTATGCTTTAGTCTGTGCTAGATCATACCTTAGATTGTCCTAAAAATCACATTTTAACCGATAAGACTTCTTGTATCTACTGGAAATCAAGATTGCTAAATCTATGTGGATGGACTTCAATCACCGGTTAGATAGGTGTACTAGTTCAGGTGTGAGAACCACCAGTTTGTAGCGCACGATTAGCCCAAATTTTTGCACACTAATGGAAAGAGGATCGGTAGTTACAATTGGTAGATCTGGAGTTAACAGTAAATGAAAGGGAAAATGTTGGGTAGAGGATAAGTAATTGGGGATGTGACAGCCCCACCTTACCCTAAGGCGAACCAAAGGATTCGGCGGACCGCCTGCCCAGCTCTCGCCAGGACTCGTTCACTCACATCAAAGAAAGTAAGATAAAGCCTCGAGAATAAGCGGAAACGAAACCCAGCCTTGAACCATAAAATTACATTCACCTCAAGCTCAACCAAATATACAGTCCCAAATGTATACATAAGCTTTAAATTCTTAGTACATTCCAACCCTAATCAAGCACTAGAACGAGATCAAAAACCAAAACAATACAAAAGGCTAAACTATACTATACAGGTCTGTCGCCCTTGCTCGCAACCCCTGTTAAGGAAAACAACGGCGTGGAATGAGCTAAAAGCCCAGCGAGGTTCTATATACTCAACTAGCAATTAAACAAGGACATTAGCACGTAACAACAAGTAATCCAGATAACATTTACGATATAAAGCAAGAATAACACATTCATTAAAAGGATACATGGAGTCATTCGTTCATTCGTTCGTTCATCGACCATCCATTCCTTCAATCATTTAGAAAATTTCATTTGGCTTTGAAAACCCCTCCGTCATTCTTGCCATTCATTCGTTCATTTGATTCTCCCCATTCTGGCCAGCGCACTGTCCAGTCCACACCAAACCACGTGGTAATACTCGAGTATACCAAACATTCACATTCACCCAGGGTCACTAATCGCCCGACCGAGTCCGCTTCTGGCTCGAGTCGACCAATAACCAAGGGCAAGGGCCCAGTTCAGCCCGAAGGCTTACATTCATGCACAAGTAACATTTAATCATTCAATCATTGAAAATTTCACGTTCATTTAGGTCGAGTGCGATAAAGTACACACTCGCCTAGCGAAATCCATTTTTAGCAATCATTGGGAACATTAACATTTAATCAAGAATCACACTAGTCACATAGTCAATGGAAATATAGCGTACCTCAATCACATAACAAAGCAACAATCCAAATAGTCACAACAATTCACATAGTCATTAGAAACAAATCGTATATAGAACACTCACCTAAACAAGCAAAATTACGTCCAAAGTATCCCTCCGGATATCAACCTTGGTCACCAAGAAACCCTAATAACAATCATGAGAGAATATTATGACTCAACCATCAAAATGTCCAGTGAATCAAAGAAAATTCGAATAAAACGAGTACAAGGGGGAAGTATGATTTTAAAAGTAAAAGAGTATATTTTAATCAAAGGAATTGAGTAACTAAAAGTTTTCCCCAAACCAAACATAGAATTAATCTCAAAAGAGTTTTAGAAAATTTCATCGAAAAATTTGGAACAGTGCCACGTCAGAATCCGGCCAGAAATTGGCCGGATATCCGGCCGGATTGTCGGCCGGATTCAAGGCAGTGAGCAACCCTAATTTTTTTCGTCTTCCCCTGTCAATCCAGCCAGTAATCCGGCCAAGAGTTGGCCGGATAGTCGGCCGGATAGTGAACAGTAACTTTTCTCTTTTTTTCGTAAAACGTGTATTTGGCTCAAAACCAACACATATGCAAAGAAATAATGTGCAACAAGTATCTTGGTTAAAAATCATATGAAAAGGTAGTCAAATACCTTGCATTCACACTTTAAAACCTTGCGCGTTAAAAGTAGGTTTTGTGGCCGAGAAACCCTAGGCCACTCCTTTTGTTTTGGAACGAAATTAAACACGTATTTGAAGTTCAAAACTAACATTTAGAACTAAGCATCATGGTTAAAACGAAATGGTATAAGTGCAAGTAAAGTGACTCATATAACTCTACTAAAGTGGCACTAAGTTACTCTAAGCCAAGTAAGCAAAGTAAGTCTAATGCATCACAAAACTACATTCCAATCTCATTTCCATTCACTCAAGTTCAAGAAAATAAACGGACAGCATTTCCCCTATATTCCTTCACTTTTCCATACTACAACCAACCACAAATCTCACAATTTTCAACCACAATTGCATACACAACTATAAGATATCAAACACCCTTAATATACAACCAATTGAAGCTTTACAACCAACCACAACAAAACCCCAATATTCCATCATAACTCAGCACACACAACTCCGATTCAGTTGATTCCAAAGCCATTGGAAAGCTAAGATACAAGGCTACAATTCTTAAGAAGGCATCAAAAGCTAATTCATTAATCTTCCCAGCCAAAAGAGCCAATTACAGATGCTGATTTCCAGTTTTGGCAGAACCAGGGCAGCAGGGGTAAAATAGTCATTTCACAGGCTACCGTGCTCCGATTGAGCTGAAATTTTACAGCCATAATCTACACTCAATTCTCTACAACTTTCATGTTTTGAGCTAAGTCCAATTCGGCCTCTCTCATGGCCGAACAACACTGATCAGATTAGGGCAGAAAATTCTAAGAAAACCGAAAATCTACACCTTACCACTTATAACCAAGAATTAATGCACAAAACCACCAAAGTAGCAACTACAAGCCACTAATTAGCATCTATTGGAACCAAAGAAAAATGTTCTTAGCAATCTTACCTTGAAACCTCAAAGAAAGGGGTGGCTTAGTCTTTCTTCCTCCAAATCAACTCCACCAAGCCCTTAGTTTTCCCTTAGCTAGCACTTGTATGGAATAGATTTCAATTTGGTTGGTTAAAACTCAAGATTTGAGCAAGGATTGAAGTTGGAAATTGAAGAGCTCTCTCTTGTTTTTCTTGTCAAGAGGTTCGCCCAAGGCAAGGGAAAAATGGAAGGAAAATTGGTCAAAAATTGGTTTTGGTAAAGGTTAATCTTCTTGGTCAAAAGTCCAGTTCCAATGAAAACATGACATGTGGCCTCTTGAAGTTTCTAAGCTTATCTATTCTCCTCCAATGATTCAAGTAGCTAACTAACCTCTAATTATCTTCTAACACCATGGAAAATAATGTCACTTAATATTTCATCACTTAATCGGCAAAATTATATCGCACTAGCGGGCCCCACATCCAACAAATGCACTTCAAGTTATGTACACTAACTTGTACTAGCAAAATGATTTAAAAATTGTACTTGCTTGTAAAATGTACAAAACATTTAATATTTTCAAAGGACAGTAAAATATAGGCACAGAAATAAAATAATACTTGAAAATGTGAAAATTTTCGGGTTCTCACAGGGGAAGTAGATTAGTGGTTGGAAAATTGTCTAGCAGATAGAATCATAGGTGTTTCTGTTTATGACTTCCAATGGCTCTCTAATCCAGCTTGTCCATAGTAGGGGTGCTCATAGATTAGGTAACTAGTCCATTTGTAATTTTACTGATCCTAACCGCAAGTGACAGTTCAGCAAAATTGTAATCCATACCCTAACTCTATTTAATCGGTTAAACAATTAGCGGTTCAGCAAAATTATATTCCATACCCTAACCTTATTCAATCGGTTAACCGCTAACCTATTAACCTATAGGTTAGGGTCGGGTATATAAGGTAGGCTAACCCTTTTATATTTGTACGAAAAAAGAAAACAAAATTAGATTAACAAAGAAAACAATACAATAGTTGTCCAAATGAGTAAAAGTGTTTAATCCTACAACTCTAAAAAAACCACCAACAAAATAGAAAATCAAAACACAATAGATAATTAAAACATAAAATATTCCAAATATTTATTTTTCCTACTTCTTGAAATCTATTAATTTATTTTTTTTATTGAGGATGACAGGTTGCTTTACAATGAAAAAAACTAACTCCAAAAATTAAAAACAAAATAAATAGAATGGTGAAGTAGATAAAATTTAAGAGAAAGGAAAAGGAGTTTTAAAGAAAGGGGGAAAATGGAGTAGTAGAGCAAATGAAATTAGTGGTAATGAAGATTGAAAATGGAAAAAGTAAATGGAAGATAGGGTTAAATATACAAGTTTATAAGTTGTGATAGCGGGGTGGAAGAAGAAACAACTCTCTCCAGGTGGTTGGTTGCTTTTAATTAAACATGTACTATCCTCCATCCCTCTGCATGTAATGGCAACGCATCATGGCATATTTCTTTTGGGAGGGAGTCCGAACTTGGTACCAAATGTCACTGGTGTAGCTGGAATAAGTTATGTTTCCCCACGGCTGAGGACGGCCTAGGGCTGAGAAGATTTGAAGACATGCAGCGCACCTTTAGCTGCAAATTATGGTGGCGATATTGCAACTCATCCTCACTATGGGCCAATTTTTTGCACTCTAGCTATGGGGTCATTAACGATGCTCTGCTCATGGCCTCCAGGGTTTGGCGACACATGATTTCCGTTTGTGAAACGGTGGACCTTTTTTCCAAGACTTTGGATGTTGAGGGAAGGAAGCAGTTGGTCTGAACCCTCACACCATCAGGGGCTTTCACCATTTCCTCCGCTTGGAACCAGCTGCATGCTAAGCGAGCAGGGCTAAGGTCAAGGAGATATATATGGGATTGTCGAATCCCCTGCAAAGTATCGATATTCATGTGGAAGTTACTCAACCACTACCTGCCTTTTCCTGAGACTTTGAATGCCTTTGAGTTCTAGCTTCCTTCTAAATGCCAATTCTATCTAAATGAGGAATCACAAGATCATGTTATGTCCTCCTGCAATTTTGCAGCCACGGTATGGGATTTCTTCTGCTGGGCTCTTTTGATTCCTACCAACCCTTCACATGGTATTCTCAGTAGATTGCAGCTTTGGTGGTATCATGGCTCGACCACGTCAGCAAAGGGGGAGTTGTGTACAATATTGCGTCAATCATTTGCTGGGAATTATGGAAGGCTCGCAACACATCAATGTACGAGGGGGTTAGACTTTCGCCCACACAAGTCTGCTGGAACATACAAACCATGATGATGGGAATCTCTTAGGCTACCCTTTTTGTCCAAATAACCAAGGAAGACGAGACTCTATTGCAATTTGGATTATTGGCTAAGCTGCACAAAAAGAGACCTAAAATCTCACGCTTGATCTATCGGACCATGCTAGCATATAGCTACGTTAAACTCAATGCGAATGGATCATCCTTGGGAAACCCCGACTACTTGGGCGCGGGAGGGGTGTTTCGAGACTTGTATGGCAACATCTTGTGTGGATTTGCTTCGTTTCTGGGAACTAGGACCAATATGGAAGCTGAGGCTTTGGCGTTGCTTGAGGGTATTTAGTTGTCCCTGGAGCAGGGCTTCCATTTTATGCAAGTAGAGATGGACTCCCAAGCGCTGCTGAATATGGTTGTCGGCAAATGGCAAGCACCATGGAAGCTATGGCAAACCATCTCACGCATCAAATCTCTAACACATGACAAGCACATCACCTTCACTCATGTATTTAGAGAGGCAAATGCAGTCGCAAATGCTCTCGCAAATCTAGCTAGCTCCTCACACTATCAAATCAGGTTCTCTGAAATTCAACTCCTGGAACATATCAAAAGTTTAGCTCGCCTGGACAGGATGCAAATGCCACATATAAGGTTGTGCTAGGGTTTCTCTTTGTAAGGGAGTAGTACTCCTCATTTATAGCTTTCCACTATGTGTTTTGACAATTAATAAAAATAAATGAGTTTTCTCAAAAAAAATAAGTCGTGGAGGATAAAATATATAATGGCATAAGACTCGTAACTTAAATTATTAGTAAATGACTAAATAATTTTGAGTTGAGGTTTGGATATTGGTTATCTTAAACAACCTTGCATATATGTGGGTAGGTTTAGGTAATTGCGGTTCTTGAAAATTGAAAACCATACCCTAACCTAATTTTTCAAATAGGTTCGAGTAACTAACCATTTTAAAAATTAAGAGTTGATTACCCTATTTTTCGGTTTGGACCACTTCAATTTTCTTGGTTACCCGCTTTTTCAATTCTTTTTGAACACCCCTAGTCCATATACATCCATGTGCCAATACATATTTCATGTTGAAGAACACCTAGTATCCTTTTTTAAAGCGGGGCTGCCAGAGAAAAGTAAACAGTATGGAATATTTTGGGCAGATGAATTTTATCTATACAATCCAAATAGCTTAAAAGCTAAACTCCAAATAAAGACAAATGTTAGCTATCCAAACGCACTTGTTTTACTCATAATTTTGTGTTTGGATAGTGGATTATTTGGATGAATTTATTTGCTTGCATCATAAATATATTTTTTAATCGTCTTTTTTTCTCACATACAACACATAAAAAAAATGCTATAGTGTCTTTTTCAAAAAATTATCTCAAATAATCTACTATCAAAACACATCAACTTCTTCATTAAGAAATTGGCAAGAGTAGGATTGAAAAAGATAAAAAGGTAAAAAATAAAAAATTTCAAGACCCTTGACCCTTTTTACCTTTTCTATCCAATTGTAATTATTTGGTGGATTGTTAAATGAGTCTTAGTAAACACTCATTAATATGGGCCATACATATTTTTTTTTCTAGAAAGTAAAATTGAATTAAGAAAGTATCTAAATGCATAGATAACTAAGAGATGTTCAAGGCTTTTTTTAATAATTAGCCGTTGATATTATGCGACACAATTTATGCACTAATTTTTACAAAGTACAAAATAATGAAACAAATAAAACAACAAATTTGGACATTCAATGAAATTTGTATGTGATATCTATCAATCATACCTATCTAATTCCAAATTAAACCAAGTTACTATAATTAATCGTACCCTACAATTTCAATTGTGAATCTAGACACCCTAATAAATATGAGTTTATATATTAGGTAAGCAAATATGGGTTTATACATTATCTAATTCCAATTTAAACCAAGTTACTATAATTAATCGCACCCTACAATTTAAATTGTGAATCTAGACACCCTAGTAAATATGTTTATATATTAGGTAAGTAAATATGGGATTATAATTTTAGTTGAATACTCAGTAATTATGAGAAACACCAATTAGTAAATTACAGGATCTATCTCTAATGCTTGGTTTGGGAGTTGGAGATTTGGGCAGAAAAGAAAGGAAAAATGAGAGAATACGATGGAAAAAGAAAGAAAATCGATGAATTTCAATAGACGCACAATAAAGCTATAGTGACCAAATTTTTCCCACCCAAATTGGGTGAGAAATGGAAGGAAATTGTAGGAAGCTCATTAATTTTTTTTCTAATTATAGAACAAAAATTTAATAATTTTTATATTCAAAATCATTCCACTTATTCCAAAAACTCCCAAACAACACATTACAATTCTTTCACTTCTCTTCTTTTCCCTCATAACTTATTTCGCTTATTTTGTCATTTGGATTGCTACTTTTAGAAGTTTTTGTAAAAAAAAAAAAAGTAGGGATAATTTCAGAAACCTCCCTTGAGGTTTTTGATAATTTCATTTGGCTCCTTTGAGGTTTCAATAATTACATAGACCTCCCTTGGTCCAATCAAATGACTAAAATGTCCTCCACTTAATAGTTAATTCATAAAGGGAAATTTAAATCCGAAAAATACTTCTTATTATTCTACTTGTCATTTTCTAATCTCAAAAAACAATCTCCATCAATTTTCTAATTTTCATCTCTTCTCCCCTCTCTCCCTCTCTCTTTCATATTCTTTTCTCTTTTTCTCCTACAACCGCTACTCACTCTCACCAAATATTGCGCTCTATTGTTACCAACCACACCACTATCAATTTTTTACCATCTCTAAAATTTATCCATATTTTTTGTCTTCTTGTCTTCTTCTTACCATAAAAATTTTAGACAATTTCTTTTTTTTCCCAATAGTTTTACTTTTTACAAATGCTAGCCAATTGAAGTTACCAAATTAACAAGGTGCAAATTGTGGATTTTATTGTCAAACTAGGGGAAGATGAAAAAGGTGGTAGTGATATAGGGGAAAAAATGAAATTGAGAGTTGGAAAATAAAGAAGTGACTATTATGTTTGCTAAACAAAAAAGTCTAGCAATTATTGATTGATTCTCTTTTTTGTTTACCTATTGATTGTGGTTTTACCATAAAGGTAGAATTTTGTTTCTATTTCTAAGAGTGCTAGAACAATGATGAATTATGATCTTAGGGACATGGGGGCATTTCTTAGTTTAGTATTGGTAGTGGTGGTAATAAGTTGTATTAGGCAAGAATTAGCAAATAATGAATTTTGAGATTAGTTAGAATTGCTAGACTTTGTTTGTTTTAATGAATATAACACGTACAAGAAATTAAAGATTAAAATCTTGTTTTGTTTTGTCTTGTTCTTTGAAGAAGGGCATTTTAGGATATTTGTGAAAAATTATAGACTACTAGGTATATATTGTTATATAAACTTTAAAAGCAAGGGAGATAGGTATAATTTTTGAATTTGAGGGGAGCTCTCTGTAATTGTTAGAAATTTCAAGGGATGTTTCTGAAATTATTTCAAAAAAATATTATAACGATTTAAAAAAGTGATTAGAAAACGTGTTCATGAAAAAATAAAAATTTTTCTACGTAGTCACGATCCAAAGTTTTCTCCCCTCGACTCCCAAACTAAGCCCAACTGACCAGCACCGGCTGACCGTAATCATAAATTACTTGCCAAATTTACCGTTCGAAAAAAGCCCACTTACCCAAATTTCAAATCTCCTTACAAATACAATTCAAAAACCCGCCTTCTCTCCTTCTTCAATCATTTCTCTCTCTCCATCCTGCACCACCATAAATACCAACGCACCGTACCCCACCCCACTCTTCACTTCACTTCCTCCGACGACTTCCCTGAGCCCTCACCTCTCTATTCTCTTCCTCAATTTCTCATTTATTGGATCATTTTTTCTCTCTATTTGTGTTTCCAATGGTGCAGGTTAGCAACAGGGGTGATGAAGATCAGCAGCAACTTCTCCCAGTCGACGGTGACGGCACATGCATGGCCTGCAAGAAAACGCCGGAGTTGGATCGGACGGTGACTTGTGGGACGTGCAATACGCCGTGGCACGTGGAATGTCTAGTTGAGGGTCCAACTACGTTGGTGGAAATTTTGAGTTTTATCTGCCCTGACTGTTCCGGAGGAGGTCTCACTGGAGCTCCAGCACCAGTGTCTTCATCCAACGGAGACCTTGTCACGAAGATTCGGGCTATCGAGGCAGATGGTTCTTTGACGGACCGTGAGAAGGCGAAAAAAAGGCAGGAGCTTTTTGCTGGAAAAGGTGTTGATAAAGATGAGCAGAAAAGAAAGGGGAAAGAGAAAATGAATGAGGCTTTGGCTCTTCTTAGTCAGAGCATTAAATGCTCCTTTTGTATGCAGTTGCCTGAAAGGCCTGTCACGGTATAACCTTCACCTTTTATGAATTATTAGTGCACAATATGCTCGGTTTATTTGCAGTTTTTGTATGATTAATTGATCTTAACAGATTGAAAAATGTTTTCTTGGGTCATTTTTTTTTTTGTTGTTCATAATCGAAAGACTAAATTTGTGGTTTTGTTTGTAGGGCTGAAAAGGATTTGTGGTGATCCTATTTATCTGCATTTTTGTTTGGTAATGGATTTTTGTTACGAGAAAGAAAATGTAGAACTGTTTGGTTTCCTTGATTTTAACTTCATTCTTTGTCCAGTGTGAGGGCTCTGCTTGGGATTGTCTTAAACTTTTTCTGGTTGATCGGATTGAATACTATTTTCATGTTTCTATGCCTAAAACTTAAAACTAGTACTATAAGTTTATGATGAGGCAAATATTTGTTTCAGGTTTATCATACCTTTTGGGGGACGTTGCCCTTGCTAAATTTCATCTTTTGAAGAACAGGATTCATTGGTTTTGATGCTATGTATTTCAGAAGATATTGCTCAAACCCATATTGAATTTGATTACCATCATCTCCACAACTCCATACCTGCCCACTACCACTGAATCCACAACTCTACATTATCTGAACTCCTCCAATTATTCATAACTGACCCTATACCATTCTTAGACAATTGCATCAACCATTAAATAAATAGAAGGTGATTCTAAATAAACATCCATTCATACAAATGTATTTCAGTAGATTTTCTATATATTTCTAGCAAAAATAAATATCAGTTTTCATAGTAAATAATTTCTATAAATTTAATACTTTAATTTGGTGCACATTTTTCAGGTGTGTAAAATCAATAGTAGCAACAATTTGATGTAGGAAGATGCCTCATTCTTTGGATGGTACTGATAATGACTGACTTGAGTCGTTGCATGGCTACTCATGCTTTATGAACTTGAATTTAAAGGAAAACAGATATATGTAATTGGATGCTGCTAGTTATTAGCTACATGTCCGGAATTTTAGGTCGTTTCAGTGCAATTCATAAATGTTGAACTTTACATAAATGTAAATAGGAAAAAAATTAGAACCATGAAAATGAGGAATTCATTTGGAAGTTTCATGAATAAGGGTCACTGTTGAAACTATTTTAGTCTCCAGAAATTTGATGGATTTGGCAGTAGCATCTAAATACCAATTGCTTTATGACTGATCTTAATGTTTTAATGTTCCAGACACCATGCGGTCACAACTTCTGCCTGAAATGTTTCCAGAAGTGGATTGGTCAAGGTAAACGTACTTGTGCAAAATGTCGCTCCAATATTCCTTCTCACATGGCAAGCCAGCCACGTATCAACTCTGCCCTAGTAGCTACCATTAGACGTGCAAGGATGTTGGGAACAACTGCTGTTGGAGCACCTGTGAAGGTTTATCACTCCTTGAAGGCTGAAGATCTACCTGATGAGTCATATGTCACTGAACGAGCAAAGTATGGAGGGATCGCGAATGCTAAATGTGGCAGAATTTTTGTTAGTGTTCCTTCAGATCATTTTGGACCCATCTTAGCTGAGAATGATCCCGTGCTGAATCTGGGTGTCTTGGTTGGTCAGTGTTTTGCAAATCGGCATAAATCCAGACAGTGGGGTGTGCATCGGCCTCTTGTTTGTGGAATTTCTGGACAGGCAAATGTTGGTGCTCAGTCAGTGGTCCTTTCGGGAGGTTACGTGGATGATGAGGACCATGGAGAATGGTTCCTCTATACTGGAAGGTTAGGGTTGTTTATTGAATTATATTCCCTGTTAAATATACTCGTATTACCAAATTTAGTTTATGGCTTACCCTCCACATATTTTAGACTTAGATCTAAGTTGTCAGTTGCTGATTAGTTAACAAGCTTATATGTCAGCCCATTCTGTATGATCTGGAAAACCAGACTGTACTACGTTAATCTGTCCTCAACTTGGGAGCACTCTGAAGAGTTATCTATAGCCCCCACTTGCTCTTTTCCAGTGTAACTTATATCTAAAAGAGCTTTAAACACTCTAAAGGCCCAAGTGATTGTTTTATTACACTTTGCCATCCTTTAAGGAGGTCCGGTTCTATTTACTCTGACCCATCTGAGGTGGTTGTCACCTGAAATTAACCATTTTCATCCTCCTTGTGTTCTTCATTGACTAAGCACAGATGGAGAAATTTAGTTTCTCATGTTACTTTTCTTTTATTGTTTCACCAATGCACATGCGTAGACTTTTGTTAATTTGCATGCAAATGCTTTATCTTCTTTCAGCTGATATCACTCATTTTTATATGTGAATATGGTAGCGGTGGGAGAGATCTAAGTGGAAACAAGCGAACAAATAAGGACCAATCATTTGATCAGGAGTTCAAAAACTTCAATGAGGCCTTGCGTGTTAGTTGCAAAAAAGGCTATCCAGTTCGTGTGATTAGGTAAAAACTGTAGCTAATATCGCTTGTCTTGATTTCGTGGTATGGATATGCTTTTCATTACAATTTTCTTGGTTGCATGGAGCAGAGTTTCTATACTGGTGGCCTTGATATCATTTTAATTGTTGCATTTGATGAACTCTTATCACATCAAAATCTGAAGGTTATTTCCAATGACAGGTGCTTTTAAACTTGCAACTAGAAAATGGGTATTAACAAGTGTACTACACAGATAGACAATAATTGATGGACTACCTTGGGGCATTTAATGGTTAATTTAGAGCAGTTAGCCTGTATGTGCCTTTGCTTGCCACACAAATGAAGTTTCCATTCCATTATTACCCGCGACTTTCTTTTTTATGTCTTTAGAGTTCTTACATGAATCTTTCTGGAGTATAATTTCAGTTTTATTTTGCTTATTTGAAGAAACCCTAGATTTTACTCAAGTAAAACAAAATCCTCTGTCGCCTAGGTGGTGCGAGTCCAAGTTTTGTTGGTGACATGGGCATCATTTTAGTCTGTGAAACTATGAAGCTGTCTCATGATTTTGATTATTCCTAATAGTAAAATTGGAGCGACCTCATGTTTAAAAGCACAACTTGGGTACTCATGCGACTATCTCTTTCATCCCAAAAGTAATACAGAGTTTATCAGACCTTATATGGTCAGTCATGAGCCAGTACATCTGCAATAACTTTTTTTTTGCTTCTTAACTTTGATTGACAGATCATACAAAGAAAAACGTTCTTCCTATGCCCCAGAGAAAGATTTGCGCTATGATGGGATCTACAGGATAGAAAAATGCTGGAGGAAAGTTGGGCAGCAGGTTCAGACATACAATTGTTTGAATTAGGTTTTCTAGACAGTTTGTTTGTTGCTTAATGAGTTCATATGACTACTGTTTTTTTCCAGGGATTTAAAGTCTGTAGATATTTATTTGTAAGATGTGATAACGAACCTGCACCATGGACAAGGTTTGTGCTGCATTGTGTGTATACTGCTTTATGCATTAACAAAATTACCTGCTTCTGATCCTCTCACATCATGCAGTGATGAGGACGGAGATTGTCCCCGTGCCCTGCCAGATGTTCCTGAGCTACAACAAGCAATTGACATTTTCGAGAGGAGCGAAAGCCCATCATGGGATTATGAGGTGAGTGGGGTTTTCTCTGTGTCTTGCACTCTTTCCCATCTGCAATTTTCCATGAAAATTTTTATGGTCCTAGTAATTCAGGTAGCGAGCATTATTTTGAAAACTGCGGGTTGCTTTTCCCAGTTGCTTTCTATGGCTGGTGAAAGAATGCTAAGTACCTAAGTTTTTTTTCCTGTCCATCTAAGTACTTAAGCTATTGAAAGAGTACAAAAAAAAAATCCAAAATGCATTGCTTTTAGCATTTTACAAAAAAAATATCTTATTACTTCGAATAAGCCAATGTTCATAGTTGAATATATGGTAATATAGTTCTTAGCTTAAGAAAAGGCACTATTAACTTATTTATGCAAACCAGAGGTTAAGCCCTTGGGATAGTACCTTTTGACTCAAAGTTTTTCTATTTTCTGCTCAACAGCTTAACCTTAATATATGGCAAATACACAAAAGCTAAACCTAAAAGAGAAATTTATACATCATATCCTGCAAAGCTATCTCATTAAGTGAACTCCATTTTTAGACCTTTCCATTAGACAGCACCGTCATTCGTGGTTAGTTTATACCTTTTATTTTGTCATTCTTTTGCTTTTCTGATTTGGCTTCAAGCTTAACACTTTTGATTACAATTGTCTGAGTTAAACTGTACTAATTTGCCTTTCTCCTGCACTTGTATGTACTTACTCCTATTTTGGTAGCAGGATGGAGAAACTTGCTGGAAGTGGAAAATGCCACCTCCTCCCAGCAAAGAAAAGGTCATTGAAGCAAACCTGAGGATATAGAGAGGGCACGCAGGGCATTTAAGAAATCACGACATGATTCCTTAAGAGAAAACCTTCTTAAAGGTTTGTACATTTTCCATTCCGAGTGACAAATCAGACAGAAAAGATTAAAAAAAAATAATAAAAGGTTCATATTGATTCTTCAGTTGTTTCCTTGGAAAAATGGCTCGGTTCTATGGCAGAGTATGCACTTCATTTTGCTAATTGGTTTTTAAACTACTTTGTTTACAAAAACTGGATGGTGGGCACTGAATATTATTGTAATTTGTTTGGATTTGTTAATTTTCTGCCAAGTCTCTACTAACTCGATGGAAATCATTCTCAAACAGCCCATAAAAAAAGCTCAGCTTTTTCATTCTCTGCACTCTTCCATGCTTGAGAACATATTACAAATTCTTTGTGCAGAATTCAGCTGCTTACTGTGCAAGAAGGTGATGAATCTCCCTGTCACGACACCTTGTGCTCATAACTTTTGCAAATCTTGTCTAGAAGACTGTTTTAAGTGGCCAAGCATTCATAAGAGAAAGAACATGCAAGGGGGGACGCCAACTTCGTGCACAGAAGAACTGTATGAAATGCCCTGTATGCCCAAGTGACATATCAGAATTTCTTCAGACTATGCAGGTCAGGAAAACAGTACCATATTTTTTTAAAAGCTTGTTTGGGAGCTGCATCCTTGCTGTTGTTTGCATAGTTACTATCCCATTGTGAATTTGTACCTACTAACCCAGGACACCATCACCATACCTGGATCATTATGTTTTTCCTGCACATTCACAAGTAGATGCTCCTTCTCTGTATGTTGGTAATTTGGTGAACTATTCTTGCTTCTGACATAGGTTAACAGAGAAGTCATGACTGCAATTGAGGATATTCAAGCTAAGCTTGAGGAGGATGAGAAAAACCATGGAGGATTCTGCTGAACATGGAGTTGATGCTGAACAAGAGAGTCCTGGTGATCAGCCAAGTGACACAGAGATTGCATCGTTAAATGCCGAAGATGTAGGAAGCAATGGAAGTGCTTTAAAGAGGAAGAGTGTTGATGGCTGCCTTTCTACTGAGAACAAGAGGCAGAAAGCTGATAATGGGCATGGAATATCCGATGAGCCTGAAAATGTCCATGCTGATGCAAATGGTTCACCTTCAAGCCCTCTCCATCTGCGACCAAATGATGAAATCTTCTCCTAGTGAACTGCTAGAAGAACTAGTTTAATAATTTATACACATGTTTGAATCATGCTAAGACCAATTTTCCTTACTCTTGTCAGGTATTTGAATGTGCAATTATACTTAGTTATTGCTCTTGAAGAATTGTTTGTAATTTAGGATAAATATGGAACCATTGAAAAAGTAAGCTCAATGTAAGAATCTACATTCATTCAATTTCTGAGCATGCTATACATTTATTGTTAAACTAATTAATGCCAATATTAGTTTTGGCTGCTTGGCTTGAAAATGATTAGTCCTTTGACTGAAAAATGACATTTGCTTTGAATTGGTACTTTGCCATATCCATTTGCAATACATCTTTTAATTCCATTTTCAGCCTAAACCTCTGGCCCTATAGCTGAGTCAGTATTTGAAAAGCTCAGTTCATAGACATGGAGAAAGTAGATTGACTAATTGGGGTTAGAAGTTATAGAGATTCGAAGAAGGTAGATCATATAATAATGCTCTTGCTCTGATTGCTTATAGGTACTTTTTTGTAATCCTCAAAGATAGTATGCACATCTTTGAACTACTTTTTGCAGGTTAATACTAGTACGATGTGTTAGTTAAGTATTTTTCATGCTTTTATCAAGAAATTCTTGATAATTACTTTAAGAGACACGACATGACACATTTTTGTTGTTGAAGCTAATTTTTTTGCTTAGCTCCAAGCAGAATTTGTCAGAACCGCCTATTATTGGTATTGGTCTACCTTTGTGAACACTTTCCAGTTCTGGAAGCACTAATACATTTGAAAATAGCTCCATTTAGCTTCAGAAAGGTTCCTTATGTTCTCCTTGTTGCATACATTTGTGCCCCGTTCATTTGATGTCTTTTACAACCTCATTTCTTGTTTGCTCTTAGCGGTTATTGATAAACATATAAAGAATGTGGAAAATATTTTAGACTGTTGCACTGAAAATCAACACTAGATTGTGGGAGTTCATTCCTTAAATATTTCAACGTGGTTTAACTTGTTGCAGGGAGCTAGGTCTTTTGCAAATCTAATGTTAATGGCACAAGACTACTGTCAAGTGCTTTTGTTAAAGGCTTATTTTCAGGTTCTTGCAGCTTATCTTTTCCTTCATGTATTGTTACATCTTCATGTATGAAGTTCATAGTATTAGTTAGAAATTAGAATATCTATTCAACTTGTTAAGAGAATATAAGTATTCTTGTAGTTAATAAATTAATAAGGGTATTCTTGTAAATAGTTTGTTAGGTTTGTATTCTTATAAATACTAGTTGATTACTCATAATACGGTGACTAGATGTTTTCCTCCCAAAATACCTATTCTCATAGTATTAGAGCAAAAGTTCTAGAGTTAGGGTTAAACATCTAGCAAAAGTCTTGTTCACGCGATATTGGTCATCGTGTACTGTTCACGTGTTACTGTTTAAAGGTACTGTTCATCGCGAATTTTGACTGCTTTTTGTTTGAAGTGCTATTCGCTATGCCTGAAAGTTTTGCTAATGCGGTTATCACTGACCAAACTGAATCAAATTCTTCAGCACATGGGTTTCAGAAGACTTTTATTATATCCGAAGAAGATTATGTTAAATTCCTATAATATCAAACTACAAATCACGCATCTCTTCCTTCTGCTTCTTTAGCACAAAAAAATAATGCTATGGCTTGTCTCTTCACATCCTCTAATTTTAACTCATGGATTATTGACTCCGGGACTACTGATCATATGTCAGGTATCTTTAAAAATTTTTCTAATTTTCAAAAGTCTACTTCCTTTTCTCATGTTACTTGAGCTGATGGATCTACTACTAAAGTTAAAGAATTAGGTACTATAAAAATTAATCCATCTCTTCCGCTGTCTTCTGTTCTTTACGTACTCAATTTGCCCTTTAATCTAATGTCTGTTAGTAAGTTTACTAAGTCTCTACAATGTTTAGTTATTTTTTCTCCTGATTTTGTTGTCATTCAAGATTTGAAGACAAAAAGGACGATTGGTGGAGGGCATGAGTATAATGGTTTTTATTTTATTTAATGAAAGATCGTTCAGAACTATATTCCATTTTTTGTGCATTTGTTACAAAAATAAAGAATCAATTTGGTGTGCTTATACGTATACTTCGCAGTGATAACGTGAAAGAATATTTTTCCACTCCTTTTAATACCTTTATGATTAAGTCCGGTGTTATTCATCAGTTCTCTTGTCCTCATACTCCACAACAGAATGGAGCTGCTGAAAGAAAAATTGGACATTTAATCGAGATTGCTCGAACACTTTTGTTGTATATGAATGTGCCCAAATAATTTTGGAGTGATGCAGTTCTAACTGCATGTTATTTAATTAATCGCATGCCATCTAATATTTTTGGAGGCCAATTACCTCAATCCATTCTTTTTTCTCATGAATCTGTGTTTAAATTACCTCATCGTATTTTTGGATGTATGTGTTTTGTTCATCAGCTTGCTTCAGGGGTGGATAAATTAGATCATTGTACTATTAAGTCTATTTTCTTAGAATACGCATGAGCGCAAAAAGAGTATAGATGTTACAGTCCAATTTTAAATCGATTTTTTACTTTTGTTGATGTTATTTTCTTTGAATCTACTTCATATTTTATGAAACACGGTATGCCTTGTGAGTTAGATCAGTGTCCCTCTTTTTCCTTTCCTATTTTACCAGTCCTTTCCTCTTTATTACCTGAGTTATCTAGTCCACCAGATTCCATAGTTCGATTATCTCGTCCTAATTTTCAAGTTTATTCTCGTCGTTCTATGGTTGAGAAAGCTCCTAATATGCCACGCACTTCACCAATTAACTCTCAATTTTCAAATCCAGGTATAACGCCCTCCTTTGAATTAGATCCTCCTATTGCTTTACGCAAAGGTAAGAGGTATTGTACTTCTCATCCTATTTCTAATTTTGTTTCTTATTCCCGTCTCTCTATATCATATTCTTCTTTTGTTGTTTCACTTGATTTTGTCTCCATTCTTAAATCTATTACCCATGCTCTTAATCATCCTGGTTGGAGATTAGTTATGCAAGAAGAGATGTCTGCTTTGGAACAAAATGGTACTTGGGATCTTGTCCCTCTTCCTTCTGGTAAGCCGATTGTTGGTTGTAAATGGGTGTACACTATAAAAGTGCAACCTAATGGTTCCATTGATAGATTGAAGGTTCGTCTGATAGTTAAGGAATTTACTCAAGTGTATGGCATTGACTACTTAGAAAAATTTTCTCCTGTTGCAAAGATTACCTCTGTTCGTCTTCTTATCTCTTTGGTAGCAACTTACAATTGGCCATTGCATCAGTTGGATATGAAAAATGCATTTCTGCATGAAGATTTGGAAGAAGAGGTATATATGGAACAATCTTCTAGATTTGTTGTTCAGGGGGAGAATTTGCGGTTGGTTTGTCGGTTGAAAAAAATCCTTATATGGATTGAAACAGTCTCCGAGAGCTTGGTTTGGCCGGTTTAGTAGTGTTGTCATGGAGTTCGATCTGACAAGGTGTGGAGTAGATTACTCTGTATTTTATCGGCATTCTAATGTTGCTAAAATTTTATTAGTTGTTTATGTGGATGATATTGTAATTACAGGTGATGATGTTGTGGGGATCCAGAAACTTAAATCCAATTTGCAGGCAAACTTTCAGACAAAGGATTTAGATCATCTACAGTATTTTCTGGATATTGAGGTAGTTTGGTTTAAATATGGGATTTATTTATGTCAAAAAAAATATGTACTCGATATGCTGAGTGAAATTGGGATGTTAGATTGCCGACCTGTGGATACTCCTATGGATTCTAATGTGAAATTAGTAGGAGATCAAGGTGCATTACTAGATGATCCTAGGCAATATCGAAGACTTGTGGGTAAATTAAATTATCTCACTGTAACGAGACCTAACATTTCGTTTGTAGTGAGTGCTGTGAGTCAATTTCTTGATACCCCTCGTACTAGTCATTGGGATGCTGTTATACGGATTCTCAGGTATCTTAAGCGTGTTCCTGGAAAAGGGTTGCTGTATCAAAATCATGGACACATTGATATTGAAGGATATAGTGATGCAGATTGGGATGGTTCTGTCTCAGACCGAAGATCAACCATATAATATTGTATGTTTGTTGGTGGTAATTTAGTATCGTGGAAGAGTAAGAAACAAACAGTTGTCTCCAGATCAAGTGCAGAATCTGAATACCGCGCTATGACTCACACTGTGTGTGAGTTGATTTGGTTGAAAAAACATGTTACTTGAAATTGGGTTTGAGCATAAACAACCTATGAATTTAGGGTGTGATAATCAGGCGGCTGTTCATATTGCGTCTAATCCAGTGTTTTATGAAAGTACAAAACATATTGAAGTTGATTGTCATTTCATTCGAGAGAAATTGTTTGACGGAGTTATCAAAAACATCTCATGTACCGTCTGTAGATCAATTGGCTGATTTGTTTACCAAGAGTTTAGGGGGTTCTAAAGTGAAATACATTTGTAACAAGTTGGTGCTTATAATATATATGCTCCAACTTGAGAGAAAGTATTAAGAGAATATAAGTATTCTTATAGATAATAAATTAGTAAGGGTATTCTTGTAAATAGTTTGTTAGGTTTGTACTCCTATAAATACTAGTTGGTCACTCATAATACGGTGACTAAATGTTTTCCTCTCAAAATACCTATTCTGACAACTAATAATTTTTCATCCTTTGTTCAGGAGTAAGTTTTTCCTGTATCAAATAGGTCAATGACCTATTAACAGTAATTTAGTATCTTCTCTTTGACAATGGTAGCTTTCAACTTGGGCAGTTCATGTTGCGGGGGCTTGTCGCGTTGGACAGGAACTGGAGCAATAGAGGAGAGTGTAGTTGTTTTGGCAAAGCGCAATGGCTAGGAGTGGCGCCAAAAGTGCCTTCTGGCTTACTAGGGCGGGATGTTGCATTCAAAGGCCAAAATGAGGTTGATTGAGTGGACTGGAATTAAGAATTGGATAGTCTATTGTGATTGTAAAGCATACATGGTGTAAATGAATAGAATCTTGTTATATAACTGAGTATAGGAATTGTACAGTGGAATCCATTGATAATCTACTGATGCACATTTTGGAGCTTTATTAGGGTTGCATAAAACCCATAACATCAACATGCAATTGAAGCCATACTATATTATTGCGAGAGAAAACCTTTGGTGGAGTAGGGGAAGGTTTGTGTCTTTGTGAGCAAGTGGGCTGTGGTGGCTGATATATGGTGAGGAATATAAATGCCCCAGTATCCGATGAAAGAGGTTAAATTTTATTTTATATGTGAAGTAAGAAAATTGGAAAGACAATTATGGGCTGTGGTGGTTGATATATAGCGAAGAATATAAATGGCCCAGGATCCGATGAAAGAGGTTAAAATTTATTTTATCTATGAAGTAAGACTAACCGAAGGACAATTATACACTTTCCCATTTTCAAGAGCTTATTTGATAGTGTTAGATACCAGAAATGAATTGTTAGTCAGATTTGCATATCAAGTATATAATATGGATCATTGTTGATACATTTCCCTGTACATAAAAGTATTGCATATGATACCCTGTGGAAAGGCCTTTAGATACCATCTTTTTACTGCATCAAAAGTTGATGTTTGGTTGATTGAAAGTAGCTTGAAACTATTCATTAGGGTAATATTTTTCATTTTGTCACTTTACTTAATTAAATTCTTTGGTTTTCTTTGCTTGATATGGAGAGAGGTATGAGGTCTCATATATAATAATCATGCTATACATGAACAGACGTACTTTGGAAGTTTTGTATGGAAAACTTTATAGGTACTTGTCCCTGACTAATAACACATGCCTCAGTGTTCCTTGAGAAGCAGCTCAGATTGTTAGAAGAATGGGTTAAACAATGACCAAGGCAGAGGCAAAGCAAATATTGATGTGGCAGAGAACTCATTGCAGCAAGACATCCTGCAGGTTGATATTCTGTTGATTTTGTTTTTCGTTATTTGCTGCTTTTGAATTTTAGATTGAGTTTCTCCTCTTTCCACCTGCGGAAACATGATTTTTTTTTCCGGGTAAGAAATGCAACGAATGGGAGCTTCTATCTTTAGTCAAAGGTTCTCAAAGCCGAAAAATGTTAGAAATCTCTTGAGCAGATGAAGTGCAGAGGCCAAGTTTAAACAGTCATCTTTAAAAAATTTTTTTTGTTCATTTAAACAGTCATCTTGCTTTTGGGGAGCATGTACTGGTGCAATCTTTCTGCTGGAGATCTTGCTCAAATTTGGTTATTTATCTAGAGATTCTAGGGTTCATCTTTGTTATACATGCTGTAATCTTCACACCCCAGCTTTGCTTTCCTAACTGACTTTATCTGTTTAAATTCAATATTTATTTCAAAGAATGAAACTGGTATTTGCATCCTGCACTCATCATGTGCTAACAGAACTTTAGTTTTTTTGTACATATTGAGGAAATACTCTCAATGTATATGTCCAGGCATTAACTATTTTGGTGCCTCAACCTAGGGCCATCATGTAGATATTGTGCCCCAGACTGTATATGTACATCAGTTGGCAGTCCCCATTTGCATTATTGATTTGTTGTCAGCTAGTTCTTGACTTGTTTCCTTATTTCCAGAGAACATACTTACTTTGAAGCAAAAGAGGTCCCAAAACTTGCCAAGTGAATTTTACGGATGAAGTTGGGAATCTAATTTTCACTCGGTCATGAAGGACCCATGTTGAGATTGGAGCTCAGAAGGCACCTTCAAGGTATTCCAAAGGCCTGTCCAATTGGCTATGGAAACAATTTTTTCCTGGAACAGCCTCGAGAAATCTAAATCAATCAGCGATTGATTTCTATACTGATTTTTAGTCTCCCGAAATTTGATTAATTTGGGAGTAGCATGTCAATTTATTAATTGCTGTATAATTTACCTTAATGTTTCAATAATCTAGACAATATGCAGCCTCAACCTTGTCTTAAATGTTTCCAGAAGTGTATTGGGCAAGGAAAACGTACTTCTGCAAAATATGGCTCAAATATTCCTTCTCACATGGCAAGCCAGCTACGTATCAACTCCGCCCTAAAAGTTACCATTAGACTTGCAAGGATGTTGGGAATAAGTGTTGAGATATTCAATCATATAGCTGTATATATTGTTACCATATATGTTTCTGTCATGACGTGATTGTAGGAGTAGTTTTAGCTTTCCATTACATGATTTTAGGAATGATTGTATCTTCCCTTTTTTGTCAAATTCTTGTAACTATATCAGCAGACTATTGCAATCAGTAATACACACTTGAGTTTTTCCCAATCTGAACACTTTTCTTCATGGCATCAGAGTAGGTTGAGCCTTAACAATTGTTGACAATAAAATATGTCAACTCTAGAGAATTCAACGAAAGGGGGAGAGGTTACAATCTATGATGACTCCTCCTATGTGTTGTACCCTTCAGATCAAACAGGGCTGCAATTTGTCTCCACACCATTTGCAGGAGAAAATTTTGCAGCATGGAAAAGCACCATGGAAACAGCCCTATATGCCAAAGGCAAGGGTGGTTTCATTGACGACAGTCTAGAAGTGCCAGATCTAAAGTCACCAGACCTTCAACGATGGAAAAAGAATTATGCAATGGTTAGGGCATGGCTGAGGAATTCCTTAGCCAAGGACATACAAGAGAGGTATGGACAAAGTAATGCACCTCGAGAAATTTGGACTGAGATTTGTGAAAGGTATGGACAAAGTAATGCACCTCGACTTTACAAAATAAAAAAAGAATTTTCCAACGTGTTCCAAGGAGATGGGCAGCCTTTAACTCAATATTATACCAAGTTCAAAACTCTATGGCAAGAACTGCAAATCTGTGATCCATTGCCTTATTGCAAATGCGAGGAAGCCAAGGATCACTTATTACGCCGAGAGAAAGAAAAAGCCCTTCAATTTCTACTGGGATTGAATGGAAATTTCGATCGGTTGAGATCTAATGTGCTGTCCATGGAACCTACACCTTCATTCAGTAAACTTTTTTCCTTGGCTTTACAAGAAGAGCAGTCCTTTGTACGAGTAAATGAACAAACATCACACAGCCTGGAAGGAGCGGCTTTTGCAGCAAAAACTGATCGTAGGGGCAACGAAAATACTAGCATAACCAGGAGTCAAGCCCCAAGAAGTCGATCAAGTAAAAGGTGTGAACATTGCAAGAAAATGGGACATCTCAAGGAAGAATGCTTTGAGATAATAGGGTATCCAGCAAATTGGAAGAATAATCAACAAAGCAGAGGTGGCAATCGTGGTGGAGGCAAGAACAATTTAGGGCAGATGCAAATCTATGGCAACATAGCAGCAACTGACCACCAATTTATCAACCCAAGTGAAAAGTCACAGTCACAACAACCTCTTTGATTGACAATGGACCAGTACAACAAACTCATGCAAATCCTTGGAGCCATCTCGGGAGTTCCCTCCAGCAAACTCAGGTACAATTTATCCTATCTCTCATAACTTGTCCTATTCTTGTATCACTAATGCCCATAAAGCTTTTCTGGTCTCCATCACTTCATTGGACGAACCAAAGTTTTTTTCCCAAGCAGTTAGGGATCAGCGTTGGAGATATGCTATGCAGCAAGAAATCAAGGCACTGGAGGAGAATCAAACTTGGACCTTAGAGCATCTACCACCTGGTAAGCATGCCATTGATTCCAAGTGGGTGTACAAAATCAAATACAAGTCTGATGGCACAATTGAGCGGTTTAAGGCGTGTTTGGTTGCTAAAGGTTTTACCCAGGTTGAAGGACTCGATTACCATTATACTTTTGCTCCAATTGCAAAGCTTACAACTCTACGTTGTCTATTAGCTGTAGCTGCAGTACGACACTGGGGATTACATCAGCTGGACATTAATAATGCCTTCCTGCATGGAGATCTACGCGAAGAGGTATACATGAAAATACCACAAGGCTTTGCAAAACCAGGTGACAATCGGGTTTGTCGGACTTCGGAAGTCCCTTTATGGCCTTAAACAAGCCTCTAGAAATTGGTTTCAAAAATTTTCTAGTTGCTTGCAGAATATTGGTTTTAGTCAATCTGCTACAAATAATTCACTTTTTACATTCACCAGTGGAGCACACTTTACTGTTTTGTTAGTTTATGTAGATGATGTTATTTTGGCTGGAAATGATTCAACCACCATCAATCGTGTGAAGCATCATCTTGATTCAGCTTTTCGCATCAAAGATCTTGGGCAACTCAAATATTTTCTTGGTATTGAGGTTGCTCGTAATAAGGAAGGAATTGTACTTAGCCAGCGAAAGTACACTCGAGACCTCCTTGAAGAGACTTGTCATCTCGACGCACGTTCTGCTGACTTTCCTATGGAACAATGACACAACTTGGTAGCAGGAGTTGGTGCAGTAGTTAAAGATGCTGGTCAATATCGTCATCTCAATGGAAGGATACTTTATTTGACGATAACTCGACCTGACATTAGCTATCCAGTACAAGTTCTCAGTCAATTTATGCAATATCCACGTGTTCCTCACTTGGATGCAGCTTATCGAGTCCTTCGCTACCTCAAAAAGGCACCAGGCCAAGGTATATTCTTGTCATCTGCTAGTTCACTGCAACTCACTGCTTATTATGACTCAGATTGGGCTAGCTGCCCAACATCTCGACGATCAACTAGTGGTTATATCATTTTCCTCGGTAATAGCCGGGTTTCTTGGAAGTCCAAAAAGCAAACTACGGTTTGCCGCTCATCCACTGAAGCAGAGTATAGGGCAATGGCCAATGCTACTAGTGAACTTCTCTGGCTGCGTTCTTTGTTTGCAGATTTGAAAGTTTCGTTAGCATCACCCATGTCTCTCTTTTGTGACAACCAAGCTGCTCTACACATTGCTGCAAATCCAGTTTTTCATGAACGTACAAAGCACATTGAAATTGATTGCCATTTCATTCGTGATCGCATACTAAGCAACGAGTTGCAGACTGCTCACATTCGCTCATGTGATCAAATTGGCGACTTGTTCACCAAAGCACTTGGGAAAGCTCAGTTCCACCATTTGTTGAAGAAGTTGGGCATTCGCAATCTCCATGCTCCAACTTGAGGGGGAGTATTGAGATATTCAATCATATAGCTGTATATATTGTTACCATATATGTTTCTGTCATGACGTGATTGTATGAGTAGTTTTAGCTTTCCATTACATGATTTTAGGAATGATTGTATCTTCCCTTTTTTGTCAAATTCTTATAACTATATCAGCAGACAATTGCAATCAGTAATACACGCTTGGAGTTTTTCCCAATCTGAACACTTTTCTTCAATAAGTGCTATTGGAGCTCCTATAAAGGTCTATCAATCTTTGAAGGCCGAAGATCTACTTGATGAGTCATATGTCACTGATCAAGCAAAGAAGGGTGGAATTGCTAATGCTAAATATGGAAAGTTTTTCATCAGTGTTCCTTCAGATCATTTGGTTAGCTGAGAATGATCCGGTGCTGAGTTTAGGTGTATTGGTTAGTCAGTGTTTTACAAATCGGCATAATCCATGCAGTGGCAAGTGCAACAACCTGTTGTTTGTGGAATTTCTGGACAGGCAAATGTGGTGCTCAATAAGTAGTGCTTTCAGGAGGTTATGTGGATGATAAGGACCACGGAGATAGCAGAATGGCTCTTGTACACTAGAAGATTGGGTTTGTATTGACTTATAATCCTGATTATATAGGCCTCATATTGCCAGAGTTCATTTATGGCTTGCCCTCAATTTATTTTAGAGTCAAATCTTAAGCTGTTACTTCTTAGTGGTTTACTAAGCTTAACAAGCTTATACATTACCCCATTCCATACTGTCTGGTTAACCAGACTATATTTCATCCTTAGGTCCTCAAGCTTGGTGGCTCTCTGAATCGGTTAGTTATCTGTAGCCCCTAGTCTACTCTCTTCTAGTATAACTCAAAAACAAAAGTTACACTCTGATGTTCTTTACTTCGGATAAAGTATTGTCTCTAAAATCTGAAACCTTACAACTCGGTAAAGGCCCAAGTGATTGGTTTATTGTCCTTCAGCATGCTTAAAGGAGATCCATTTATTCACTCTTTGACCTGTTTTAAGCAAACTGTTACTAGAAATCAACTATTCTTATCCACCATGTGTTTTGCATACCCGAAGTATTGATAATGTTGTGGTAGAGATTGACTTGTACATTCTTTGTGAAAGCTTGAATGGGGATATTATTGTTCCGAGGAAATTTGATGTTGAGGTTAAACTAATTAGACAGATACTAAAGTCAACAAACTTTCTTTTATCCTCATGTTTACGGAGAAGCAAATCAGCTTTTGAGAATTTTTTGGAAAATGACGGTTGTACTTCAATATGTAACCTTTATTTTATCCTCATGTTTTTGATCATG
This sequence comes from Coffea humblotiana, assembly GCA_023065735.1. Taxonomy (NCBI): domain Eukaryota; kingdom Viridiplantae; phylum Streptophyta; class Magnoliopsida; order Gentianales; family Rubiaceae; genus Coffea; species Coffea humblotiana. The sequence continues at coordinate 22,779,465 of CM041211.1, forward strand.
TGACCTTGCCTAAATTAGCTAAGGGATCTTCTAGATTAAATAGGATTAATATTTTCTCAATTAGCGTTATAAGTTGACGTAATTATCAGAGGCAAGGTTTTATGCCCCCTTTTTGTTATTAATTCTCAATTAATAAATAAATAGGGGTTCATGCCAAAATCCCACCACTTAAGGTGGTTTTGATTAAAAATTTTAAAAAAATTTCATTAACCATTCTTCCTCATTTTGGCTAAGACCCATTCTTCATGTTACTTTTCTCCTACTGTTTCTCCAATCCATATGCGCAAAACTCTTATTAAGGTGCATGCAAATAATTCTTTTATCTCACAATGCATCATTTTTATATGTGAATATGGTAGGAGAGGGAGTACGAACAAAAAGGACCGATCATTTGATCAAAGATTTCAAAAACTTCAATGGGGCCTTTGTGTGTTAGTTGCAAGAAAGGCAATCCAGTTTGTGTGATTATGTAGAAACCGGAGCAATGTCACTTGGCTTAATTCTTAGTGTGGATATTCTCTTCATCACAAATATCATGGACATACAAAAACAAAGTTTCTGTTTTGGTTGCCTTAATTGCATTTTTGGCACATGCTGTTAATTTTTACACTTAATGAACTGTTATCAAATCTAACTGCAAATCTCAATATCTAAAGGTTAGCAGTTCGTTTTTGTTTAACTACTAGAAGATGGGTATCAACAAGTATAATATACACTGAGGAGAATAACTGATTGACTACTTTGAGACCATAAACAATCAACTTTAGTACAGTTAGCTTGTATGCATCTTTGACTGCCACACAAATGATGGAGTTTCATTTCCATTGGTACCAGTGAACTATTTTGTGTTGAGGTCTTCTATGAACCTTGCTTGAGTACAATTCCAGTTTTGTTTTCCTAAATTCAAGAATTTGTAGTTTGTACTCAAAAACCTGTGCCCAGTCAGTGGAGCTTAAGTCCATGTTTTGTTGGTGAAATGGACACATTTGTGGTCTGTGGAGTAATGAAGGGGTCTCTTGATTGCAATTCCCAACATTTCATTTGAGCCATCTTGTGTTCAAATGAAAAACTTGGCTCAGTGTGATATGATCTCTTTCAATCCCAATAGTAATACTAGAGTTTATTTGAGCTTGTAGTCAATCATCTGGCAAAACGTCTGTGCAACTGTGTTTGTTTGCTCCCTAACTTTGATTGAATGGTCACATCAAGAAAAACCTTCTTGTATGCCCCTGAGAAAAATTTGTGCTATGATGGGATTTACTGGATAAATAAATGCTGAAAAAAAATTGGGCAGCAGGTCTAGACATGCGATAGTTCATTTGAGATATTCCGGAAAAATATATTGATGTTGCTCAGTAAGTTTGTGTTACTAGTGTTATTCTCCTGGGATTTCAAGCCAGCAGATCGTGTTTTCCGAAGATTGCTTATAAGAATGGCGAAGTTCACAAGCTATCGAAAGAGGAATTAAGAAAACTGTCCCAAAAAGCATTTCGTGTGTACACTAATATACATACATACACACACACACATATATATATATATTATGTGTGTGTACACTAATAAAATGCACGTGCTTCAAATGTGTATGAAATGAATAATGTTGCTTAAATATATGATATTAGACTTAATCAAAATTAATGTCATTGTATGCAAGAAAAATCAAATGTCAAAGAATCTATTGATGTTTAAAGTTGAATTGGTCCTATGTTATAGTTCTTAGAGCAAATCAAAAAAGAAAAGAATTCAGTGTCAAGTGCAAAACCATGGCTAGGGCTTTATAAAGAGATGCAGTTGATTAAGTTGAAAAATATATATTACACCATCAAATTTTAAATTCTACGCAAAAAGATTGAACAAAATTCTACAAACTCTTATATGACTAATAACAAAATTGGTAAAAATAGTGAAGAGTTGTATGGTGTATAAGTTTTATAGACTTTCTTTTTGCATCCATTCTTTAGTTTTTTGTTTACTTTAGTGTGCAACACATGAAATGATTTCCTTCTCAAAATTAACATAAAGGTTGTTTCTTTTTTCTGAGAATACTTAATATAACATTATAAGATAACTTTTTTTTTAATTTTATATTATGAGTTTTTACTTTGTGTCGTAACCGAAAACTGTTGTCTTTATGTTAAAATATATAACTAATACAAACTCATGTAACTTACAAATTTCAATATTATTTAGCTATAACTTTTATTGCAATATGAACACAGTTCAATACAATTTATGAAATATAGGTGCAAAATCTTAAGAGTTACAACCATGATTCTTATTATCTAAATAAAGTTGTTGAAAAGGACTCAAAAGGATAAAACAATAAGATATCTAATATAACATAAGCCCAACAGTAAACCTTAAATTTATTGTTTCATTTTTAATTGTCATATTGAGATAGTTAGCATGAAAGAATTTGTGTTTTAAGAACTCGTTTATTCTTTAATTTTTTATTTCAGTTCCATAAAGGCAGCACTACTAATTCTTTTTTTTGCCTTTTCATACTTATCAACGATTTACTTTAGAATTTTCTCTCTTTTATGGCCAATAAATGTTGAAGATAATGTCTTCGATATATACATTTTCAATCATATTGCATAATTTTTCATATTTTAGTTACCATGACTCTCCATTTTAAAATTTTTTTATTAATTAACTGTTGGTTTAACCCTCACTTTAAAGAAATCCATATTCCTTATACATATTTGACTGGTTTGGCATATGCTATACACATTGAAGATTTAAAATTATTGGCTTCACCTTATTATAGAAGATATTATTAAAATTGTATCAACTATACAATTAAAAGCATTTATTTAGATTCATAGATATTTTACTTTGACTCTTTAGAAATCCTATTTTTTTCGTTTACATTTTGAGTATGTATGTTTTTACATTTTCTTTAAATTTTAGTTGGGAAGAAGTTCAAATCCTTTCTACTTTTTATTTCTGTGATACAAAATATGAAAAATGTCTGATAGAAAATTGTTTTTACAATGTCAATTTTATTTGTCCATGTAGCCCTTTTTTCTGAATAGTTTCTTACTGATATTTGTAGTTGTACTGGTTTATTTCCTGTATTTTGTGCAACTATTTGGTCATTATATAATTTATCAAAACTTTTTTGAATAAATTTATTATTTACTACTAAAAGTTATCATATTTTATTTTATTACCTTCAAATCACATTCCCAACAATGCATTCGAGTATTCACATATTTAATAAAATCACATAATTCTTTCATTAATATATCATTAAAATATCTTACAACTTTTCATTCTTTCATTAATATATTATTAAAATATCTCACAAATTTTAATCGAAGTAGAGATTCTTCCTTTCTATTTTTCTATATAGTTTTATTACTTTCTTTTATAAAATTTTGCTTCAAAGAGAAATGCCTGACAAAAAAAAAACATATTGCATCAACCAAAAAGCCAAACTAACTAAACTAAAAAAATGGCAAATTGTATTGATTAATCACCCAAAAGATTGATAATGAAAATCTAACTCGGTTAAAATACACTTGTGTTTTTGAATATTAGTGAGAGTGTGAGAGAGAGAAGCCAATTTGCAAGTTAAGTCAATTCTTTTACTATTTTCAACCAAGAAAGTCACTTTTGGTTCTTAGAAAATAGAGATTTATTTACCAACTAAAACCAAGTCTTGAGTCATTCCTGCACGTCTTATGGATAAGACTTTTAGCCACTCATTTTCACTTTTTTACTATATATACAAATTATGATCACAAAATTGATAAACCAATTGAATGTGTAGAGATACTAGTTCTATACTCCAATATTGTGTCCCACGATAAAAATGATGAGAGGTTGACCTTAATATTTGACTAAGATATTGTATCCTCATTTGTAACCAATCAACTTTATGGAGTTTAACATATCTATACCACATTTTCAAATGGCAACTTTAAGAATCTTTACTATTAGAAAAGCAAATGTCTAAAAAGCAAATGTCTAAACTAATCCATTTTCTTGTGGCTATGTCATTTTTAGTCTTGAGACAATCAAATCATTTAATATTTTAAACTTTTCACTTATAAATTATACTAATTGTCATAAAGATTACATGCGCGGGTTTTTTTTAATATGAAAAATAAGCATTTGACTTTAAATGTAACTTAGATTTACATTCTCACCATCGCCATGGTTTTTTTCCTTTCCTTCTATTGCTTAAAAAAAATTAGAAAGGATTAAAATTGAGAATTTACCAAGAAACAAATAGCATAAAAATATATCCTTATACTATATAAGAACGAGTTTAGACAAAGACGGTTTTTGGATTTCAACCGCAAAGGTGGGGCTATTTTGGGATGTGAGAGTGTTTGAAGTGTAATTGGACCATTGAATACAAGTCATTATAGCTTTCATTTCTCTATAATTACTTATATAACCTTTCAGACATTTATTGTGACGCCCCTACCTCTCCCTAGGGCGAACCCTAGGGTATTAGTGGGACGCCTGCCCAATTCTCATTAGGACTCACACACTCATTCTAGCTTAATAGAGAACCACAAGTCAACCATAGATTTAGGATTAAAGGAAACCTTCAAATATATAAGCCAAATTCTTCTAAGGCCATCATTTACAATTACAATCCAAAAACCCAAGTATAGCAAAATTTACACTTCAAATGTCTCCAATATCATACAAGAGATTTACTAGCTTGAACCAAAAACCGCTAGTCTAGATTCTTCAACTTCCACTTCCAAAACCTATTAAGGAATAATAGCTTAGGGTGAGCTAACACTTAATGAGACCAAGAAAATCAAGCACAAATTAAATCAAATATCACACTTAAAAGCGACTTAATATGAAATTTCACTTAAATGCACAAATAAGAAATAAAACACAAGTAGAAAAGATACAGGAGCTCCCAAGAGCTATTCCCACGTCTCGGCCGGTTCAAACTATCTTTGGTTGACCCTCCGTCAACTCAGGTAGCATCACGTCCGTAGAGCTCCACTTACTTCCTCCATCCACCATAACACTCTCTTGGATTCGGAACCAAACAAGCACGAGGTGGCAATACTTATTTGAGTATGCCAAGCGAGATCTCAAAAGATCAAACTATATAATTTTCCAATGGTTCACCAAACTTCTCGACCAAGCCCTTGCCGGCTCGAGTTACGAGGTTAGCCAATGGGTTGGGGCGTTCCCACAAATACAATTGGTCGATGAGACAATGCTCCAATCGACTTAGAATCAATTATAGCACTGAGTCGGGATGAGAGGCACCTCCCACTCGAATAGAGTGTGGTACATGCTGCCGCTCAGTTCTCACGAGTTAAAAGCATGTTCGAGTACAAGTGCAAGTCATACAAATTCATATTTCAAGTAGCAAGCATTCAAGAGAGAGAGGACGAGGGTGATAAAGTACACCTTTGCCTCGGCAAGTTCACAAGATTCACATAGCACTTGTAAAAATATTATTTCAATCATAGCAACATGAAGCATGCACTTGACACTCACCAAAAGTCAAGGGCAAAGCAAGAGCAAAAGCAAGAGCTCAGACGAGCTCCTCAGTGTCCACGTGACCACTTGAGACATGCACAATCCCGGTTACCTAGGTACTCGACCAAGGCTAATAAGAAAAATATCCTCTTGCTACCTACACTCAAAGCCACAAGTTCAAGTTGAGTTAAAAGGGACTTTCTCGCTTAATCACTGAAATAATACTCTAGTAGGACTTAAAAATTGTTTTCAAGTCAAGTCGTGGCATGAAATCTCGATTCCAAAATAGAAGTACTGCACTTAATTTTTTTGGCATGAAAATCGAGGAAAGAAAAAATGGTTTTCATATCTTTAAAACTTCTAATCCTATGTTCAAGTTTTAGAATATAAAGGAGCGTTCACGTTTTCTAAACTTATGGAATCAAAATCCATCAAAACGCTACTTATTTTCATAGTAAATATTGAAGTTAAAAGTTCCAAACTTCAAATATAAAGCTAGTGAAGTTCCTCAAGAATTACTCTAGTAAAAACGCTCCATTTATGGTTCATTTTGTGGCAACCGAGGGCACAAGACTAGGAGGTGGAATCCATTTTCCAAGTATGAAATGAGGTGCAAATAATCAAGAAAATTAGGCTTGAAACCTAGAAAATGTTTCCCAATCACTTTGGATTTTTTGTCACTTTATAAGAAAAATTCAGTTTTGGCAACATTCTTTGCGAAATCATAACTTGAGTTTCATAAGTCCAAAATTTTAAAATCTTATACCATTGGAAAATAGATTCAATGAACTAAAATTCTCTGGAAGACACTTCTATCTGATTCAAATCAGAAATCAGTCAAATTTTAGTTCCAAATCTTTGCTTCAGTAAAAACAGGGCAAAATAGTCTTGAATTTCAGTGAACTTTGAAAATTTTCCAAAATTCATAAGAATCGAACTAGCTCCTGAAATTTATACCACTGGAAGAAACTACAGGTCTAGTTTCAAATGCAATAAACAGAACCCAATTTGGATTTTTCTACACCAAGATACAACAGTTTTTCAAAAGCTGATTTTTGAAACCTGATTCAAGAAATTCCAGCTTTGGAACACCCGACACAGTTTCTAAATCAGGTTATAACTAAGGCTACACAAGTCAAAAATTATCGTGGTTTATGGCGTTGAAATCTAGATTCAAAATGCTAAAAATCACTAGAAGAAACTGTTTTCAAATTTATTTTGTATGGGGAGTGAAAATGAGTTACAAACTGCTGCTGTGCTTGACTCTCGGTTAAAACAGCAAGGGAAAACAGCCAACTTTGCTGGCTCACTGTGACTCATAGAAAACGAACCAGTAGGTGTATTTTATACCGTTAGAAATCTCTCGGAGTCTAGTTTCACATGCCACAAACGGCACTTGATTTTGACTCCTGTACGAAAAATTATGTGCCTGTTTAGTGCACACTGGTCGGGCTGCCCTGATCAGAAATTTCCAGGTTTGTTTTCCTCCCTTTAGCTTAACTTTAACTCATTCAAATGAAGTGATTTTTGGAAGATAATTTTCACACACATAACCCAACATGTAGCAAGCATTTTTGCATCAATATAAACACAAATTTCGAAATTAAAACAAGAGAAACAAATCAGCAAAAATCTGGACAGCCTTGCTTCTTCTTTTTCTTCAAATTTTTCTCTCCAACTTTCACACCAAAACCAAGCTAGAAATCACCAAAACAACAACCAAACAAACAAGAAATCCTTAAGGCCACTACCTAATAATCTTCCCAAGGCGTCTACCTAATGTCAAGGTTTATAGAACCCATCAACAAACCCAAGTTTATCTAGCTAAAACTAACTAAAAGATGAAAGAAAAATGGGAGCTTTGAGAGGTTACCTTCCTCCAATGGTAGTAAGCAAAACTTCAAGAAATCAAGCTTTAAACCACCAATAATCTTTCTTCCTCCAAGTCTCCTACTAAGCTTGAGGATGATCCAAGAGTATGAGCAAGGTTGGAGCATGTTTTAGTGAGCAAAATGAAGACGATGAAGATGAAATTTTTTGGCTAAATGGAGGAGGAAGTTTCGGCCAAAGGAGGGAGAAGAGAGAGGGTTTTTGTGTGATTTTGTGAAGTGATTTGGATGAAAGAAAGATGGGACATAAAGCTAACTTTTGGTGTAAAAGTCAACATTTGAATAGTTGCCCATTGGTGCTCCTAATTGAGATTAATTAAAACTCACTCACCTCTAATCTCTCAATTAACTTTTCTTAGTCTACAATTGATCATCCTTAATTCTCCAAGACCACTGCACTCTCCGCCTGAATATTACCTCGAAAAACGTGTTTTTCTCAAAATTTCACTAATCGAGTGATAGAAAAATTAAGTTTAAGGGCAAATGTTTTTAAAATATAAAATGAGGCAATGTACCATGCAAATGCAATTAAAATGAATGTAATAAATTATTTGGAGTAAATGAATAAATAATTAAATAAATAAATTAACCAGTTAAAGAAAATTTCGGGTCCTCACATTTATGGCTAGGTGCAGGTTTGGTAGATGACAATGTTTGGTACCAAGTTGAGTATCAAGTACAACTGAATTAAGCTTGTGTTTTGATAGAATTACTTAAAAGCCCTTTTAATCATTTATTATACTAACATCCAAGCCTTCCAATTTCCTGAAGCCTTTCTCATCCATTAAGGAATTTATTGGATGTTTACATAATTGGATTTTAATTACAATTAATTGACCTAATTATTAGCTGAACAATCATTATCATATTTATGCCCCATGTTCAGCCGATTGCCCTAAACAACCATCACCATAGTTATGCCTCCATGTTTAGCGATACCCTTTCTTCTTTTTCCGTTTTACCCCTTTGGTTTATTATGACTATTAAATATTTGGTGGAAGGCATAGTTTTCCTTTAAATTGTGGGGAGTTCTTTGGGTTTGTCTTCTTCGGATGTAGTTTTTGTTTTTTTTTGATGATTGGTTTATTCAAGAACTCCATATAGTTTGCTTTTTGATACTTCTAATTCCAAAAACTGACTAATTGTATTGTTTTTTGGTTCTTGTATTTGTGGAATAGGTTGAAGTTGGTATCAAAACCTGGTTTTGTTGCATATATCTTGAATAAGGTTAGCAATTTTATCATCTTCTCCTCCTCGGCTAAGCTATTATCTCTTTGTTCAAGTCCAATAACCTTATTTCTTATGAACTTTCTCCTATTATACTTGACTGCAGGGAGCTGTTGACTACATTCCAGTGGCTATGTTTTTACCATAACTACCGCGAAGCAAACAATGTGCAAACATGCTAGCGAACTGGGGAAGAAGCAGCAATGAAGACTCCATCTTTTTTGAATCTTGTCCAGATTTTGTCATTCCCTTACTTTTGCAAGACTTAACCGCCCCACGGATGACTGTACTTTAACTATTACTTTGTAGACTTTGACTTTGTTTTAATGCATCTTTATTTTACCCAAAAAAAAAAAAGACTTTTCTGGTATGCCGTGATTCACCATCTACATGTGCCGTCACATACTATATGTCACTCAAACTAAACCATGTAGAAGCATGATATATTTTGACAGTTCTCAAAAGAAGGGACTCTGAATTTCAAGAATTCTCGGTGTCTTGCAGCTACCAAGTAGCTTGGAATCCAAATTCCCAAGTGAAAAAAAAGAAGAAAAAGGAATGATTCGGTAGTTACCATGAAGAAGCCCCAATCTTGACATCTTTTTCCAAGGTCTTAGATAGCTTGAAGATGCCGATCAGTATTGTTGGAACTAAGGTATGAAAAATCAATGATAGGGATTGAAACTTGAGGGTCTGAGGCATAGGCTTATGGGTGTGGGTGTTGTAGTAAGCATAGCAAGATGGGATGGAGTCGAGGCCTAGTGATTCTACCAGTAGTTTAATGGTTGAACAGAATTATTATGGTATTTTATATTATGGATAAAGTATAGTTCAAGTACTTATTTTTTCATGTAATATGATTTGGAATTTAGCTTGCGTTTATTTTAATTGGGAATTTTATGATTGTAAAATTTATTAACTTAGAATTTTATACTTCATTGAAACTAAAAAAGAAAATTAATCATGCTAGTACTAAGATGTCATTTGCACTCTATTTACTTTCCATGTTATGATCTCGTTCTTGTATTCTACTGTTTATATAGTTTCAAATACAAAAGATTTACTTTTTATGCTATCTAAAAGAATTTGGAGTGGAACTTGATGAGTTTAAATGCTTCAGCTACAGCACCATTTTGATTGCATTGTATTAATTCGTTTACTCATAATTGTGTACTGTACAATGATAAATAATGTTTCTTGATTTGATTGAAGCAACTATTATTCATAGTTCAAATGAGTCAATTTAGTAGAGTTGCTATATTGGATACTCATACAAGTAGACATTGGAAAATATCATTAAGCAGTTTCTACCTATAGCTTGCAATTTGAATTCATATGAGCAATTTCTTCTGATTTTAGTTACCATTTTCTACAATTTCAAATTTAGAAAATATTATTTGCCCCAATTTTTTATAATCAAGGTAGTTTCAAATCAGATCTTTAACAATTATGCAGATTTGAACTTATTTATGAGATTATGAAGAAATGCCCCTAGCAAAAAACACCAAATCTGAATAGTTTCTACAAAACTTTGAAGAAGACCACTTAAGTTTCTTATCTATCTATCATTTTTGGGCAATATTATCTCTATAAGAAACATGTAATTAAGTCATATTATGCCCACCAAATTATATAAATAGTTAGTTTAGAATAAAATTATTTTAGATTAGATTGGATGCATAGTGATTGATGGATAAACTTGACTTGATAATTCAAGTTGAGCTTAAGTTGAGGGAGAAATCAGAAGCATTGCTTGAGCGATCTTTCACGAACATATATAGATTCGGGAGATGAGGGGTCCAATTGATACTTTAAAATGTTTTATCATCTTGGATAAGTTTTAGAAGAGACTTTTGGATACTTTTCAATTGCACTTCAAACATTCTAACATTTCCAAACTACCCTTATCTTTGCGGTCGAAATTCAAACATAACCTTTGATCACAACTGATTCTTATATAGTATAAGGATAAGGATGTTTCATTGCACATTATTTTATTTACTCACTATGTAACTTTGATTTTTCTGTTAAAATCATATGATAAAATCATTATACTTCAGTTCCTATACTACAAAATATTAAACAATAATTATTAATTATCTTCAACCACAAGCACCAAATTCCCGTGTGTCGCGCGGGCTTTCCCTCCCTAGCTTTGAAATATAAATAACTTGTAATCTAATCATTAGTGCATAAATTTTAAATTGGTCCGTGTTTAATGCTAAGAGAAGATTCATAAAGTAAAAAATGAAGAAAGATTGGTCTAGTTTTTATTTTTATTTTTCATAACTAGAGATCCTATTTATCATGAAAAGTGTCCTAAATACATAGAGTAATCAACAAAGTTCAAACCCAATTGATATTTAGAGAGGATTATTTACCAAATTTAGGAAGTTTTCTCCCTTTTTTTTTGTATTTATAAGAAAAACCAATTAGAATGGTAAACGTAAGAATAGTAGACACCGCACACAACATTTACTTTTAGTCATGATAAGTGATAACAGAATCAAAAGCTGTGATTTAAAAGGTTTGATAAGACTATAGACTTAAAAGTTGTATACTTAAAAGGGATTTTCTTACACTCTGTAAAATGTTTGATGGACAAAGGCTATTTTTAATATTTTAAGAGTATATAAAATGATTTCTAAAATATCAGTTTTTTCTTTTTTTTCTATCTAAAAAAAAATCTATTCTACCATGATATGTGATATATAGTTGAACTGATACTAAGAAATCGCTTCCTAGTGTTTGAAGGTATGTGAGGACTTGTAAAATCCCTTACATTTTTCTTAAAATTCCCTTTAATTTGGAAATTAATACTTTACAATAGCTGTACTACTCATTCACTTCCCCATTAGCTATAATTAACCATAGAGCCAAGGGTTTCCTTTTTCTTTCATCATTGAGAGAAACTAGGGTTTTCACGTCCTTTCGTAGTGTAAGTAATCGGTACGGAGTGTGTACTAAATTTGGTGATTAAGAGTGAGTTTTAGATGAGATAATGTGTGTAATTAGAAGTAATAATAATAAGTTAGTGAATTATAAGTTAAAACCTTAGTACGTGCGAAATACGGAAAATCGGATTGAACTGATGTGAACCGTTCGTTACCGATTGAGTGCACCACCTGAACACTACTTTATTACCTTAATAGCCTTGCTTTTATTTCATTTAATTAACCCTAAAATATCTCTTACATTAGTCACAATTTTTGACCAAAAGAAATAAGAGAAAAGTCTAGAAAAGCCAAGTGTCATGAAACCTATGGAAGATGGACTTTGACCTAATTCTCACATTTACTAAATACCAAATTTTGACCAAAAATCATCTTCATTTCTTCACTAAGCTGGCTGAAACTTTGAGGGAGAGAAAGGAGAGAGAAACTTCATCTTGCACCATTCTTCTTGCTCTAATCTTGAATTCCAACCATAAATCTTGCAAACCACTCCACAAAAGTGCTAGTTAAGGTAGTTTCCAAGATATTTGTGGAGTTAATTTGGGAGGAAGAAGCCTAAGCTATCATCTTTGTTAAGGATACAAGGTACTTTGGACAAGAAACTTTCTTTCTTTCATATATGTGTGAATTAGTGGTTGCCATATGTGTAGCTTTATGAGAATATTTCTTGGTTTGAAGTAGTTTTATGGTAAATTTCAGTTTTAAGGTGAAAATTCTGGTCACATGTGATGCTTGAGGGTTGTTCATGTTATGATAGCCTGGTTATGTGTAAAATTGAAGCCTTTATATGTTGGTTTTGGTTGCTTACAAGAATTTCAGCTTGTGTGGTTGAATTCCAGCTTTGGGGATTGAAGTTGCCCTGTTCTGGCTAGTGTTATCCGGCCATGATGGAGGCCGAATTGGGCTTAGCTCAAAACATGAAAGTTGTCGAGAATTGAGTGTAGATTATGTCTGTAAATTTCCAGCTCAATCGGAGCAGGATAACTTGTGAAATGACTAATTTACCCCTGCTTCCCTGTTTCTGTCCGAAATGATAATCAGCCTCTGTAATTGGCTCGTTTGGCTGGGAAGATGAATGAATTAGCTTTTGATGCCTTATTAAGAATTGTAGCCTTGTATCTTAGCTTTAGAATGGATTTGGAATCAACTAAATCGTAGTTGTGTGTGCTGAGATATGATTGAATAAATCAGGACTGCTAGTTGACTTTCACAGTGAGCTTCGAACTGGAAAATCTGGGGCTGTTTGGGTAAATTTGACTAGGTTAGGTTGAGAACTGGGTTGAGGTGTCTTCATAAGAATTGTAGAGCTATGTCTTAGCTTCGAAATGGTATAAAGTTTACCTCAATCTGATAGGTGTAGCTTCGGTTGTGACCAATACGCTAAAAGATGTCAAACCTGCCATTTTGTTCCTTGTCTTAAACCTTAATTCCGGTCACTTTTCTAGCTTGGTTTTGTAATTGAATGACTTTTAGCCTAGTGAACGGCTATTATAATGAGATTATTTGTGTGTGATTTTGGGGGTTGATTGAGGAAAATGATGAAGCCATAAATGGCTGGAAAATAGATAAATACAAAGGGCGTGCTGCCCAAATTTGCACTCAAATGGCGATTTCAAAATTTTAAGAGCAGATATAAGTTTTACGACTATTTTACTCATGTCTTTTAGACTAAATGCACTCTTTTCACTTCCAAAATTATACGTATACATTGTACTATTAGTTATTCGGATTTTCTTTGATTCACTTAATCTTGGGTTGGTTTGAACCGTAATATTTTCTTATGATTATTCTTAGGGTTTCTTGGTGATTAAGGGTGTTATCCGGAAAGAACTTTGGACGTTATTTTGCTTATATAGGTGAGTGTTCTATATACGATTTGTTTCTAATGACTATGTGAATCATTGTGACTATTGGATTGTTGCTTTAATACGTGATTGAGGTACGTTATGTTTCCAATGTTTCTCAAAATAAATTTTTGCTAGGCGAGTGTGTACTTTATCGCACTCGACCTAAATGAACGTGAAATTTTCAATGATTGAATGATTAAATACTATTTGTGTATGAATGTACGCCTTTTGGCTGAATTGGGCCCTTGCCCTTCGTTACCGGTCGACTCGAGCCAGAAGCGGACTCGGTCGGGCGACTAGTAACCTTGGGCTAATGTTTGGTATACTCGATTATGACCATGAAGTCTGGTGGAGACTGGCCAGTGAACTGGCCAGAATGGGGGAAATGAAATGAATGAACGAATGACAAGAAAATGAAGGAGTTTTTCACTTACAAACAATGTTTTTAATGACTGGAGGAATAAGGGAAATGATAGGCGAATGAATGAACGAATGGCTCCTCGTGAGCATGTATCCTTTTAATGAATGTGTTACCATTGCTTTATATTGCAATTGTTTTCTGGATTTACTTGTTATTACATGATTAATGTCCTTGTTTAATTGTTTGGTTCTGTATATAGAACCTCGCTGGGCTAGTTGCTCATTCCACGCCATTTGTTTTCCTTACAGGGGTTGTGAGCAAGGGCGAGAGACTTGTATAGAATAGTCTAGTCCTTTTGTAATGTTTTGGCTTTTGTACTCGCTCTAGTACCTGGATAGGGTCGATTGTATTGGGAACTGAGAACTTTTGTTATATTTGGGATTGTATATCTGGTTAAGATTGGAATGAATGTAAGTATATATATTTCAAGGTTGGGAACTGTTTCGTCTTTCCTCGAGACTCTATCTTATTTTGTTTGAAAAGAGTGATCGAGTCCTGGCGAGAGCTGGGCAGGCGGTCCGCCGAACCCTTTGATTCGCCTTAGGGGAAGGTGGGGCCGTTACAAGGTAATTGTTTTATGAATTTAATAATAATCTCAACATACAAATAGGAACATGATTAGTTTAACTTGAGAAAGGAAAAATGATGTAAAGACAACTTGCTAATGAACATTTTTAACTAAATTGATTGATATAAAGTATAGCAAGCATATATGTAAGAATACCAAGTATCGAAATTTATAATATTTTCTTTAAATACCATCATACCAAGAATGGAAATTTTTCTCAACTATTTCAGCAAAATCAATAGAGATCCAGTCTAAAATTAGATTACCTACAATGATCACAATTCAAATACGGGCAACAGATGAGGCATAGAGGCTCAACACTTATAAACCAAGACAATTAACTTCTTTGCCTGATAAATACTTATAACTTGAAAGAAATTATAGAATTGAAAAAAAAATACCAAGTACCTAAAATAAGTTTAGCTGTTGATAGAATAAGACTAAACTCTTGCATCTGAATTGATAAGTATACATCTAAAGGATGGGCAAGTGTTCCAATAATTGAAATTGTATAGATATGGTATTTCTTTGGCTACTAAAAAAAACAAAGAAATTTGGAGCAACTTAACTTTCAAGTCTAAAAATTTTAGAAGTCAAGTACAATAAAGTCAATAAAAAGAGCCTAAGATATTCATCATGATAAAAAGGAACAATAGAAATAACGCAACTAAAAAAATACTACTTAATCAAGACCAAGAAATCCTCATCAAGTTTTCTACAAAGTTAAATAGTTAAGAACCTTTAAAGTTAGTATGGGTTCTGATTCAAAATAATATAAATATTTCTAACATGTTCATGCAATAATGGTTCAGAGTAATTTTAGCCCTCTTTTTTAGTTTGCTATTGGACCTTTTTAACTTAAGATTATTATGATGAGAAGGAACAATAGCAACAATATAATTACGAAAATCCAATTGAAAATAACATGAATATTCCTAACATGTTCATGTAGAAATTGTTCAGATCAATTTTAGTCCTTTTTAAACTTTTCTGTTTGCACCTTCTGAAATTGTTCATGCAATAGCTCCCTATTGTCCAAGAATTATAGTTTTCCGAAAATTCTATTAAAAATTATGGAGGCATATTGTGAGGACACGAATTTTATTTATTTATTATTTATTTTATTTTACTGGCTTATTTATTTATTTAATTATTTATTTAATCCAATCAATTTATGTCATTCATTTTAATTGTATTCGCATGGTACATTGCCTCATTTTATATTTTTAACATGTTTCTCTTAAAGTTAATTTTTCGATCGCTTGATTAGTGAAAATTAGTGAATACATGTTTTTCGAGGTAATATTTGGTCTGGGAGTGCAGTGGTCTTAGAGAATTAAGGATGATCAATTGTAGACTAAGAAAAGCTAAGTGAGGGATTAGAAGTGAGTGAGATGAATTAAGTTCAACTAGAAGCACAAATGGGCCACTATTCACTTGTTGACTTTTGCACCAAAAGTAGTTTTATGTCACATCTTCCTTTTCATCAAATCACTCATACAAAAATCACTCAAAACCTCTCTCTTCTCCCTTCCTCTTGGCCGGCCACTTCCTTCTCCCATTTAGCCAAAATTTTCAGCTTCATCTTCTTCATTTTGCTCCCAAAAACTTACTCCAACCTAGCCCGTTCTCTTGGATCATCCTCAAGCTTAGTAGGAGACTTGAAGGAGGAGAGATTCTTGGTGGTTTAGAGCTTGATTCCTTGTGGTTTTGCTTACTACTCTTGGAGGAAAGGCAACTTTCAAAGCTCTCATTTTTCTTCCATCTTATGGTTAGTTTTAGTTAGTTTTTAACTAGTTAAGCTTAGGTTGTTGATGGGTTCCATGAACCTTGACTTTAGGTAGATGTCTTGAGGAAGATTCTTAGGTAGTGGCCTTGAGAATTTCTTGTTTGGTTGGTTGTTGTTTTAGTGATTTATAGTTTGGTTATAGTATGAAGATTTGGAAAGAAAATTTGAAGAGAAAGTGGTGCAAGAACTGTCCGATTTTTGTTGGTTCATTTCCCTTATTTTAATTTCGAACTTTATGGTTATATTGATGCCAAAATACTTGCTACATGTTGGGTTATGTGTGTGTAAATTATCTTCCAAAAAGCATT
This sequence comes from Coffea humblotiana, assembly GCA_023065735.1. Lineage (NCBI taxonomy): Eukaryota > Viridiplantae > Streptophyta > Magnoliopsida > Gentianales > Rubiaceae > Coffea > Coffea humblotiana. The sequence continues at coordinate 22,795,940 of CM041211.1, forward strand.
TCATTTGGATGAGTTAAAGTTAGGTTAAAGGGAGGAAATCAAACCTGGAAATTTCTGATCAGTATGGCCGACCAGTGTGCATTAAACAGCATATAATTTTTTGTACAGGAGTCAAAATCAAGTGCCGTTTGTGGCATATGAAACTAGACTCTGAGGGCTTTCTAATGGTATGAAATGCACCTGCTAGTTTGTTTTCTATGAGCCGCAGTGAACCGGCAAAATTGGCTGTTTTTCCTCATTGTTTTAACCGAGAAACAAGCACAGCTGCAGTTGTAGCTCGTTTTCACTCATCTTACAAAACAAATTTAAAGATAGTTTCTTCTAGTGATTTTTAGAATTTTGAATCTAGTTTTCAACGCCATAAACTACGCTAATTTTGGACTTGTGTAGCCTTAGTTATGACCTGATTTACAAACTGTGTCGGGTGTTCTAAAGCTGGAATTTTGTGAACCAGGTTTCAAAAACCAGCTTTCATAAAACTGTTGTATATTGGTGTAGAAAAATTCAAATTGAGTTCTGTTTATTGCATTTGAAACTAGACTTGGATTTATTTTAGTGGTTTAAATTTCAAGGGCTGGTTCGATTCCTATGAATTTTGTCCAATTTTCAAAATTCACTGAAATTCAAGACTGTTTTGCTCTGTTCTTATTGAAACAGTGATTTGGAGCTAAGATTTGACTGATTTCGGATTTGAATCTGGAAAAATGTCTTCTAGAGAGTTTTAGTTCATTGAGTTTATTTTCCAATGGTATAAGATTTTCAAATTTTGGACTTATGAAACTCAAGTTATGATTTTTCAAAAAAGGTTGCCAAAACTGAATTTTTCCTTGTAAAGTGACAAAACTCCAAAGACACTTGGAAACATTTTCTAGGTTTCAAGCCTAACTTTATTGGTTATTTGTGCCTCATTTCATACTTGAGAAATGGATTTCAGCCCCTAGTCTTATGCCCTTGGTTTTCATGAAAATGAACCATAAATTGAAGCGTTTAGTTAGAATAATTCTTGAGGAACTTCACTAGTTTTATATTCGAAACTTGGAACTTCTAACTTCAACATTTACTATGAAAATAAGTAGCGTTTTGATGGATTTTGACTCCATAAGTTTAGAAAATGTGAACGCTCCTTTATATTCTAAAACTTGGGTATAGGATTAGAAGTTTTAAGATATGAAAACCATTTTTCCTTTCCCCGATTCTCGTGCCAAAATTAAGTATGGTACTCCCTTTTTGGAATCAAGATTTCTTGCCACGACTTGACTTGAAAACAACTTTTGAGTTTCCCTTGAGTGTTATTTCAATGATTAAGAGAGAAAAGTCTCTTTTAACTCGACTTGAACTTGTGGTTTTGAGTATGGATAGCAAGAGGATTTGTTTTTCTCTTATTAGCCCTGGTTGAATACCTAGATAATCGTGAGTGTACATGTCTCAGGTAGTCACGTGGACGCCAAGGAGCTTGTCTGACCTCTTGCTTTTGCTCTTGATTTGCCCTTGACTTTTGGTGAGTGTCAAGTGCATGTTTTATGTGCTATGATTGAAATGATATTTGTACAAGTGCTATGTGAAATTGTTATGATTTGTGAACTTGCCGAGGCGAGGGTGTACTTTATCGCCCTTGTTCTCTCCTTCTTGAATACTCACTACTTGTATATGAATTTGTGTGACTTGCACTTGCACTCGAACATGCTTGTAACTGGTGAGTACTGAGCGGCAGCATGTACCACATCCTATTTGGGTGAGGGGTGCCTCTCATACCGACTCAGTACTATGACCGATTTTAAGTCAATTGGAGCGTTGTCTCATCGACCACTCGTGCTTATGGGGACGCCCAAAACCCAATGGCTAGCCATTCAACTCAAGCTAGCAAGGGCTTGGTTGAGGAGTTTGGTGAATCTTGGGCTCGTGTACTTGACTTGCTTGGATATACTCGAATAATATCACATCTTGTTTGACTTGCGGGCCCAGCAGGGGGTGTAATGGTGGACGGAAATTTGGTGAAAAGTGGGGCTCTACGGACTTGTTATTTGCTCTGTTGACGGAGTGTCAACACTTGAAAATTGTGGATCAAGATTATCGGTGAAGCAGTGTGGATTTAGTCCTGAGAGCTCTTGTATCCTTTTACGTGTGTTTTACTTCCTATTTGCACACTTAAATGAAATTTCATGTCAAGTTGTTTTCAAGTGTAATATTTGATTTAATTTGTGCTCCTTGTTTGTTTGCTTAATTTCTTGGCTTCACTGAGTATTAGCTCATCCCTTTAAGTTTGTTTTCCTTAACAGGTTTTGGAAGTGGAAGTTGGGAAGTTCTAGACTAGCGGTTTGGTTGAAACTAGTGAATCTTTTGGATGATATTGGAGACATTGGAAGAGCAAACTTTATTATATTTGGGTTTTGGATTGTAATTGTAAATAGTAGCCCTAGAAGAATTTGGATTGTATATTTGAAGTATTCCTTTAATTCTAAGTCTATGGTTGACTTGTGGATTTCTTTTAAGCTAGAATGAGTGCGTGAGTCTTGACGAGAGTTGGCAGGCGCCTCGCTGATACCCTAAAGTTCGCCCTAGGGAGAGGTGGGGGCGTCACACATATTTCCTTAAAACATTAGAATACACACTATTGATATGAAGTTAAAATTTGAATATAACACCTGAGAATAGTGAGTTAGTCTTTTGTAGTTCCTACTTGTTTTGAGGTGTTTATTGCTATTTACTTTGCATAAAAGTTGGAAAGATGTGAAATCATTCAAAAAGGAAAAAAATGCCCTAAATTCAAAAATAAAATTTATGGGTTGTTGATGGTTGTTTCATTGTGGTAATAATTGAAACTTAAAAACTATTCTCAACTTTTATGGGATTAAATCATACCTACCTGATCATTTGTGATGGGTAATTTAGTGTTGTAATTTATTGGTAATTGAACAGAGCAAACAATAAGTGTGACAACCCCACCTTCCCCTAAGGCGAACCAAAGGGTTTGGCGGACCGCCTGCCTAGGTCTCGCTAGGACTCGATCACTCTTTCCGAACAGAATAAGATACAACCTCGAGGAAAACGAAAAAAAAAACAAAAACCCAAACTTGAAACATATACATACATTCGTCTCAAAACTCAACCAGAAGTACAGTCCCAAAGGTACCAAAAAACTATAAAATCCTTAATACAGTCAACTCTATCCAAGCACTAGAACGAGTACACAAGCCAAAGCCATACAAAAGGACTAGGGTTTGCTATTCTATACAAGTCTCTCGCCCTGCTTGCAACCCCTGTAAGGAAAACAAATGGCGTGGAAAGAGGTAAAAGCCCAGCGAGGTTCTATATACTCAATCAAATAATTAAGCAAGGACGTTATCAGACAATAGCAAGTAATCCAGAAAACATTTACAACATGAAAGCAATAGTAACACATTCATTAAAAGGATACATGGAGCCATTCGTTCATTCGTTCATCGACCATTTCCTTATTCCTTCAATTGTTAAAAAAAAAATTCCATTTGTAATTGAAAACCCCTCTGTCCATCTTGCCATTCATTCATTCATTTAGTTCTCCCCCGTTCTAGCCAGCGCACTGGCCAGTCTTCTCCAAACTACGTGGTCATACTCGAGTATACCAAACATTAGTCCAGGGTCACTAGTCGCCCGACCGAGTCCGCTTCTGGCTCGAGTCGACCGGTAACGAAGGGCAAGGGTCCAGTTAAGCCAAAAGGCTTACATTCATGCGCAAGTAGCATTTAATCATGCACTCATTGAAAATTTCACGTTCATTTAGGTCGAGTGCGATAAAGTACACACTCGCCTAGCAAAAATCATTTTTAACAATCATTGAACACATTTAACATCTAATCAAACAATCACAACTAGCCACACCAGTCAATGGAAACATAACGTACATCAATTACTTATTAAAGCAACAATCCAAATAGTCACAATAATTCACATAGTCATTAGAAACAAATCGTATATAGAACACTCACCTAAATAAGCAAAATAACGTCCAAAGTATTCCTCCGGATATCAACCTTAGTCACCAAGAAACCCTAAGAATAACCATAAGAAAATATTACGGTTCAACCAACCCAAGATTAAGTGAATCAAAGAAAATCCGAATAACTAATAGTACAATGTATAAGTATAATTTTGGAAGTGAAAAGAGTACATTTAGACAGAAAGATATGAGTAAAATGGTCGTAAAACTTATGCTCGCTCTTAAAACTTTGAAATTGCCATATGAGTTGAAGTGACAAAGAAAACGTATTTCTATTAGTCGTTACTCTCATTTCCAAGGGTACAAATTTCGGCCGAATTCCAACTTATAAGCCTCTATTAAAGAAGACTCGAATACCTCAGATGATTCAAGTTAGTTTCATCCTCAAACCCTTACTCGTGTCGCGAGTACATCTACCTAACCCTCAAGTGCAAATTTGGGCAGCACGCCCTTTGTATTTACCTATTTTCCAGCCATTTATGGCTTCATTATTTTCCTCAAGCAGCCCCCAAAATCACACACAAATAATCTCATTACAATAGCCATTCAATAGGCTCAAAATCATCCACGTACAACACAAGTATAATAATCCAATCGGAACTCAAGTTTTGAAGGCAAAAGACTAAATGGCAGATTCGACATCTTAGAACATTTTGGTCACAAATAGAGTTACGTTTATCGGATTGGTGTGAACTTTATACCGTTTCGAAGCTAAGATAAAGGGTTACAACTTTCATGAAAACAACTCAGCCCAGTTCTCACCCTAACCTAGCCACATTAACCCAAACAGGCCCAGATTTTCCAGTTCAAAGCTCACGGTGAAATTCAACTAGCAGTCCTGACTCATTCAATCATATCTCAGCACACACAACTCCGATTCAGGTGATTCCAAAGCCATGTGAAAGCTAAGATACAAGGACATAATTCTTAAGAAGACATCAAAAGCTAATTCATTCATCTTCCCATCCAAACGAGCCAATTACAGATGCTGATTTCCAGTTTTGGCAGAAACAGGGCAGAAGGGGTAAAATAGTCAGTTCACAGGTTACAGTACTCCGATTGAGCTGAAATTTTACAGGCATAATCTACACTCAAATCTATACAACTTTCATGTTTTGAGCTAAGCCCAATTCAGCCTCCATCATGGCCGAATAACACTGGTCAGAACAAAGCAGAAAATTCTCTAAGAAACTGAAATCTACACATCATCACTTCTAACCAAGAAATATTGCACAAAACTACCAAAGTGGCAACCACAAGCCATTAATTTCCATCTATTAGAAGCAAAGAAGGATGTTCTTAGCAATTTACCTCAAAACCTCAAAGAAAATGGTAACTTGGACTTTCCTCCTTCAAAACTACTCCACCAAAGCCTTTAATCCTCCTTAGTTTGCACTTCTATGGAAGGGTTTGCGATTTAAACAGTTGGAACTCAAGATTTAAGCAAGAATTGAAGTTGAAGTTGAAGAAATTCTCTCTTGTTTTTCTCTTCAAAAGGCTGGCCAAGAGGGTGAAAAATGGGATGAATTTTGGGTCAAATTTGGTTTTAGTAAAGGTTAATATCTTGGGTCAAAAGTCCAACATCCAATGAAAGCATGACACTTGGCATCTTGAAGGTTCCAAGCTTATCTTCTCTCCTCCAATGATTCATTTAGCTAACTAACCTCTAATTATCTCCTAATACCGTGGAAAATAATATCACTTAATATTTCATCACCTAATCGACAAAATTATATCGCACCAGCGGGTCCCACATTCAAGACTGCACTTCACTTTAACGTACACTAATCTATACCAGGAAAATGATTTAAAAAACTGTACTTACTTGTAAAATGTATAGAAAAATTAATATTTCAAGGACAATATAAAAATGTAGGCGAAGAAATCAAATAATAGGTAGAAAATGTGAAAATTTTCGGGTCCTCACAATAAGAATGCAGTTCAAATCAAATAGGAGTTATCTTATGTTATATTGAAATACGATTAGGATTTAGGAGTTTGGAAATTTAGATTAGATGGATTAAGTATGGGTATTTTACTTAGAATCCTCAATATTGGTTATATTCGATCGTTTAGAATCTGTTTTGCTAACATTGTTGAATTATTTATAATTGCATACAATATTTGCAATCCATCAATTTAAGAAAATAATGATGAACGTAAATAAAAGGGACTTACCTTAAAGAATGTAATAAGAATTTATTCAAAATAACATTTGTTGCCCTTCACTTACTGAATGCATCTACTAACTTGCTCCCTTTCCAAATAGATTTTTTATTTTTTAACTTCTTTTTGCTTCTTCCTGACTTATAAAAGTCTTGTTTCCTAGTGTTCATTTGAAAAGTCAAGGAAATCATGCTCTTGAAAATTTTGTAATGTTCTCTTTTCTTCTCGCTAGTTGCTTCATTTTCTTCTTCAGGTGCATGCTCTAATTAAAAAGTTTTAACTTTGAAGCACTTAAGAGATAAAAACTGATTATTACACAGTCGTATATATTATGAGGCACTTAGACTTCTAGTTTGAAACCAATTCAACAAAAAAAAAAACTAATAAGAAAGCAATTGTATTGTAGTAGGAGATATTGTATCATATTGAAACCAAATCAGATCGGAGTTCGCTAGATTAGACTAGATAGATGGATTACATAAGTAACGGTATATTAGGCATTACATAAAAAAGTAAGAAACACCACTATATTGTATAGTAATATATATAGTAATATACACACACACATGTAAGTGTGGAATATTTTTTCCTTTTTGGATCTATTTAATTCGTCCATGATTGAAAAAACTAATACAAATCATACAAGTACAAAACAGGTATTTCAATAGTAATGGTTAGACATCGAATTAGGATACAGAACTAATCAAACCATCCAAGGCAACAACATGTCACTACTTAATCTAAACATTATAATTCTATTAGAATTATATGACTACTTAAGTCTGGAACAATTATAATCTAGACATGCTTACAATTAAAGAACCCTAGTGCTTATTAAATTCCAAATCATAGACATAAAATCTTAAATCTTAGAGTTCATTAAATTCTTATGCATACCTATCCATCCCAAATTTATGTTGAACCAGAAAACTAGATTTTTGTTGGAAGGTTGGGGGGGGGGGAGGTGGAGGATACTTTAGTTTATGGAACTCATCTTTTCATGCAAGTACAATTGGAAGGATTCAATCAATCACATGTATAGAATGATATGATTCTTCTTATTATAAACAAAGATTCGTACTATATCCTTCTCTAATTGTTGAGTACCATAGACTTGATTGTTACATTATTGAAAATTTACTTTAATAATTTTCTAACTTTGTTGTACGGTTGTATTCTTCTTTTTGTGAATTTTCTGCCTTTAACCTTTCTTTTGTAGTTTGTAAGTAAATTATATTGAAGTTATGTGATATTTGTTTTGACTATCCAATTGTTTAAACTTTAAATACACATGTTTTAAGAGATTGTGATGCCTCACTACAGAAGAATGAACAATTAATAAGGAATAGATTGGAGTTTGGTCTAAACATATGTAAAGAAGAACATATATTTTTGGAGTTTATATCGATTTACGACCAAAGGAGTAACAAAAAATGGTGTGAGAAACATGAAAAAAGATATGGTTATATAGCAATTTTTTCATATTCAATCCAAAAAATTATCATATTTTAAAGAGTTCTACAAATATTATTATTTCTAGAACTCATAAAAAATCTAATAATAGTAGCACTGCCAAATGAATAAAACATGTCAAATTTGAAAAAATATTGAACTAAACAAATATGAATTTTGTAGATTACATACAACTTTTGAATACTCAAATATTTTTTGAATTTTAAAGTATCAATAAATTCATTATAACAAACTATTTTTCAAGAAAAAAGGGGAGCGGAGAGGAAGAATTTTAAAGCTCCAAGTATTTATTTAGTAGTTTGTGTGACTTGAATACCAATCATTTTGAGAAAAATTAAATATCAAACGACTACTACAGCAGTTGCTTCATTATGACCCTTACATATATTAATGAGTTTGTTAAGGTTAAAATATATAAGAACTAGATGTGCTTGATATGGTGCACCCATTCTACTTAAAAGTTTAGATTAAATATGTAATTTTATATTACATCTTCATTAAAATTTTTTGATGTCAAAATTTAGGAATGTGCCATATAGTATGCCTCAGTATCCTCTGCATCCTAAAGGGTATTAGAAGTCTTTACTTGATCATTAAAAGGTTGATTGCTACAATATGCACTGTGTTTGACTAATTTGATAAAGAGTGTCAAATTAACATAACAAAACTTTACAAAAAATTTACGAAGAACTCCATAATAAAAAAAATAATCTTTCCTCAACTTCATTTGATCATGCGTGAAGTATAGATTGCATGATTGGTGTCCAATTTGCAGTTTGATATACAACACCAAGATTATTTATGTCATTTTAAGAAGAGAAAACTTCAATGTAACTCTTTAGAATGTGGGGAAACAGATTGAAGAAAATGGCAAGTGAGCAAGATCAATCAAATACAAGGCCAGGAATGGCTTTGAGGCCTTACATTATCAAATCATTGCCAATCTCAACAAGGTTGCAAAGCCTAAAGAGCTAAAACTAGAAAAGATAACTTATGCTTTGTAGTAATAATTAACTCATAGTCTGTGGATGGTGTAGAAACTTGATTGAAGAAAAATGTTGTTAATCAACTATTGAGATCTTGTGAATTTAATCCAAATTTGCTTCATAATGAATTACAAACAATTATATACTCTAATTAACAACAATAATTAGACGTAGGTTATGGATCAAATGTAAGAAAAAAATGTCCTAACTAGATATAGCCCCAAGGCACAAACAGTATACTCAAAGTAGTAAAATGGAAGAGCCATGAAACTAAATTTGTCTATAACAACACCACATAATTAATAGTATAAATTGGGGCCATGACTAAAGGGATTAATATGATGCATCCAAAACCATAATTTGTTTGATTTTACAAATATTTTTGATAGATTTCAATATTTATTTTTTCCCTTTAATATTAAACATATAACATCCAAACTATCTAATTTTGTTGGCATTCATATATTCCTTTAATTTCATTTTTCTTTGCTCACAATAAAATTGATTTTCATTGGATTTTTATCCTACAACTTCATAATAGTAGATTTTATTAGTCATTTTTCATACATTATAGAGCACGTGCATTTTTCTAGTACTATTATAAAAGTCAAAATGCATTTATATCTATTTCTTCCTTTTCTAATTTACCCTTGACTAAAGTTGTATACTAACTACCTCTTTTCAATGATAATTATATAATATCTACTATGCTAATATACAAATGGCTTTAGCAACATATAAATTCTTCGCGACACTAAATAGTATTATTTTTTTTTATAAGTAAAAGAGGTTGCATTAATTAGATTGCCGGATATCGTCCAGCACCAATTGTTTGGCAAAAGCCGGCGGGAGTTCCTGTGACGCCCCACTTCTCCTTAAGGCGAACCAAAGGATATCAGTGAGACGCCTGCCTAACTCTCGCCAAGATTCGGTACAAATTCAATTCAAACTTAAGGGTAACTATCGATACTAAAAGTCGAAAATATATAGAAAGTTCGTTTCCTTAATAAACATTCAAGTCTTACATCACAAGATACCAAAAGTACATCTCATTCCCAAAATATACAACCTCCAAAAGTTGTCTAGACAAATACATTCAAAATCCCAATCAAAAGTGCATCAAGTCCCAAAATATAACCATTATAAGTCGACTAAACAATTACAACCAAGGTACTAATCAAAATAGTAATCTACTCGGCTTTTCTCCAAAATCTTCCCATCCGGTCCTGTTAAGGAAAACAAATCTAACGAGGTGAGCGAATGCTCGTGAGGCAAAGAAACACACATGCAAGCACGTAGTCCAAGTAGCAACCACATTTACACAATAAGTAAAAACTGTAAAGTTCGAGTATTTAGCATTTCAAGTAGGAAAAGTAAACAGAAACAATTCAACGATACTGTAGCTTTCAGGAGCTAAATTCCACGTAGTCGAGTCAAGGTCTTGATCAAATTCCATGTTGACACTCCATCAACCACATAAGTATCAAATCCTGTAGATTCACCACTTTCTTCGAATCCCGTCACCTTTACACCCCCTTACCGGACCCGCTCATTAAAGTTTTTGATAGTACTCGAGTATATCATGGCAATACTACTTGAGTATGCCAAGCAAGATCTCTCCAATAGATCATGCTTTACGAATATCTCATGATTTGCTAAGCTTATCGACCAAGCTCACGCTGGCTCGATTCGCAAAGTTAGCCAATGAGTTTGGGTGTCCCCCAAATACGAATATGAATACGAATACGAATACGAATATAAGTTGATGAACAGCGCTAAAATCGACGATTCCAAATATGAATCACAAATACGAATCACATATACGAATTACAAATACAAATCACATCCACATTACTTCGTACAAGTCGAATATGGATTCACATAGCAAAGTTCGAATATAATTTTATTCGAAAGAGAACGAGTGTGGTAAAGTACATACTCATCTCTAAAATTCCAAATTCATATAACGGACAAGAAGCAGTTAGGCACTTAGCAACAAATTCATGCACTTGACACTCACCAATCAAAATGAGGGAGTAAGTGCTCAAACAAGCTTTTAGGCGTCCACTTCGAGATTCTCTTGAAGGTTCCCTTGAGCGCCTGAGCATATAATAATTGACTATCACACATTATTACTTATAAACCCCTTGCTAACAAGGAAGATTGTACATTTGTACCATATTAAGAAAATGTCATGAAAGAGAGCCTTAATTACTCGAAAATCGAGACTCAAAAATGGGGTTTAATAACACAAGAAAACTAATTTCCTCCATGAAATCAAGTTTAAAACAATCAATCAATATCAAAGATTAGGGAAAAGTTTCTAAAAACTTATTTCCCATTGAGTCGGAATTTCAGTTTTGCATGTCAAATTTAGAAAAATCAGAAGTTGCACTCAATAAGTCCAAAATTGGAAAAAGTTATACCGTTGGAATCTTGGTTCAGAGTACTAAAAGTTCCTAGAAGATACTTTTCCAAGATTCTAAACGGAAGACATTCAAATTTCAGCTCAAAGTGGCTGATTTGAACAAGCAAGGCAGTTTTGGTCATGTTTTTCTGCAAATTTTGGAAATTCGGCAAAATTCACAGAAAGTGAACTAGCCTCTGAAATTTGTAACACAATACGAGTCCCTAACAAAGTTTCAAACAGGCCAAATGGGACTAAATTTGGAGTTTCGAGCATCAAGATATAGCCGTTCAAAGTTGGCCAAAATCGAAAACAGTTCAGTAAATTTTCCAGGTTTGAAGAACAACTTTGACACATCATTTGGGTATCGAAATGGCCTTAGAATGACACCAAATTTGGTACAATTAAACTTCCATATGAGGGATATTCCTATATCAAATTTCATGCAAAAAAGCGTATGGAAAGGTAGTTAACAAAACTACCAAAGTTCAAGAAATTTCCAATCTGTCTTCTTGTTTTCTTTTCCTTTTCAAACACTTTGCACCATGAAACCAGTCCCATTTTGGTTCATTTGTGAAACCAAGGTCCAAGAAACATCTCATAAGCAATTGGTAGTTGGTTGACATCAAAATTTCAAAATACAACATCTCTCCAACAACTAAACCAGTTGGCCAGCAAAAAAAAGGGTTTTTCAGCTTTGCCGTAGTTTGGAAATTGAATCATATTTCACTCAATACAACTCGGAATTGAGAATGGTCATTGGAATTGAAAACTAGATTGAAAAGGCTACATTTCATCAAAAGAAGTTGTTTTGAAAATCAGTTCATAGGTAGCTCGAATTCAAGCGACAAGACGCAGCTTACCACTGTCATTCGAACAGAACAGCAGAACGGAACAGGAAAATTTGGTGAACTACTACGGTTCACTCAGTTCGAACTGGATAGTGCATTTTACACCGTTAGAAAACTATGGATGTCTAGTTTTGAATGCCATTGACGGCACTCAATTCCGACTTCCGAACAGAGAGATATGTTCGTTCAAAGAACACTGCCAGTGGACCATTGCTACACGAATTTTCCAGATTTGTTCTTGCCAAAATTCAATTTTTATCCAACCAATTCAAATGTTTTTTGGTAGAAACTTTCTACACACCATACACAACATATATACATCAGTTTCAAAGTCATTTGAGCATAAAAAATTTGAACTAAATGCACGGCCAAAAATAGGACAGATTTCGGTTAGCAACCATGCGAAATTTTCCTTCAAGTTTCCTTCGATTCTTTATCCATAATCATCTTAACCAACACTTAAACAACTCAAATCAACATTATATCATCATATCAGCCCATATAACCAATGTGGGAATTCATAGAGCCCACATCAACCATTCCAACCCAAGTAATAACAACAATAATGAAACTACAAGCTTCAAAGCCAAGGATAAAACCCATTAAATCCGAGAATGAAAGATTGGATGGTGTTGGATGGTTACCTCCTAGCTTTGAGAGAAACCAGAAATTTTTTGGCACCAAAAGCTCCAAGAAAATTGCCAAGATGAAGTCTTTCTTCTAGCTTAAGTGAATTCCCAAGTGGTTTGTGAGTTAGATGCAAAGTTAGAAGTGATTTGGAGCAACAATTGGACAAGATGAATTGGAGCTTTCTTTCTTCTTTTCCTTGCTGTTTTGGCCGGCCAAGATGAGAGAAAGAGAAGGGTTTTTTGGTGTCTTTAGCTTGTGAGGAAAGCTTGAATAATGATTAGCTAGCAAACTGGGAGCCAAAGAATGAATTTTTTTCTTTCCCCCCTTTACCCTTGGCTGGCCGAAAATGAGAGATGGTGAGAGAGTGATTGTGTAGCGAAACTTGGGGAGAAAGAATGAAGGAAAGCTACTTTAAGTTGTGCAAAAAGTCAACTCTCACTAGTGGTCGTGCGCGGGTTTCGTATCACCGATTTCTCTCGGGTTTGTTTCACTTGGGTACTAAACCTTCAATGTAACTCCTTTAATACTATAATTATTCACTCTTAGTAGTCTAATATAAGTTTCTTAAATCTCCATTTATCCTTTTCGACTCGATTTATGTGAACTTCCGATTCGCGCGCGATAAAGCGAAACTTACAAGAAATTTATGTAACGGTGATATAATTAACTAACTCTAAGATAAATAATTATAAAAATAACTATTTTAAGAATAAACATGAGTCCTCAAATCTCCAAGATTATTGCACTCTCGGATCGAATTTTGCCTCAAAAAATGTGTATTTATTATTCCTTACTAAACGAGTTTTCGAAAATTAAATTTGCTAACGGGACATTTTTAAAAATATAAGTAAGGCATAGTTCCATGTAAATGGATTTAAAATGGTTGAAATAAATTATTCGGAGAAAACGGGTGAATAAATATTTAAATAAGCCAATAATATAAGATAAAAATAAGAAAATTTTCGGGTCCTCACAGTTCCAGAGAGATTCAAGTAGATTGGATGATCTAGCAAACTGTGCTAAACTATGCGCAACCCTATTTGCTTCTCTAGGAGTCTAGACCACATCCAAAATGGGTAGGTCGAGCCAGGAAAGACGGACGTCCTCTATAACAGTGTCGAGGTCGGAGAGGACCTCGTCTGAGCTACTAATCTACTTAACAACTGAGGACGCGTCCCCCTCAAGTATGAAGCTTGGGATCATCAAAGCTCTAGCCAGCGATACCGCCTCCCTTGCAGCAAGAGCCTCTGCCAGGTCTGCACTAGTTTGGATTGGGATATTCCTAGATAAGCCGGCAATGAACTGGCCCTCATAGTCACAAATAACCACACCAATCCCCACAACACGGTGAATTGTGGATACAGAGGCATCAAAGTTGACTTTGAAGTGGGGAGCGAGCAGTGGAGACCAAAAGGAAGAAGGCCTTGGTGACGGGATGGCTGCAGCCTGGAGGTTAGCCTCTTGAAAGGCTGTCTGACTATTAAGAGCATAGCTAACCAAAGTTAAGGGGTCTCGAATCCTACCATTGAAGAGAGCGTCATTTCTGTTGCTCCAGATTTCATGACTGAGAACAGCAAAATCCGCGCAATCTTTAGGTGGTAAGGTCCCAAGATTATCCCTTACCCAAGTAGCTGCATAGGGTTGACAACATGCCCGGATTTTCCTCGCCAGCAAGCTAAGTGCCCATATTTGAACCGAGATAGGACATTTGAAAAGAAGATGGGTTATGCCACCAGATGGTCCATTGCACACCGAACATATGTTCTCGACAGGTATCCTTCGTTTTTGGAGATTGTCTAGTGTAGGTAGAGAGTTGTGACAAATACGCCAAAGGAAATGCTTCTTCTTGTGCGGGACATCAAGCGACCAGAGCTTCTTCCAAACTGCATCGTTACCAGAACTAGAGGACGCTTGCGCTGTCTGACCAACATCAAGGATGTCAGAATCCATTATTGCATGATAAGCACTTCGAATCGAGAACTTTCCATTCTGTGTATAGTGCCAAAGCCATCTATCTTTCGTCAAGTATTTGGAAAAAGGCAAGCTCTTAATCAAATTGGCTTCCTCTTCCCAGAATATTTCATCAATCAAGGCTGTGTTCCAGCTGTGGAGGTCTTGTTGGATAAGGTCTGTAACACGAGCATGATAACCCAACACCCGAGGCGAAGACCAGATTCGAAAGGATTTTGGACGGGGTAGCCAACGATCATGCCAGATACGAATAGAGCTCCCGAAGCCAACTCGTAGTCTGCAACCAATGTTTAGGGCTTTCCGTCCTTCAAGGATTCCTCGCCATGTGAATGAAGGATTCCTCGCTTTTAATTCCTCAATTTATGTAGAGATGGTAGAGCTCATCATGGTAACTTATGCCCACTACTATCTTAATTCCTATTCCTAGAAATATTATTAGAACAATTTTGACACATAAGTTTGAAGATTATAAATATCTAAAGCCAAATTTTTAAGAGGCCTTTAGTAGTTTGTAGTGTTACTAAAATTGGTACTCCAAGTTTATAGTTATTTGAATTTGTCGATGGTGATATGTCTTTGATTCCTATCAATGCCTCAAATCAATTCCAAATTCACTTTGGGTTTGTTTTCTAAAAATATTTTGTTGGATAGATTTTAAGATTGAAATATTCTCTTGAAAAAAGTCAATGTATCAAGAAGATATGAAGCTTTTGTCCATACTTAGCATTAGAAGAAATTTACAAAAATGCTTCCAATTAAGGACACAATTGTGACGGCCCGAATTTTATTTTCTTACATTTATATTATTTTAATGGCTTAATTAATTATTTATTCACTCGTTTACTCCGAATAATTTATTCCATTCATTTTAAAACCCATTGTATGTAAAAATATCTCTTTTATATTTTTAAAATGTTCCATTCGCGAATTTAATTTTTTCTACGGCTTGTTTATCGAGAAATAGCAAATACACGTTTTTCAAGGCAATATTCGATCCAAGAGTGCAATGATCTTGGAGATTTGAGGAATCAGGTTTTCATTCTTAATTTAGTCATTTTATAAGTTATCTGTCATAGAGTTAGTTAATTATATTTTAGTGGCGTGAATTACCCTTAAGTTTCGCTTTATCGCGCGCGAATCGGAAGTTCGCGTAAATCGAGGTGGAACGGTTAAATGGAGATTTAAGAACTTTATACTAGACTACTAAGAGTGAATAATTATAATGTTAAAGGAAGTATATTAGATGTTTAGTACACAAGTGAAACAAACCCGAGAGAAATTGGACACGAAACGCGCGTGCGCGAGCACTATTCTCAGTTGACTTTTGTTAAAATTTTGGCCACAAAACCCTCAAGCTTCCAAAGGAAGCTTCACAACACACCAACCTCTCTTTTCTCTCTCTTAGTGCCGGCCAAACCAGCCAAGGAAGAAGAAGAGAAAGCTCTACGTCATTCTTGCTCCATTCTTGCACAATTTCACTCCAAAATCTTCACTTAACTTCCATATCACTTAGAGATTAGCTTAAGCTTGGTGGAAGACTTCATCTTGGCAGTTTTCTTGGAGCTTTTGTGATAAAAAATTTCTGGTTCTTCAAGGGTTCAAGAGGTATACACCTCAACCCATCCAATCTTTCATTTCTTGGCTTTAAAGAGTTTCATTCTTGGCTTTGAAGCTTGTAGCTTCCTTGTTGTTGTTGTTATTTGGATTGGATTGGTTGAAGTGGGCTCTATGAGCTTGTAGCTTCTACCAAAAATCATTTGAATTGGTTGAGTAAAACTTGAGATTTCAAAAATTGAAGGAAACTGGAAAACGTGTTCAGGCAGACTGAATAGTGTCTCTTTGATCGAACATATCTCTTCATACAGACATCAAAATCGAGTGCTGTTTGTCACATTTGAAACTAGACATTCGTAGCTTTCCAATGGTATAAAATTCACTTTCTAGTTCGAAATGAGTGAGCCGTAGTGACTCGGCAAAGTTGTTGTCCTGTTCTGATGGCCTATCCGAGAGAAAGGTAGAAGCTGCATTTTGTGGCTGTATTTGCTCTCACTTATGAACTGATTTTGAAAATTATTTGTTCTGATGAAATGTAGCCTTATGATTCTAGTTTCCAACGCCACCAACCATTCTCAATTTCAAGTTTTATTGAGCGAGATATGGTTCAATTTCCAAACTGCGACAAAACTGGAAAACCCTTCTTTTTGCTGGCCGACTGGTTTAGTTGTTTGTGAAATGTTTTATTTTGAACTTTTGATGTCAACCAACTATAAATTGCTTATGAAATGTTTCTTGGACCTTGGTTTCACAAATGAACCAAAATGGGACTGATTTCATGTTGCAAAGTGTTTAAAAAGGAAAAGAAAACAAGAAGACAGATTTGCTTTGGGAATTTCTTGAAATTTGGTAGTTTTGTTAACTACCTTCCCGTACGAGTTTTTAAGTGAAATTTGATAGAGGAGTATTCCTCCTATGGAAGTTGAATTGTACCAAATTTGACATTATTTTAAGACCATTTTGATACCCAAATGATGTCCCAAAGTTTACCTTCAAATCTGGAAAATTCACTGTTTAGTAGTGAAAATTTACCAACTTTGAGTTACTATATCTTGACGCTCAAAACTTCAAATTTAGTTCCATTTGTTGTGTTTGAAACCTTGATTGAAATTTTCATTGTGTTACAAATTTCAGAGGCTAGTTCACTTTCTGTGAATTTTGCCGAATTTTCAAAGTTTGCCAAAAAATATTACCGAAACTGTCTTGTATGCTCAAATCAGCCATTTTGAGCTGAAATTTGAATGTCTTCCTTATAGAATCTTGGAAAAGTGTCTTATAGGAACTTTTAGTACTTTGAACCAAGATTCCAACGGTATAAATTTTTCCAATTTTGGACCTATTGAGTGCAAGTTCTGATTTTTCTAAATTTGACGTGCAAAAAGTGAAATTTTCCGACTCGATGGGAAATGAGTTTTTGGAAACTCTTTCCTATCCTTTGATATTGATTGACTGTTTTAAACTCGATTTCATGAAGGAAATCAGTTTTCTTTGTATTATTAAACCCCATTTTTGAACCTCGATTTACGAGTAATTAAGACTCTCTTTCATGACATTTTCTTAGTATTGTACAACTGTACAATCTTTCTTGTTAACAAGGGGTTTATAAGTGATAGTGTGTGATAGTCAATTATTATTTGCTCAGACGCTCAAGGGGACCTTCAAGAGGTTCTCGAAGCGGACGTGTGAGAACCCGAAAATTTTTACATTTTCAAGTATTATTTTATTTCTTTGCCTATATTTTATACTATCTTTTGAAAATATTAAATGTTTTGTACATTTTACAAGTAAGTACAAATTTTAAATCATTTTTCTTGTATAAGTTAGTGTACGTAACTTGAAGTGCATTTGTTCGATGTGGGGCCCGCTAGTGCGATATAATTTTGCCGATTAAGTGATGAAGTATTAAGTGACATTATTTTCCAAGGTGCTAGGAGATGATTAGAGGTTAATTAGGTAGACTAATTATTGGAAGTGAGATGATAAGCTTGGAAACTTCAAGAGGCCACGTGTCGCGTTCCGATTGGACTAAACTTGCCTAACTTTCTTTAACTTTACTAAAACCAATTTTGACCAATTTTCATCCCATTTTTTCCTTGCTCTTGGCTGGCCCTTTGGAGAGAAAAACAAGAGAGAGCTCTTCCATTTCTAGCTTCAATCCTTGCCCAAATCTTGAGTTTTAACCAACCAAATTGAAAACTACACCATACAAGTGCTTGCTAAGGAAGGCTAAGGGTTTTGGTGGAGTTGATTTGGAGAAGGAAGTCTAAGCTACCACCTTTCTTTGAGGTTTCAAGGTAAGATTGCTAAGAACATCCTTTTGCTTCCAATAGTTGCAAATTAGTGGCCTATGGTGGCTTGCTAACATGATTAATGGATGATTTTGTGGATTAATGGAGAGTTGGTTAGATTTCTGATTTATTGGGAATTTTCTGCCCTAATCTGATCAGTGTTGTTCGGTCATGATGGAGGCCGAATTGGACTTAGCTCAAAACATGAAAGTTGTAGAGAATTGAGTGTAGATTATGCCTGTAAAATTTCAGCTCAATCGGAGCACGGTAACCTGTGAAATGACTATTTTACCCCTGCTGCCCTGTTTCTGTCCGAGAATGGTAATCAGCCTCTGTAATTGGCTCTTTTGGCTGGGAAGATGAATGAACTAGATTTTGATGCCTTCTTAAGAATTGTAGCCTTGTAACTTAGCTTTCATATGGCTTTGGAATCAACTGAATTGGAGTTGTGTGTGCTGAGTTATGATGGAATATTTGGGCCTGGTTTTGGATGGTTGTAAAGCTTCAATTGGTTGCATTTTAAGGGTGTTTGATAGCTTATGATTTGTATATGAAATTGTGATTGAATGGTATGATTTGTGGTTGGTTGTAGGATGGAAAAGTAAGAAAAAATAAGGGGAAATGCTGTCCGTTTATTTTCTTACCCTTGAGTGAATGGAAATGAGGTTTGAAATGCGATTTTGGAATGCGATTGAACTTCCTTGCTTAGACATTCTTAGTTTCACTTGAGTAGTGTTATGTGAGCCATTTTACTTGCAATTGTACGTTTCCATTCGTACCATAATGTTTGGTTCCAATTGTCGAGTTTCGAACTTCAAATACGTGTTCATTTTCGTTCCGAAACAAAAGGAGTGGCCTAGGGTTTCTCGGCCACAAAACCTAATTTTAACGCGCAAGGTTTTAAAGTGTGAATTCAAGGTATTAATTACCTTTCTCATATGATTTTTAACCAAGATACTTGTTATACATTAATTCTTTGCAAATGTGTTAGTTTTGAGCCAAAAACACGTTTTACGAAAAATGAGGAAAAACTACTGTTCATTATTCGGCCGTGTAGCCGGCCAAGTTCTGGCCAGATTCTGACGTGGCACTGTTCCAAATTTTCCGATGAAATTTTCTAAAACTCTTTTGAGGTTAATTCTATGTTTGGTTGGAAAACCTTTAGTTACTCATTTCCTTTGATCAAAATGTACCCTTTTCACTTTCAAAAAAATCATACTTCCCCCTTGTACTTGTCTTATTCGAATTTTCTTTGATTCACTGGACATTTTGATGGTTGAGTCATAATATTCTCTATTGATTGTTATTAGGATTTCTTGGTGACCAAGGTTGATATCCGGAGGGATACTTTGGACGTAATTTTGCTTGTTTAGGTGAGTGTTCTATATACGTTATGTTTCATTGACTATGTGGCTAGTTGAAATACTTGATTAAATGTTAAATGTTCTCAATGATTGCAAAAATGATTTTTACTAGGCGAGTGTGTACTTTATCGCACTCGACCTAAATGAACGTGAAATTTTCAATGATTGAATGAGTAAATGTTACTTGTGCATGAATGTAAGCCTTCGGGCTGAACTGGGCCCTTGCCCTTGGTTATTGGTCGACTCGAGCCAGAAGCGGACTCGGTCGGGCGATTAGTGACCCTGGGTGAATGTGAATGTTGGTATACTCGAGTATGACCATGAAGTTTGGGAAGGACTGGCCAGTGCGCTGGCCAGAAGGGGAAGAACGAAATGAACGAATGAATGGTAAGAATGACGGAGGGATTTCAATGACAAATGAAATTTTTCTAAATGATTGAAGGAATGGATGGTCGATGAACGAACGAACGAATGGCTTCATGTATCCTTTTAATGAATGTGTTACTCTTGCTTTATATCGTAAATGTTATTTGGATTACTTGTTATTACGTGCTAATGTCCTTGTTTAATTGCTTAGTGAGTATATAGAACCTCGCTGGGCTTTAGCTCATTCCACGTCTTTTGTTTCCTTAACAGGGGTTGCGAGCAAGGGCGAGAGACCTGTATAGTATAGTTTAGCCTTTGGTATTGTTTTGGCTTTTGATCTCGTTCTAGTGCTTGATTAGGGTTGGAATGTACTAAGAATTTAAAATTTATGTATACATTTGGGACTGTATATTTGGTTGAGCTTGGGATAAATGTAAGTATATGTTTCAAGTCTGGGTTTCGTTTCCGCTTATTCTCGAGGCTTTATCTTACTTTCTTTGATGTGAGTGAACGAGTCCTGGCGAGAGCTGGGCAGGCGGTCCGCCGAACCCTTTGGTTCGCCTTAGGGTAAGGTGGGGCTGTCACAGGTGGTATCAGAGCTGCTTCGCGTGGTCTCTGCGCGGAGTAAGCTTGGGCCAAGTGGTGTATGGGTCCTGATTTCGTGAATAAGTATGAAGGACTAAGTGTTCTTTTGAGCATAAGCTGTGAATCGTGCCTGTTATAAGTGTAAATCTTTTTTTTTCATGGTACTGAGGACACTAGATATGTACGTCAGGTAGGAATCTCGATTGTAGATAATTTACTCTTGGGACTGCAGCTCGAGTGGTGAATTATCTCGGATTCTTGTACCCGAGTACGAGGGAGTTGAGGGTATTATTAAGGATTGCGATCTTTTGTGGGAAGCAGGATTGGGTTAATGTTGGTGAGAGTAAGTGCAAAGGGTTAACGATGTATAGCTCGGATAGTAAGGGAAGTGAGAGATCGGATGGTAGTGTTTTAGACGAGAGTGGAACGGCACGTTGTGTTTTCTTCTTGTTTTGCCCCTGTATTGCTACTGTTGTACTTGACTTGTGACATTTCGATATTTACATGAATAGTACTTGCTGTACTTGGTTTGTCTAACTTGATCTGTTTCTTTGCGTACTTGGTGTGTTATAAATTGCTATTTAAATCACCCTTTTAAAAATAAAATAAAATAAAATAAAATTTCGAGGACGAAATTTCTTAAGGGGAGAGAGTGTGAGAACCCAAAATTTTTACATTTTCAAGTATTATTTTATTTCTTTGCCTATATTTTATACTATC
The DNA here is from genome assembly GCA_023065735.1 of Coffea humblotiana. Taxonomy (NCBI): domain Eukaryota; kingdom Viridiplantae; phylum Streptophyta; class Magnoliopsida; order Gentianales; family Rubiaceae; genus Coffea; species Coffea humblotiana. The sequence continues at coordinate 22,817,277 of CM041211.1, forward strand.
TTTTGAAAATATTAAATGTTTTGTACATTTTACAAGTAAGTACAAATTTTAAATCATTTTTCTTGTATAAGTTAGTGTACGTAACTTGAAGTGCATTTGTTCGATGTGGGGCCCGCTAGTGCGATATAATTTTGCCGATTAAGTGATGAAGTATTAAGTGACATTATTTTCCAAGGTGCTAGGAGATGATTAGAGGTTAATTAGGTAGACTAATTATTGGAAGTGAGATGATAAGCTTGGAAACTTCAAGAGGCCACGTGTCGCGTTCCGATTGGACTAAACTTGCCTAACTTTCTTTAACTTTACTAAAACCAATTTTGACCAATTTTCATCCCATTTTTTCCTTGCTCTTGGCTGGCCCTTTGGAGAGAAAAACAAGAGAGAGCTCTTCCATTTCTAGCTTCAATCCTTGCCCAAATCTTGAGTTTTAACCAACCAAATTGAAAACTACACCATACAAGTGCTTGCTAAGGAAGGCTAAGGGTTTTGGTGGAGTTGATTTGGAGAAGGAAGTCTAAGCTACCACCTTTCTTTGAGGTTTCAAGGTAAGATTGCTAAGAACATCCTTTTGCTTCCAATAGTTGCAAATTAGTGGCCTATGGTGGCTTGCTAACATGATTAATGGATGATTTTGTGGATTAATGGAGAGTTGGTTAGATTTCTGATTTATTGGGAATTTTCTGCCCTAATCTGATCAGTGTTGTTCGGTCATGATGGAGGCCGAATTGGACTTAGCTCAAAACATGAAAGTTGTAGAGAATTGAGTGTAGATTATGCCTGTAAAATTTCAGCTCAATCGGAGCACGGTAACCTGTGAAATGACTATTTTACCCCTGCTGCCCTGTTTCTGTCCGAGAATGGTAATCAGCCTCTGTAATTGGCTCTTTTGGCTGGGAAGATGAATGAACTAGATTTTGATGCCTTCTTAAGAATTGTAGCCTTGTAACTTAGATTTCATATGGCTTTGGAATCAACTGAATTGGAGTTGTGTGTGCTGAGTTATGATGGAATATTTGGGCCTGGTTTTGGATGGTTGTAAAGCTTCAATTGGTTGCATTTTAAGGGTGTTTGATAGCTTATGATTTGTATATGAAATTGTGATTGAATGGTATGATTTGTGGTTGGTTGTAGGATGGAAAAGTAAGAAAAAATAAGGGGAAATGCTGTCCGTTTATTTTCTTACCCTTGAGTGAATGGAAATGAGGTTTGAAATGCGATTTTGGAATGCGATTGAACTTCCTTGCTTAGACATTCTTAGTTTCACTTGAGTAGTGTTATGTGAGCCATTTTACTTGCAATTGTACGTTTCCATTCGTACCATAATGTTTGGTTCCAATTGTCGAGTTTCGAACTTCAAATACGTGTTCATTTTCGTTCCGAAACAAAAGGAGTGGCCTAGGGTTTCTCGGCCACAAAACCTAATTTTAACGCGCAAGGTTTTAAAGTGTGAATTCAAGGTATTTAATTACCTTTCTCATATGATTTTTAACCAAGATACTTGTTATACATTAATTCTTTGCAAATGTGTTAGTTTTGAGCCAAAAACACGTTTTACGAAAAATGAGGAAAAACTACTGTTCATTATTCGGCCGTGTAGCCGGCCAAGTTCTGGCCAGATTCTGACGTGGCACTGTTCCAAATTTTCCGATGAAATTTTCTAAAACTCTTTTGAGGTTAATTCTATGTTTGGTTTGGAAAACCTTTAGTTACTCATTTCCTTTGATCAAAATGTACCCTTTTCACTTTCAAAAAAATCATACTTCCCCCTTGTACTTGTCTTATTCGAATTTTCTTTGATTCACTGGACATTTTGATGGTTGAGTCATAATATTCTCTATTGATTGTTATTAGGATTTCTTGGTGACCAAGGTTGATATCCGGAGGGATACTTTGGACGTAATTTTGCTTGTTTAGGTGAGTGTTCTATATACGTTATGTTTCATTGACTATGTGGCTAGTTGAAATACTTGATTAAATGTTAAATGTTCTCAATGATTGCAAAAATGATTTTTACTAGGCGAGTGTGTACTTTATCGCACTCGACCTAAATGAACGTGAAATTTTCAATGATTGAATGAGTAAATGTTACTTGTGCATGAATGTAAGCCTTCGGGCTGAACTGGGCCCTTGCCCTTGGTTATTGGTCGACTCGAGCCAGAAGCGGACTCGGTCGGGCGATTAGTGACCCTGGGTGAATGTGAATGTTGGTATACTCGAGTATGACCATGAAGTTTGGGAAGGACTGGCCAGTGCGCTGGCCAGAAGGGGAAGAACGAAATGAACGAATGAATGGTAAGAATGACGGAGGGATTTTCAATGACAAATGAAATTTTTCTAAATGATTGAAGGAATGGATGGTCGATGAACGAACGAACGAATGGCTTCATGTATCCTTTTAATGAATGTGTTACTCTTGCTTTATATCGTAAATGTTATTTGGATTACTTGTTATTACGTGCTAATGTCCTTGTTTAATTGCTTAGTTGAGTATATAGAACCTCGCTGGGCTTTTAGCTCATTCCACGTCTTTTGTTTTCCTTAACAGGGGTTGCGAGCAAGGGCGAGAGACCTGTATAGTATAGTTTAGCCTTTGGTATTGTTTTGGCTTTTGATCTCGTTCTAGTGCTTGATTAGGGTTGGAATGTACTAAGAATTTAAAATTTATGTATACATTTGGGACTGTATATTTGGTTGAGCTTGGGATAAATGTAAGTATATGTTTCAAGTCTGGGTTTCGTTTCCGCTTATTCTCGAGGCTTTATCTTACTTTCTTTGATGTGAGTGAACGAGTCCTGGCGAGAGCTGGGCAGGCGGTCCGCCGAACCCTTTGGTTCGCCTTAGGGTAAGGTGGGGCTGTCACAGGACGCCTAACAGTTGTTTGAGCACTTACTCCCTATTTTGATTGGTGAGTGTCAAGTGTATAATTTGTTGCAATTATGTGAATTGCTCCTTATGGACTGAATGGTTTACAACTGTTGAGTCGAGTGTGTACTTTATCGCACTCGTTCTCTTTTAACTGATTGTACAACTGAATCGCTCATAACTGAACTGTATTTGCTTGACTGGATGTCGTTGGAGTGAATCTCCTCGACTTATAACTGAACTGTCTACATGTAAAGCGGAGTGAACCTCCTCGACTTATGTGTATACTCGTGGGGACGCCCTCATCCTCTCTTTCTTTTAATTATGCGATACTTGTTACTTGAATATATATGAACAGTAATTGTTCATAAACATGTCTAACTTATAAGTCCTGAGCGGATGCATGTACCACACCAATCTGGGTGGGAGGTGTCTCTCATACCGTCTCAGTGCTATAATCGGTTCCCTGAGCAATAGCATGTATCACACCAATTTGGGTGGGAGGTACCTCTCATGTCGACTCAAAACCCTAAACAAATAATCGGTTCTCTGAGTGATAGCATGTACCACACCGATTCGGGTGAGAGGTACCTCTCATGTTGACTGAGTACTATAAACAATTGTAATCGGTTCTCTAAGCGATAGTATGTACCACACCGATTCGAGTGGGAGGTACCTCTCATGTCGATTCAGAACCATAAACAAAGTACAAGTCGATTGGAGCGATGTCTCATCGACTACTGAGCGATAGCATGTATCACACCGATTCGGGTGGGAGGTACCTCTTATGTCGATTCAGAACCATAAACGTATAATCGATTCCCTGAGCGATAGCATGTACCACACCGATTCGGGTGGGAGGTACCTCTCATATTGACTCGAACCATAAATGGAGTAAGAGAACTTCTACGGACTTAATTACCTACTCGGGGTGACGGAGTGTCATCACGAGGAGGTATTGGATTGAACTTTGGCAAAGCAAGCGGAATTAGCTCTTGAGAGCTCCTGTATCCTACTCAAGTGTGTTTAATTGTTAATCGTGAATTACTTGAATGTTATAGCTTTACTTCTCGTACAAGTGTTATTATTACTTGAACTACATGTTTGCATGTTTTTTCTTGGTCTCACTGAGCGTTAGCTCACCCCATTTCATTTGTTATTCCTTAACAGGAGAGTGACGTGAAGGAAGTGATTGGAAGATACTAGTGAAGGCTAGTTTTTTTGTGTAGTTTGGTATGTTGTAACTGATCTTTGAGGAAATTGTGAGATTTGGAACTCGATGTAGTTGACTGAGATTTATACCCACTGATGTACTTGTGCAATGAAAGATTATAGTCATGTTATTATTTTGACATATTTAGATGAAATCATTGGAATTGATCTGTCTTTCATTTGAGAATTGAAGTGAGTCCCGACGAGAGTTGGGCAGGCAGTCCGCCGAACCCTTCGGTTTGCCTTAGGGAGAGGTGGGGTCGTCACAACAATTAATAGTATGTTATATTATATTGAGTTTTGGATGCATATCTTTAATTTCAAGATGCAATCACACACAAATGAGCAAATAATGTAGAGGTAAAGTAGTTTGAATTTTGCAAGTGCACATAATTATCATGTTTATCCTAAAAGTTTGTATTAGAAATATGGCAGTTGACATCTTGTGAGATCCCGGATTCCTAATTTTCTCAAATAAATTAAATATGGATAATTATAGTAGCTATTGTGTGAAAAATGTATTTTTACCATATGTTTTAATTTTCAAAAGGTATTTTGCATACCAAAAGTGAAAAATTTAATTGAATCATTAAAAACCTACTTTCAAAACTAAACCTTTAAGTTTAAATTAAATTCAACCAACTAATATTTTCGTGATTGTATGTGCATGCATGCATGTTTAGTACGGGGTTCGAGTGATTAGTACTTTGGGTTAGTGTGCTTAAGTTTTAATTAAACTAAGTTAGTGCATTAAGTGGATATTAAGTTAGTAGGACATAAGACAAAACAAACAAAGCCAACACCAAGAACAAGCTGCCGTGAGCTAGGAGAAGAAAGAAAGAAGCTTGATATTGTTGACCCAAATGTTTAGCAACTTGACCAAACAACACCTAAGGAAAAACTTAGCATTTAAGCTTTCAGCTAGCATGAAATCGGGCAGCCTTGAAACTGAAACATTCCAGCTAGAACCGTGGAGAACAAAGGGAGAAAAGAGAGGAAAAACTAGAAAAAATTTGCTGCTTCATCCACCTTGACCACCGATCATCTTAGCTTGAAAAATAGGAAGAAGATTTGGCACTTGGAACTTGAAGAACTTGAGTTCACAACTTCAACTTGAGGTAAATATCTTGTTCTCACTTGCTGGAAATTCGGATTTGGGAGCTTAAAGCTGGAATTAATTGATGTTTGAGCTTTGTTAATGATATTCCTTAGTTGTTTGGATGATTTCATGGTTTGGTTTTCATGATTTTTGGGGTTAATCTCAACCGGCCAGCTTAAGGTTAAGAGGTAAAATTGGTTTCCTAGCTCTTGATTCTTGTGATATAACTTGAATTGATGATTGAAAATTGAATGTACTGAGTTAAGAACTAATTTGGATGGTTGGAATTTCGTTGGTATGAAGTTGATTGAATGAACTCCCAGAAATTTCATTTCTATTTTAGTTTCTGTCCGAATGTGTTCTGGATATTCGAATATGATGGAGGCTGAATTAGCCTTGGCACAAAACATGAAAGTTGTATAGAATTGAGTGAGGAATCTACCTGTAAATTTTCAGCTCAATCGGAGCAACGTAGAGTGTGAAATGACTATTTTGCCCCTGGTTCCCTGTTTCTGCCAAAACTGGAAATCTGTCTCTGTAAATGGCTCATTTAGCTGGGAAGATGAATGAATTGGTTGTCGATGTCTTCTTAAGAATTTTAGCCTTGCATCTTAGGTTTCTAATGGCTTTGGAATTACCTGAATCGGAGTTGGGTGTGCTGAGTTATGATTAACTGAATCAGGACTGTCAGTATTTGTGTCAGTGAGCTTCGAACTGGAAAATCTGGGGGCTGTTTTGGTAAATTTGACCTAGTTAGGGTGAGAACTGGGTTAAGATGTCTTCATGAGAATTGTAGATCTATGTCTTAGCTTCGAAATGGTATATTTTTTGTTTCAATACGATAAGTGGACGCACTATAATGTTCTTCGTGGTTTAGGAGTTGGATTCGGACAAGAATCAATTTGTGGTGAATGGGGATCATGAGCGGTGATTGGTGAGTGATTCCAAACTATTTTCGCCCCTGCTTCTTGAACTGTATATGATAACTGATTTTGAACTCTTTTATTGACAAATGTTTGCCGATACTAAAAGTCTTTGTTAAATGGATTTGCGAACTGTACTTCCTTAATTGGATATGTGACTTTCCACTGTTCGATTGGCTTGGTGCTAATGTGATACAATGCTCAATGTGCTTATGTGGTTATATGAGACTTAGGTGAGGGTGTACCTTATCGCACTCGCTTTAGGTCTCATTACTTGTTCTTTATTAGCTATTGTGGAATGTGATTTGTACTGAGATTGTATATTGATTGTGTAATGTGATGTAATGTGCATGTGGGCTGGTCACTTGTTGTGGGTAACACCCCACCTCCTGGAGGGGTGTTGAGGTTCCTTGACCTACGGGCTTGGACTCTTCACTTGTTGTGGGTAACACCCCACCTCCTGGAGGGGTGACTATGCCCGGTCTCTAGGTTAGACGGACTATTCGAGCCGGCTGGGGTTTGGTCGAAGTCAGTCCAATGCTAACTTTGGGATCAAAACTACTGAACTGTACTGTACTGTTATCCCGGGTGGCCAGTAGGCTATAAACTCGAGAGGTCTGAGCTGCCAGTGGGCTATAAACTCAGGCTGTACTGAACTGTTATTGAGTTGACTGGCCAGTGTGGGTGATAAGGTGAACGGGTGGAGTGAAGTGGAGTTCTACGGATTATTGGTTGATGGAGTGTCAACAGGTGACCTAAATTGGAAAGTGGAATTGGCTTTGGAGCCATCCCTGTCCTTTTATTGTATTGTTACATTTCTGCTATTGATTTGTTACCTAATGACTGGTTATCTGATATTGTATAATTGTCTCCTTGGGATTTTGTTTGGCATTTTAAACCAAGTATTGTGCAATGATTTGAAAGACTCAAATGCTTTATGAAATGATTTGGAAACTAATGTTTTGACTAAATGCGAATTTGATCACTGTTTTCAATAGATCCCCTATCATTCTCATTGAGCTTTTGGCTCACCCCTCCCAAAATTATTTTAGTGCCTTGCAGGAATCGAGAATGGACGAGCGCAAGTGTGGCTTGGATTTGGATTGTATATTTTATTTGTATTTTCTTATTTGTATTTTCTTGGAATGTATTTGGATATAATTATGTATTTATTGATATTCTTGGTTGTATATAATGAGGTCTTCGGATGTATATATGGTATTTATTGGAGTTAAAGTGTAATATCGGTCGAGGTCACTATCGAGTCCCGGCGAGAGTTGGACAGACGGTCCGCCGAACCCTCGGGTTGCCCCAGGGAGAGGTGGGGTCGTCACAGGTGGTATCAGAGCTCTAGGCTTCAGATCTCTGTAGTGTATCCTAGATTTTAAAAGTTTAGGATGCCGGACTGTGGGATTCGGGTTAGTTTGAATCTTAAGTGAAAAAGTGAAGTAGTGAGCAATTGTGGTCTCGATGGTTATTAAGATTCAATAATTGAGGATTATTGTGCTAGAAGAGCAAGAGAGAAGAAGATTGTAAGAGATGAAACACTGTTTAAAAGATAGTAAGTAAATTTCTTGAATAATGGCTTTTGCTAGGAGGCGTTCTTGATTTAAGGACTTATGGGGAAATAAATGATTAATTTGTTTGGGATAACCTTTAGTGCTTGATCTTTGCCACTAGATATACTTTAGAGTTGATATACCTTGTTCTTGCCTTAGGAACATGAATGCAATTATGTCTGGGAATTTGGAAGGCCTACCTTTTGTAGTACCTAGTTAAGTATGTGGTGACTCGTGCTTGTTAAAGGATAGATATTACGATGGACTGCGGAACTTTAATTGAAAAGATAGTTGATGTAGCCCTAATGTTCAAAATGAGGTTGGCCTTACCTAAGGGAATTAAGCCCTCTCGCTCAGTTGCAAGCTAGACTATGGAGCACGACCTTTTATACCTTTTGTTTATGATAGTTGGGGTGATGCTTGTGCTTTGGCCTGTATAGTTTGTTAAGCATGATATTTGTTCCCTTTTGAAGGATTTGAATGTTATAAATTCTGTACCTGATCATGTTGGCTTGTTCACTTGTTTGTTAGTACACATGCAAAGTTTTATTTTCATTATCGACTCATGCAATGACATGCTCTCATTTTGGTTGATTGCTCTCCCTCTTGTATGACCTTGTTCATAAAAATAATTGATTTGTATGTCATCTAATCTATTGACTGTTCCTGTGAAAATATGAAGTGTGCTTTGATTGCTTTTCAAGTTTTAAATTACATTTGTCCTTCATTGGACATATGTAGATTTATATATTTATGAGATTCGGCCACCTTGGACTAGACTTAGGGTTTGGATTCGGGTTTATGAGATTAGAAGGTTAGTTTGGTTTCTAGTTGGAAGTTCCTTTAAGAACGTCAAATGCTCAAGGTATTGCCGGGAGGTTTAGAGCATGCATGTGAGTGTGATTATACGGCCATTGCATGTGCTTGTGTGTGTGTTTAAATGCTCATTTGAATGTGTTAACGTGCGTGCGCGCGAGTCGCGATCGGAGCTCAACTTTGTGTATTGAATCTGGAACAGGGCACTGTCAGACCAGCTGGGGACCCTGTTTCGTCTTGATTTCTTGTGATTCAGTCTTGGGTCAAAACATTAGAGTTTTAGCCCTTTGTCTTGGCTTTCCAACGGCTCTGGAATTTCTCAAATCGGATTTCTGAGCGTTGAGTTATACCTGCTTGAATGTACTCTGTTCATCAGCCTGCGATAGAGCAGTGCTGCACTGTTCTTGAGAAATCTGGGCCATTTCTAGGCTGTTTTAGCTAAAATTTTCTTCATGAAAGCTGTAGGGGATAGTCTTGGCTATCTATCTGTAAAATCTCAGGTCATTTGAACCATGTTAGCATGTGAATCGGTTAAAATGTCCTTAACCGGTCAAACTGTCCAGTGTCAGTGTTCATCCCTGAAAACAGTTTCCTTCAGCTACTGTCTCGGCCTATTTTGGCCATGAAGATGCGTGATTCAGTTGTTAGTGTCTTCACAAAATTTATAGCCCTTTATTCTAGCTTTCCAACGCATTTGGAATTTCTTGATTTGGTTCTTTGTGCACTCAGATATGGCTATTTGAATCTAGCCTGTCAGTGAACCTGAGATTGAAACTTCTGGGAATGCTTTCGTGTTTTTGATCTAGAAGGAGTAAATCTGGGCAGAAATAGTCTTCATGAAAGTTAAAGCTTTTTTTTTAGCTTCTATGAATATTTGAACTCCCAAGTTTTGTATTCATTATTTGTGGTGTGACCTGGATTCATTACTTATTTGTTTTAATTGATGAAAGTTAATTGAAAGTCCTTTCAATTTGCTTAACCATTACTGTGTATATATCCAATTACTTGTTGTTCCTTTTTACAAAAAAAAAAAAAAAAAAAAAAATTGGTGAGTGAAATCTTTAATGGAAAATATATCTTTCTACTCGAGTTTGAACTACATAATTGAGTCATTTGTTTTAGTTGAAAAAAAAAAGGGTGAATTTCGAGGACGAGAATTCTTGAAATGGGGGGGGGGGGAAGAATGTGAGATCCCGGATTCCTAATTTTCTCAAATAAATTAAATATGGATAATTATAGTAGCTATTGTGTGAAAAATGTATTTTTACCATATGTTTTAATTTTCAAAAGGTATTTTGCATACCAAAAGTGAAAAATTTAATTGAATCATTAAAAACCTACTTTCAAAACTAAACCTTTAAGTTTAAATTAAATTCAACCAACTAATATTTTCGTGATTGTATGTGCATGCATGCATGTTTAGTACGGGGTTCGAGTGATTAGTACTTTGGGTTAGTGTGCTTAAGTTTTAATTAAACTAAGTTAGTGCATTAAGTGGATATTAAGTTAGTAGGACATAAACAAACAAAGCCAACACCAAGAACAAGCTGCCGTGAGCTAGGAGAAGAAAGAAAGAAGCTTGATATTGTTGACCCAAATGTTTAGCAACTTGACCAAACAACACCTAAGGAAAAACTTAGCATTTAAGCTTTCAGCTAGCATGAAATCGGGCAGCCTTGAAACTGAAACATTCCAGCTAGAACCGTGGAGAACAAAGGGAGAAAAGAGAGGAAAAACTAGAAAAAATTTGCTGCTTCATCCACCTTGACCACCGATCATCTTAGCTTGAAAAATAGGAAGAAGATTTGGCACTTGGAACTTGAAGAACTTGAGTTCACAACTTCAACTTGAGGTAAATATCTTGTTCTCACTTGCTGGAAATTCGGATTTGGGAGCTTAAAGCTGGAATTAATTGATGTTTGAGCTTTGTTAATGATATTCCTTAGTTGTTTGGATGATTTCATGGTTTGGTTTTCATGATTTTTGGGGTTAATCTCAACCGGCCAGCTTAAGGTTAAGAGGTAAAATTGGTTTCCTAGCTCTTGATTCTTGTGATATAACTTGAATTGATGATTGAAAATTGAATGTACTGAGTTAAGAACTAATTTGGATGGTTGGAATTTCGTTGGTATGAAGTTGATTGAATGAACTCCCAGAAATTTCATTTCTATTTTAGTTTCTGTCCGAATGTGTTCTGGATATTCGAATATGATGGAGGCTGAATTAGCCTTGGCACAAAACATGAAAGTTGTATAGAATTGAGTGAGGAATCTACCTGTAAATTTTCAGCTCAATCGGAGCAACGTAGAGTGTGAAATGACTATTTTGCCCCTGGTTCCCTGTTTCTGCCAAAACTGGAAATCTGTCTCTGTAAATGGCTCATTTAGCTGGGAAGATGAATGAATTGGTTGTCGATGTCTTCTTAAGAATTTTAGCCTTGCATCTTAGGTTTCTAATGGCTTTGGAATTACCTGAATCGGAGTTGGGTGTGCTGAGTTATGATTAACTGAATCAGGACTGTCAGTATTTGTGTCAGTGAGCTTCGAACTGGAAAATCTGGGGGCTGTTTTGGTAAATTTGACCTAGTTAGGGTGAGAACTGGGTTAAGATGTCTTCATGAGAATTGTAGATCTATGTCTTAGTTTCGAAATGGTATATTTTTTGTTTCAATACGATAAGTGGACGCACTATAATGTTCTTCGTGGTTTAGGAGTTGGATTCGGACAAGAATCAATTTGTGGTGAATGGGATCATGAGCGGTGATTGGTGAGTGATTCCAAACTATTTTCGCCCCTGCTTCTTGAACTGTATATGATAACTGATTTTGAACTCTTTTATTGACAAATGTTTGCCGATACTAAAAGTCTTTGTTAAATGGATTTGCGAACTGTACTTCCTTAATTGGATATGTGACTTTCCACTGTTCGATTGGCTTGGTGCTAATGTGATACAATGCTCAATGTGCTTATGTGGTTATATGAGACTTAGGTGAGGGTGTACCTTATCGCACTCGCTTTAGGTCTCATTACTTGTTCTTTATTAGCTATTGTGGAATGTGATTTGTACTGAGATTGTATATTGATTGTGTAATGTGATGTAATGTGCATGTGGGCTGGTCACTTGTTGTGGGTAACACCCCACCTCCTGGAGGGTGTTGAGGTTCCTTGACCTACGGGCTTGGACTCTTCACTTTTGTGGGTAACACCCCACCTCCTGGAGGGGTGACTATGCCCGGTCTCTAGGTTAGACGGACTATTCGAGCCGGCTGGGGTTTGGTCGAAGTCAGTCCAATGCTAACTTTGGATCAAACTACTGAACTGTACTGTACTGTTATCCCGGGTGGCCAGTAGGCTATAAACTCGAGAGGTCTGAGCTGCCAGTGGGCTATAAACTCAGGCTGTACTGAACTGTTATTGAGTTGACTGGCCAGTGTGGGGATAAGGTGAACGGGTGGAGTGAAGTGGAGTTCTACGGATTATTGGTTGATGGAGTGTCAACAGGTGACCTAAATTGGAAAGTGGAATTGGCTTTGGAGCCATCCCTGTCCTTTTATTGTATTGTTACATTTCTGCTATTGATTTGTTACCTAATGACTGGTTATCTGATATTGTATAATTGTCTCCTTGGGATTTTGTTTGGCATTTTAAACCAAGTATTGTGCAATGATTTGAAAGACTCAAATGCTTTATGAAATGATTTGGAAACTAATGTTTTGACTAAATGCGAATTTGATCACTGTTTTCAATAGATCCCCTATCATTCTCATTGAGCTTTTGGCTCACCCCTCCCAAAATTATTTTAGTGCCTTGCAGGAATCGAGAATGGACGAGCGCAAGTGTGGCTTGGATTTGGATTGTATATTTTATTTGTATTTTCTTATTTGTATTTTCTTGGAATGTATTTGGATATAATTATGTATTTATTGATATTCTTGGTTGTATATAATGAGGTCTTCGGATGATATGGTATTTATTGGAGTTAAAGTATAATATCGGTCGAGTCACTATCGAGTCCCGGCGAGAGTTGGACAGACGGTCCGCCGAACCCTCGGGTTGCCCCAGGGAGGTGGGGTCGTCACACATCTTTAGTTACCATACTTCAAATTTGAATTCTAAACTAGTTATGTAATGGTACTTCAAAATAGAAACTAAAGAAAAGTTTGGCAATAAATTTATATACAAAGAAAAGTACAATTGAGCAACAAAGGCTTACATGATTGGTGTTTGTGCACTATAATTTACAATTCTGACATTTCATTCTTTGTTTACAACTTTTTATTTTTGTAAGGTGTAGGAATGTTTCGTGCATGAAATGTGATACTACATGTTTTTTGTTTTTTGGCACCAACTGCGAGTATTAAACATTTGAAAACTTGAAAAGTGCCATCTATACCTTGATCACTTGCGGCAGATAAAATATTTGAGCATCGTTTGGAAGATGTACATTTGAGAAACACACCCAGGACTTCAGCATAATAAAATGTGAAATTATGAGATTACCAGTCTCTAACTCAGTATCCTCACTACATGTAGTACACCTAGGGCCTGTTTGGAAGGTGAGTTTTTTGGGTGTTTGTATAAAACTTTACTGTAGATCACTGTAGAAGTTGTAAAAACCTTTGTAAGAAAAACTTTGGGTGTTTGTAAGATGAAAAACTTTTTTTCCTTTCCTTTTCTTTCTTTTTTCTTTTTCTTTTTTCTTTTTCCTTTTTTCTTTCTTTCCTCCCTTCCGGCTTCTTCTCCCTTCCCCTTCCCTCCCCTGTTCCTCTCCCGAAACTGCATCAAGCAATCTGCAGCAGAAATTTTTTTTTTGTCATTTTCTCTCCCCTGTTTCTCTCCCTCCCCTTGTTTCTCGGAGTGCCGACCACCACCTCCGGCGCCTCTTCGACCAGGAAACGCAGGCGCACCAGAGCGCCTGCCTCCCAGCAGCCAAGTCACGCGACCCGCCACACCAGCGCCGCGACCTATCGCCACACCTGCGCCAGACGCAGCCCCGGCCGCCAGCGCCCGCGACCTCCTCCGCGCGCGCATCAGCCTTGCCCAGCTCCCAAGAGCGCGCACCAGGCGTGCGCCTTCTCCACAGCGCGACCACAACGCGCTCCAGACTTGCTCGCGAGCCAGCCGCCAATTGCGCACGCAGTCACGCGACCTCCGTGCCCCTGCTCGCCCCTACACGCCCACAACCAGCAAGAGCGCGCCACCAGCGCGCCTCTCAACAAGCCAGGCGCATCTCCGCAGGATGGGGGAGGAAACGACGGTGGTGGTCAGCGACGGCGGTGGTGGTGGGTTGGGATGGGGGAGGAAGAAGAAAAAAAGGGCGGGAAAAAAAACTTTGAGGTGGTGGTGGTTTGGGTATTTTGAAGGTGTAGGGAAAAATTTTGAGAAGTTTTGGGGTGGTGGTAGGTTGGGTATTTTGAAGTGTGTAGGTAAAAACTTTTGAGAAGTTTTTGGGGTTCTTGTAGCAAAAGTGTTAAAAAACTAGTAGGTAAAAAACTTGTCCAAAAAACCTGGCTTCCAAACAGGCCCCTAGTTTTCAGCTTTCCCCATGTATCAGCAGTTTCTCTTTACATGATTATTAATAAAAAGTTATGGGTGGCATCCCGTTCCAGTGTACGGGTTTACCAAAAACACATGTTTTTACTTTTTTGAAATATATCTTTTGGTTTAAAATTTAATAGTATTAAGATTTCTATTACAAATTTCTTAATCCAAAACAAATAAATATTTTGTGGATCTAGTTACTTAGCAATATATAAAAGTATTTCTCAATATGTGTTGTCAAATCTTTCAATTTACAAAAAGAATGGACCTACAAATCGGGAAACATAAAAAGAATTTAAAAAATATTAGAATTCCTAGTATTTTGTAGTTATATCATTGCCTTGACTCTTTGTATGTCCTCTTATGATGTCATTCACATTCAATATGCACTCCAAACTACATATATACTTTGATCAAATAATGCACTTTATTATTTGAATACTTTTACACAGAACAAATAATCAATTTGAAAAATTTAAGTCAATGTTGCTAAGTTTCACACATTCTCATTTGTAACATCCAAAGCATATTGGTCTAAAACTATTGACTTGGCTATTAATCATCAATAAAAGAGTTGAAATTATGTGGGGTGGTTAAACCTACACGTTGATGACTTATGATACTAATATTTCAGCTCCCAGTTTTAAATATCATAGACATTGTTGTGACAAAATTTATATGACCTTTAATATCTCAACCCATACTCTTAAGAGATTGGTCTTTAAAGATTGTAGTACACCCACCAATTTCTCAAATCGATCCTCCAAACTTGTAGTTATTTGAATCTATTAATTGTGATAAGCCTTTTTTATTCCATAATGCATCAAATCAACTTTGAATTCATATCAGCATTGTATTTAGAAGATATTCGGCTAAGTGGGATTTGAGATTGAAGGAATTTCTTTAAAAATTATTTTCGAATATTTTGAAACTTTTGATCTATTTAGGCCTTTAGAAAAAGATAAGAGAAGAGTTATCAATTAATAACGTAGATTACTCTTGACATAAGTCAATTAGTATTAGAAAAATTGGAGTGACTTACTAGTAATTTCAATTTCAAACACATGTTTATTCTTTATGAGGGGGATACTAAAATGATTAACAATCTGATGGATTTAACTAACTACATTTCTTCATTATAAAATTGTCAAATTAGTCAAGCCATGATATAGTTGAATTCCTTTTAGCATTACCATGTATTAAGAATAAACTTCTTTATTCAGTGGTTGGAATCATTAGAATGTCAAGACATTTGATACATGATCATTATGTGAAAGTTGGATATCATTCACAGTTAATTGTGGTTCACTATTCATATTTTGATGTATTTTGTTCAATGTTTCAAGGTTGATCATACTTTATTTACATTTTTTGATCTCATTCTTTTGTTGGTTTTAATATATTAATTGACTTGGTCCAACTAACCAAGAAAAAAATTTCAAATTGAATATGATATCTAAAAGAAGTACCACAAAATTGGCCTACGAGAATTACAAGACAAACTATAACTGGGATAGCACAAACAAAATTGTTGTAAAATTATTAGATAATCTCGCACGGTTCATGTACATAATGTTTTTCAATTTCAGAAATGCCATTCTAAATGAATCTAAACCAATTGATTATTTAAGTGGAGTGAAGTTTTATCTTTCTTACAATTTGAGTTTTATTTGGTGAAGATAAGTTTAATTCCTATTTGATCAACATCTTGCACTTTTTTTTATTACATGATATGTATTTTTTATATTTAATTATAAACAAAAAATCACCTTTGGATTCCAGTTCGATTGGCAAAGATTTCTCTTTATAATCAAGAAAACTATTCTTTATTAGTATATCATGTAGATAAATTTGGAATATCATTAGTAATGTGGTACAAGTCAATTACATATTCAGGATAGGCTTGAATGAAGAAAGTTGGCAAGCAATTCATTAAAAAACACAAGATGCTTTTATAGTTTTCAAGTGCACTAGATACCTGAAGCTCTTGTATTGGAGTAACTATGATTGACTAGAAATGATTAAAGAGATAATATATAAGGTATTATTGTAAAATTTCTAACATATCTAATTCCTGTATATATCATAGTTAGACCATGAAAGTATAAGTTGCAATGTCTTCTTTAAATCTTTAATTATGGTCTTTGAAAGTCAAAATTTACAAAGGCTATGTCTTTCACCAACAAACAATATTCTAAATTTTTTAAATCTAATTTATTTTATATGAGTAACTATTATACTAATCTAGATAGTGTTAGTTGTTTGTTGTGCCATGTTGTGCGTTTGATTTAATGCACATTGGTTTTGAAAATGTGATCATCACAAAAAGAGCTGTTAGACAGTTAAGAGTGCTTTTAATTTGCGAAGTGCATATATGCACTTATATACTTATGAAAACCAAGTTGTTGATTGAAATGTGATAGTTAATGCATTCAATTACAATTACAATACAAATTATAAGTCAATTTTATGAAGGTTTTAGAAAAGATAAGAAGTATAAGAGCTTGGCATAAAATTACTTACAAAAGGAAGGAAATTTGATTGAGACATAAAGGTTAGCTCATTTGACATTTGTACAACAAAAGTTACAACTTTAGGATTTTATTGCATGTGTGGCAACTAATTAACTTTTAAGTGATGATATTGACCCATGGATGATCACCTGATAATTAAAGTAAAAATTTTCCTAGCATTTGTACTTTCAAAGTGATTTATTTCTTTTCCTTTTTATGAGGTTGAATAGGGATTAAACTTTTCAAATTATAAACTTTTGACTATTGAACTAAATTTTATTTCAATTTGGCAACTCAACTGATAAATATAGTATACTTTCTAGTCATTCTATCTTATTTCATGGTTAGTTTTGGCAAAAGGGGAAAAAATTGAAGGCACACTTTTTATTTACAAAATAATAGAGGGAGAGATCATAATGTGCTTGTTTCGTTTTTCACCATTTTCTTCCTCACTCTTTGAATTCTAATTCAAACCATCTCTTCCTTACTCTTTTTCCTCCAATCTAGCCAGCATTGCTATGCCTTTATTCATAATACTCTCACCATTATCAACAATAAAATTTTAAAATTTTTTCTTTTATTTTTCTTTAGGATAAAGATAATTTTTTTAGTTTGAAAAAAATCTTATTGGATTTTGAATTTTGGTTTACAAATTCATTGACATAGAGCTATTGTATTTATTGATTATGGTGTTTTCTCCTAGTATCCGATTTGAATATGATAAAAAGTAGAAGAAGTCATTCTTAGTTTGTCAATTTGGTAGCTCGACAATTTTTCCCAAACAAATTCAAGGTTGGAAAAGTTATCTATGCAAAAATTTGAGTTGTGTAATGTCCTTGTGTTATGAAACCACCAAGCGATGTTGGTTGATAATAGTGATTTGGTTATCCCAGCCACTAGACTTTACTTATACTTTCCATGCCTGATGCAATCTTTCATTTCCACAATTAATGATGAATAAGAAGAAGAAAATATGTAGGAAGTGATTATATTGTTTAAATTCGACTGATTTTTGACTAAAACTTAGGTTTTAAGAGTGAAATGACAAAACATATTTTTGATTGATAGAGAATTCTATATATTTATGGTTGGATAAATTTTACCCTTGAGTTTTGGTATCTACTGTGCGTATGCAGTGTATTTAGTTCAATTGATAACAATATCAACAGAATAACTAGTGACATATTGTTTTTGCCACTTGAGTAATCAAATGAAAACAAAACTACAGTTGGATAGCTAAAAGCTCATGTTTTAAATGGGTAATTAGGTTCTTTCGTGCACTTAAAGGGCAATTTACAGTCATAATTAGCTATAATGAAACTAATATGCCCATCAATAACCACTTTAGAGTAAATATAAAATTTTCTCCCAAACATATACGCAAGGCTGAATATCCATAACGGTTGAATACTATGTCAGAGAGAGAGAGAGAGAGAGCGATAATCCACAAATTCAGAGATACTAAATATCAATTTAACAACCACACATATTTTTAAGAGTAAATGACCAAAATGGTCACTAAATATTTCAAAATGGCATGTTAGACCCGAAGACAACTTAAGAGGGAGATGAATTAGGTTGATTAAAGAAACTAATCAAGTTATGGGCACTTTTTGTTCAATATAAAATTTACCCTCTTTTTTAAGTGATCACACAATAAATCAATCAATAAAGGAGTAATATCACTTGAGAGAAGTAAAAGAGATATGCAATTTAAGGATCACAATATGATAAATAAATAAAAAGAGAAAAATTGCAAACCAATTGACTACCAAACTTCTCTTAAAGTCGAAGATCAATTCACATAACAAGCTTCTTTAAATTGATGAAATACAACCAATCTTGTGTACAAAGGAAGGCTCACTTCCTCTTTACCCCAAGTTTCACTCGGTCAAATTAGGAAGTTTTACAATCCCTCAAGATAATCCTCACAAAATTATACTATTGAAGTATTCTCTCACAAATGAAAAGTTTACAAGGAATCTTACACCACAAAGAGTACAAATGTTCCTTGGAGAGTATTTTTTCACTAAAACTATTCTTGATCTTTTGTATTCGCAGTGTGTAAGTCTGTTTTTGAAATTTTTGACCATGTACTATTTATGGGAGACCAAGAAAGTATTTCATTAAAGTTTCTAATGGATAGAAGGTAATTGAAGAGTCAATTAGCCGTTAGGAGTATCGAACGTCCGATACTTCCGATACTTGCATCCGAAAGCGAACAGAGAGTTTGAAAAATCATTTCAATTCTTTGGACGTCCGGTGATGATATTTTTCGTCCGATATGATCGTCTCGTACCTGCCCTGTCTATCGGATGTCCAGTATTATCATTGTGAGCGTCCGGCAACTTTCGACTTCCTTTTCTTCTTTCAATTGTTTTTTGAATCAAATTTTTCAGAGTTGAAAAGCTTTCTCATTTGAAAATATTAGTTTGAATTATCCAATTATTTTATAAACATAAAAAAATCGGGATTAAAATCACCATTCTCCACATTTTTTATGATGACAAAACAATGGATGATATTTTGAAAAAACATTTGAGCAAAAACTCCCCCTTACATATAGCATGCATAACCAATTCAAAATCATTCAGTACCAACATGAGCAAAGCCATGAGTAGAGTAATTTCCATCATAGTTAACATAATATCATAAAAAACTCTCCTTTCACATAGCATCCATAACCAATTCAAAATCATTCAGTAATTTCTCCCCCTTTTTGTCATCATAAAATCAGAAAGTAATTGTCATCAAAAGTAACATAATCAGTTAACATCAAAATCAATCAATGGCAACCATTACCAGCCAATATCATCAGAAAAATAATATCAAAAGATATCAATGAACATCAATGATATCAACATTCATATCAACCAAAATTCATTAATAGTAACATTCAAAAATGTCAAATGAAACACGGTACGGAACATCAAAAACATTACAAAAGAAAAACTGAAAATGCATTCTACACTAAGTGTCGGACGGCCGAGCGAAGAGAATCGTCCGACACTACCGTCCGATGCAAAAATTTTCTGAAAAATAACTTAGAACACTGTTAGACGCCCGTTCATCAACTATCGGACGTCCGATAAAGTTTGACAGAAAAAATTTTTTAGATAGTCTTTTCAAAACGTCCAATTAGTCCTTAAAAATATAAACTGATTCAAAGGTAAAACTTTTGTAAGAATATCAGCAATTTGATCTTTCGAACAAACATATTTTACACAAATTTTACTCTTTTGGACAAGATCACGAATGAATGATACTTTATGTCTATGTGTTTTGTCCTAGAGTGTTGAATGCGATTTTTTGTCAAATTTATGTCACTTGTATTATCACAATACATCGGCACACAGTTATACACTAGTCTAAAGTCATTCAATGCATGTTTTATTCATAACAATCAAGTACAACATGCACCGGCGGCTACATATTCCGCTTCCGTCGTAGATAAAGAGATAGTATTTTATTTCTTGCTAAATCATGATACCAAACAATTGTCAAGAAAATGACATGTACCACTAGTATTTTTCTATCTATCCTACCCACTAAAATCAGCATTCAAAAAATCACATAAGACAAATTCATGACATTTAAGATACCAAAAATCATAATTCAAGATTCCCTTTAAATATCTAAAAATTCTTTTAACAACGTTTAAATGAGATTCTTTAGGGTAAGATTGGAAATGAACATACAAGCAAACGGTAACATAATATCGGGTCTACTTGCGATTAAATAAAATAAACTACCAATCATACCTCTATATTTCTTCTTATCAATTTTCGTACCTTCTTCATTTTCGTCAAATTTGGTGAATGTACACATAGGCGTTTCAAATTGTTTCGAATCCTCTATTTCGAATCTTTTGAGAAATTCCTTTGTATACTCTTTTCGGATGGATCACCAATAATGAGTTTTTTGGGATCATTTTGAATAAACTTCCAAGGTTTTGAAAAATCTTTAGATATACTAACACCTTTGTCATTTTCTTCTAACGCTTGATTTTCTTGAAAATCATCTTCTTTTGATTTATCTTCTAATGGAGTATTTTCTTCATATTGAATTGTGAGCTTCTTAAATTTTTTTGAACACCTACATCATCATCTTCACAACAACTTTTCGAAATATCATCATTAGTTTTATCAAATGTAACATGTATGGATTCTTCTATAACAAGAGTCCAAAAAATAATATTTGATACCTTTTAATTTTTTGGTTTTTGAGAGTTAGCGTCATGTCTAACTATCCACATATATTTTATGCCTCTTCTCATATTTTTTCTCACATGACAATCACTTTTCATGTGACCTTTTTGACAACAAAAACTCTACATAATCAAAGAGTTATTTACATGAAAAAGTTTAATAGATCTTGCTTCTCTTTCTTATGAATAGTGAATTTATTTGTACCAAAATTTAATTTCTTTTCATGAGTGCTAAGATAAGTTTTTGATCCATTTTCTTGAAAATAGTTTTATTTTTTATGTTGAAAAAACTCATTTAAATTGTCTATTCTTCTTTTCAAATCACCTTGTTTCTCTTTGACCATTTCACAAAACCTTGTTTTTCTATCAAACTCATTTTGTAGATCAATCTCATTTTCTTTCAAGTAATTATTTTCAGTTTTCAACCTTTTATTTTCTTGAAAAAGACGTGCATTGTCCTGAAGAAGAAAACTAATTTTATATTTTAATTCCTTATATTATAAGATTCTTTCAAACTATCATGCAATTTTTTAATGAAGGATTCAAAATCATCATCAGTTTCATCACTTTCAAGTTGAGGATTAAGAGTTGTTACCTCATTATTTTCAATGGCCATAAAAGCCATTTGATCAGATTCTTTTTCCTCTTCTATTTCACCATCGGAGTTGCATTCATTCTATGTGAATTGGAAATTGTTGAATCTTGATTTTCTTCTTTCTTTCTTCTTCTTCATTGAACACTCACTCATGTAGTATCCAAATTGGCCGCATTCATAACATTTGTCATCGTATTTTTTGTTGGTCTCTTACTTTCCTTTGTTTTTTCGTTGTTGAATTAATTGGAATTCGAATTGTTAGGTCTTCCTTTTTTGAATCTCCTTTTGTTGAGAATTCTCTTGAACCTTTGTGTGATGAGAGATAGGTCATTGTCATCAACATCCATGTCTTCTTCATCCAATGAAACTGAGTCATCTTCATCTTGGGATGTTTTTAGAGCAATGTTCCTTTTTACTTTTTCTTCTTGTTCTTGTACCCTGGTCTTAAATTTCAACTCATAAGATGTTAGAGAATTTATAAAAGATTCAATAGACATTGAATTCAAATCTTTCACCTCTTCAATAGTAGTCACTTTACTCTCTCAATTTTTAGACAAAGCATTCAAGATTTTTTTATTTTTCTCTCCTAAGAAGTATTCCTTTTCCAGAACCTCTAAATCCTTAATAAGATCATTAAATTTACAATACATTTTATCAATATTTTTCATGAAGTTCCATTTTAAACGACTCATATTTAGTTATTAAGATAGATTTCTTTTGTTCTCTAACATTCTCACTACCTTCATGAATTTCTCTCAGTTTGTCCCAAATTTCTTTAGTTGACTTACAGCTTTTGATCCTAATAGATTTATTTGAGTCTAAAGTACTATATAACACATTTATAACTCTTGCATTTAAGGTGAGGTGAACTCTATCGTCTGCAGTCAATTCATTTTTTGTTTTTGGTCTAAATCTATGAGTATTTTCATCTAGTATAGAGGTTATACGGATTTTCATTAATAATAAACTACAGTTCAAAGTCAATCGATTGCAAGAAAATAATCATTCTCTCTTTCTAATTCATATAATTTGATCCATTAACTATTGGAGATTTAGTTACAGATTGTCCTTTAAAAAACATGATTTATTGGTTGTCATCTTTGCTCCTAAACCGTTTGAACTTAATCTCTAAGAGACTAAATTCTGATACCATTTGTTAGACCCGAAGACAACCTAAGAGGGGGGTGAATTAGGTTGATTAAAGAAACTAATCAGGTTATGGGCACTTTTTGCTCAATATAAAATTTACCCTCTTTTCTAAATGATCACACAATGAATTAATCAATAAAAGAGCAATATCACTTGAGAGAACCAGAAGAGATATGCAATTTAAGAATCACAATATGATAAATAAATAAAAAGAGAAGAATTGCAAACCAATTGACTAACAAACTCCTCTTAAGTTCGAAGATCAATTCACATAACAAGTTTTTTCAAATTGATGAAATACAACCATCTTGCATACAAAGGAAGGCTCACTTCCTCCTTACCCCAAGTTTCACTCGGTCAAGTTAGAAAGTTTTACAATCCCCCAGGATAACCTCACAAAACTAACTATTGAAGTATTTTCTCACAAATGAAAAGTTTACAAGGAATCTTACATCACAAAGAGTACAAATTATCCTTGGAGAGTATTTTCTTACTAAAACTACTCTTGATCTTTTGTATTCTCAGTATGCAAGTCTGTTTTGAAAGTTTTTGACCATGCACTATTTATGGGATACCAAGAAAGTGCTTCATTAAAGTTTCCAATGGATAGAAGGTAGTTGAAGAGTCAACTAGCCGTTGGGAGTATCGGACGTCTGATACTTCCGATGCTTGCTTTTGAAAGCGAACAGAGAGTTCGAAAAATCATTTCAATTCTTTCGGACGTTCGGTGATGATGTTTTTCGTCCAATATGATCGTCCAGTACCTGCCCTGTCTATCGGATGTCCGGTATTGTCATTGTGAGCGTCCGACAGCTTTGACTTCCTTTTTCTTCTTTTAATTGCTTTTTGAATTAATTTCTTTAGAGCTGAAAAAGCTTTCTCATTGAAAATATTAGTTTGAATTATCTAATTGTTTTGTAAACATCAAAAAATCGGGATCAAAATCATCATGGCACTTGTTGGTCATCAAACTTTTTTTTGGCCAAAAAAGTCACTCAACTTATAAAACGAGCATTTAGGATTATTTTGACCAATTTAGCTAATAAAACAACTAGAAAAAGCAAACTTGACCTAGTGTTGTACGTTTTCATGGATAAGATATCCTATTTTTATTGACACAATTTTTCTTTAAAGATAAACCAAACTTTAGAGATTAATTCGTATTTTGACTAGAGAAATGCAATTAACAAAATAAATTCATCAACAACATCATCTTCTCCCTCTTCCTTCTCCTCCTTTGCCACCCATCCACCCACCATCACTACTGTTTCACAACCTCACACAACACCCTCTCTCCTCCTTCCCCCTCACTAGATCTGGTCTAGAAATTTTTCTACTTTTTCCAACAATGTTATGTTGCTAAATATCATTTTCTTGACTAATCTGATCTTCACCTAATTCCCCATTTATAACTCCATATATTTTGAGCATTTATGAATTTCAAGCACCTCATGGCTTACAAGCATATTTGCCACACAAGAAGGATAAAACAAGTATTATCACATTTGCATTCCTGTACTTTAAGCTTTCTTTAAGTTTTGGAATACTCGAACCCTCTAGAAAAATTCCTCCAACGCGGGTTAATTCGGATGACTCCAGTTTGGAAAGAATTTCAAGTTTTTATTTTTGTTAGCATTAACTTTTAGCCTCTCAAAGTCAAAAAGTAATTGTATATTGTCGCTCCTAACCACTTAAGGTTTTGCAGATTTTGTGATATTGTCACCGCATCAGTTTTGGCAATGTATTGGATAAAGAAACTCTTCCGTGATCTACAAAATACTTTAAGTGCTCAAGGAAGTCATTGCACATTCCATCTCCTAAAAACTTAGTGCTGCCATGGCAAGGATGGGGAGGAGAATGAGGTGCTATTATTTGGATATTTTTGCTCCTAAAAACTTGTAATTTCAGTTAATTTAATAGAAAGTGATCTAAAAGACTCGTTTTAGCGAGTTGAGTCAACTTTTTGACCACAAAAAGAGTTTGGTGATCAACTCGTGTCATTTTAATATTTTAGTGATTATTTTGGCCATTCACACTATTTTTAAAAAAATATATGCACAAAATGATTTGATTCTCTGACTAACATATGACTTCAACATCTCAATTTTGTGCCTTAGCTCGAGCTTTGAAGTAGTTGAAGAAATTCCTAGAAAAATGAGTGGGAGTGAAGTACACTTGCAAAAATGCATGATACTTCACAATCCCTATCCTTGTACTTCTTGATCTTTTAAGCTAAAACTGGTTCTTTCTCTTTGGTTTCTATTGAAGCTGTCACCTCTTAATGTCATATTTGTGATAGGTCTTGGTATTTTCTTAACCATCTGCATGACTTGAGTGCAACTTTTGACTATGTTATTTTTTGATCAAAGTCACTAATTTCACAGTTAGGTCACTTAATCTTAAATAATTCAACTACGACTATAGAATTAAGAAGCTCCTCTCTTACGACATCCATTCACTTTTTAAATGACTAATTTGCTCTTTTAAAAGTTAGGAATGTTTGAATTAACCAACCAAAAAAGCCAGTTGTGGATATCTCTAAGTCTCAAGTAATTAAATTTAAAATGTGATTATAGTCATGAGTGAGAGTCCATTGCACATAAAGATGAGAAGATGTTGATCCAACAGTAGAGATGAGATAGAAGGATGAACTTGATTGTTGAAATTGTTGCAAAGTCAAAGACAGAAATTAATTTTAAAAAATTGAACCATTCCTGGTTACTAAAAATTTTATGCATTACACTTGGGATTTATTCGAGATGGCATCACTGTTTTGTTGGAAGTTTAATTTATTTTTTCTCTGTTTTGGATCTTTGTTAGATAGGATTTGTTGGTGAAAATCTTGTGCATGAAAAGTGCCATATAGTTTAGTAATTTGACTATGATTAATGACTTTAATTCTTTGTGTTCATGTTTGACCATGATAACTCTTAAACAATTCTTGTTATACTAAGATAGATATTTCTTTGGAATAAAGCAATTATAAAATAGTCTTTTAGACTAATGGTTCCAAAATTCTAATATTTACTTCCTTATTGTCGTTCAAAACCTGATATTCTAATGAAAGTTTATCTTATAGGCATCTTTGACTCGAATATTATTTATACTTATATAGCAACATTCTAAATGCATTTAAGAATAAAAGGTGAATGTATAGCAATTCAAACAAATTCAATTTCTAGTCTTTGAGCATAAAATACTATATATAAATTTCAAAAGAAAAAATATTCAATTATAGATCTAATAGTTTGGCACTAAATTGTATTTGAATAAGCTATTACATTTCCTCTACATTCAAATGATTTACTTATAAATAAATTGAAAAAATAACATTATCAATTTATTTGTTTAATTATTTTTTGGATGCATATTTTGAATTTGAAGATGCAATCACACACGAATGAGCAAATAATGTAGAGGTAAAGTAGTTTTAATTCCGCAAGTACACATAATTATTATGCTTATCCTAAAAGTTTGTATTAAAAATATGGTGGTTGACATCTTTAGTTTCTATACTTCAAATTTGAATTCTAAACTAGTTATGTGATAGTACTTCAAAATAGAAACTAAAGAAAAATTTGGCAATAAATTTACTTACAAATTAAAAGTACAATGAAGCAACAAAGGCTTTCATGATTGGTGTTTGTGCACTATAATTTACAATTCTAACATTTCATTCTTTGTTTATAGCTTTTTATTTTTGCTAGGTGTAGGAATGTTTTGTGTATGAAATGTGTTACTGCATGTATTTTGTTTTTCTTTTTTTTTTTTGACGCTAACTGCGAGCATTAAACATTTGAAAACTTGAAAAGTGCCATCTATACCTTGCTGTAGATAAAACATTTGAGCATTGTTGGGAAGATGTACATTTGAGAAACACGCCTAGGACTTCAGCATAATAAAATGTGAAAATGAACCTTATCCGTCTCCTGCTCAGTACCCGCACTATATGTAGTACTCCAAGTTTTCAACTTTCCCCATGTATCAGCAGTTTATCTTTTATTGATTATTAATATAAGGTAGGGATGGCGTCCCATCCCGTGCACAGGGTTTGTCAAAAAAATAGTTTTTTTTTAAAAATATATCTACTGGTTTAAAACTTAATAGTATTTAGATTTCTTAATCCAAAACAAATAAATATTTTGTGGATCTAGTTTATTTACCTATATATAAAAGTATTTCTCAATATGTGTTGTCAAATCTTTTCAATTTACAAAAGAATGGACCTACAAATCTGGAAACATAAAAGATTTTAAAAAATATTAGAATTTCTAGTATTTTGTAGTTATACCATCGCCTTCACTCTTTGTATGTCCTCTTATGATGTCAATCACTTTCAATATGCACTCCAAATTACATATATATTTCGATCAAATAATGCATTTTATTATTGAATGCTTTTACACAGGACAAATAATCAATTTGAAAAATTTAATTCAATGTTGCTAAATTTCACACATTCTCATATGTGACATCCAAAGCATATTGGTCTAAAACTATTGACTTGGCTATTAATCATCAATAAAAGAGTTGAAATTATGTCGAGTGGTAAACCTCACGTTGATGACTTATAATTACTAATATTTTAGTTTCCATTTTTAAAAATCTTAGAAATTGTTGTTACAAAAATCATATGTGTGCACCCCACTTCTCCCTAAGGCGAACCAAAGGGTATCCGCGGGACGCCTGCCCAGCTCTCGCCAGGACTCAAGCCGGAACAATTCAAGCTTAAATATAATATCCAACAATACAAGCCTAATTAAGAAAGTCGCTTCCATAAACAATATTCAATGGAACACCATGAGTACAAAATGCATCAAACATTACAGTCTTACATTAAGTCCCAAAAATTACATCAAGTCTCCAGTTATACAATAACCCAAGGTCTAGCCATGTACATTGAAAACCCTAAAACAAAAGTACATCCAAAGGGGTTTTCCTCTAGTTCGCTCCAATCCATTCCTGTTAAGGAAAACAAATCTAAAGGGTGAGCAAAACGCTCGTGAGGCCAAGGAACACACATGCAAGCACACAATCCAAGTAACAAGCCCAAATAATGGATAAAGTAAGTAATATGCGAGAAATTAGCAATTCAAGCAATAATGTTGTAAACAGAAACAATTCAAAGGATACAAGAGCTCTCAGGAGCTATTTTCCACTTGCACGATCCAAAACCTCCACGAATTGACACTCCGTCAATCGGGTAAGTTTTTGTCCGTAGAACTTCACTTATCATGTCCCCTTTCACCTTACATACCCCTGTAATCGGGCCGCCTGTCATTTATTGGTGGCGATACTGCATCGAGTATGCAAGCAAGAACCTCTCATTAGGTCAAACTTATTTTTCTCATGGTTCACCAAGGAGCCCGACCAAGCCCATGCCGGCTCAAGTCCAAGGTTAGCCAGTGAGAGTTGGGCGTCCCCAAGCATGTTTGAGTGTCGAGGAGAATTCACTCCAACGACGTATGCAGCCATAGCATACAATTTCATATCGTTCAAGCATTTAGCATTTTCAAGCATTTGATAATTTCAAGCATTTGGCAGGTTTCAAGCATTTCAAGCATGAGTCATTTATTTCGAATGAGAACGAGTGCGATAAAAGTACACACTCGACTCCATTTTAAAAATCTCGTTTCGTGGATATCAGGTAAGCATGTATCGAATGCATATAGTTTCAACTATCCATGCACTTGACACTCACCAAGTTTTTCAAGTAGAAACGTCACTAGAGTTTCAAGCGTTCACCGTTGGATCCTCTTGAAGGTCCTCGTCGGTGCCTGAGCAATTAAATAGTAATCCATTACTTGGACTCCTAATTATCGAGGAAGATTGTACACTTGCACAGTCTAAGAAAATTCTCGTGAAAATGAGCCCGATTTATACGTAAATCCAAGGCTCAAAGGTGGGATTTTAAGGTACAAGAGAAATCAGATTTTCACCTTTGAAATCGAGTGTACAACGCTCGAGTGTTATCGAGGGGAAAAGGAGAATTCGAAAAAACTCCATTTCCTTAAGTTTTCAAAAATTTCAGATTAAGGGTATTCTAGCAAAAATCATAACTCACTCTTCGTAGGTCCAAATTAGAAAACTTGGTACCGTTGGAACTTCTTTCAAAGGACTAAAAGTTTCTAGAGAACCTTTCTATGATTCCTAATGGAAGATATTCGAAAATTAGCTCAAACTCGCTGTTCAAAGCTTGTAAGGCAGTTTTGGAGGTTGGGTTTTTCGCCAACTTTGGAAAATCGGCAAAATCACAGGATTCGATCTAGCCTTTGAATTTTAGAACTCTATTAGAGTTGCAAGCAATGTTTTAAAATCCAACAAACGGAACACAGAATTGGAGTTTTGAGCATCAAGATATAGTAGCTCAAAGTTGGTGCGAAAACGAAGCTCACTGGGCAAATTTCCAGATTGAAGCTGGAAATTTGCGACTCTAGTTGAGCATCGAAACGGATTCGGAATAACACCAAATTTGGCAGTATTATACTACCATATGAGGGCTATACCTCTACCAAATTTCATGGAAAAATTCCCTTGGAAAGCTAGTGAACAAAGTCAATAAAGTTTGTAAATTCCTAAGGCAATCTGCCTTGCCTTTGCGTTTTTCTCTTTTCCAAACATTTGGGCCAATGAATTTTCTCAAACATCATTCATTTATGAAGAAAAGGTCTGTGACACATCCAAGGTGCAATTTGGTTAGGTGGTTGGTACCAAGAATTCGAAATAACAAGTCCCAAATCAAAGCTAAAGCATTAACTAGCCAAAAGAGGGTTTTCTACCCTTGAGTCAGTTTCGGATTTCGGCCACAACTCACTCAATTCAATTCCGAATTGAGTGTGGTTGGTGGCATTAGAAACTACATTCATAAGGCTACAATTTCTTAGAAGAAATCAGTTTCAAAATCAGTCCACAACCAGGTCATTTTTGGACATCACGTTGCTGCTAAAAACAGAGTCCCCTATGAGGACGTGAAACAGGGCAGTCGACTTTACAAGCTCAGTACAGATTGCTCAGATCGAATTAGAACTTGCATTTTATACGTTGGAAAGATGGGATTGTCTAGTTTCCAGTGCCGCAAACGGCACTCGATTTCGACATCGGAGCAAAGAGTTATGGTCATTTGAAATTCGCTGCCAGAACAAGTCTGGACACGTTTCCAGCCACGAAGAATTTTCGAAATCTAAACATTTACCCAACCAAATCAAGTGATTTTTGGTGGAAACATTCCACACAACCTATACAACATATTTTCATCAAAATTAAGTCAATTGGACCACCAAAAAGCTACACCAAGGGGCACGGCAAAGGCAGGGCAGAACCGGCCCCTTCTTTCCTTTTGTTTCCTTTGAGTTTTCTTTCCACCTATCCACTTATAATCACTAGTTTAACCACTAAATCAACACAAACAACACCCAATATCATCACATCAGATCATCAAGTCCATTGTGGGATTTCATAGAGCCCACTCACAAGATTTTCAACAATATAGAAGTACCCACATGAAGCTACAAGCTTCCAAGTGCAATTTAACTTACAAAAGCTAAGATTTAAGAGTTGGATCTTCATTACCTCCTAGATGGTATTAAACCAGAATTTTTCAGTCCCTTTTGCTCCAAGAAACCGTGAGGGTGAAGCTCCTTTCCTAGCCCAAGATGATCTCCAAGTGATTTGCTAGTTGTGGTAAAATTTTGGAGTAATTTGAAGTGAATTTGATGGTTAGATTGAAAGAAATGAAGAGGAAAGTTTCTTGCTCTTTCTTGCTTGAGAAGCTCGGCTGTTTGGATGAAGAAAAAGAGAGGAATGGCTGATGATAAAGCTTCTTGAGTAAGTTTGGTAGTTGGCAAAAGTCAACTCTTCAATCGCGCGCGCACGCGCGCGTTTCGTGCTCGATTCCTCTCGAGTTCGTTTCACTTGTGCACTAAACCTCTAATGCACTTATATTCATACTAATATGATTCACTCTTAATAGTCTAGAAATAAGGGTCTAAAGTCTCTCAATTAATCACGCGCGCGAAAACGCGTATTTCCGACTTGTGCGCGATAAAGCGAAATCTCTAAGAAATTCTTATAACGATTGTACCACTAACTATCACTTGAGTAGTTAAACTTGAAATTAACCACTTTAGGGCTAATGTATAAGTCTCCAATTTTCCAAACCTATTGTGCTCTCGAATCGATTATTATTTCCAAACGCGCAATCACTATTCACACGTAACAAGCATTCAAGAATTAAATTTCGAAACGAATCACTTTAAAAATATAAGCAAGACATAGTTCAATGTGTTTAGGTATAAAAGGGCTAGAGAATAATATTCGGAATATTTGGCCAAATAAATAATTAAATAAACTAGAATTTGGAGTTTAAAATGAGAAAATTGTGAGTCCTCACATCCTCTCCCCCTTAAGAAAATTTCGTCCTCGAAATTTACCTTGGTTGGTGAACAGGTCTGGATATTTTTCTCGCATTGCTTCTTCAATCTCCCAGGTTGCTTCTTCGATTCCATGATTCCTCCAGAGAACTTTTACTAATGGTATCTGCTTATTTCGTAATTCCTTCACTTTCTTATCCAAAAGTTTTACCGGTCTCTCCTCATAGGTTAAGGTCTCATCAATCTCAATACTTTCCGGTTGCAAAATGTGAGAAGGGTCTGGATGGTATTTCTTAAGCATCGACACATGGAACACATTATGAATTCGTGACAAGCTCGATGGCAATTCCAACTTATAGGCCACATTACCTACACGTTGTATAACCTTATAAGGTCCTACAAATCTCGGTTGTAATTTCTTTCCCCTTCCAGATATCAAACTTGCCTTTAGAGGTGTAATCTTAAGAAATACTTGATCTCCAACTGTAAACTCTAGGTCCTTTCGCCGATTATCTGCGTAACTCTTCTGACGGCTTTGAGCGGTCTGGATCCCTTGGCGTACCAGCTTCACTTTCTCATTGGCTTCCTCAATCCAAGGTATGGTAGTCGGATCTAAGATCTTACGTTCACCTACTTCGTCCCAACAAATCGGTGACCTACACTTCCGACCATACAGTGCTTCATACGGAGCCATTTGAATAGAAGAGTGAAAACTGTTATTATAGGCAAATTCTACCAATGTCAAAAATTTACTCCAACTTTCCCCAAAATCCAGAACACAAGTCCTCAACATATCCTCAAGAGTTTGGATTGTCCTTTCCGACTGTCCATCTGTCTGGGGATGGTAAGTGGTACTGAAATTCAATTTAGTCCCCAACATCTCTTGCATCTTTTGCCAAAACCTCGAAACAAATCTTGGATCTCTATCAGACACTATACTCACAGGTATCCCATGTAATCTAATAATTTCATCCAAATACAGTTTGGCTAATTTCTCCAATGGGTATTTCATGTTAATCGGCAGAAAATGAGCCGATTTGGTCAACCTATCCACTATCACCCAAATAGCATCATAACCTCTTTGTGTCCTTGGTAATCCTGATACAAAATCCATAGTGATATTCTCCCATTTCCACTCAGGTATCTCCAAAGGTTGCAAAAGTCCTGATGGTTTCTGATGTTCGGCTTTTACTTGTTGACAAGTCAAACAAGTTTGGACAAATTGGGCAATTTCCTTTTTCATACTCTTCCACCAATAAGAACTCTTCAAGTCTTGGTACATTTTATTCCCTCCAGGGTGTACCGTAAACTTCGATCGGTGTGCCTCTTCTAGAATTTCCTTCTTAAGTCCTTCATCCTTTGGCACTACTATCCGATTCCGAAATCTCAAAATACCGTTTGATCCCAAATTAAAATCCACCTTTTCTCCCATTTTAACTTTTTCTAGCCATTTTTGCACTTCAGGGTCCTTTTCTTGAGATTCCTTGATACGTTCCAACAAAATGGAATTCACTACAATATTCCCCAAAATTACTTTTCTTGGTTCAAGTTTAGGATTCCAACAACTGATTTCCTCCAACAAGTGCAATTCCTTAATCATCAATCCGGCCACTTGTACTTGACGACTCAAAGCATCGGCCACTACATTGGCTTTCCCTGGATGGTACTTTATCGTGCAATCATAATCTTCTAAAAATTCCATCCACCTACGTTGCCTCAAATTCAACTCCTTTTGAGAAAACAAATACTTAAGACTCTTGTGGTCCGTAAAAACCTCGAATATCACTCCATACAAATAATGTCTCCATTTCTTCAAGGCAAACACTACAGCTGCTAACTCCAAATCATGAGTCGGATAATTTCCTTCATGCGGTTTCAACTTCCTAGAGGCATAAGCTATTACTTTGCCATTTTGCATTAAAACACATCCCAAACCTTCTTTAGATGCATCTGTATAAACCACAAAACTATCCTTCCCAGTCGGCAGAGCTAACACAGGTGCCATTGTTAGACGTCTTTTCAACTCCTGAAAACTCTCTTCACACTTAGAACTCCAAATAAATTTTCCATTTTTCTTGGTCAATTCAGTCATGGGTCCAGCAATTCTAGAAAAATCCTGAATAAATCTCCGGTAATACCCTGCTAGTCCTATGAAACTTCGAACCTCAGTAGGATTTTCCGGTCGTTTCCACTTCGAAACAGCTTCAACTTTATCTGGGTCCACTTTAATCCCATCCTTAGAAATTATGTGTCCCAAGAAAGTCACTTCTTTTAACCAAAATTCACACTTACTGAATTTGGCATACAATTGGTGTTTTCTCAGGGTTTGCAAAACAATTCTCAAGTGTTTCTCATGATCCTCCACAGTTTTAGAGTACACCAATATGTCATCAATGAATACGACCACGAATTGATCCAAATAAGGCTTAAAAACCCTATGCATTAGATCCATGAAAGCAGCAGGGGCATTCGTCAATCCAAATGGCATTACCGCAAATTCAAAGTGTCCATACCTCGAGTTGAAAGCAGTCTTGGGTATATCTTTCTCCAAAATCCTCAATTGATAATATCCCTGTCTCAAATCCAATTTAGAGAATACTACTGCCCCTTGCAATTGGTCAAATAATTCATCAATATGGGGCAATGGGTATTTATTCTTAATGGTAATATCATTCAAGCCTCGATAGTCTATACACAACCTTAAACTCCCATCTTTCTTTTTAACGAACAAGACTGGGGCTCCCCAAGGTGAATCACTTTCCCTTATAAAACCCCGTTCCAACAAGTCCTGCAATTGTAACTTTAATTCCTTCAATTCGGCTGGAGCCATCCGATACGGCGTTTTAGAGATAGGTGCTACTCCCGGAGTCACATCAATCTTAAAGGCTATTTCCCTTTCCGGGGGTAAAGACTCCAATTCCTCAGGAAAAACTTCCGGATAATCTTTTACTACAGTCATGTCCTCCAATCTCACCTTATCACTAGGAGTATTGATTAGAAAAGCCAAATATCCACGAGCTCCTTTACTTAACATTTTTCTGGCTCGGATTCCTGAAATAAGTGCAGATGAAGCTAATCTACCCCGTATGTCCAGTTTCAAGGTTGCCTCTCCCGGGATGCACAATTCTACTATCTTTGTCCTGCAGTTCAATTGGGCATTATAACGGGCTAGCCAATCCATTCCTAGGATCGCATCATACCCCTTAATCGCCAAACCTATCAAATCGGCTAATAATTTCCGTTCTCCAACCCAAATTTCACAGTCTCTATACATCAAGTTAGCAACTAGGCTTTGATCCCCAGTAGGCGTTTTAACCTCCAAGTCATATGATAACTTAATTGGCTTCAATTCTATCCCATTCATGAAATTAGGGTTTACAAAAGAGTGCGTTGCACCCGGATCAATTAAAACCCTAGCTAAACGGTGAAAGATTGGAATTGTACCTTCTACCACCTCAGTCGCATCCGGTATCTGCTGATGATCTAGTGCATAAACCCTAGCCGGCACCTTTGGTCGGCTTCCTCCAGCACTGGTTTGCTTAGAAGTTGACTTTTCTGGTCTCTGAGTGTTACCTCCTATCCTTGGCGCCTTTGGACAACTTGCAACTTGGTGTTCGGTACTACCACACATCAAACACTTTCCAGACTTCCTCCAACAGTCGTTCTCAGAGTGGTTGGGTTTACCACAATACCCACAAGTGACTTGAGGGGTCACAACCGAACCAGTGGAAGGTGCACCTTTAGTTTGGGTCGGCCCACTACGACCTCCTCTAGATAAAGGTCCTCTCGAACCTCCAGCAGTCCTTATTCCTCCCATTCCTCTCCCAGTTTTGGAAGGCTGAACACTCTTACTAGTCTGTCCAGAAATACGACTAGAAAAGTTCCTCTTCCTATTGTGAAAATCTCTCACTTGCATTCTTGCACTTTCAACCCTTTGTGCTTTCTCTAAAGTCTCAGTAAATGTAGAGATTTGGGCTGCAGCCAAGCCCTCCTGGATTTCCACATTAAGTCCTTGTATGAATCGCCTTATCCGTTTTCGTTCATTTATCACCAATTCAGGGGCGTATTTGGAAAGTTTAGTGAATTTCCCTTCATACTCCGCTACACTAAGAGTCCCTTGTTTCAACTTAATGAATTCATCCTCCCTCTTTTCTTGGATTAAGGGCGGAAGAAATTTCTCATTAAATTCCCTCGTGAAGTTCTCCCAAGTCCAAGGGGTTTGAGTTCTCTCCCACTTTCCCTTTATCAGATCCCACCAAGCACGTGATATTCCTTCAAATTGAAATGCAGCAAAGTTCACTCGCCTATCCTCGGTATAATCTAAGGCAGCAAATATATTAGTCATTCTTTCTAACCAATTCTCTGCTACCTCAGGATCGGGTTCACCAGTAAACTTAGGCGGGTTGAATTTCAAGAACCTTTCTAAAGCTCTATCCTGTCCCCCAGGTTGGTTGAGTGGTGCAGGGTCTTGCCTATCCGCTAAGCGTTCTAGGATATCAGTCATCCTATTAATGGCGGTAGCCACTTGATTTCCCTCTATGTTTTCCTGCCCTTGGGTCGGTCCAGCTGCCGATCCCTGGTCATTCCCTTGAGGTTGGGCCTGTCTAGTTCCTCGCCCACGGCCTCGACCACGTCTTAATCCTTCCATTATTCTAGATGTGCATAATGCAAGAAATAAATCAATTATATATAAGAAGAAATCGAAACAAGAACCAAGCAGGCAAACATTAAAGATAACAATAATTTACATTTATTAATACTTCAAGTTCATACAGTTAGCAAGTAAGGGGCAATCACAAAAATATAGCACGTAAGTGCCATAAGAGTACTTTTAGTCATACCAGACTAAAGTAAGACAAGTGCCTCAAAAGAAGACCACACAGTCATGCAAAATACAATGGCCTCAGCACTCGTATCACCCCAGCTAACCTAACTATCCCAGTCAAAAGGGTCAAAAGAGTCAAAAGAAGGTCAATCGCTAGAACCTAGTCCACAGTAGGACTATCAGGGGGAACCTCCTCCTCAGGATCCTCCTCTGGATCCTCCTCATCAGAGGTTGGAACTAAATCCATCACCTCATCCGCTAGCCTAGTAGCATCGGCTAAGATCCCAGAGGCCCGATCACGGACCTCCCGACCTAAACTAGTAAGTCGAGCCCTAGTACTCTGGAGCTCCTCACGAACAACGGCAGCAGTAGCCACCTCACCCTCAATCACCTCCTCGAGCTCGGCAATTCTCTCACCCTGAGCTCCTACCATCTGTCTAAGCTCGTCCACCTCTGCCTGCAGCTCTAGGTTGGCAGTCACCAACTGACGACGCTCGTCGTCCAAGGCTAGCACCAAATAGTTCGGGTAGGCAAAAGTCAACCTACACGGGCATCGGGGATATCTAGTAGCAGGTGCATAACGCACTCGAGCTCCTCCACTAAGAGCTCGGTAGTAGATAGGCCTAGGAAGCTCTACGTGTCCGTTACCATTAGCATGACCATTCGCATGGCCATTCCCATTAGCCACGGGAGTCCCATTTTCATTTTCCATCCCTGCAAAACAAGTACACTTTTCGGGTTAGAAATTTAATCATTAACTTGTATGAATGTCTCTTACGGCATGCCTAACTTAACCACTAACTTGCCCATGTACCACTTGAAACACCACTAAGTCATTCTGTCTCAGGCCTTAAAGGTAGAGTATCTAGTAGGTCTCCCATATAGATCTCTAACCTAGTGCTCTGATACCAACTGTGGCACCCCACTTCTCCCTAAGGCGAACCAAAGGGTATCCGCGGGACGCCTGCCCAGCTCTCGCCAGGACTCAAGCCGGAACAATTCAAGCTTAAATATAAATATCCAACAATACAAGCCTAATTAAGAAAGTCGCTTCCATAACAATATTCAATGGAACACCATGAGTACAAAATGCATCAAACATTACAGTCTTACATTAAGTCCCAAAAATTACATCAAGTCTCCAGTTATACAATAACCCAAGGTCTAGCCATGTACATTGAAAACCCTAAAACAAAAGTACATCCAAAAGGGGTTTTCCTCTAGTTCGCTCCAATCCATTCCTGTTAAGGAAAACAAATCTAAAGGGTGAGCAAAACGCTCGTGAGGCCAAGGAACACACATGCAAGCACACAATCCAAGTAACAAGCCCAAATAATGGATAAAGTAGTAATATGCGAGAAATTAGCAATTCAAGCAATAATGTGTAAACAGAAACAATTCAAGGATACAAGAGCTCTCAGGAGCTATTTTCCACTTGCACGATCCAAAACCTCCACGAATTGACACTCCGTCAATCGGGTAAGTTTTTGTCCGTAGAACTTCACTTATCATGTCCCCTTTCACCTTACATACCCCTGTATCGGGCCCGCCTGTCATTTATTGGTGGCGATACTGCATCGAGTATGCCAAGCAAGACCTCTCATTAGGTCAAACTTATTTTTCTCATGGTTCACCAAGGAGCCCGACCAAGCCCATGCCGGCTCAAGTCCAAGGTTAGCCAGTGAGAGTTGGGCGTCCCCCAAGCATGTTTGAGTGTCGAGGAGATTCACTCCAACGACGTATGCAGCCATAGCATACAATTTCATATCGTTCAAGCATTTAGCATTTTCAAGCATTTGATAATTTCAAGCATTTGGCAGGTTTCAAGCATTTCAAGCATGAGTCATTTATTTCGAATGAGAACGAGTGCGATAAAGTACACACTCGACTCCATTTTAAAAATCTCGTTTCGTGGATATCAGGTAAGCATGTATCGAATGCATATAGTTTCAACTATCCATGCACTTGACACTCACCAAGTTTTTCAAGTAGAAACGTCACTAGAGTTTCAAGCGTTCACCGTTGGATCCTCTTGAAGGTCCTCGTCGGTGCCTGAGCAATTAAATAGTAATCCATTACTTGGACTCCTAATTATCGAGGAAGATTGTACACTTGCACAGTCTAAGAAAATTCTCGTGAAAATGAGCCCGATTTATACGTAAATCAAGGCTCAAAGGTGGGATTTTAAGGTACAAGAGAAATCAGATTTTCACCTTTGAAATCGAGTGTACAACGCTCGAGTGTTATCGAGGGGAAAAGGAGAATTCGAAAAACTCCATTTCCTTAAGTTTCAAAAATTTCAGATTTAAGGGGTATTCTAGCAAAAATCATAACTCACTCTTCGTAGGTCCAAAATTAGAAAACTTGGTACCGTTGGAAACTTCTTTCAAAGGACTAAAAGTTTCTAGAAGAAACCTTTCTATGATTCCTAATGGAAGATATTCGAAAATTAGCTCAAACTCGCTGTTCAAAGCTTGTAAGGCAGTTTGGAGGTTGGTTTTTCGCCAACTTTGGAAAATCGGCAAAAATCACAGGATTCGATCTAGCCTTTGAATTTTAGAACTCTATTAGAGTTGCAAGCAATGTTTAAAATCCAACAAACGGAACAAGAATTGGAGTTTTGAGCATCAAGATATAGTAGCTCAAAGTTGGTGCGAAAACGAAGCTCACTGGGCAAATTTCCAGATTTGAAGCTGGAAATTTGCGACTCTAGTTGAGCATCGAAACGGATTCGGAATAACACCAAATTTGGCAGTATTATACTACCATATGAGGGCTATACCTCTACCAAATTTCATGGAAAAATTCCCTTGGAAAGCTAGTGAACAAAGTCAATAAAGTTTGTAAAATTCCTAAGGCAATCTGCCTTGCCTTTGCGTTTTTCTCTTTTCCAAACATTTGGCCAATGAATTTTCTCAAACATCATTCATTTATGAAGAAAAGGTCTGTGACACATCCAAGGTGCAATTTGGTAGGTGGTTGGTACCAAGAATTCGAAATAACAAGTCCCAAATCAAAGCTAAAGCATTAACTAGCCAAAAGAGGGTTTTCTACCCTTGAGTCAGTTTCGGATTTCGGCCACAACTCACTCAATTCAATTCCGAATTGAGTGTGGTTGGTGGCATTAGAAACTACATTCATAAGGCTA
Source organism: Coffea humblotiana (assembly GCA_023065735.1). Classification (NCBI taxonomy): domain Eukaryota; kingdom Viridiplantae; phylum Streptophyta; class Magnoliopsida; order Gentianales; family Rubiaceae; genus Coffea; species Coffea humblotiana. Next base: position 22,856,094 of record CM041211.1, read on the forward strand.
CAATTTCTTAGAAGAAATCAGTTTCAAAATCAGTCCACAACCAGGTCATTTTTGGACATCACGTTGCTGCTAAAAACAGAGTCCCCTATGAGGACGTGAAACAGGGCAGTCGACTTTACAAGCTCAGTACAGATTGCTCAGATCGAATTAGAACTTGCATTTTATACCGTTGGAAAGATGGGATTGTCTAGTTTCCAGTGCCGCAAACGGCACTCGATTTCGACATCGGAGCAAAGAGTTATGGTCATTTGAAATTCGCTGCCAGAACAAGTCTGGACACGTTTCCAGCCACGAAGAATTTTCGAAATCTAAACATTTACCCAACCAAATCAAGTGATTTTTGGTGGAAACATTCCACACAACCTATACAACATATTTTCATCAAAATTAAGTCAATTGGACCACAAAAAGCTACACCAAGGGGCACGGCAAAGGCAGGGCAGAACCGGCCCCTTCTTTCCTTTTGTTTCCTTTGAGTTTTCTTTCCACCTATCCACTTATAATCACTAGTTTAACCACTAAATCAACACAAACAACACCCAATATCATCACATCAGATCATCAAGTCCATTGTGGGATTTCATAGAGCCCACTCACAAGATTTTCAACAATATAGAAGTACCCACATGAAGCTACAAGCTTCCAAGTGCAATTTAACTTACAAAAGCTAAGATTTAAGAGTTGGATCTTCATTACCTCCTAGATGGTATTAAACCAGAATTTTTCAGTCCCTTTTTGCTCCAAGAAACCGTGAGGGTGAAGCTCCTTTCCTAGCCCAAGATGATCTCCAAGTGATTTGCTAGTTGTGGTAAAATTTTGGAGTAATTTGAAGTGAATTTGATGGTTAGATTGAAAGAAATGAAGAGGAAAGTTTCTTGCTCTTTCTTGCTTGAGAAGCTCGGCTGTTTGGATGAAGAAAAAGAGAGGAATGGCTGATGATAAAGCTTCTTGAGTAAGTTTGGTAGTTGGCAAAAGTCAACTCTTCAATCGCGCGCGCACGCGCGCGTTTCGTGCTCGATTCCTCTCGAGTTCGTTTCACTTGTGCACTAAACCTCTAATGCACTTATATTCATACTAATATGATTCACTCTTAATAGTCTAGAAATAAGGGTCTAAAGTCTCTCAATTAATCACGCGCGCGAAAACGCGTATTTCCGACTTGTGCGCGATAAAGCGAAATCTCTAAGAAATTCTTATAACGATTGTACCACTAACTATCACTTGAGTAGTTAAACTTGAAATTAACCACTTTAGGGCTAATGTATAAGTCTCCAATTTTCCAAACCTATTGTGCTCTCGAATCGATTATTATTTCCAAACGCGCAATCACTATTCACACGTAACAAGCATTCAAGAATTAAATTTCGAAACGAATCACTTTAAAAATATAAGCAAGACATAGTTCAATGTGTTTAGGTATAAAAGGGCTAGAGAATAATATTCGGAATATTTGGCCAAATAAATAATTAAATAAACTAGAATTTGGAGTTTAAAATGAGAAAATTGTGAGTCCTCACAATATGACCTTTAATATCTCAAGCCATACTCTTAAGAGATAGATCTTTAAGGATTGTAGTATACCACCAATTCTCAAATTGATCCTCCAAACTTGTAGTTATTTGAATCTATTAATTGTGATAAGCCTTTTTTATTCCATAATGCATCAAATCAACTTTGTATCTAGAAAATATTTTGTTGAGTAGGTTTTAAGATTGAAGGTGTGACGACCCCACCTCCTCTTAGGGCGTACCCAAGGATTTGACGGACCGCCTGTCCAACTCTCGTCAGGACTCACTCACTAACATTTTTGAAATAGCCTTTCAAATCTCGAAATTAACATAAAAGTTCCATTTCCAACCAACAATTCAAACTTAATTTACAATCCAAAAGTAAAACATAGGATTACATTCTAAAGATTCTAAATACATCTCATCTACAAAAGTAGAAGTACAAGAGATTATATACACTAGTTCACGTCTACTTGTTTCAGGTTTCACCCTTGTAAAGAAAACAAACTAATGGAATGAGTTAACTCAGTGAGGTTTCCCAAATAAGCAATCAAGCAGGCATACATGAAAACATTTACATTTAGCACTTTGCACACTTAGCACAGTAATAAGCAGTCATTCAAGAATCAACCATTCATTCATTGAAAGGATACGTGCTCACTTGGAGCCATTCATTCATTCGCCAATCATTTTCCTTATCCCTCCGACATTAGAAAACATTTGCAAATGAAAACTCTTTCAGTGTTCATGTCATTCATTCATTTATTTTTATTGCATTGAATTCACTGGCCAGTTCTCCACCAGATTTCGTGATAATACTCGAGTATACCAAAACAGTGGCCCAGGGTCACCAGCCGCCCGACCGAGTCCGTTTCTAACTCGAGTCGATTAGCCACGAAGGGCAAGGGCCCAATTTAGCCAAAAAGTTTATATTCATGCACAAGTAGCATTCAATCATTGAAAATTCACTTTTACTTGGGTCAAGTGTGATAAAGTACACACTCGCCCATAGAAAATCCATTTAGTAATCATTGGAAAGCATTTAACATTCAGACAACATTCCACATAGTCATCTAAAGTACACACATGCAAGGAACACTCACCAACGATTAGTAGCAAAATCAGGTTGAGGCCTAACTCCTTGGCCGGATTCTAAATCTGCGATCAAATATTGAATAACAAAATACAATCAAGTAGGTTTTCCAAATATTCAACCCTTACTTGTGAATATCACAATGAGATCATGTGAATAGAACTTATATACATAGACTTCATGACTTACTAACCCCAGGCAAAATACATGCATGCTTGCCTTTGTTTTGGAACGAAAACGATCGAAACTTTTAAGTTTAAAACGTGACATACGCAACTAAAAATCATGTTTTTAAAATGGTCATTAATTTCACCTTGCAAAATATATAATTTTTGTGAGGACACGGATTTTTATTTTATTTATATTTATTTATTTTACTGGTTTATCTAATTATTTAATTATTTATTCATTTTCTCCAATTAATTTATTTCATCCATTTTAATTGTATTTACATGGTACATTGTCCTAAATTATATTTTAGCACATTTGTCTTTAAAGTTAATTTTTCTTCTGCTCAATTAGTGAGAATTAGTGAAAACACGTTTTCTGAGATAATATTTGGTCCGAGAGTATAGTGGTCTTGAAGAATTAAGAATGATCAATTGTAGATTAAGAAAAATTAATTGAGAGATTAGAGGTGAGTGAATTGAATTAAACTCAATTAGGAGTACTAATGACCCACTATTCATTTGTTGACTTTTTCACCAACGTAACTTTATGTCACATCAACTTTCTCATCAAATCACATCACACAAAAAGCTACCAAACCCTTTCTTTTCTCTTCCCTTTTGGCCGGCCACCCCTCTTCATTTTTGGACAAAAATTGCAGCTTCATCTTCTTCCATTTGCCTCCTAAAAACTCACTCCAAACTTGTTCATCTTCTTGATTCATCACTCAAGCTTAAAAGGGGACTTGGAGGAGGAGAGAATCTTGGTGGTTTAGAGCTTAAACCCTTGTAGTTTTGTCTTCTACACTTGGAGGAAAGGTAACTCTCCAAACCCTCATTTTTCCTTTCAACTTATGGTTAGTTTAGTTAGTTTTAACTAGTTAAGCTTGGGTTGTTGATGGGTTCAATAAACCTTGACTTTAGGTAGATGTCTTGAGGTGGATTCTTAGGTAGTGGCCTTGAGGAATTATTGTTTGTTTGGTTGTTGTTTTGGTAATTTATGATTTGGTTTTGGCATGAAAAAGTTGAGGAGAAAGCTTGAAGAGAAAGTAGAGCAAGCTGTCCGAAATTTTGCTGGTTCAGTTTCCTCATTTTAATTTTGAATTTTATGATTATTTTGATGCCAAAATGCTTGTTATATGTTGGTCTATATGGGTGTAAATTATCTCCCAAAAAACATTTCATTTGATTGAGTTGAAGTTGAGTTAAAGAGAAGACAACAAACATGGAAAATTTCTGATCAGTGTAGCCATCCAGTGCGCACTCAACTGCTCATAAATTTTCGTACAAGAGTCAAAATCATGTGCAGTTTGTGGCATATGAAACTGAACTCCAAGATCTTTTTAACGGTATAAAATACACCTGCTAGTTCATTTTCTATGAGCTGTAGTGTACCGGCAAAGTTGATTGATTTTCCTCACTATTTTAATCCGAGAAACAAGCATAGCTACAGTTTGTAACTTATTTTCACTCATCTTACAAAACGAATTTGAAGACAGTTTCTTCTAGTTATTTTTAGCATTTTGAATCTAGTTTTCGACACCATAAACCACGCTAATTTTTTATTTGTGTAGCCTTAGTTATGAATTGATTTACAAACTGTGTCAAGTGTTCCAAAACTGTAATTTCGTGAACCAGGTTCCAAAAACCCGCTTTCATAAAATTGTTGTATCTTGATGTAGAAAAGTCCACATTGAGTTCTATTTGTTGCGTTTGAAACTAGATTTGGAGTTATTTCAGTGGTATAAATTTCAAGGGTTGATTATATTTCCATGAATTTTGCCAAATTTCCAAATTCACTAAAAATGCAAGACTGTTTTGCTCTGTTCTCACTGAAACAGTATTTTGGAGCTAAGATTTTACTGATTTCAGATTTGAATCTGGAAAAAGTGTCTTCTAGAGAGTTTTAGTTCATTGAGTCTATTTTCTAATGGTATAAGATTTGTAAATTTTAGACTTAAGAAACTCAAGTTATGATTTTTTCAAAAAAGGTTATCAAAACTGAATTTTTCCTTGTAAAGTGACAAAACTCCAAAGTCACTTGGAAACATTTTCTAGGTTACAATCATAACTTACTTGGTTATTTGCACCTCATTTTGCACCTCATTTTCTAGTCTTATGCCCTTGGTTCCCATGAAATTGAACCGTAAAATAGAGCGTTTTAACTAGAGGAACTCTTGAGGAGTTACACTAGCTTTCTCTTGGAAACTTGGAACTTTTAACTTCAATCTTTACTATGAAAATGAGTAACATTTTGATGGATTTTGACTCCATAATATTTGAAAATATGAACGCTTCTTTATATTCTAAAACTTGGGCATAGGATTAGAAGTTTTGAGAGATGAAAACCATCTTGCCTTTTCTCGATTTTCATGCCAAAAAGTTAAGTATGGTATTTTCTTTTGGAATTGAGATTTTTTGCCACGACCTGTCTCGAAAGCGACTTTTGAATTCGCCTTGTGTATTATTACATTGATTAAGAGAGAAAGTCTCTTTTAACCCGATTTGAACTTGTGATTTTGAGTGTGGGTAGTAAGAGAATATTTTTTTTATTTGCCTTGGTCGAGTACCTAGGTAACAATGATTGTACATTTCTCAGGTGGTCACGTGGATGTTGAGGAGCTTGTCTGATCTCTTGCTTTTGTTATTGCCTTGCCTTTGACTTTTGGTGAGTGTCAAGTACATGTCTCATGTTATTATGATTGAAATGATAATTGTACAAGTGCTTTGTGAATTGTGAACTTGCTGAGGTTAAGATGTACTTTACCGCCCATGCTCTCTCTCTCTTGATTAAATGATAAGTGTTATATGAATATTTGTGACTTGCACTTGTACTCAGAAATATTTTAACTCGTGAGCACTGAACGGCAGCATGTACCACACCTTATTTGGGTGGGAGGTGCCTTTCATACCGATTCAGTGCTATGAACAATTCAAAGTCGATTAACATTGTCTCATCGACCAATTATATTGGTGGGGACGCCCCAATCCATTGGCTAACCTCGTAACTCGAACCGACAAGGGTTTGGTCGAGAAGTTTGGTGAACCTTGGGAAGTGATATAGTTTGATCTTTTGAAATCTCGCTTGGCATACTCGAATAGTATCGTCACTACATGAATGTTTGGTTCCAAATCCGAATGGGTGTAATGTTGGATGGAGGAAGTAAGTGGAACGCTACGGTCATGTTGCTTCTGGAGTTGACAGAGAGTCAATCCCAAATGGCTGGAATCGGGCGAGACGTGGAAATAACTCTTGAGAATTCCTATATCCTCCCATGTGTGTTTATTTTCTACTTGTGCACTTAAATGAAAGTTCATATTAAAGTTGCTTTCAAATATGCTATTTGATTAATTGGTGCTACTTGTTTCTTGCTTGATTTATTCTTGGGTTCACTGAGCATTAGCTCATCCCCTTAAGTGTGTTTTCCTTAATAGGACTTGGAGGTGGAAGTTGGTAATTCTAGACTAGCGGCTTTTGGTGGAAGCTAGTATATCTTTTGTATGTTATGGGAGACATTTGAAGTGTAAATTTTGTTATACTTAGATATTTTAGATTGTAATTGTAAATGGTAACTTTAGGAGTTTTGGACGTATATATTCGAAGCATTCCTCAATTCTAAGTCAATGGTTGACTTGTGTTTCTTTATTAATTTAGAATGAGTGCGTAAGTTCTGACTAGAATTGGGCAGGTATCCCGCTGATACCCCAGGGTTTGCCCTAGAGAGAGGTGGGGACGTCACAATTGGTATCAGAGCGCTAGATTTGAAATATCTGGAATAATATTAGAAGTTTTTAGTCGTGAACTTTCAGTCATAGATATTTGTGAAAAACCTTAAGTTAAACATTTGAATGACACTAGTGATTATAAGGATCTAACCTTTAGTCGTGGGTTATTTGTAGGATATGGACAGTGGCAGCGATAGTGATAGGATTAAAGGACCTACCCCAGTGATTCCATTTCGGATGGTTGGAGATGGATCCCTCCTTCGGTAATCACCCATCAGGCGGGTTAGGACGTGCCCTTGCTGAGAAAGGTTCTCCTACCCTAACCACGTGGTGTTAGGGTAGTCGAGGAGAGGAGACAGTTGACCCTTGTCCTCAGGGTAGTACGAGTTGAGAAAGAGGAGATGAGAGCCACTATGGAGACCCAGGTTGTCCGGATTTAGGAGCTGGAGGCTAGCGTACTCGAGGAGTATCAGAGGGCTGACATCTCCCATGCTCAGTTTCAGGCGACCAATGGGTGCCTCATCCGGATTGTCGAGGAGGTGGGGAACCGTGTGGATGACATTATGGCTGAGTGTGTGACCATGACCGAGTACTTAGAGCTCATGGGTGGTGGAGGACCTGGGGATGCTGCCCCTGTTATTGAGGAGGAGATAGAGCCTATGGATGAGGATCCTGAGGAGGAGCCTTCTGAAGATGTAGGGTCTACTAGTTCGGTTCACTTGTATTAGTGATCTCCTGATCTTTTAACTTTTGCTAAGGATTTAGAAGGGGTGATTCTCGCCTTGAGACCTTTTGTATTTTCTTGCATTTACCCCTATATTTTGAGACACTTGAATGCCTATATCCTGTATTTGATATTATTGACTTGTTGTATGCAATTTTGACATGTATCATGACTTTTAGTTTATGTAAAGTTCTATACTTTAATTTTAGAGTGTTCGTGCAACTTGTTTATGTTTTAAATTTCTATACTTATTTTTTTCTCTTTTAATTATGCGTTTAGAATCTTACTATATAGATCGATGAGGATGTGGACGGGGTTGTGGGCGTGGGTTTCGATAACCCCGCACTCTCGAGAGAGATGAGAGATCTGCGATTGGTCCAAACCGAAACTCTAGGAATAAAGGGAATGACCAAGTGGCTACGGCCCTTAATCGCATAACTGATGTTCTTGAGCGTTTAGCTGAGCGCCAAGACCCTGAGCCAGTCAACCAACCTAGAAACCAAGAGAGGGGTGAGGATAGAGTTCTAAACCGATTTCTGAAGTTCGCTCCACCTAAGTTTCATGGAGAATCTGATCCCGAAATAGCAGAAAATTGGTTTGAGAGGATGGTAGAGATTTTTGCTGCTCTAGATTACGTCGAGAAAAGGCAGGTGAATTTTTGCCGTCTTTCAATTCGAGAGAGCGGCGCGCTCATGGTGGAATGTTCGAGGCGAAATGGGAAAGAAAACAAAACCCCTGGATTTGGGCAACCTTTGAGAGGAAGTTTAATGCCAAATTCCTTCCGCCAATGATACAAGAAAAGAGGGAGGATGACTTTATTAAGTTGAAACAAGAGTTACTAAATGTGGCCGAACATGAGGAGCGGTTCACCAAACTTTCAAATTTGCCCCTGAACTAGTGGTCATGGAGCGCAAAAGGATAAGGAGATTTATTCAAGGGTTAAATGTAGAAATCCAAGAATCCCTAACAGCCGCTCAGATCACAACTTTTACGAATGCTTTGGATAAGACACAGATGGTAAAGAATGCCAAGTCTCAATCTAAAGTTTTTTATGATAGAAAAAGGGGTAATCCAAGCAATGCCCTTGGACAGTCCGAAAAGTCTATTCAACCCCTTAAAATTGGAAAAAGGGTTGGAGGAGTGAGAATGCCCAAAAAAACCCTGAGGAACTCCATCAAGGGGAGTCCCGCCAAAAGGAAATCGGAGTGGGCGAGATCAGCAAAAAGGAAATTCTCAAGTTGGTCAGGTCATGACTCCTCGTGTGACTTGTGGATACTGTGGCAAATCTAACCACACTAACGTCGAGTGTTGGAAAAAGTAAGGAAAATGTTTGATCTGCGGTAGTGCCGAACATCAGATTTCAACTTGTTCTAGTGCCTCAAAAGAAGGACGAAATACTCAACAGCCTGCTAGATTCGCTGCAAAGCAGTCGAGTGCCAGAAGGAATGATTAATGCTAATGGTTGTGAGAGGGATCCAAGTAGTGAGAGCTCTATGAGTGGGGTTGGATCTGACTCCATTCGAGAGATAGGGGTTGTGGTTATACCCTAGTTTAGGAGGGCACTTTTAGAGGTTGTAATTTTTTATATAGGGGATGCAGTTCTTTTGTTGTTTTGTACATTTGCGACTTAGCATGATTGTTATGATCTTGTTTGTTCCCCCTTTCTTTTGAAATGATTTGATGAATTTATCCTAATTTGGTGTAACTATTATGATCTTTTATGACAATATGAAAATTTACTTTGCTTCTAATTGATTTTATGACTTATATGCATATTTAATTTATGTCCCACACCTTTAGACCTGTGATAAGGCATGAACGGTAGAAGACGTGGTCGACACCGTGCTTGAGGGTGTAGGCAACCTCAAGGTCTTGAAGGTGACCAGGGATCGGCGGTGGACCAAAAATCGGGAATTTAGGGTTGAAGTTGGGGACCAATATTTGATTGCCAATTTGATGTATTAAAATTGTGAGAATTTGGTTGGTGAAAGGAAATAGTTGACAGATTTAATGAGTCTAACAATTAAGGGACATGATGTGACACTTGAGATGGATTGATTAGCTCGATACCATATTCAGTTGGATTGTAAGATGAAATTAGTAGAATTGCGCACTCGGGGGAAGCAACTTTGAAGTTAGATATGAGGGGTAAACTAACATCGTCTGCTTTAATTTCGGAGAATCGAGCTAGAAAATTATTGAGTAGTGGGACTAAAGGATATTTAGCCTTTTTCATAAATACACTTGGGGATAAGGTGAAGTTGAAAAACGTGCCAGTAGTAAGGGAGTTTCTCGATGTCTTTTCTGAGGAAGTAGAGACGTTGCCTCCGGAGAGAGAAATAGTGTTTAAAATTGATGTTTCTAACTGAATTAAAGGAATTGAAATTGCAGTTACAAGATTTATTAGGAAGAGGTTTCATTAGAGAAAGTGACTCACCATGGGGAGCTCCAGTGCTCTTTTGAAGTTTGAGGCTATGCATAGACTATCGACACTTGAATAATGTGACCATTAAGAAACAAATACTCTTTGCCTCATATAAATGAGTTATTTGACCAACTGTAAGGAGCAGTGGTGTTTTCCAATTTAGATTTGAGGCAAGACAATTACCAGTTGAGAATCCTAGAAACGGATGTACCTAAAACCGCTTTCAATTCAAGATATAGGCACTTTGAATTTGCAGTTACGCCCTTGGAGTTAACTAATGCACCAGCAACATTTATGGATTTGATACATCGGATTTTTAAACTGTATTTGGATCAGTTTGTGGTGGTATTCATTGATGACATATTGGTGTACTTTAAGTTTCGAGAAGATTATAAACAGCACCTGAGGATAGTTTTGAAAACCCTGAGAGAGCACCAACTTTTTTGCTAAGTTCAATAAGTGTGAGTTTTGATTGGAAGAAATAGAAATTGATGAGAATTTGTCACATAAGAAAAGGTCAGTAAGGCTCTTAGATCCAAAAGTGAAGGAGTTAAGATGCAAGCAAATTCCTCTAGTGAAGGTTTTATGGAGAAATCATGGAATCGAGGAAGCGACTTGAGAAGTTGAAGAGGAAATCCGAAAGAAGTATCTAGAGTTATTCGTAGATCAAGGTATGAATTTCAAAAACGAAATTCTTTTAAGGGGGGAAAGATGTGAGGATTCGAATTTTTATTTTATTTATATTTATTTATTTTACTGGTTTATCTAATTATTTAATTATTTATTCATTTTCTCCAATTAATTTATTTCATCCATTTTAATTGTATTTACATGGTACATAGCCCTAATTATATTTTAGCACATTTGTCTTTAAAGTTAATTTTTCTTCTGCTCGATTAGTGAGAATTAGTAAAAACACATTTTTCGAGACAATATTCGGTTCGAGAGTGGTAGTGGTCTTGGAGAATTAAGAGTGATCAATTGTAGATTAAGAAAAGTTAATTGAGGGATTAGAGGTGGGTGAATTGAATTAAACTCAATTAGGAGTACCAATTACCCACTATTCATTTGTTGACTTTTTGCACCAACGTAGATTTATGTCACATCAACTTTCTCATCAAATCACATCACACAAAAAGCTACCAAACCCTTTCTTTTCTCTTCCCTTTTGGCCGGCCACCCCTCTTCATTTTCGGACAAAAATTGCAGTTTCATCTTCTTCCATTTTGCTCCCAAAACTTACTCCAAACTTGCTCATCTTCTTGGCTCATCATTCAAGCTTAAAACGGGACTTGGAGGAGGAGAGAATCTTGGTGGTTTAGAGATTAAACTCTTGTGGTTTTGTCTTCTACACTTGGAGGAAAGGTAACTCTCCAAAACCTTCATTTTTCCTTTCAACTCATGGTTAGTTTAGTTAGTTTTAGCTAGTTAAGCTTGGGTTGTTGATGGGTTCAATGAACCTTGACTTTAGGTAGATGTCTTGAGATGGATTCTTCGGTAGTGGCCTTGAAAATTATTGTTTGTTTGAATGTTGTTTTGGTAATTTATGGTTTGGTTTTGGTATGAAAAAGTTGAGGAGAAAGCTTGAAGAGAAAGTAGAGCAAGCTGTCCGAAATTTTGCTGGTTCAGTTTTCTCATTTTAATTTTGAATTTTATGGTTATTTTGATGTCAAAATGCTTGTTATATGTTGGTGTATATGTGTGTAAATTATCTCCCAAAAAGCATTTCATTTGATTGAGTTGAAGTTGAGTTAAAGAGAAGACAACAAACTTGGAAAATTTCTGATCAGTGTAGCCATCCAGTGCGCACTCAACTGCTCATAAATTTTTGTGCAAGAGTCAAAATCATGTGTAATTTGTGGCATATGAAACTAAACTCCAAGATCTTTCTAACGGTATAAAATGCACCTGCTAGTTCATTTTCTATGAGCCGTAATGAACCGGCAAAATTGATTGATTTTCCTCACTATTTTAATCCGAGAAACAAGCATAGTTGCAGTTTGTAACTTATTTTCACTCATCTTACAAAACGAATTTGAAGACAGTTTCTTTTAGTGATTTTTAGCATTTGAATCTAGTTTTCGACCACCATAAACCACGCTAATTTTTTATTTGTGTAGCCTTAGTTATGAATTGATTTACAAACTGTGTCAAGTGTTCCAAAACTGTAATTTCGTGAACCAGGTTCCAAAAACCAACTTTCATAAAACTGTTGTATCTTGGTGTAGTAAAGTCCAAATTGAGTTACGTTTGTTGCGTTTAAAATTAGATTTGGAGTTCTTTCAGTGGTATAAATTTCAAGGGTTGATTATATTTCCATGAATTTTGCCAAATTTCCAAATTCACTAAAAATGCAAGACTGTTTTGCTCTGTTCTCACTGAAACAGTGATTTGGAACTAAGATTTGACTAATTTCGGTTGAATCTAGAAAAAGTGTTTTCTAGAGAGTTTTAGTTCATTGAATCTATTTTCCAACGGTATAAGATTTACAAATTTTGGACTTAAAAAACTCAAGTTATGATTTTTCAAAAAAGGTTGCCATAATTGAATTTTTCCTTGTAAAGTGACAGAACTCCAAAGTCACTTGGAAACATTTTCTAGGTTACAAGCATAACTTACTTGGTTATTTGCATCTCATTTCATACTTGAGAAATGAATTTCAACCCGTAGTCTTATGCCCTTGGTTTTCATGAAATTGAACCGTAAAATGGAGCGTTTTAACTAGAGGAACTCTTGAGGAGTTACACTAGCTTTCTCTTGGAAATTTGGAACTTTTAACTTCGATCTTTACTATGAAAATGAGTAACGTTTTGATGGATTTTGACTCCATAATATTTGAAAACATGAACGCTTCTTTATATTCTAAAATTTGGGCATAGGATTAGAAGTTTTGAGAGATGAAAACCATCTTCCCTTTTCTCGATTTTCGTGCCAAAAAGTTAGGTATGGTACTTTCTTTTGGAATTGAGATTTCTTGCCACGACTTGTCTCAAAAGTGACTTTTGAATTCGCCTTGTGTATTATTACATTGATTAAGAGAGAAAGTCTCTTTTAACTCGATTTGAACTTGTGGCTTTGAGTGTGGATAGCAAGCGGATATTTTTCTTATTTGCCTTGGTCGAGTACCTAGGTAACAGTGATTGTCCATTTCTCAGGTGGTCTCGTGGACGTCGAGGAGCTTGTCTGATCTCTTGCTTTTGTTATTGCCTTGCCCTTAACTTTTGGTGAGTGTCAAGTGCATGTCTCATGTTATTATGATCGAAATGATAATTGTACAAGTGCTTTGTGAATCATGAACTTGCCGAGGTTAGGATGTACTTTACTGCCTTTGTTCTCTCTCTCTCTTGATTAAATGATACGTGTTACATGAATGTTTGTGACTTGCACTTGTACTCGAACATGTTTTAACTCGTGAGCACTGAGCGGCAGCATGTACCACACCCTATTCGGGTGGGAGTTGCCTCTCATACCGACTCAGTGCTATGATCGATTCTCTGAACGGCAGCATGTACCACACTCTATTTGGGTGGGAGGTGCCTCTCATACCGACTCAGAGCTATGAACAATTTAAAGTCGATTGGAGCGTTGTCTCATCGACGAATTATACTTGTGGGGACGCCCCAACCCATTGGCTAATCTCGTAACTCAAGTCGGCAAGGGTTTGGTGGAGAAGTTTGGTGAATCTTGGGAAGTGATATAGTTTGATCTTTTGAGATCTCGCATGGCATACTCGAATAGTATCGCCACGGTATGAATGTTTGGTTCCGAATCCAAGTGGGTGTAATGTTGGATGGAGGAAGTAAGTGGAACGCTACGGTCATGTTACTTCTTGAGTTGACGGAGAGTCTGTGACGACCCCACCTCCCCTTAGGGTGTACCCTAGGGTTTAACGGGTCGCCTGCCTAACTTTCGCCAGGACTCACTCACTCGTAGCTCGAGAACATAACTTACATCCAGAGAAACTAACTAACAACAAATTCAAATTTGATATATGCATTGATGCTCAAACCCAAATACAAGGTTTCTACACACCAAAATATTTTAAAGTGTTTACAATTCAAATACAATCAACCCTAGTCGGGTGCTAGCGCGAGTACAATTTCAAAATTCAAAACAACTAGACTACGCTAGTCTTTACAAGTCTCACGCCTCACTCGTACCCCCTGTAAGGAAAACAAAACTAACGGAGTGAGCTAAACCTCAGTGATGTTCCAAATAGCAAACTGACCATTAATTAATAGTGAATATATCCTAACAGTGAAATAACGAGCATAACAAGTTAAGAAAATGAGCAATACACTTTGTATAGCCAACATTTCATATTCAGTATTTCACGTAAAAGGATACAGTTGCTTTTGTAAACTAGTTCCACCATAACTTGATCATATAGTAGTTGACACTCCGTCAACTTTCAAATCATGTAACTAATCCAGTAGTACACCACTTAACTCCAATTTCCGTCCATCAACCAAACCCCTTACCAGGCCCGAACTCCAAGATAAACACTGGTGGTAATACTCAAGTATACCGATTAGTCGAGGACATAACACTCCACTCGACAACACTAACTACCCAGGGTTCGTTATTTAATCAACCAGACCCTTGCCGGTTCGACTCGATTAACTAGCCACAGGGTTTCTGGAATTCCAGACAAGACACAATTCATATGCATGTATATCAATTCAATTGAAATCAATGAACAAGAATAAATCATATTAGGGCAAGTGCGATAAAGTACCCTCTTGCCCTATCAATCCACTCATATATCATGTAATCACATTGGTCAAGCATTAAACACAAGTGTCAAGTTCAATCAGGTATTTGGAAGCACTCACCAAGGATGTAGTGCTTTTACGGGTCACGTTCAGGTAGTACTCCCAGTTTGGAGTCCAAATTTGCGATAAAACATCGTTTAAGAGGTTTAAAAATCAACTAAGGTTCGAAACTTAAACGCTTCGTTTAACGAGAATCAAGTAATTGAAACTCATTTGGAGAATATTTGTAAAATTCATGCTCGCTCTTAAAACGTTGAAACTTTGAAGCGATTAAACTTTGAAACCTCCATTTGAGTCGAAGTGACGAGGAAACGCATTTCTATTAGTCGTTACTTTCATTTTCCAAAGGTACCAGTTTCGGCCGAATTCTAACTTATAGACCTCTATGAAAGAGGACTTGAATACCCTAGACGATTCAAGTTAGATTCGTCCTCAAACCCTTACTCAAGTCGAGAGTATTTCTACCTAGCTCTCGAGTGAAAATTTGGGCAGCAAGCCCTTTGTTTTTACCTATTTTCCACCCAATTATGGCTTCATTATTTTTTCTCAATTCAGCTCCAAAAACTCAAACAAATAATCTTACCACAATAGCCTTTCAATAGGTTCAATGTCATTCAATTACAAAACAATGCTAGCAAATTGACCGGAATGAATGTTTAAGGCAAATAACAAAATAACAGGTTTGACGTCTCTTAGCATTTTGGTCACAACCAAAGCTATGCTTATTGGATTGGGATACACTTTATGCCGTTTCGAAGCTAAGACAAAGGGTTACAACTTTCATGAAGACAACTCAACCTAGTTCACAGTTGATCCAGGTCGAATTTGTAGATTACAGCACTAGACTTTCATTGTTGGTCTGGTTATAAGTACTGGATTTAAATGGCAATAACTCAAACTACAAAATTCCGATTGAGGCGTTTTCAGATGCGTAAACATAGGGCTAAAATTTTTGTGTTTTGGCCAAATGCTGATTTGATATGGATCAAAGTGAAAAACGAAGCCAAACATGTGAAATCTCACAATTGTCCGCAGAAAAGAACATTTGGCAGTTAGGGATATTTTTGTCATTTCACATGCTATAATACTCCGATTGAGCTGAAATTTTACAGAAAGCTATATAACACCATACCCTACAACTTTCATGTTTTGACCTAAGCCTAATTCAGTCTCTAACATGGACAAATGAAGCTAGTCAGAAGCAGGGCAGTTTAATCTTAAAGCTGGCAATTTGATGAATTCAAGGTTTAAACTTCGCATTCATGTCTTGAACCACTACTCCAACTCCCTAAACAAACTTATAAACATCATATACTATATAAATAACAAGATATACAACTGAACAAATCAAACCCTAACTCAAAAATCCACTATATCCATCAAAACTACCTAAATAACTATCATTAGCCAAGAGTATGAGTTGCTATACAAACTTAAACAAGATCAAGGGAGAGAAAAAGGAAAGACAGCCTTAATACCTTGCCAAAGATACTTGCAAGAGAAACCTCAACCTTTCCTTCCAAACCTTTAGCACCCCAAGCTTCCCAAGTTCCCAAATAAGAGATTAATGGGTTTAGATTTTCGGTTTTCACTCAAACTAAGCTAGAAAGCAAGATTGAAATGAAGTGGTTTTCTCTCTTTTTTTCTCCCTTAAGTCTCAGCCACAATGAAGCTAATGCGGCAAAAATGGAGCTCCAAGAAAGGATAGGAAGCTAAGACTTGGTTTGGGTCAAAGATGGTTGGATGACTTCCAAGTGTCACCACAAGATCAACTCTCAAAATTTTTTCTTTTCCTTGGTTTTTATTAGTCAAAGATTTCGGCCAACATGAGCTGAATAAGAGCTGATATTTATGCATTAATAACAATGAGATTAAATTAATTAAGTGGTGGTCAAGTGGTGTGTTCAATCGGTAGTGAACGGTACACGTCGGCTCACACCGTTTTTCCATAACTTGCACGTACTAGGGTTTTTACTTACCATTCACTAACTTATTATTATTACCTCTAATCACACATTTTTTTCTTATCTAAAACTCACTCTTAATCACCAAATTTAGTACACACTCCGTATCGATTTTCTCACACTACGAAAAGACGTAAAAACCCTAATTTATTTTAGCGACGAAAGTAAAGGGGAAACCCTTGATTCTATGATTAATTGTAACTATTGGGGAAGTGAATGATTAATAAAGCTATTGTAAAGTAATAAATTCCAAATTAAAGGAAATTTTAAAAAAAATATAAGGGATTTTACAAGTCCTCATAGAGTCAACCCCAAATGGCTTGAATCGAGCGAGACGTGGAAATAGTTCCTGAGAGCTCCTGTATCCTTCCGTGTGTGTTTATTTCCTACATGTGCACTTAAATGAAAGTTCATGTTAAAGTTGCTTTCAAGTATGCTATTTGATTAATTGGTGCTACTTGCTTGCTTGTTTTCTTTTTGGCCTCACTAAGCGTTAGCTCATCCCCTTAAGTTTGTTTTCCTTAACAGGACTTGGAGGTGGAAGCTGGTGATTCTAGACTAGCTGTTTTTGGTGGAAGCTAGTATAACTTTTGTATGTTATGGGAGACATTTAACGTGTAAATTTTGTTGTACTTGGGTATTTTAGATTGTAATTGTAAATGGTAACCTTGGGAGTTTTGGACGTGTATATTCGAAATATTCCTCAATTCTAAGTCAATGGTTGACTTGTGGTTCTTTATTAGGTTAGAATAAGTGCATTAGTCCTGACGAGAGTTGGGCAGGCGTCCCGCTGATACACTAGGGTCCGCCCTAAAAAGAGGTTGGGTGTCACAATTTTGGCAAAATTTTAGCTTACATATCACCTCCAAGGTTCACTCAAACATTCCTAAACAAGTGAAGTCCAAATTGATTACAAAGCACACCTCCATGTCCACTTTTACTCACTTTTCCTTCAAGAAATGAAATGGACAACAATTCCCCTGTTCTTTCTTCAATTTTTCCTCCAATATTTCAAGCTAAGCTTTATGGCAGAACAATCCAATCAACTCCACAACTCATAAGAAAAAAAGGGTTCTTACACTAAACTACAAAATCAACTAATTTAGGCTTATCTCTAGCATACAAACATAATACATCTAAGCTGGAAAATTAAACCCTAGGCTGGAAATTTTGATTAAAAGCTGGAAATCCCTACACCCAAGTTAAAAATCACATTTCAAAGCTTACTATGTCATATCAAAGCTAGAAAAGTCCCATGTGAAAGCTGAAAAACCCATATACATAATAAATTCATGATCCAAGTATGAAATGGAGTGCAAGTAATCAAGAAAGTTAGGTTTAAAAATCAGAAAATGTTTCCAAGACCCTTCCAAGTTTTTTGTCATTTCGTAAGACAGATTCCAGTTTTTGTAACGCTCTTTGAAAGTCATAACTTGAGTTTTGTAAGTCCAAAAATCATAAATCTTATACCTTATAAAATAGACTCAAAAGACTACAACTCTCTAGAAGACACTTTCATAAAATTCAGCCCTTAAATTAGTCAAATCTCAGTCTCAATTCACTGCTCAACTAAGTGCAAAAAACAGAATAGTCTTAGATTTTCAGCCCACTTTGAAATTTCGCTGGTATTTATAGAAAGTGATCCAACCCATGAATTTTACACGGTTAAAAGAGTTATGAGTCTAGTTTCAAATGCAAGAAATGGAACTCAATTCGGATTTTTCTACGCCAAGATATAATAGATTTCCCAAAACTGTTCAAAGTCTCCTGCGGGAAAATTTTCAGCAGCACTTCCCCTTATATTCCCTAATTTCTAGCCATTTCAAGGCTTCCTTCTCACCACAAAATAGTCTCAAATCAAGCATATACATACCAGACCACTAATTCACTAAATCAAGTATATATATAGCATTTAACATCACACCTCCATGTATATATAGAGCTTCAAGTAACTACATCGAGGCTGGAAATTTCACCAAACCTAATTTATACCATGATAGCTATCATAAAAGTCATGCCTTTTACCTTATAAAGTATTATCCATCAAGTAGATACAAAGACAAGTGGAAAGATAAGGTGGCTATCAAGTTTTCCTCTTAAGCCCCACAAAACAACGCTGGAAAATCACAACACAACCTAAAAATCATGAAATCCACCATACAAATCCTTCCTTTAACTTCTATAACATCATATATCAAAGAAACTCAATGATAAGGGAGGATTTCTAGCAAAGTTCTCCTCTTTACCTTCAAAACTTAGATGGACAGCCAAGCAAGAAGTACTTGTGAGGAGTCGAAAAAAAAAATTTCTTATTTTATCGCATATTATTGACTTAATTAAATATTTATTTACCTGTTTTCTCCAAATAATTTATTTCAACAACTTTAAGTCCATTCATATGGAGCAACGTCTTCCTTATGTTTTTAAAACATCCCGTTAGCAAATTTAATTTTCGGAGATTTGTTTGAGTGAGAAATAATAAATACATGTGTTTCGAGGTGATATTCTATTCGAGAGTGTAATTATCTTGGGGAAAATTAAGAATGATCAATAGTAGATTAAGAAAAGTTAATTGAGGAATTAAAGGTGAATGAGTTCTAATTAAGTGCATACCGCTCGCGCATCGATAGCTTTCCAAAAAACGCGCTGAGGCAAATTTATTGAAAATTTGAGAAAGTAAATACTAGACTCATGTGAGGACCTGCAAATCTACTTATTTTAAATTCTTATTACTAGCTTATTTAAATATTCAATTGCCCGTTTACTCCGAATATTATTTTCTAACCTTTTTAGATCTAATTATATGGATCTATAGCTTAGTTATATTTTTAAAGTGACTTGTTTCAAAATTTAATTTTTGGAAGCTCGTTAAGTGTGAATAGTGAATGTGCGTTTGGAAATAATAATCGATTCGAGGATACAATAAACTTGGAAAATTGGAGACTTGTACAATAGTCCTAAAATGGTTATTTTAAGTTTAAATATTCAAGTGATAGTTAGTTATACTATCGTTATAAGAATTTCTTAGAGATTTCGCGTTATCGCGCACAAGTTGGAAGTTCGCGTTTTCGCGCACGCGACTAATTGGAGGATTCTAGAAATTATTGATAGACTATTAAGAGTGAATAGTATTAGTATTAAAGTAAGTGTATTAGAGGTATAATGCACAAGTGAAACAAACTAGAGAGGAATCGAGCACGAAACGTGCGCGTACGCGCACTAGTGAAGGGTTGACTTTTGAAGCACTTTTGGCCACACATTTTTAAGCTTCCTCAAGAAGCTTCATTATCAGCAAAACACTCTTTCTTTTTCTCCTCAAAACAGCCGTGCAACACTAAGAGCAAGAAGGATCAAAAGCTCTCCAATTTCTTGCTTCATTCCTTCACAAAATCACTTCAAACTTTCGACACATCTTGCAAATAACTTGAAGATTACATCAAGCTAGGAAAAGGGCTTGCTTCCACGGTTTTGTTGAGCTTCAAGAGGCCAAAAATTTCTGCTTTGTTCATCAAGAGAGGTAAACAACGATCAACCTTGCAAATCTTGGTTTATGGATGTAGTCTTGCACTTATAAGTTCATATAATCATGTGGGTAGATTTAAATTGTTGAAAAATTGGTGAGTGGGCTCTATGAACTCCCACTATGGCTTGATGGACTGATTTGATGAGTTTTGATGTTATTAATGTTGGTTTAGTGCTTAAATTAGTAGAAATAAGTGAGTTTATGAAGGATAGCTCAAAGGAGGTGAAGGGGAGAATTTTTCCGTTTCTGCCCCTGTGATGTCCGTGACCCTTAGAGCAAATTTTTGTGGTTCTAATAGCTTGCTTATGATGTATATATGTTGTGTGAGATGTGTAGAAAGTTTCATCAAAAAATTCCATGATTTGGTTGTCCTAATGATGAAGTTTTTCGAAGATCAGCAAAACTGGAAAAATTTCCCGTCACTGCTCTGGCAGTGTTTTTGTTTTGGCTATAAATTTTTTCTCCGATGTCAAAATTGAGTGCCGTTTATGGAACTGGAAACTAGACATTCCCAGCTTTCCAACGGTATAAAAATACACGTTCTGATTCCACCTGAGTGATCCGTACCAACCTTGTAAAGTTGACTGTCCTGTTTCTCATCTGCACTGAAAGCCCTGTTTTGAGCAGCGAATTGATGCTCAAATATGAGCTAGTTGTGGACAGATTTTGAAAAAAATTATTTCTAATAAATTGTAGCTTTATGAATCTAGTTTTCAAAGCCACTGACCACACTCAATTCCAAGTTGAATTGAGTGAGTTGTGGCTGAAGTTCGAAACTGACTCAGGGATTGAAAACCCTCTTTTGGGCTAGTTGATGCCTTAATCTTTATTGGGACTTGTTGTTTCGAAATTCTTGGTGTTAATCACCTACCAAATGCATCTTGGATGTTTATTAGACTTTGTCTTCAAAATGAACTATGTTTGAGAAAATTTCATTGGCCAAATGTTTGGAAAAGGGAAGAACAAAATGCAAGGCAGATTGCCTTGGAAATTTTAGAAACTTTAGTGGCTTTGTTAACTAGTTTCCCGAATGAATTTTTATATGAAATTTGACAGAGGAATAGACCTCATATGGTAGGATAATAATGCCAAATTTGGTGCTGTTCCGAGTTCATTTCGATGCTCAAACAAAGTCCCAAAGTTTGTAAATTAAACCTGGAAATTTGCCTAACCGTCTCAATTTTTCAGCAACTTTGAGCTACTATATCTTGGTGCTCAAAACTACGATTCTTGTTCCGTTTGTTGAGTTTGAAACCTTGTTTACAACTCTAATTGGGTTCCAAATTTCAGAGGCTAGATCGAATTCTGTGATTTTTACCGAATTTTCAAAGTTAGCCGAAAACCAACCCAAAACTGTCTTAGTAGGCTTAAGGCAGCAACTTTGAGCTGAGTTTTGGATATCTTCTATTTGGAATTATGAAAAAGTGTCTTCTAGGAACTTTTAGTACTTTGGAAGAAGTTTCCAACGGTACCAATTTTTCCCAATTTTGGACTTGTAATGAGTGAGATACGATTTTTCAAAGATCTCATATCAAATCTGAAATTTTCGAAACTTAAAGAAATGGAGTTTTTCGAATTCCCCTTTTCCCCTCGATATCACTTGAACGTTTTACACTTGATTTCAAAGGTGAAAACTCGATTTTTCTTGTGCCTTAAAACCCCGCCTTTGAGTCTTGATTTATGAATAAATAGGGATCATTTTCATGAAATTTCCTTAGATTGTACAAGTGTACAATCTTCCTTGATAATTAGAGCTTATGAGTGATAGATTATTATTAATTTGCTCAGGCACTCACGAGGACCTTCAAGAGGATCCCACGGTGAACGCTTGAACTTCGAGTGACATTCCTTCTTGTTTACTTGGTGAGTGTTAAGTGTATGTCTACTTGAACTCCTGTGAACTTGATACATGCTTACTTGTTATCCATGACTTGAGATTTTGAAAATAGAGCCGAGTGTGTACTTTATCGCACTCGTTCTCATTCGAAATAAATAACTCATGTTTGAAATGCTTGAATATATCAAATGCTTGAAATTATCAAATGCTTAAATGACACGAATTTGTATGTTATGGCTCCATACGTCGCTGGAGTGAATCTCCTCGACATACAAATGTTACATGGGGGACGCCCAAACTCATAGGCTGACCTTGGGACTCGAGCCGGTATGGGTTTGGTCGGGAACCTCGGTGAGCCATGAGAATTACATGATAAGCTTGACTTAACGAAGAGGTCTCACTTGACATACTTGTGAAGTATCGCCTTATAAATGTCGTTCGGGCCCGGTGCGGTGTACGGTGGACGGATGAGAAGTAAGTGGAGATCTACGGATTTGAAATACCGACCCGGTTGACGGAGAGTCATCGCGGGAAGATATACGAACGACCCTGGCAAAGCAAGTGGAACTTAGCTCCTGAGAGCTACCATATCCTTGAATTATTTCTGTTTACATTTCATTAAAATTGTTAATTACTCGCACATTATCAATTGACCTATTATTTGGGGATGCTATTTGGATTATGTGCTTGCATGTGTGTTCTTGGCCTCACGAGCGTTTTGCTCACCCTGTAGATTTGTTTTCTTTAACAGGGATGGATTGGAGTGAACTTGAAGAGAACCCCTTGTGACGTGCTTTTGTATTAGGGTTTTCAACGTACCTGGCTAGACTCTCGATTATTGAAGATTTTGGGTTGATGTAACTTTTGGGAATCTAATGTAAGATTTGAACGATTGATACATTTTGTACTCGTGATGTACTATTGAATATTGGTTATGGAAGCGACTTTCTTTATTAGACTTGTATTATTGGTTATTTATAGTTAAGCTTGAATCGTATTGCCTTGAGTTCTGGCGAGAGCTGGGCAGGCGTCCCGCGGATACCCTCTGGTTCGCCTTAGGGAGAAGTGGGGGCGTCACAGTACTCAAGGGTTTCTTCCTCCAAAACTTCTCCAAGAGCTTCCTCTCAAGATTATCACAAGGTTGATTGGAGTGGATTAGGGTTGATCATGATTTTTTTTTTCCATAATTCAAGCAAGAGATCAACGCTGAAAATGGAGTATTTTTCTCTTCTTCTCCTCTCAAATTTCGTCCATCATGGAAGGCAAAGGAAGAAAATGGTGATTGACTTGAGTTGGATAAGTTTTAAAGCTTAATCTTGGTCAAGGTCTTGGTTAAGATTGGCTTGGTGTTTGACAAGTGGCACAAATCCAAGTGAAGTCTATCTAATTGTCTCTTTTAAGCACTCAAATATCTATTACTCCTCCAATCATATCTTAACACCTTTTGTCACATAATTCCTTTTGCACAAAACTCTTTCTAATCCTCTAAATTTATTGCACACACCTCACTAATCGGTCACACTAGTATTATGCACTATGTGACTTAACAAGTATCAAATGAAACATGCACCAAGTAAAATAAGAAAATAGGTCAAAATCATGATTCAACTAATAAAACAACCAAGAATTCAAGGCAAGTAAATGAAATCAAAGAAAATATGTAACTAACTATCGGGTCACAACACAACTTGCAAACATCTAAAAGTGAGCAAAAATAAACAAAACCTTTTTTTTTCTTGGTCAAATCTAGGATTTGAAATCTCTTGTATTAAAATTTCTTTCTTGCCATAAATATCTCGTGCCACAAAATGTTAGACAATCAATTAAAAGAAGCAATAAGGTACAACTGTCCGTTATCATTCACTATATATACAAGCAAGTAAGTCGAAATGAAAAGTATGAAAATTTTGGGTCCTCACAGAAGGAATTTCTTTAGAAATTATTTTGGAATATTTTGAAACTTTTGATCTATTTTGGGCTTTAGAAAAAATAAGAGAAGAATTATCAATTAAGAATATGGATTACTCTTGACACAAGTCAATTAGTATTAGAAAAATTGGAGGGACTTACTGTGACAGCCCCACCTCTCCCTAGGGCGTACCCCAGGTTCGGCGGGTCGCCTGCCCAACTCTCGCCAGGACTCACTCACTCGTATCTCGAGAAATTAACTTACATCCATAGAAAAATAAATAATATCATAATTCAAACTTATAATATACATTGATATTCAACTTAAAATATAAAGCTCCTTCACACCAAATTAACAATTCAAGTACAAATCACCCTAGTCGAGTGATAGCGCGAGTACAACTTCAAAATTCAAAAAAACTAAACTACGCTAGGCTTTACAAATCTCGCGCCTCACTCGTACCCCCTGTAAGGAAAACAAAACTAACGGAATGAGCTAAAACTCAGTGATGTTCCAAATAGCCAATTGACCAGTAATAAACGGTGAATGTAACATAATAGTGAAATAGCGAGCAAAACAAGTCAAGAAATGAGTAATAATGTTTCATATAGCCAAACGATAAATATTCCGTATTTCACATATAAGGATACAGGTGCTCATATATCGGCTCTACCATAACTTGATCGATTGGTAGTTGACACTCCGTCAACTTTTAAGTGAGGAAACTAGTCCAGTAGAACACCACTTAACTCCAACCTCCGTCCACCGATCAACCCCCTTACCGGGCCCGAACTCCACAATAAACACTGGTGGTAATACTCGAGTATACGATTAGTCGAGGAGGTAACACTCCACTCGACATCACTAACTACCCAGGGTTTGTTATCTAATCGACCAGGCCCTCGCCGGCTCGACTCGATTAACTAGCCACAGGGTTTCTGGAATTCCAGATAACACAATTCATATGCACGTATACCATTTAAATTGCAATCAAGATCAAGAACAAGTCATATTAGGGCAAGTGCGATAAAGTACACGCTTGCCCTATCAATTCATTCATATAACATGTAAGCAACTCATTCAAGTATTAAATATATGTGTCAAGTGCAATTAGGTATTTGGAAGCACTCACCAAAAGATATAGTGCTTTTAGTGATCACGTCCAGGTAGTACTCCTGGCTTGGAGTCCAAATCTGCGATAAAATATCGTTTAAGAGCTTTGAAAATCGACTAAGGTTCGAAACTTAGACGTTTCGTTTAACGAGAATCAAGTAATTGAAACTTATTTAGGGAATATTCGTAAAACCCTTGCTCGCTTTTCAAACGGTGAAATTTTGAAGCAATTATATGTGATAATACCACTTGGGGCGAAAAACAAAGAAAACGTATTTCTATTAGTTGTAAATTTCCAAGGGTACAAGTTTCGACCGAATTTCACCTTATATACCTCCAAAAAGGGGAACTCGGATAACCTAAACAAATTGAGTTAGATTCGTCCTCAAAGTCTTACTCAAGACAAGCGTAACTCTACTTAACCCTCGAGTGCAAATTTGGGCGGCACGCCCTTTGTTTTTACCTAATTTCCAGCCATTTATAGCTTCCTTATTTTCCTTAATTCAGTCCCACAATAATGCACAAGTAATATTACCACAATAGCCCTTCCATTAGGCTCCAAAATCATCCAAGTACAACACAAGTGCAATAGTACAGTCGGAAATCAATTTTGAAGACGAAAACTGAACGGCAGATTTGACATCCCATAGATTTTAGTCATAACCAGAGCTATGTTTATCGGATCGGGGTCAACCTTATACCGCTTCGAAACTAAGACAGAGGGGCACAACTTTCATGAAGGACACTTAACCTAATTCATAGTTTATCTGGGGTCAAATTTACAAATCACAGATCCAAAAGTTCATGATCAGTCTGGTTGTCAGCACTGACTTTAACAGGTAATAACTCAAGCTACACAATTCCGTTTGAGGTGTTTTCAGAGGCGTTGGAAAGCTAAAACATTGGGCTACAAGTTTTATGTTTTGACAAAAAGCTGATTGGATACGAATCAGGGTGAACAAATGAAGCCAAACTGGTGAATTCACAAAACTGTTTACGAATTGAAGCTTGTGGCAGTCAGGGTATTTTGGTCATTTCACACCCTACCGTGCTCCGATCGAGCGGAAATGTTACAGGAAGCCAAATGACATCATTTCCTACAACTTTCATGTTTTAATCTAAGCCTAATTCGGCCTCCATCATGGCCGAATAGAACTGGGCAGAACAGGGCAACATAAGAACCCCAATCTGGAATTTTATGAATTTATGGTGTAAACTTCACTTTTCTAGCTTGAATCACTACTTCAACCTCCTACATAAGATTAGAGACACCATATGCCATCTAAACAACAAGATTTATGATTGAAAAATTCCAAAACCCTAACTCAAATTAATCACCATAAGCCTCAAAACCATGGAATTAACTATCATAAGCCACAAGAACCATGGAAATGATTATCATAAGCTACAAGTATAGGTTGTTCTACAAAATTAGGCAAAAGTAGAGAAGTGATAAAGAAAGATAGCTATAATACCTCTTTAAGATGCTTACAATAGCAATCCTTCACCTTTTTTTTCAAAACTTTGGCACACCAAGCTTCCTAAGCTCCCAACTAGAAGATTAATCGGTTTAGATTCTTGTTTTTCACTCAATTTAACTAGCAATCGGGATGGAATGAAATATGCTTTTCTCCCTTTTCTCCCTCTTGAAATTTGGCCACCATGAGAAGAAAATGAAGGAAAAAGAAGTCCTAGAAGGTTTAAGAAGGTTTGTCTTGGTTTGGGTCAAAGTTAGGTGGATGCCCTCCACTTGGCACCTCAAGATTCCATCTTAAATTTTTGTCTTTTCCTTTCTTTTTCTAGTCATAATTTTCGGCCAATAAGAGCTATTTAAGGCCTGATATTTTGCACTAATATCATGGGTATGTTATAGTAAGAAAGTGGTAGTCAAGTGGTGTGTTCAATCGGTAGTGAACGGTATCCGTCGGTTCAAGCCGATTTTCTCTAAATCGCGTATTCTAGGGTTTTAACCTCTAATTCACTAACTTATTATTATCACTTCTAATCACACATTTAATATCATCTAAAATATACTCTTAATCACTAAATTTAGTACACACTTCGTACCGATTATTCATACTACAAAAAGACGTAAAAACCCTAGTTTGTCTTAACGATGAAAAGTAAAACGGAAACTCTTGGTTCTATGATTATTTGTAGCTATTGGGGAAGTGAATGTGTAGTAAAGCTATTGTAAAGTAATAATTTTCAAATTAAAGGGAATTTTAAGAAAAATATAAGGAATTTTACAAGTTCTCACACTTACTAGTAATTCCAATCTCAAACACATGTTTATTCTTTATGAGGGGGATACTAAAACAATCGACAATCTGATGAATTTAACTAGCTGCATTTCTTTTTTATAAAACTGTCAAATTAGTCAAGTCATGATATAGTTGAATTCCTTTTAGCATTACTATGTATTAAGAACAAAGTTCTTTATTTAGTGGTTGGAATCATTAGAATGTCAAAACATATGATACATGACAATTATGCAAAAGTTAGATATCCTTCACATTTAATTGTGATTTACTATTCATTTTTTAATGTATTTTGTTCAAGGTTTCAAGGTTGATCATACTTTATTTACATTTTTTGTTCTCATTCATTTATTTTTTTAACATATTAATTGATTTGGTCCAACTAACCAAGAAAAATTTCAAATTGAATATGATATCTAAAAGAAGCACTACAAAATAGGGCCTACAAGAATTACAAGACAACCTATAACTAAGATAGTACAAACAAAAATAGTTGTTAAGTTATTAGATAATCTCGCACGATTCATGTACATAATGTTTTTCAGTTTCAGAAATGCCATCCTAAATGAATCAAAAGGAATTGATTATTTAAGTGGAGCGAAGTTTTATCTTTCTTTACAACTTGAATTTTATTTGATAAAAATAAGTTTAACTTCTATTTCATCAACATCTTGCACCTTTTTTATTACATGAAATGTGTTTTTTTATATTTAATTATAAACAAAAAAATCACTTTTATATTTCAGTTCGATTAGCAAAGATTTAGTTATGTGGTACAAGTCAATTACATATTCAAGATAGGCTTTAATGAAGACAGTTGACAAGCAATGCATTAAAAAAACATGAGATACTTTAATAGTTTTCAAGCGCACTTGATAACTGAACCTCCTATATTTGAGTAAATATGATTGATTAGAAATGATTAAAGAGATAATATATAATGTATTATTGTAAAACTTCTAACATATCTAATTCTTGGACATATCATAGTTAAATCATCAAAGTACAAGTTGTAGTGTCTTTCTTAAAATCTTTAATTACGGTATTTGACAATCAAAACTTACAAAGGCTATGTCTTTCACCAACAAACAATGTTTTAAATTTTTGAAATCTAAATTTATTTTATATGAGTAACTATTGTACTGATTTAGATAGTGCTAGTTGTTTATTGTGTCATGCTGTGCATTTGATTTAATGCACATTGGTTTTGAAAATATGATCATCACTAAAAGAGTAGTTAGATAGTTAAGAGTGCTTTTAATTTACGAAGTGCATATATGCAATTATATACTTATAAAAATCAAGTTGCTGGTTGAAATGTGATAGTTAATGCCCTCAATTACAATTACTATATAAATTATAAGTCAATTTTATGAAGGTATTAGAAAATAAAAGAGGTAGAAGAGCTTGGCATAAAACTTACTTACAAAAGGAAGGAAATTTGATTGAGACATAAAGGTTAGCTCATTTGATGTTTGTACAATAAAAGTTATAACTTTAGAATTTTGCTACATGTGTGGCAACTAATTAACTTTTAAGTGATGATATTAACCAATGGATGATCACATGATAATTAAAGCAAAAACTTTTCCTAGCATTCGTACATTCAAAGTGCTTTGTTTCTTTTCCTTTTAAGTCAATGTTGCTAAATTTCAGACATTCTCATTTGTAGCATCCAAAACATGTTGGTCTAAAACTATTGAATTGGCTATTAATCATCAATAAATGAGTTGAAATTATGTGGGGTGGTAAACCTCATGTTGATGACTTATTATTACTATTATTTCAGCTCCCATTTTTTAAAAATCTTAGAAATTGTTGTTACAAAAGTCATATGACCTTTTAATATTTCAAGCCATACTCTTAAGAGACTGGTCTTAAAAGTTGTAGTATACAACCCATTTCTCAAATTGATCCTCCAAACTTAAAGTTATTTGTATCTATTAATTGTGATAAGCCTTTTTTATTCCATCATACATCAAATCAACATTGTATCTAGAAGATATTCTGTTGAGTGGGTTTTGAGATTGAAGGGAATTTCTTTAGAAATTGTTTTGAAATATTTTGAAACTTTTGATCTATTTTGGGTTCTAGAAAAAGACAAGAGAAGAATTATCAATGAAGAATGTGGATTATTCTTGACATAAGTCAATTAGTATTGGAAAAATTGGAGGGACTTACTAGTAATTCCAATCTCAAACACATGTTTATTCTTTATGAGTGGGATACTAAAATGAATGACAATCCAATGAATTCAACTAGCTACATTTCTTCATTGTAAAACTGTCAAATTAGTCAAGTCATGATATAGTCGAATTCCTTTTAGCATTTGTGAGGACCCGCAATTTTCCCTATTTTATTTTATTTTACAGGCTTAATTAATTAATTACTCACTCGTTTTCTCCAAATATTTTATTTCAACCTTTTTAGACCTAATTACATGGATTTAAAGCCTAGTTATATTTTTAAAATGATTCGATTCAAAATTTAATTTTTGGAAACTCGTTAAGTATGAATAGTGAACGCGCGTTTGAAAATAATGATCGATTCGAGAATACAATAAGCCTGGGAAAAATTGGAAACTTGTACATTAGCTCTAAAATGGTTATTTTTAAGCTCAAATACTCAAGTGATAATTAGTTCTGCTATCATTACAAGAATTTCTTAGAGATTTCGCGTTATCGCACAAATCGGAAGTTCGCATTTTCGCACACGCGACTAATTGGAGGATTTTAGAAATTATTTCTAGACTATCAAGAGTGAATAATATTAGTGTGAATATAAGTGCATTAGAGGTTTAGTGCACAAGTGAAACGAACTCGAGAGGAATCGAGCACCAAAACGCGCGCGTCCGCGCGGGAGAAAGAGTTGACTTTTGAATTAATTAGAGCCACACATTTTAACTTCTCATAGAAGCATCACACCAGATTCAAAACCCTTCTTTTCTCACCTCAAGTGCACGGCTGAAACTCTCATTTTCTCACCTCAAGAGCCGGCCAAAACAAGAAAGAAAAGAAAGGAAAGAAAACTCTTCATTTCTACCTCAAATCTTACTCCAAATCACCTCAAATTTCACCTAAACTTAGCTAACCACTTGGTGAACAACCTAAGCTAGGAAGAGGGCTTGCTTTCCATGGTTTTGCTGAGTTTTCAAGAGGCCAAAAATTTCTGCTAGAATCACCAACAAAGGTAAACAACGATCAACCCCTTGAATCTTCGATTATATACGTTAGATTGCACTTATACGGTTGTAGATTCATGTGGGTAGCTTTATTTATGGTGAAAATTGTTGTGTGGGCTCTATGAACTTCCACTATGGATTGATGGACTGATTTGATGAGTTTTAATGTTGTTAATGTTGGTTTAGTACTTAAATTAGTAGAAATAAGTGAGGATATGAAAGATAGCTCAAAGGAGGTGAAAGGTAGAAATTTTCCGATTCTGCCCTTGTGTTGTCCATGGCCTTTAGGGAAATTTTTGTGGATCTAATGGCTTAGTTATGATGTTTATATGTTGTATGAGATGTGTAGAAAGGTTCATCAAAATTTCCATGAT
This sequence comes from Coffea humblotiana, assembly GCA_023065735.1. NCBI lineage: Eukaryota > Viridiplantae > Streptophyta > Magnoliopsida > Gentianales > Rubiaceae > Coffea > Coffea humblotiana. The sequence continues at coordinate 22,886,674 of CM041211.1, forward strand.
TTGGATGACCAAATGTTAAATTTTCGTAAGACAGCCAAACTGGAAAATTTCCCATCACTGCCCTGGCAGTATTTTTGTTTCGGCTATATCTTTTTACTCTGATGTCAACATTGAGTGCCATTTGTGGAACTCGAAACTAGACATTCCCAGATTTCCTTCGGTATAAAATGCATGTTCTGATTCCACCCGAGTGATCCGTACCAACCTTGTAAAGTTGACTATTCTGTTTCTCGTCTGCACCGAATGCCCTGTTTTGAGCAGCGACTTGATGCTCAAATATGAGTTAGTTGTGGACCTATTTTGAAAATTGATTTCTTCTAATAAATTGTAGCCTTATGAATCTAGTTTTTAACTCCACTGACCATGCTCATTTCTGAGTTGAATTGAGTGAGTTGTGGCCAAAATTCGAAACTGACTCAGAGTTTTGAAAACCCTCATTTTGGACTGACTTGTGACCACTTTGATTTGGGACTTAATATTTCGACATTTTTGGTGTTATCCACTTACCAAATGCATCTTGGATGTCTCTTAGACCTTGTCTTCATAAATTAATGATGTTTGAGGAATTTCATTGGCCAAATATTTGGAAAAGGGAAAAACAAGAGGGCAAGGCAGATTGTCTTGGAAATTTTAGAAAGTTTAGAGGCTTTGTTAACTAGCTTTCCGAATGAATTTTTCCATGAAATTTGATAGAGGGATAGCTCTCATATGGTAGTATAATACTGCCAAATTTGGTGCCATTCCAAGTTTATTTCAATGCCCAACTGAAGTCCCAAAGTCTATGTTTCAAATCTGGAAAATGTTCAATCTGTCCTTATTTTTAGCTAAATTTGAGCTACTATACATTGGCGCTCAAAACTACGAATCTTGTTCCGTTTGTGGTGTTTTAAACCTTGCTTGCAACTCTAATTGAGTTCCAAATTTCAGAGGTTAGATCGAATTCTGTGATGTTTGCCGAATTTTCAAAGTTAGCCGAAAACCAACCCAAAACTGTCTTAGTAAGCTTAAGGCAGCAATTTTGAGCTGAGTTTTGGATATCTTCCATTTGGCACGGAAAAGTGTCTTCTAGGAACTTTTAGTACTTTGGAAGAAGTTTCCAACGGTACCAAGTTTTTCAATTTTGGACTTACAGAGAGTGAGATAAGAATTTTTAAAGATCGCTCGACAAATCTGAAATTTCGAACTTAAAGGAAATCGAAGGTTTCGAACTCTCCATTTTCCTTCCATATCACTCGACCGTTTAACACGTAACTTTAAAGATGCAAATCAGATTTCTCTTATACTTTTAAAACCCCGCTTTTGAGTCTCGATTTACCAGTGATTAAGGTGCAATTCATAAATTCTCCTTCGATTGTATATTAGTACAACCTTCTTCGATAAGTAGGGGTTCTAAGTGATATTGTGTAATAGTTGATGGTTATTTGCTCAGGCGCTCAAGGGGGACCTTCAAGAGGAACTCGAAGTGGATGCCTAAACACTTGTTTGAGCACTTACTCTCTTGTATTGACTAGATGAGTGTTCCATCTAGGAGTACGTGATTTGAGTAGTCTATGATATGTTTCCTCCATGGTCATTATGTGTTAAGTGTTACCGCACTTGCTCTCATTTAAGTAAAATGTACTTGAATTACTCGATATGAAATACTTGAAATGCATATTTACATGAAGCGTTTCAATGATTGACTATGCTATGGGCTGCATAAGTCGATTGGAGTGAATCTCCTCGACTCTTAAGTGGTAAAAATAGAGGGCCAATAGGCGGCCTACTAAGATGAATAATGTCTATCAATTAACCGTGACTACTTACCGTTAACCGTTAACCGTAATTACTTACCGTTTACCAATTTATTTGGCTATTTGATTATTTGATTACTTGACTATTTGATTACCTGTTTACCGTAAATTATGTGTTCATATAAATTACCGCATATTGCTTATGTGTTTTAAGTGTAAATGTTGCATATAATTGATCTTATGAAATTACCACCGTTTTAAAGCGAGTGTGTATTTTATCTCACTCGCCTACTAAAATGACAAATTATTACCGTTTATCAATTTGCTTGATTACTTGTGCATGTTGTAAGCTCTAAGCTGAACTGGATCCTGCCCTTGGTTACTAACCTACTCGAGCCAGGATTGGGCTTGGTCGGGTAGATTGGAACCTGGAACACCGTTTCGGTATACTCGAGTACTATCATTGGAGGGATAAGGTGATGGCCAGACAATCGAGGGGATCACTGGAATCATAAGGTGAAGTTGGCCGAAATGGTTCCACTGGAACACCGTATCCTTCAATGTGTGTTTATTTTTGCATATTAATAACTGTATCATGCTATTGTGCCAAGATGCAATCTTGAACCATGCTTGTATTATGCTCAAGTTACTCGTACAATGATAACTATTCCATGTTAATGTGCCAATATGCAACCTGGAACTATACATGTGGTATGTTCAAATTACCTGATTTATTAGAACTGCTAGAGTGTCTTGGAACCTCACTGGGCTGTGTAGCTCATTCCACGTTTTTGTTTTCCTTAACAGGGTTCGAGACCAAGAGTGCTCGTGAATAGTACTAGAATGTTTCTTTTGAAGACCTTAAGTTGTATTATAACGGATGGTTGTAGTACATATTCTTTTGGATTGTATTAAGTTGAAAGCTAAGTACTTGTAAGCGTGCAATATTTTGGAGTACGTTAATTATATATTGAATTATTTGAAATATTTCGAGTTTTGAATTGTGGATTGTAGTGAGTCCTGGCGAGAGTTGGGCAGGCGTCCCGCGGATACCCTTTGGTTCGCCTTAGGGAGAAGTGGGGGCGTCACAGTTGGTATCAGAGTTTAGGCTTCAGATCTTTGTAGTGTATCCTAGGCTTAAAAGTTTAGGATGCCGGACTGTGGGACTGGTTTGAAAGTTAAGTGACCGCTCGTAGGGATAAAAATCAAAGCCGCTTCGCGTGGTCTCTGCGCGGGGTGAGTTTGGGCCAAGTGGTGTTATGGTCCTTATTATGTGAATGAGTAAAAGTTTAAGTGCTTTCTAGAGTGTAAGCTGTGAATCATGAATGTGATAGGTATAAACCCTTCATCCTGATACTTGGGGAAAATAAGATATGTATGTTGGGTAGGAATCTTAACTTGGATGATTTACACTTGGGAGCGTACGGCCTGAGTTGTGAATTATCTTATTTCGGATTCTTGTACCCGAGTACCTGAGAGTTGAGGGACCAATCCCTAAGGACTTGAGATCTCCATTTGTGGGGAATAAGAATGAATATTTGCTGTGAATTGGAGAGTAAAAATGACAGAGCTTTATGTACCATTAAAGTTAACTCTCGAATTAAAGGTAAAAGGGTGATAAAGGTGTTGGATCGAAATTTATGCATATATGAACTTGCATGTCTACTTATCTTTCTTGAAAGTATTTTCTAAAGTATACGTTTTACTCAAACGCAACTCTTAATTTGAAACTTTAAGGGAATCTTTGAAACATCCTTCATGTATACGTTATTTTATTATATATGTGTTATTATATCCATGCATTAATCTACATGATTAATATTCTTAAACGTATTTGAAGAATTCTAAAACGTATTGATGATTGTGATAAAAATATTATTTGAAATTTCTTACCAAGACAATTTAGTTTCGAGCCAAAAAAAAAAAGGGGTTTGTATCTTTAACCCTAATTTTGAAATTTTGAATCGTATTCTGCCACATACATATCCAAAATACATTAAAACCCTCGATTTTATCTCGCATGTTATGATTGACTTGATTTGGACAATTAAGTCCGAAAAATTTTGGTAAGTTTAGTTTTCTATTGAAAATATATCTTCTTATTCGAGTTTTGAACTACCAGATTGAATCATCTAACTAGATTTTAAATTGACTCTGGAGTCAACTATTCTTGTGCAAACTCTAGTTTCACGAATGGTACAAGTAAGGTGATCACTGCCCTATAGCTTGGAGGTTAGGACTCCTACGGGGAAATCAGTGTTTAATTGTTAGTGCAAATTATAGAAACTGTGAATTTTGGCGGATCTAGTGGATCTGGCAAATGAAGGGTATGATATTATCTTAGGTGTGATCTTTTGTAGTGGGACAATGGGAGTAGAACTTAAGAGTTTGTGCCTTGGAGATGAATGTACTTTTGATAATTACTGTTCACTTTTGTTTAGACTTTGACTTGGTATGAACTTTACTTGACTATAACTTGTGTTATGATTTAATGAGTTCTAGTTTGTGTTTACTTGTATGGTGACAATGTTATTTGTGCAAGTGATTCTATTTTCCTTTAAATGTTGTTACTGGTATGTGTGTGTAGTTCAATTATGGTTTAGTGTGAGATTTATGCATATGCGTATAGATTAGCTGTGAACATGGAAACTAGAGGACAACGAAAGGGACGTCAATCTAGACAACCCCGAAATCAAAGAGTAGATAATGGGTCCGATATTGATCAAAATGCCGAGCCAAGGGCTGGAAGAGAAGGAAATGACCAAATGGATTAGTTTTAACTCGCATGACGGATATACTAGAGCTCTTAGTAGCTCAACAAGGTCAGGGAGTTGGACAAGGAAACCAACGTGGAAACCAAGAGATAGGGGAGGATCGAGCTTTAGAGCGGTTTCAGAAATTCTTCCCACCCAAGTTTTCTGGAGGACCTGACCCAGAAGTGGCTGAGAATTGGTTAGAAAATATAAGAAATATATTCGATGCCTTGGACTACACAGAAGAAAGACAAGTGACTTTTGCTGTATTTCAACTTGAGGGAGCAGCCCGAGCTTGGTGGAATGTTATAAGAAACAAGTGGGAAAGGGATCAAACTCCAAGGACTTGGATAAACTTTGTACGAGAGTTTAATGAGAAATTTCTTCCTCCACTTGTCCAAGAAAAGAGAGAAGACGATTTTATAAAACTTCGTCAAGGAACTTTGAGTGTAGCTGAGTATGAAACCCGATTCACAAAATTATCTACATATGCTCCAGAATTGGTGGCTACGGAACGGAAGAGAATAAGACGGTTTATCCAAGGATTAAATTTAGAAATCCAAGATGCCCTTGCCGCAGCACAGATTGAAACCTTTAGTGATGCTCTCGAGAAAGCGCAAAGGGTGGAAAGCACAAAATCTCAACTGAGAGCCTTTCAAGCGAGGAAAAGAGATGCATCCGATAGTAAACTAAAGGAAATTGAACCACCACCCAAAGTTAGAAAAGGAATGGATGGAATAAGACTATCACTTCCTTCACCGCTCATGATAAAGGAACCAGAAGGGACTACGTCACGAAGAGCTCCAGTAGGACAGATACAATCAAAGAAAACCTCGCAAGCAAGTCAAGTCACAACGCCTCGTCTGACCTGTGGATATTGTGGAAGGACAAATCATACCGAAGAAAACTGCTGGCTGAAGGGACGAAAGTGTATGGGATGTGGGAGCACCAACCATAAAGTTCATGACTGTCCAAAGCGGTATTCACGAGAAACAACTACTTCACAAGGAAATAGAACTATCCCCGAAGAGTCAATGGAGGAGGAAACCGACCAGTGGCATCTGCAAGAACACATGAAATGATCACGCAACAAGGTTCAGGGTTATCTGAGATTACGGAAGGTATGAATTTCGAGGAACGAAATTCTTTTAAGGAGGGGAGGTTGTGAGGACCCGCAATTTTCCCTATTTTATTTTATTTTACTGGCTTAATTAATTATTTACTCACTCATTTTCTCTAAATATTTTATTCCGACCTTTTTAGACCCAATTACATGGACTATGGCTTACACGTATTCTTAAAATGACTTGTTACGAAAATTAATTTTTGGAAGGTTAGATAAGTGAGAATAGTGAACGCGCGTTTGGAAATAATGATCGATTCGAGAATACAATAAGTTTGGAAAATTGGAGACTTGTACATTAGCCCTAAAATGGTTATTTTTAAGTTTAAATACTCAAGTGATAGTTAGTTATACTATCGTTATAAGAATTTCTTAGAAATTTCGCTTTATCGCGCACAAAGTCGGAAAGTACGCGTTTTCGCGCGCACGACTAATTGGAGGATTTTAGAAATTATTTCTAAACTATTAAGAGTGAATAATATTAGTGTTAATGGAAGTGCATTAGAGGTATAATGCACAAGTGAAACAAATCCAAGAGGAATCGAGCACGAAACGCGGTGTACGCGCGCGATTGAAGAGTTGACTTTTGAATTAATTAGAGCCACACATTTTAACTTCTCATGGAAGCATCACACCAGATCAAAACCCTTCTTTTCTCACCTCAAATGCACGGCTGAAGCTCTCATTTTCTCACCTCAAGAGCCGGCCAAAACAAGAAAGAAAAAGAAAGGAAAGAAAACTCTTCATTTCTACCTCCAAATCTTCACCAAATCACACCAAAATTTAACCACACTTAGCTAACCTCTTGGTGATCAACTTAAGCTAGCAAAGAGGCTTCATTTCCATGGTTTTACTGAGCTTCAAGTGACCGAAAATTTCTGCTAGAATCATCAAGAAAGGTAGTTAACAATCAACCCCTTGAATCTTCGATTATATACGTTAGATTGCACTTATACGGTTGTAGATTCATGTGGGTAGCTTTATTTATGGTGAAAATTGTTGTGTGGGCTCTATGAATTCCCACTATGACTTTTTGGGCTGATTTGATGAGTTTTAATATTGTTAATGATGGATTAGTGGATAAATTAGTGGAAATAGGTTGTATTGTTGAAGGAAAGTTCAAAGGAGATGAAATGAGATTTTGGACAGTTCTGCCCTTGTGATTGCCGAGCCCCTTTAGTGTGATTTTTGTGGATCTAATGGCTTAGTTATGATGTTTATATGTTGTATGAGATGTGTAGAAAGGTTTGTCAAAAAACTTCCATGATTTGGTTGGCCAAATATTGAATTTTCGTAAGGTAGTAAACCTGGAAAATTCTCACGTCAATACCCTGGCAGTGTTCTTGTTTCGGCCATATCTTTTTTGCTCCGACATCGAAATCAAGTGCCGTTTATGGCACTGGAAACTAGACATTCCCAGATTTCTAACGGTATAAAATCATGTTCTGATTCCACCTGAGTGATCCGTACCAACCATTTGAACCTGGACTGTCCTGTTTCACGTTTTCACAGAGAGCCCTGTTTTGAGCAGCAACTTGATGTTTAAAAATCGAGCTAGTTGTAGACTGATTTTGAAAATGATTCTTCTAAGAAATTGTAGCCTTATGAATCTAGTTTTTAACGCCACTGACCATGCTCAATTCGAGTTGAATTGAGTGAGTTGTGGCCGAAAATTGAAACTGACTCAGAGTTTGAAAACCCTCATTTTGGACTGACTTGTGACCACTTTGATTTGGGACTTAATATTTCGAATTTCTTGGTGTTAATCACCTACCAAATGCATCTTGGATGTCTCTTAGACCTTGTCTTCATAAATGAATGATGTTTGAGGAATTTTCATTGGCCAAATGTTTGGAAAAGGAAAAAAACAAATAGCAAGGCAGATTGCCTTGGAAATTTTGAAAAATTTAGTGGCTTTGTTCACTAGCTTCCCGAATGAATTTTCCTAGAAACTTGACAGAGGAATAGCCCTCATATGGTAGTATTATACGCCAAATTTGGTACCATTCCGAGTCCATTTTAATGCCAACTAGAGTCACGAAGTTCCAGCTTTAAATCTGGAAAATTTGTCTAGTGAGCTTCGTTTTTGCACCAACTTTGAGCTGCTATATCTTGGTGCTCAAAACTCCGATTCTTATTCCGTTTGTGGTGTTTTAAACCTTACTTGCAACTTTAACTGAAGTACCAAATTACAGAGGCTAGATAGAAATCTGTGATTTTTCCCTAATTTCAAATTTAGCCGAAACCAACCCCGAAACTGTCTTAATGGTCCAAAACAGCCACTTTGAGCCAATTTTGAATATCTTTCCATTAGGAATCATAGAAAAGTGTCTTCTAAGAACTTTTAGTACTCTGGAAGAAGGTATTCCAATGGTATCCAAGTTTTCCATTTTGGGACTTACAGAGAGTGAGATACGATTTTTCAAGATCGCTCGACAAATCTGAAATTTCGAACTTAAAGGAAATCGAAGGTTTCGAACTCTCCATTTTCCTTCCATATCACTCGACCGTTTCACACTTGACTTTAAAGATGCAAATCAGATTTCTCTTATACTTTTAAAACCCCGCTTTGAGTCTCGATTTACCGAGTGATTAAGGTCGTAATTCATGAAATTTTCCTTCGATTGTACTAGTAGTGCAATCTTCTTCGATAAGTAGGGGTTCTAAGTGATATTGTGTAATAGTTGATGGTTATTTGCTCAGGCGCTCAAGGGGACCTTCAAGAGGAACTCGAAGTGGATGCCTAAACACTTGTTTGAGCACTTACTCTCTTGTATTGACTAGATGAGTGTTCCATATAGGAGTACGTGATTTGAATAGTCTATGATATGTTTCCTCCATGGTCATTATGTGTTAAGTGTTACCGCACTTGCTCTCATTTAAGTAAAATGTACTTGAATCATTCGATATGAAATACTTGAAATGCATATTTACATGAAGCGTTTCAATGATTAACTATGCTATGCTGCATAAGTCGATTGGAGTGAATCTCCTCGACTCTTAAGTGGTAAAAATAGATGGCCAATAGGCGGCCTATTAATATGATAAATGTCTACCGATTAACCATGAATTACCACCGTTCACCGACTACCATTACCGTTAACCGTTAACCGTTACCGTTTACCGATTTACTTGACTATTTGATTACTTGATTATCTGCCTACTTGGCTACATGACTATTTGATTACTTGATTATGGTGAATTATATGTTCATATGAAATTACCGCATATTGCTTATGTGTTTAAGTGTAAATGTTGCATATAATTGCTCTTATGAAATTACCACCGTTTTAAAGGCGAGTGTGTACTTTATCTCACTCGACCTACTAAAATGACAAATTATTACCGTTTATCAATTGCTTGATTACTTGTGCATGTGTAAGCTCTAAGCTGAACTGGGCCCTGCCCTTGGTTACTAACCTACTCGAGCCAGGACTGGGCTCGGTCGGGTAGGTTGGAACCCTGGGACACCGTTTCGGTATACTCGAGTACTACCACTGGAGGGATAAGGTGATGGCCAGACAACCGAGGGGATCACTGGAGTCATAAGGTGAAGTTGACCGAAATGGTTCCACTGGAACACCGTATCCTTCAATGTGTGTTTATTTTTGCATATTGATAACTGTATCATGCTAATGTGCCAAGATGCAATCTTGAACCATGCTTGTATTATGCTCAAATTACTCGTACAATGATAACTATTCCATGTTAATGTGCCAATATGCAACCTGGAACTATACATGTGGTATGTTCAATTACCTGATTTATTAGAACTGTTAGAGTGTCTTGGAACCTCACTGGGCTGTGTAGCTCATTCCACGTTTTTGTTTTTCCTTAACAGGGTTCGAGACCAAGAGTGCTCGTGAATAGTACTAGAATGTTCTCTTTTGAAGATTTTAAGTTGTATTATAACGGATGGTTGTAGTACATATTCTTTTGGATTGTATTAAATTGAAAGTTAACGGATTGTAAGTATGAAATATTTTGGAGTTCTTTAATTATATATTGAAATTATTTGAAATATTTCGAGATTTTGAATTGTGGATTGTAGTGAGTCCTGGCGAGAGTTGGGCAGGCGTCCCGCGGATACCTTTTGGTTCGCCTTAGGGAGAAGTGGGGGTGTCACAGTTGGTACCAGATTTTAGGTTTCAAATCTTTGTAGTGTATCCTAGACTTAAAAGTTTAGGATGCTGGACTGTGGGACTGATTTGAAAGTTAAGTGACCGCTCGTAGGGATAAAAATCAAAGCCGCTTCGCGTGGTCTCTGCGCGGGGTGAGTTTGGGCCAAGTGGTGTTATGGTCCTTATTATGTGAATGAATAAAGGTTTAAGTGCTTTTCTAGAGTGTAAGCTATGAATCATGAACGTGATGGGCATAAACCCTTCATTATGATACTTGGGGAAAATAAGATACGTATGTTGGGTAGAAATCTTAACTTGGATGATTTACACTTGGGAGTGTACGGCCTGAGTTGTGAATTATCTTATTTCGGATTCTTGTACCCGAGTACCCGAAAGTTGAGGGCAACCCTAAGGACTTGAGATCTCCCTAAGGACTTGAGATCTCCATTTGGGGGGAATAAGAATGAATATTTGCTGTGAATTGGAGAGTAAAAAATGACAGAGCTTTATGTACCATTAAAGTTAACTCTCGAATTAAAGGAAAAGGGTGATAAAGGTGTTGGGTCGAAGTTTATGCGTATATGAACTTGCATGTCTACTTATCTTTCTTGAAAGTATTTTCTAAAGTATACGTTTTATTCAAACGCAACTCTTAACTTGAAACTTTAAGGGAATCTTTGAAACATCCTTCATGTATACGTTATTTTATTATATATGTGTTATTATATCCATGCATTAATCTACATGATTAATATTCTTAAACGTATTTGAAGAATTCTAAAACGTATTGATGATTGTGATAAAAATATTATTTGAAATTTCTTATCAAGACAATTTAGTTTCGAGCCAAAAAAAAAAGGGTTTGTATCTTTAACCCTAATTTTGAAATTTTGAATCGTATTCTGTCACCTACATATCCAAAATACATTATAAACCCTCGATTTTATCTCACATGTTATGATTGACCTGATTTGGACAATTAAGTCCGAAAAATTTTGGTAAGTTTAGTCTTCTATTGAAAATATATCTTCTTATTCGAATTTTGAACTACCAGATTGAATCATCTAACTAGATTTTAAATTGACTTTGTAGTCAACTATTCTTGTGCAAACTCTAGTTTCACGAATGGTACAAGTAAAGTGTGATCACTGCCCTATAGTTTGGAGGTTAGGACTCCTACGGAAAAATCAGTGTTTAATTATAGAAACTGTGAATTTTGGCGGATCTAGTGGATCTGGCAAATGAAGGGTATGATATTATCTTAGGTGTGATCTTTTGTAGTAGGACAATGGAAGTAGAACTTAAGAGTTCGTACCTTGGAGATGGATGTACTTTTGATAATCACCTGTTCACTTTTGTTTAGATTTTGATTTGGTATGAATTTACTTAACTATAACTTGTGTTATGATTTAATGAGTTCTAGTTGTGTTTACTCGTATGGTGATAATTTTATTTGTGCAAGTGATTTCATTTTTTCTTTAAAAATTGTTATTGGTATGTGTGAGTAGTCCATATTATGGTTTAGGGTGAGATTTATGCATATGCGTATAGATTAGCTGTGAACATGGAAACTAGAGGACAACGAAAGGGACGTCAACTTAAACAACCCCGAAATAAAAGAGTAGATAATGGGTCCGATATTGATCAAAATACCGAGCCAAGGGCTGGAAGAGAAGGAAATGACCAAATGGGATTAGTTTTAACTCGCATGACGGATATATTAGAGCTTTTGGTAGCTCAACAAGGTCAGGGAGTTGGACAAGGAAACCAACGTGGAAATCAAGAGATAGGGGAGGATCGAGCTTTAGAGCGGTTTCAGAAATTCTTCCCACCCAAGTTTTCTGGAGGACCTGACCCAGAAGTGGCTGAGAATTGGTTAGAAAATATAAAAATATATTTGATGCCTTGGACTACACAGAGGAAAGACAAGTGACTTTTGCTGTATTTCAACTTGAGGGAGCAGCCCAAGTTTGGTGGAATGTTATAAGAAACAAGTGGGAAAGGGATCAAACTCCAAAGATTTGGATAAATTTTGTACGAGAGTTTAATGAGAAATTTCTTCCTCCACTTGTCCAAGAAAAGAGATAAGACGATTTCATAAATCTTCGTCAAGAAACTTTGAATGTAGCTGAGTATGAAACCCGATTCACGAAATTATCTACATATGCTCCAGAATTGGTGGCAACGGAACGAAAGAGAATAAGACGGTTTATCCAGGGATTAAATTCAGAAATCCAAGATGCCCTTGCCGCAACACAGATTGAAACATTTAGTGACGCTCTCAAGAAAGCACAAAGGGCGGAGAGCACAAAATCTCAACTGAGGACCTTTCAAGCGAGGAAAAGAGACGTATCCGATAGTAAACTAAAGGAAATTGAACCGTCACCCAAAGTTAGAAAAGGAATAGATGGAATAAGACTATCACTTCCTTCACCGTTCATGATAAAGGAACCAGAAGGGACTACGTCACGAAGAGCTCCAGTAGGACAGATGCAATCAAAGAAAATCTCGCAAGTAAGTCAAGTCACAACGCCTCGTCTGACCTGTGGATATTGTGGAAGGACAAATCATACCAAAGAAAACTGCTGGCTGAAGGGACGAAAGTGTATAGAATGTGGGAGCACCAACCATAAAGTTCACGACTGTCCAAAACGGTATTCACGAGAAACAACTATTTCACAAGGAAATAGAACTATCCCTCGACGAGTCAATGGAGGAGGAAACCGACCAGTGGCATCTGCAAGGACACATGAAATGATCACACAACAAGATTCAGGGTTATCTGAGATTACGGAAGGTATGAATTTCGAGAACGAAATTCTTTTAAGGAGGGGAGGTTGTGAGGACCTGCAATTTTCCCTATTTTATTTTATTTTACAGGCTTAATTAATTAATTACTCACTCATTTTCTCTAAATATTTTATTTCAACCTTTTTAGACCTAATTACATGGATTTATAGCCTAATTATATTTTTAAAATGATTCGATTCAAAATTTAATTTTTGGAAACTCGTTAAGTGTGAATAGTGAACGCGCGTTTGGAAATAATGAACGATTCGAGAATACAATAAGTCTGGAAAATTGGAGACTTGTACATTAGCCCTAAAATGGTTATTTTTAAGTTTAAATACTTAAGTGATAGTTAGTTATGCTATCGTTACAAGAATTTCTTAGAGATTTCGCGTTATCGCGCACAAATCGAAAGTTCGCGTTTTCGCACGCGCGACTAATTGGAGGATTTTAGAAATTATTTCTAGACTATCAAGAGTGAATAATATTAGTGTGAATATAAGTGCATTAGAGGTTTAGTGCACAAGTGAAACGAACTCGAGAGGAATCGAGCACAAAACGCGCGCGTCCGCGCGGGAGAAAGAGTTGACTTTTGAATTAATTAGAGCCACACATTTTAACTTCTCATAGAAGCATCACACCAGATCAAAACCCTTCTTTTCTCACCTCAAGTGCACGGCTGAAACTCTCATTTTCTCACCTCAAGAGCCGGCCAAAACAAGAAAGAAAAGAAAGGAAAGAAAACTCTTCATTTCTACCTCAAATCTTACTCCAAATCACCTCAAATTTCACCTAAACTTAGCTAACCACTTGGTGAACAACCTAAGCTAGGAAGAGGGCTTGCTTTCCATGGTTTTGCTGAGTTTCAAGAGGCCAAAAATTTCTGCTAGAATCACCAACAAAGGTAAACAACGATCAACCCCTTGAATCTTCGATTATATACGTTAGATTGCACTTATACGGTTGTAGATTCATGTGGGTAGCTTTATTTATGGTGAAAATTGTTGTGTGGGCTCTATGAACTTCCACTATGGATTGATGGACTGATTTGATGAGTTTTAATGTTGTTAATGTTGGTTTAGTACTTAAATTAGTAGAAATAAGTGAGGATATGAAAGATAGCTCAAAGGAGGTGAAAGGTAGAAATTTTCCGATTCTGCCCTTGTGTTGTCCATGGCCTTTAGGGAAATTTTTGTGGATCTAATGGCTTAGTTATGATGTTTATATGTTGTATGAGATGTGTAGAAAGGTTCATCAAAAATTTCCATGATTTGGATGACCAAATGTTAAATTTTCGTAAGACAGCCAAACTGGAAAATTTCCCATCACTGCCCTGGCAGTATTTTTGTTTCGGCTATATCTTTTTACTCTGATGTCAACATTGAGTGCCATTTGTGGAACTCGAAACTAGACATTCCCAGATTTCCTTCGGTATAAAATGCATGTTCTGATTCCACCCGAGTGATCCGTACCAACCTTGTAAAGTTGACTATTCTGTTTCTCGTCTGCACCGAATGCCCTGTTTTGAGCAGCGACTTGATGCTCAAATATGAGTTAGTTGTGGACCTATTTTGAAATTGATTTCTTCTAATAAATTGTAGCCTTATGAATCTAGTTTTTAACTCCACTGACCATGCTCATTTCTGAGTTGAATTGAGTGAGTTGTGGCCAAAATTCGAAACTGACTCAGAGTTTGAAAACCCTCATTTTGGACTGACTTGTGACCACTTTGATTTGGGACTTAATATTTCGACATTTTTGGTGTTATCCACTTACCAAATGCATCTTGGATGTCTCTTAGACCTTGTCTTCATAAATTAATGATGTTTGAGGAATTTCATTGGCCAAATATTTGGAAAAGGGAAAAACAAGAGGGCAAGGCAGATTGTCTTGGAAATTTTAGAAAGTTTAGAGGCTTTGTTAACTAGCTTTCCGAATGAATTTTTCCATGAAATTTGATAGAGGGATAGCCCTCATATGGTAGTATAATACTGCCAAATTTGGTGCCATTCCAAGTTTATTTCAATGCCCAACTGAAGTCCCAAAGTCTATGTTTCAAATCTGGAAAATGTTCAATCTGTCCTTATTTTTAGCTAAATTTGAGCTACTATACATTGGCGCTCAAAACTACGAATCTTGTTCCGTTTGTGGTGTTTTAAACCTTGCTTGCAACTCTAATTGAGTTCCAAATTTCAGAGGTTAGATCGAATTCTGTGATGTTTGCCGAATTTTCAAAGTTAGCCGAAAACCAACCCAAAACTGTCTTAGTAAGCTTAAGGCAGCAATTTTGAGCTGAGTTTTGGATATCTTCCATTTGGCACGGAAAAGTGTCTTCTAGGAACTTTTAGTACTTTGGAAGAAGTTTCCAACGGTACCAAGTTTTTCAATTTTGGACTTACAGAGAGTGAGATAAGAATTTTTAAAGATCGCTCGACAAATCTGAAATTTCGAACTTAAAGGAAATCGAAGGTTTCGAACTCTCCATTTTCCTTCCATATCACTCGACCGTTTAACACGTAACTTTAAAGATGCAAATCAGATTTCTCTTATACTTTTAAAACCCCGCTTTTGAGTCTCGATTTACCAGTGATTAAGGTGCAATTCATAAATTCTCCTTCGATTGTATATTAGTACAACCTTCTTCGATAAGTAGGGGTTCTAAGTGATATTGTGTAATAGTTGATGGTTATTTGCTCAGGCGCTCAAGGGGACCTTCAAGAGGAACTCGAAGTGGATGCCTAAACACTTGTTTGAGCACTTACTCTCTTGTATTGACTAGATGAGTGTTCCATCTAGGAGTACGTGATTTGAGTAGTTTATGATATGTTTCCTCCATGGTCATTATGTGTTAAGTGTTACCGCACTTGCTCTCATTTAAGTAAAATGTACTTGAATTACTCGATATGAAATACTTGAAATGCATATTTACATGAAGCGTTTCAATGATTGACTATGCTATGGCTGCATAAGTCGATTGGAGTGAATCTCCTCGACTCTTAAGTGGTAAAAATAGAGGGCCAATAGGCGGCCTACTAAGATGAATAATGTCTATCAATTAACCGTGACTACTTACCGTTAACCGTTAACCGTAATTACTTACCGTTTACCAATTTATTTGGCTATTTGATTATTTGATTACTTGACTATTTGATTACCTGTTTACCGTAAATTATGTGTTCATACGAAATTACTGCATATTGCTTATGTGTTTAAATGTTAAATGTTGCCTATAATTGCTCTTATGAAATTGCCATCATTTTAAGGCGAGTGTGTACTTTATCTTACTCGACCTACTAAAATGTCAAATTTTTACCATTCACCGTATACCGTTTACTGTTTATCAATTTGCTTGATTACTTGTGCATGTTGTAAGCTCTAAACTGAACTGGGCCCTGCCCTTAGTTACTAACCTACTCGAGCCAAGACTGAGCTCGGTCGGGTAGGTTGGAATTCTGGGACACCATTTCGGTATACTCGAGTACTACCACTGGAGGGATAAGGTGATGGCCAGACAACCGAAATGGTTCCACTGGAATATCGTATCCTTCAAAGTGTGTTTATTTTTGCATAATGTTAACTGTATCATGCTAATGTGCCAAGATGCAGTCTTGAACCATACTTGTATTATGCTCAATTACTTGTACCATGATAACCATTCCATGTTAATGTGCCCAATATGCAACCTGAACCATATAGGTAATATGCTTAAATTACCTTATTTATTAGAACTGCTAGAGTGTTTTGGAACCTCACTGGGCTGTGTAGTTCATTCCACGTTTTTGTTTTCCTTAACAGGGTTCGAGACCAAGAGTGCTCGTGAATAGTTTTACAATGTTTTCTTTTGAAGACCTTAAGTTGTATTATAACGGATGGTTGTAGTACATATTCTTTTGGATTGTATTAAACTTGAAAGTTAACGGATTGTAAGTATGAAATATTTTGGAGTTCTTTAATTATATATTGAAATTATTTGAAATATTTCGAGATTTTGAATTGTGGATTGTAGTGAGTCCTGGCGAGAGTTGGGCAGGCGTCCCGCGGATACCTTTTGGTTCGCCTTAGGGAGAAGTGGGGGCGTCACAGTTGGTACCAGATTTTAGGTTTCAAATCTTTGTAGTGTATCCTAGACTTAAAAGTTTAGGATGCTGGACTGTGGGACTGATTTGAAAGTTAAGTGACCGCTCGTAGGGATAAAAATCAAAGCCGCTTCGCGTGGTCTCTGCGCGGGGTGAGTTTGGGCCAAGTGGTGTTATGGTCCTTATTATGTGAATGAATAAAGGTTTAAGTGCTTTTCTAGAGTGTAAGCTATGAATCATGAACGTGATGGGCATAAACCCTTCATTATGATACTTGGGGAAAATAAGATACGTATGTTGGGTAGAAATCTTAACTTGGATGATTTACACTTGGGAGTGTACGGCCTGAGTTGTGAATTATCTTATTTCGGATTCTTGTACCCGAGTACCCGAAAGTTGAGGGCAACCCTAAGGACTTGAGATCTCCCCTAAGGACTTGAGATCTCCATTTGGGGGGAATAAGAATGAATATTTGCTGTGAATTGGAGAGTAAAAATGACAGAGCTTTATGTACCATTAAAGTTAACTCTCGAATTAAAGGAAAAGGGTGATAAAGGTGTTGGGTCGAAGTTTATGCGTATATGAACTTGCATGTCTACTTATCTTTCTTGAAAGTATTTTCTAAAGTATACGTTTTATTCAAACGCAACTCTTAACTTGAAACTTTAAGGGAATCTTTGAAACATCCTTCATGTATACGTTATTTTATTATATATGTGTTATTATATCCATGCATTAATCTACATGATTAATATTCTTAAACGTATTTGAAGAATTCTAAAACGTATTGATGATTGTGATAAAAATATTATTTGAAATTTCTTATCAAGACAATTTAGTTTCGAGCCAAAAAAAAAAGGGTTTGTATCTTTAACCCTAATTTTGAAATTTTGAATCGTATTCTGTCACCTACATATCCAAAATACATTATAACCCTCGATTTTATCTCACATGTTATGATTGACCTGATTTGGACAATTAAGTCCGAAAAATTTTGGTAAGTTTAGTCTTCTATTGAAAATATATCTTCTTATTCGAATTTTGAACTACCAGATTGAATCATCTAACTAGATTTTAAATTGACTTTGTAGTCAACTATTCTTGTGCAAACTCTAGTTTCACGAATGGTACAAGTAAAGTGTGATCACTGCCCTATAGTTTGGAGGTTAGGACTCCTACGGAAAAATCAGTGTTTAATTATAGAAACTGTGAATTTTGGCGGATCTAGTGGATCTGGCAAATGAAGGGTATGATATTATCTTAGGTGTGATCTTTTGTAGTAGGACAATGGAAGTAGAACTTAAGAGTTCGTACCTTGGAGATGGATGTACTTTTGATAATCACCTGTTCACTTTTGTTTAGATTTTGATTTGGTATGAATTTACTTGACTATAACTTGTGTTATGATTTAATGAGTTCTAGTTGTGTTTACTCGTATGGTGATAATTTTATTTGTGCAAGTGATTTCATTTTTTCTTTAAAAATTGTTATTGGTATGTGTGAGTAGTCCATATTATGGTTTAGGGTGAGATTTATGCATATGCGTATAGATTAGCTGTGAACATGGAAACTAGAGGACAACGAAAGGGACGTCAACTTAAACAACCCCGAAATAAAAGAGTAGATAATGGGTCCGATATTGATCAAAATACCGAGCCAAGGGCTGGAAGAGAAGGAAATGACCAAATGGGATTAGTTTTAACTCGCATGACGGATATATTAGAGCTTTTGGTAGCTCAACAAGGTCAGGGAGTTGGACAAGGAAACCAACGTGGAAATCAAGAGATAGGGGAGGATCGAGCTTTAGAGCGGTTTCAGAAATTCTTCCCACCCAAGTTTTCTGGAGGACCTGACCCAGAAGTGGCTGAGAATTGGTTAGAAAATATAAAAAATATATTTGATGCCTTGGACTACACAGAGGAAAGACAAGTGACTTTTGCTGTATTTCAACTTGAGGGAGCAGCCCAAGTTTGGTGGAATGTTATAAGAAACAAGTGGGAAAGGGATCAAACTCCAAAGATTTGGATAAATTTTGTACGAGAGTTTAATGAGAAATTTCTTCCTCCACTTGTCCAAGAAAAGAGATAAGACGATTTCATAAATCTTCGTCAAGAAACTTTGAATGTAGCTGAGTATGAAACCCGATTCACGAAATTATCTACATATGCTCCAGAATTGGTGGCAACGGAACGAAAGAGAATAAGACGGTTTATCCAGGGATTAAATTCAGAAATCCAAGATGCCCTTGCCGCAACACAGATTGAAACATTTAGTGACGCTCTCAAGAAAGCACAAAGGGCGGAGAGCACAAAATCTCAACTGAGGACCTTTCAAGCGAGGAAAAGAGACGTATCCGATAGTAAACTAAAGGAAATTGAACCGTCACCCAAAGTTAGAAAAGGAATAGATGGAATAAGACTATCACTTCCTTCACCGTTCATGATAAAGGAACCAGAAGGGACTACGTCACGAAGAGCTCCAGTAGGACAGATGCAATCAAAGAAAATCTCGCAAGTAAGTCAAGTCACAACGCCTCGTCTGACCTGTGGATATTGTGGAAGGACAAATCATACCAAAGAAAACTGCTGGCTGAAGGGACGAAAGTGTATAGAATGTGGGAGCACCAACCATAAAGTTCACGACTGTCCAAAACGGTATTCACGAGAAACAACTATTTCACAAGGAAATAGAACTATCCCTCGACGAGTCAATGGAGGAGGAAACCGACCAGTGGCATCTGCAAGGACACATGAAATGATCACACAACAAGATTCAGGGTTATCTGAGATTACGGAAGGTATGAATTTCGAGAACGAAATTCTTTTAAGGAGGGGAGGTTGTGAGGACCTGCAATTTTCCCTATTTTATTTTATTTTACAGGCTTAATTAATTAATTACTCACTCATTTTCTCTAAATATTTTATTTCAACCTTTTTAGACCTAATTACATGGATTTATAGCCTAATTATATTTTTAAAATGATTCGATTCAAAATTTAATTTTTGGAAACTCGTTAAGTGTGAATAGTGAACGCGCGTTTGGAAATAATGAACGATTCGAGAATACAATAAGTCTGGAAAATTGGAGACTTGTACATTAGCCCTAAAATGGTTATTTTTAAGTTTAAATACTTAAGTGATAGTTAGTTATGCTATCGTTACAAGAATTTCTTAGAGATTTCGCGTTATCGCGCACAAATCGAAAGTTCGCGTTTTCGCACGCGCGACTAATTGGAGGATTTTAGAAATTATTTCTAGACTATCAAGAGTGAATAATATTAGTGTGAATATAAGTGCATTAGAGGTTTAGTGCACAAGTGAAACGAACTCGAGAGGAATCGAGCACAAAACGCGCGCGTCCGCGCGGGAGAAAGAGTTGACTTTTGAATTAATTAGAGCCACACATTTTAACTTCTCATAGAAGCATCACACCAGATCAAAACCCTTCTTTTCTCACCTCAAGTGCACGGCTGAAACTCTCATTTTCTCACCTCAAGAGCCGGCCAAAACAAGAAAGAAAAGAAAGGAAAGAAAACTCTTCATTTCTACCTCAAATCTTACTCCAAATCACCTCAAATTTCACCTAAACTTAGCTAACCACTTGGTGAACAACCTAAGCTAGGAAGAGGGCTTGCTTTCCATGGTTTTGCTGAGTTTCAAGAGGCCAAAAATTTCTGCTAGAATCACCAACAAAGGTAAACAACGATCAACCCCTTGAATCTTCGATTATATACGTTAGATTGCACTTATACGGTTGTAGATTCATGTGGGTAGCTTTATTTATGGTGAAAATTGTTGTGTGGGCTCTATGAACTTCCACTATGGATTGATGGACTGATTTGATGAGTTTTAATGTTGTTAATGTTGGTTTAGTACTTAAATTAGTAGAAATAAGTGAGGATATGAAAGATAGCTCAAAGGAGGTGAAAGGTAGAAATTTTCCGATTCTGCCCTTGTGTTGTCCATGGCCTTTAGGGAAATTTTTGTGGATCTAATGGCTTAGTTATGATGTTTATATGTTGTATGAGATGTGTAGAAAGGTTCATCAAAAATTTCCATGATTTGGATGACCAAATGTTAAATTTTCGTAAGACAGCCAAACTGGAAAATTTCCCATCACTGCCCTGGCAGTATTTTTGTTTCGGCTATATCTTTTTACTCTGATGTCAACATTGAGTGCCATTTGTGGAACTCGAAACTAGACATTCCCAGATTTCCTTCGGTATAAAATGCATGTTCTGATTCCACCCGAGTGATCCGTACCAACCTTGTAAAGTTGACTATTCTGTTTCTCGTCTGCACTGAATGCCCTGTTTTGAGCAGCGACTTGATGCTCAAATATGAGTTAGTTGTGGACCTATTTTGAAATTGATTTCTTCTAATAAATTGTAGCCTTATGAATCTAGTTTTTAACTCCACTGACCATGCTCATTTCTGAGTTGAATTGAGTGAGTTGTGGCCAAAATTCGAAACTGACTCAGAGTTTGAAAACCCTCATTTTGGACTGACTTGTGACCACTTTGATTTGGGACTTAATATTTCGACATTTTTGGTGTTATCCACCTACCAAATGCATCTTGGATGTCTCTTAGACCTTGTATTCATAAATTAATGATGTTTGAGGAATTCATTGGCCAAATGTTTGGAAAAGGGAAAAACAAGAGGGCAAGGCAGATTGTCTTGGAAATTTTAGAAAGTTTAGAGGCTTTGTTAACTAGCTTTCCGAATGAATTTTTCCATGAAATTTGATAGAGGGATAGCCCTCATATGGTAGTATAATACTGCCAAATTTGGTGCCATTCCAAGTTTATTTCAATGCCCAACTGAAGTCCCAAAGTCTATGTTTCAAATCTGGAAAATGTTCAATCTGTCCTTATTTTTAGCTAAATTTGAGCTACTATGTATTGGTGCTCAAAACTACGAATCTTGTTCCATTTCTGGTGTTTTAAACCTTGCTTGCAACTCTAATTGATTTCCAAATTTCAGAGGCTAGATCGAATTCTGTGATTTTTCCCGAATTTTCAAAGTTAGCCGAAAACCAACCCAAAATTGTCTTAGTAAGCTTAAGGCAGCAATTTTGAGCTGAGTTTTGGATATCTTCCATTTGGAATCATGGAAAAGTGTCTTCTAGTTACTTTTAGTACTTTGGAAGAAGTTTCCAATGGTACCAATTTTTTCAATTTTGGACTTACAGAGAGTGAGATAAGAATTTTCAAAGATCGCTCGACAAATCTGAAATTTCGAACTTAAAGGAAATCAAAGGTTTCGTACTCTCCATTTTCCTTCCATATCACTCGACCATTTCACACGTAACTTTAAAGATGCAAATCGGATTTCTCTTGTACTTTTAAAACCCCGCTTTTGAGTCTCGATTTACGAGTGATTAAGGTGCAATTCATAAATTCTCCTTAGATTGTATATTAGTACAATCTTCTTCGATAAGTAGGGGTTCTAAGTGATATTGTGTAATAGTTGATGGTTATTTGCTCAGGCGCTCAAGGGGACCTTCAAGAGGAACTCGAAGTGGACGCCTAAACACTTGTTTGAGCACTTACTCTCTTGTATTGACTAGGTGAGTGTTCCATCTAGGAGTACGTGATTTGAGTAGTCTATGATATGTTTTCTCCATGGTCATTATGTGTTAACTGTTACCGCACTTGCTCTCATTTAAGTAAAATGTACTTGAATTACTCGATATGAAATACTTGAAATGCATATTTACATGAAGCGTTTCAATGATTGACTATGCTATGGCTGCATAAGTCGATTGGAGTGAATCTCCTCGACTCTTAAGTGGTAAAAATAGAGGGCCAATAGGCGGCCTACTAAGATGAATAGTGTCTATCAATTAACCGTGACTACTTACCGTTAACCGTTAACCGTAATTACTTACCGTTATATATTTATTTGGCTATTTGATTATTTGATTACTTGACTATTTGATTACCTGATTACCGTAAATTATGTGTTCATACGAAATTACTGCATATTGCTTATGTGTTTAAATATTAAATGTTGCCTATAATTGCTCTTATGAAATTGCCTTCATTTTAAGACGAGTGTGTACTTTATCTCATTCGACCTACTAAAATGTCAAATTTTTATCATTCACCGTATACCGTTTACCGTTTATCAATTTGTTTGATTACTTGTGCATGTTGTAAGCTCTAAACTGAACTGGGCCCTGCCCTTGGTTACTAACCTACTCGAGTCAGGACTGGGCTCGGTCGGGTAGGTTGGAACCCTAGGACACCGTTTCGGTATACTCGAGTACTACCACTGGAGGGATAAGGTGATGGCCAGACAACTAAGAGGATCACTAGAGTCATAAGGTGAAGTTGACCGAAATGGTTCCACTGGAACACCGTATCCTTCAAAGTGTGTTTATTTTTGCATACTGTTAACTGTATCATGCTAATGTGCCAAGATGCAGTGTTGAACCATGCTTGTATTATACTCAATTACTTGTACCATGATAACCATTTCATGTTAATGTGCCCAATATGCAACCTGAACCATATAGGTAATATGCTTAAATTACCTTATTTATTAGAACTGCTAGAGTGTCTTGAAACTTCACTGGGCTGTGTAGCTCATTCCACTTTTTGTTTTCCTTAACAGGGTTCGAGACCAAGAGTGCTCGTGAATAGTACTAGAATGTTTTCTTTTGAAGACCTTAAGTTGTATTATAACGGATGGTTGTAGTACATATTCTTTTAGATTGTATTAAGCTTGAAAGTTAACGGATTGTAAGTATGAAATATTTTGGAGTACTTTAATTATATGTTGAAATTATTTGATGTATTTCGAGCTTTTGAATTGTGGATTGTAGTGAGTCTTGGCGAGAGTTGGGCAGGCGTCCCGCGGATACCCTTTGGTTCGCTTTAGGGAGAAGTGGGGGCGTCACATTATTACTATATATTCAGAAAAAATTTCTTTATTTAGTGGTTGGAATCATTAGAATGTCAAGACATATGATATGACAATTATGTTAAAGTCGGATATTGTTCACATTTAGTTGTGGTTCACTATTCATTTTTTATGTGTCTCGTTCCAGGTTGATCATACTTTATTTACATTTTTCGTTCTCATTTTTTATTTTTTTAATATATTAATTGACAAGCTCCAACTAACTAAAAAAAATTTGCAAATTGAATATGATATCTAAAAGAAGCACCACAAAATAGGCCTACAACAATTACAAGACTAACAGTAACTAAGAGAGTACAAACAAAAATTGTTGTAAATTTATTAGATAACCTTGCACGCTTCATGTACATAATGTCTTTTTACTTTCAAGAATGCTATCCTAAATGAAACTAAAGCAATTGATTTAAGTGGAGTGGGGTTTTTATTTTTTCTTTACAATTTGAGTTTTATTTGATGAAGATAAGTTTAACTCCTATTTGGTCTACATCTTGCACTTTTTTTTATTACATGATATGTGTTTTTTTTTATATTTAATTATAAATAAAAAATCACCTTTAGATTCCAATTCGATTGGCAAAGATTTCTCTTTATAATCAAGAAAACTGTTCTTTGTTAGTATATCATGTAGATAATTTTGGAATGTCATTAGTAATGTGGTACAAGTCAATTGCATATTCAAGATAGGCTTGAATGAAGAAAGTTGGCAAGAATTCATTAAAAAAAACATTAGATACTTTTATAGTTTTCAAGTGTACTTAATGCCTGAAACTCCAATATTGGAGTAAATATGACTGATTAGAAATAGTTAAATAGATAATATATAAGGTATTATTGTAAAACTTTTAACATACCTAATTCTTGTACATATCATAGTTAGATCATCAAAGTATAAGTTGCAATGTCTTCCTTAAATCTTTAATTATGATCTTTGACAATCAAAACTTACAAAGGCTATGTCTTTCACCAACAAACAATATTCTAAATTTTTTAAATCTAATTTATTTTATGAGTAACTATTATACTAATCTAGCTAGTGCTAGTCGTTTATTGTGCCATGTTGAACATTTGATTTAATGCACATTGATATTGAAAACGTGATCATCACAAAAAGAGGAGTTAGACAGTTAAGGGTGTTTTTAATTTACGAAGTGCATATATTCAATTATATACTTATGAAAACCAAGTTGTTGCTTGAAATGTGATAGTTAATGTTGTCAATTAGAATTACTATATAAATATAAGTCAATTTAATGAAGGTATTAGAAAATAAAAGAGGTAGAAGAGCTTGGCATAAAAGTTACTCACAAAAGAAGGGAAATTTGATTGAGATATAAAGATTAGCTCATTTGATGTTTGTACAACAAAAGTTACAACTTTAGAATTTTACTGCATGTGTGACAACCAAGTAACTTTTAAATGATGATATTAACCCATGGATGATTACATGTGAATTAAAGCAAAAAATTTTGCTTGTATTCTTACTTTCAAAGTGATTTATTTCTTTTCCTTTTTATGAGGTTGCATAGGTATTGAACTTTTCAAATTATAAACTCTCGCTTATTGAACTAAATTTTTTCAATTTTGCAATTCAACTGATAAAAATAGTATACTTTCTAGTCATTCTATCTTATTTCATGGTTAGTTTTGACAAAAAGGGAAAAAAATTGAAGGTACACTTTTTATTTACATAATAATAGAGGGAGAGATCATAATTTGCTTGTATCTTTTTTGCCATTTTCTTCCTCACTCTTTGTATTCTACTTCAAACCGTCTCTTCCTTACTCTTTTTCCACTAATCTTGCTAGCAATGTAAAGCCTTTATTCATAATACTCTCATCATTATCAACAATAAAATTTTAAAATTTTATCTTTTATTTTTCTTGAGGATAAAGATAATTTTTTAGTTTGAAAAAAATCTTATTGGATTTTAAATTTTGGTGTACAAATTCATTAACATTGAGCTATTGTATTTATTGATTATGGTATTTTTCTCCTGGTATTCGATTTGAATATGATAAAAAGCGGAAGGAGTTATTCTTAGTTTGTCAATTTGGCAGCTTGACAATTTTTTCCAACCAAATTCGAGGTTGGAAAAGTTATATATGCAAAAATTTGAGTTGTGTGACGTTCTTGTGTTAAGAAACCACCAAGTGATGTTGGTAGACAATAGTGGTTTGGTTATCCTGACCACTAGATTTTGCTTATACTTTCCATACTTGATTCAATCTTTCATTTCCACAATTAATGATGAATAAGAAAAATAAAAATAAAAAAAGAAAAATATGTAGGAAGTGATTATTTTGTTCAAAATCTACTAATTTTTGACTAAAACTACGCCATTTTTCTTAGGTTCTAAGAGTGAAATGACAAAACATGTTTTTTTGATTGATAGAGAATTCTATATTTATGGCTAGATAAATTTTACCTTTGAGTTTTGATATCTACTGTGTGTATGTAGTGTATTTAGTCTCAATTGATAGCAATATCAAACAGAATAGCTAGTAATATATTATTTTGGGCCACTTGAGTAATCAAATGAAAACAAAACTATAGTTGGATAGCTAAATGTTCATATTTTAAATAATTTAGTGGGTAATTAGGTTCTTTCCTACACTTAAATGGCAATTTATAGTCATAATTAACTGTAATGAAACTTATATGCTCATTAATAACTATTTTAGAGTAAATATCAAATTTTCTTCCAAACATCATCACCTAATTCCCCATATATAACTTCATACATTTTTGAGCATTTACAAATTTCAAGCACCTCGTGACTTACAAGCATATTTTCCACACAAGGAGGATAAAACAAGTGCTATCACATTTGTATTCCTGTACTATAAGCTTTCTTAAGTTTTGGAATACTCGAACCCTCTAGGAAAATTCCTCCAAATGTGGGTTAATTCGGGTGACTCGAGTTTGGGAAGAATTTCAAGTTTTGTTTTCGTTAGCATAGGAACTTTCAACCTCTCAAAGTCAAAAACTAATTGTATCTTGTGGCTTTGAACCACTTCAGGTTTTTGTAGATTTTGTAATATTGTCACTCCATCAACTTTGGCAATGCATCGGATAAAGAAACTCTTCGTGATCTGCAAATATTTCAAGTGTTCAAGAAAATCATTGCACATTCCGTCTCCTAAAAACTTGGTGCTGCAATGGCCAGGGATCAGGAGGAGAATAAGGTGGTATTATTTGGACATTTTGCCCCTAAAAACTTGCAAATCCAGTTAATTTGATAGAAAGTGATCTAAAAGACTCATTTTAGCAAGTTGAGTCAACCTTTTGACCATAAAAAGAGTTTGGTGATCAACTCGTGTCATTTTGAATAGTTTAGTGATTATTTTGGCCATTCACGCTATTTTTAAGAAAAATATATGCGCAAAAAGATTTGATTCTCCTACTAACAGATAACTTCAACATCTCAATTTTGTGCCTTAGCTTGAGCTTTGAAGAAGTTGAAGAAATTACTAGAAAAATAAGTGGGAGTGAAGTACACTTGCAAAAATGCATGTCACTTCACAATTTCCATCCTTGTACTTCTTGCTCTTCTAAGCTAAAACTGGTTCTTTCTCTTTGGTCTCTATTGAGCTATTACCTCTTGAAGTCATATTTGTCATAAGTCTTAGTATTTCCTTCACCATCTGCATGACTCAAATGCAACTTTTGACTATGTTATTTTTTGACCAAAATCACTAAATTTCATAGTTAGGTCATTTAATCCTAAATAATTCAACTGTGGCTAATTAAGAAACTCCTCTCTTATGACATTCATTAATATTTCAATGACTAATTTGCTCTTTTAAAAGTTAGGATTGTATGAATTAACCAACCGAAAAAAATCAGTTGTAGATATCTCTATGGCTCCAAGTAATGAAGTTTAGAATGCGATATAGTCAAAAGTGAGAGTCCATTGCACTTAAAGATAAAAAAATGTTGATCCAACAATAGAGATGAGATAGGATAATGAACTTGATTGTTGAAATTGTTGCAAAGGCAAAGACAGAAATTACTTTAAAAAATTTAACCATTAGTGGTTACTAAAACTTTTATTCATTACACTTGGGATTTATTCGAGATGGTATCGCTATTTTGTTGAAAGCTTAATTTATTTTACTCTAATTTGGATCTTTGTCAGTTAGGATTTGTTGGTACAAAATCTCGTGTATAAAAAGTGCCATATAGTTTAGTAATTTGACTATGATTAATGATTTTAATTCTTTGTGTTCATGTTTGACCGTGAAAACTTTTGAACAATTCTTGTTATACTAAAGATAAAGTTTTCTTTGGAATAAAGCAATTATAAAATAGTCTTTTAGACTAATGGTTCCAAAATTGTAATATTTACTTCCTTATTGTTGTTCAAAACTTGATATTTTAATTTATAGCAAGAACAAAGAGGAGCACATTAAGCACCTTCAACAAGTAATGAGAGTTCTTTGTCAAGAAAAACTCTACATCAATTTGTAGAAGTGTACTTTCATGGCTTCTAGTGTCGTATTTTGGGCTTTGTTGTTTGAAAATGAAGAGATAGCTATTGATCTGAAAATGGTGAAAGCAATTGTAGATTGGCCGGTTCCTAACTAATTTGAAGGAGGTTCGCAGTTTCCATGGGCTAGCTTCATTCTATAGGCGATTTATAAGGGGGTTTAGCTCTATTATGACTCCCATTACTAATTTGCATGAAGCAAGGACAGTTTCAAGGGATAAAAGCTACAACAAAGGCTTTTAAAGAATTGAAGAAGTGAATGACCAAAAGCTCTAGTGCTTAGGTTGCTAGATTTTTCTAAGGTGTTTGAAGTCGCATGCGATGCTTTCTCATGTTAGGATTGGTGGAGTTCTTAGTCAAGAAAGTCATCCTATTGCTTATTTTAGTGAAAAGTTGAATGAGACAAAGCAGAAATACTCTACTTATGACAAGGAATTCTACTCTATTATTTAATCTATTTGCCATTGGCATCATTATCTTATTTATAAGGAATTTGGTGCTATATTTTGATCATGAGACCCTCAAATGTATAAATTCTCAGAAGAAATCGAGTCATCGGCATGGCAAATGGGTTTCTTTCCTGCAACAATACAATTTTTGTTATCAAACACAAGGCGGATGTTTAGTTGTGTGCATCTTATTCTTACTGCTATGGCTATTTAAGTGGTTGGTTTTGATTCACTTAAGTAAGATTATCCTCATTGTAGAAATTTCAAGGTCTTACACGAAGATTTAATGGCTAGAAAACAAGCAGAATATGGTGGTTTTTTTTTCTATCCATGATGGCTATATTTTCAAGGGGACCCTACTTTGTGTTCCTAGTACTTTACTGAGGGAAGAGTTAATTTGGAAATTACATGACGGAGGTGACAGGTGCAACTGGACACTTTTGGTATGACAAGACAATTGTCATGGTGCAAGATCATTTCTATTGGGCAAGTATAATATGTGATGTTGGCAAGACTGTTGCTAGATGCCAAATTTGTCAATTAACCAAAAGGCGAAAGAAAAAATACTGGTCTTTACATGCCATTGCCCATTCCACATGAATCATAGCAGCATTTGATCATGGATTTTGTCCTTGGACTACCAAGAACATTGCGAGGTTATGATTCTATACTAGTAGTTGTGGACAAATTCTTCGAAAATGTCTCACTTTCTCCCATGTGCTAAGATTCGTAACTATATTAGATTTGGTATCACAGTTGGTTTAGAAAATAGATTGAGTCATGTTTTGGTATTATAATTAGAATAGAATTTGTGGTTATGTTTCTCTATTTAAGGACTTGGAGTCCTATGTTTGTAGTTGAGGAAAACTAATGAATTGAACAACATGGACGACCTTCAATCCTTCAGGCTCAAGTCCCTCAATGACCTTGGGGACAATTTCTTGGCTTTGCACTTCACGAACAAGCCCTTGAAGTTCCTCTCGCATCTTCTTAACTTGAGCTCGGCATCACGGGTCCTAGAGGAACTCGAACTTTACTCAATGGTGTCTCTTGGTTCGTATCATCCCCCTTCTCTGACAAGGATTTGTCCTCAAATCAACTTCATCGTCTACAAGAAAAGAAGAGAGATCAGAGACATTGAATGTAGCGCTCACATTGTACTCACCAGGAAGGTCCAACTTGTAAGCATTGTCATTGGATGCGTTTGATGACTTTCTCGTGGGAGTAGTTTATTGCGCTTTTGGACAGGGAATCTCTCCTTGTGCAGGTGCAACCACACCTAATCACCAGGCTTAAACACCACGCGTTGGCGTCCCTTGTTAACCCGTTGAGTAACTTGATCCATCCTTCGCTCAATGTTTAAGTGGTGCTCATGTAATTTCTTTACATAATCTGCCCGTTTAGCACCATCTAAGTTAACTTGCCTCAGATGAAGGTAAAGGTGATAAGTCTAGTGGTGTCAACCATAGACTATCTCAAAGGGTGAAAAAACAAGTAAAACTATGCACCGTGCGATTGTATGCAAATTCAACATGAGGTAAGCACTCTTCCCAGTCCTAATATTTTTTCCTAATGATGGCACGTAAGACTGTAGACAAGGTACGATTGACGACCTCAATTTGGCTATCATTACCCCTCTTGGACCTAGGTAACCCCAAACAAAGTACATAGAAATATCAGTCCATGGTTCTTTAGGTATAGGTAAAGGGCTATAAAGACCATAAGGTGAAGTTTTGACTTAGCTTTGTGGCAAGTGATGCACTTAGCCACCATTCGTTCCACATCTCGCTTCATCCTTAGCCAATGGAAGTGTTCTTGAAGGATAACTAAGGTTTTAGCCACGCCAAAAATGTCCCATCAAGCCACCCCCCGTGTGCTTCCCTAACAAGTAAAGAACGAATGGAACAGTTAGGTATACACAGTCAATTGAGATAAAAGAGAAATTCATCAAGGATGTAGAATTTACCTTGAGTTGCTAAACCACAAGATGCATAAATATCTGAGAAATCCAGGTCATTGGAGTATAACTCTTTAACTAACTCAAACCCTAGCATCTTCGCATGAAGTTGAGTAAGCAAAGAGTGACGACGTGATAATGCATCAGCAACAACATTAGTTTTCCCAACTTTGTATTAATCACATAAGGGAATGTTTCAATAAATGCAATCCACCTAACATGACGCTTATTCAACTTGTGTTGTGACTTAATGTGCTTAAGCGATTCATGGTCAGTGTGTATAACAAATTCCCTTGGTCTCAAATAATGTTGCCAAGTCTCTAAAGCACGAATTAAAAAGTACAACTCTTTATCATAAGTGGAATAATTCAAAACTGCCCCGTTAAGTTTTTCACTAAAGTATGCAATTGGTTTGCCCTCTTGCATTAAGACAGCTCTAATACCCACCCTAGATGCATCACACTCTATTTCAAACATCTTATCAAAACATGGTAATGCAAGTAGTGGTGCATGTGTGAGTTGGTGTTTAAGCATTTGAAATGCACGTTCTTGAGCATCACCCCACACAAATTTCTCATTTTCTTAATCACAGCAATTAAAGGTGCAGCAATGGCACTAAAATCATTGACAAACCGTCTATAAAGCTGGGCGAGACCATGAAATTTGCGTACCTCACCACCGTGCTTGGACTCGGCCATTCTCGAATGGCTTTGGACTTTCTCCTTGTCCATCTTGATTCCCTGTTTACTCACAACAAAGGTTAGGAAGACAAGCTAATCAGTACAAAAGGAGCACTTCTTAAGGTTAGCGTAGAACTTTTCCCTTCGAAGTAAATCAAGAACAAGCTTTACATGCTCAACATGTTCATCTAGACTTCTACTATAAATCAAGATGTCATCAAAATACACAACTACAAATTTCCCTAGAAATGGACGAAATACATGGTTCATTAATCTCATGAATGTACTAGGTGCATTAGTCAGGCGAATGGCATAACTAACCACTTATACAAGCCATGTTTGGTTTTAAAGGCCGTTTTCCATTCATCTCCCTCTTTCATCCTAATTTGATGATAACCACTCTTTAAATCAATTTTTGTAAAAATCAACGCACCATATAGCTCATCTAACATATCAATCGAGTCTATGAATAGGGTGACGATATTTTGCCATTATTGCATTGACGGCCCTACAGTTAGTGTACATTCACCTACTCCATCCTTTTTAGGCACCAAGATGACGGGAATCGCGCACGGACTCAAACTTTCCCGCGCCCATCCGTTTGTTAAAAGTTCATCGATTTGGCATTATAGCTCTTTGGTTTCATCTAGTCCTATTTTATATGCTGGTTTGTTAGGAAGTGAAGCGCCGGGAACCAAGTCAATTTGATGCTCAATTTTTCTAATTGCTGGTAGTCCATTTGGAATCTCATCGGGGAAAACATCTTCATATTCCTGCAAGAGAGACATACTTGATGGTAAAGCGTTAGTAAGATCACTTGTAATAACCAATACCTCTTTGCACAAAAAGTACAAAGACAGGTGTATTAATACTTAAAGCTTTTCTCACTACATTGGCTTTTATCAGTAGATTTTGCCTTCTCACTTTTCTTTCCTCTTTGGCCGGCTCACTAAATGCCTTTTTCCTCTCAATTTTCTCGGCCTAATCATTTTCTTTTGAGCTCTCGGCTTTTCTATTTTTTTTCTCACTCACTAGTTCACTTTCTTTTATCAAGCTCTCTTGATCCTTCACGAACTTGGCTAGGAGCTAGTGGTACAAGCACAATTCTTTTGTCGTCTTGCTTGAAAGAGTACTTGTTGGGAATGGCCATCAAAGGTAACTCCTTTGTCAAATTGCCACGACCTTCCCAACAATATGTGACATGCTTGCATCGGGACCACGTCGCATAACCATTCCTCATACTTTCCAATTCGGAAAGGTACTTGGACTTGTTGGTCACGAACATCCCCACTATCGTTCAACCATTGCAAACGATAAGGTGTTGGATGTCGTAGAGTTAGTGCTAGTTTCTCCACCATCAAGGCACTAGCGCATTAGCACAACTTCCTCCATCTATGATCAAGCTACATACCTTGCCTTTGATATAGCAACGGGTGTAGAAAATGTTCTCCCTTTGTGCATGGTCGGCGGCCTTTACTTGGGTTGCTAAGGCTCGTCTAACAACGAGTCCAACTCGCTCATTGACGGGCAATGCTTCCTCTTCTTCCTCTTCTTCATCAATTGATGGCATTTTCTCTTTCTCATCCTCATCATCGATGAGAAACTCACTATTTGGCAAGATGATCATAGTGCGTTGGTTCGGGCATTGACTAGCGAATGCCATCGGCCTTGGCACTTGAAACACTTGGTATCTCGATTTCCCATGCTCGACTCAATAGCAGTCCTTGGTATTGTCTTAGACTCCCACTTAGTCATATCCGACCTTGGTCTTGAGGGATGGAACTACTCACCCCTTTGTCCTCCTTCTTTGGTGGTGTAGTTCGAGGATAAAGGGTGAGAAGTTGGTGTAATTCCGAGGCTGACCCCTCCTCTTAATCCTCCTCTCAATCTTGGTGGCTTCTCCACCAAGTCTCCAAGTTCACATAGTGTTGTAATTCCACTTATTCAGCAATTTCGGTCCTTAACTCGTTTAAGAAGCGTGCCATTGTCGCTTCCCCGTCTTCCGTGATGTCTGCTCAACATGAGTATTCATTTCCTTGTGGTAGTCCTCAACACTTCAAGCTCCTTAATTAAAGTTTGAAACTTTTGGTACAAGTCACGGTAGTAATGACTTGGTATGAAACGCTTCCTCAAACGCCTTAACTCTGTCCATGTTTGTACGGCGGGTTCCTCACTCCTCCTTCGACTAGTGGAGATTTGATCCCACCACACAATAGTGTAATCAGTGAATTCAACCACGGCCAACTTTACCTTTTGCTTCTCCGAGTAGGTGTTGCAATTGAAGACAAGCTCTATCCGTTTCTCCCACTCCAAATCTGCATCGGGGTCCGATCGTTCTTGGAAGAGAGGAATTTTCATTTTTATGCCCTGGATGTTGTCACTTGAAGGTCTAGCATCTCGTTGGACCTCCTTTGCTTAGTTTCATAGTTGTTGTCCGAGTTAAAGTCGCTAGACTCATGCGCATAAGCCTTTCCACAGCTCCTTTGGAACTCCCTCGTGACAACTCCAAACTGTCAATGCGTTGGTGCATCAATTAGAGTTTTGGTCCATCATGCGTCCCAATTCGCTTTTTTATTGCCTCTGTAAAAAGTTTAAGATCAAAAGCTTGGGAGCTCGCTCCTCCCTAGTTAGTCATGGTGAAGTATAAGGTACGATTTTAATAACGAAGAGAAAGAGTTTACCTCGCACACTCCCTTATGTGTATGCTCTCGCTCTCGTGTTTTATCGCTCTAATGATCTCACCAATGTATTTTCAAGACCTCTCGGTCAACTTCTTGAAGAAGTTAGAACTCCTTCTAGTGTTGTCCAATTTACCAACCGAGATCACAAGGTTGTAGCAATTGAGAAGGAGAAGATGACGAGACTGACCAAGACAAAATGGGTGACTCAAAGTTGAAATTTGCATAGCCTAGACACGACTCTACTGAGAGAAAGACCCTTGTTTTGCTGGAGTTTTTTTGGTTTGTTGCTTTCTTGGGGTTTTGGGCAGTTGATTGTGGAGTTTTGGTATTTTTGGGGCGCCCAAATGGTGCAGCTTTCAGCCCTTGATGGTAACTAACTCGGTTCACAAGGTCTTGCAACCGAAGTAAAAACAAGTGCTAAGAGGGGGCCTTTTTTTAGGAATCTGGTTGGTTGTTTTTGGAAGGCAAGGGTTTGGGAAGGTTGTTTGGATCTAATGTGGGAAGGGTTAAGGTGTTTTAGGAAGGTTTGGATTGGTTTATTGGTTTCCTTGGCTGACTTCAATCCCAATAGCTTTAGGATTCGAAGTAGTTCAAGAATGGGACTTGTTTCTCAAGTAGGCCACTAGAGTCGTAACTTTCTTTCTTTTTTTTGTTCTTTTTATTTCTTTTTTGTTTCTTTCTTTTGCAGCTCTTACTAGATCCTTTCAAGAACTCAGATTTAGTCCCAATAAATTGAAGTCAGATCAAAGTTCACGATTGGCCAAGAAAAGCTGAAGTTGGTTTTCAAGAAACCTTAGCGTTGGAATCCAAGATTTTCAAGAACTTCCCAAATCTATTTTGGTGATTCAAGAACTTCAAGAATTCTGTTCAAGAAACTCAAGAACTTCCCAAAATATGTTTTGGTAATCAAGCTTTGTAAAAATCAACACAAAAATTCAAGGTTTAATGGCAAAATAGGTTTGACAGTCCCAAGAAGAAAATTCCAGCAATTCGACTCAAGAACTATGAGGTATGCAGCACTTTTTTTTTTTTTTCACCGGGCTGTTTTCTCAACCCAAGATGACACAAAACCAACAAAGATTACACTATAATCTGGACAAAAACAGGTAGGCAATAGTGACTAAGGTATTCGGACAGATTGTAACACAAAGTAACATTAGATCACTATAACACGATGAGAAGGAACAAGGAAGCCCAGCGGCCGCCATTTTTTTTTGTTTTGTTTTCTGGACACTACACGACTAATCTGGAAAATATGATGACACAACAATTAACGACTAATCTGGACAACAATAAACAACAATTAGGCACAAAACACAATGACACAAATCTAGAAAATAACGTAAGAACTCAAAATAGAATTTCGGAGGCACAAAACAGAATTTCGGACAACTTGACTTGTAAAGGAAAAAAATAAAAGCGATATAACATGATACCTCTTAACTAGTTCTGATTACCAACTGATACGAATGTCGCCAACCTTGTGACGAAACTCGTAAGAGATTAGATACAAGATCGACAAGAAGGTACCAAACTTGGAACGGAAGATCTCAACCCATTAATCACGTGGTTAACGAATTTTGGTATAAAGGTAGTAGACGCCACAACCTAGTGCGATTCTAGATTGATAAGTCACGAACACTTAAAGAAAGCTCTAAGTTGTTCAAGAAGCCTTGGAGAAAACCAAGAAAACTCTCAAATCTGTTTGTATTCTTGAATGAGTAAAACATGTCCCTAGGTAGATATTTATAGCCATACAAGTAGAAGTCCTAAAGTGAAATGGAAAAGGCTAGACCTAAAGTGAAACGGAATAGGCTAAACATGACAAGGTTCCTACATTTTAGGAATCTTAGAATCGGCTCTTCTAGCTTGCAAGCTGGCCGAATTATTCCTTGAATTGAAATGACTAAACAAGACCCAAAATAACTAAATAAACGGCTAAACAAATACTCGAACTAGGGAGAGGTCGATCGTAGTCCTCCTTGACTTGAACAACATGGACGACCTTCAATCCTTCATACTCAAGTCCCTCAATGACCTTAGGGACAATTTCTTGGTTTTACACCTCAAGAACAAGCCCTTGAAGTTCCTCTCGCATCTTCTTAGCTCAAGCTGGCATCACGGGTCCTAGAGGAACTCGAACTTTACGCAATGGTGTCTTTTGGTTCGTATCACCTTGAATTGAATTGTGATCAAATTGTTCCATACTATACGGTGTTTACTTGTTTATATTATGCTTTTGATTGGGTATGTGCCTACATGTTTATTTGGGACCTCACTAATTTTAGCTCACCCACTCCTTTGTTTTCCTTAACAGATCTGGGATGGACTGTGGTCAAGAGCTAGTTTAGCCCTAACTCTTATCTTGAACTTGTACTTTGGGATTGTAATCCTTTTGTTTAGAAGACATTACCTTTGACTCTTGTAAGTTTGAATTTGTAAGTTCGGCGCATATTATGTAAATTAGGTGTGGAATTGTAAGTTTGACATTTAGCTTATATTCTAAGTTTGGGAAGTTGGCGTGGCGATTTTATTTCCATTATGGTTTGTACCCTTTACTTCGAAGATGTTTCGTTAGTTTTCTTGGGTTGCTGGTTCATTAGTCGACTGAAGTCCCGGCGAAAGTTGGGCAGGTAGTTCGCTAATTTTAGGGTTCTCCCTGAGGAGAGTGGGGCTGTACAGGTGGTATCAGAACCTAGTTTGAATTGGCTTGGGCATATTAGAAATTTTCGACCTTAAAATTATATGTAATCATATTAGAAATTATATGTAATCATTTTCCTTTTAGTTAAGAGTACTAATCTTTTATCTATACTTTGTGTCGGATGGATGGACTTAGTGGCTCTAGTGGTAGTCAAGTTGGTGAGCAGCCCGTGCTATATTACCGATGATTAGTACCAGATCAGACTGGAGGAGTTGCCATACATTGGAGTCCAACTAACCGCAACCAGCATTGCGAGTGTCGACATACCTACGCCTATCCCAATCAATAGTTTTGGCTGTTGTGAAGGAAAGGAAGCGCTAGCAGATGATAATGCTAGGCTTGAAACCGAATTGAATCAATTAAGGGAAACTATAAAAATGCAAGCTGACCGGATTAAGGAACTTGAGATTGATGTGATTGAGAGCCAAGAAAATGTCGATAATCTTTGTGCGCAACTTGGAGAAGCCCAAGAGCGACTGGTTAGGGAGCAACGAAGGTGAGATCTAGAGTTGAATCTATCTTGAATGTTTGTGGAGATCTACTTGGAATTAAGTGATGAGGTTTCTAATATGGAGATGACGCAGGAGCTGAACCTGCCCAGGATAGGAGGTCAGCTAGTCCTGCGGCGTACTAAGTCCTGCCTGTTAGGTTACCATTTTGGATGATTTTGAACATTGTACATAGAAAAGGGTAGGGATGTGGTGACTCGGTGGTGGTACAGCTTTCTTTTGTCTCGATGGTTGTATGATATGGCTTAATGACTATGTCTGTACTTTTGGGGCTTGTGTTTGATACTTTTGGCCTTGTTAGCTTGTAAATAACTGATATTAGTCCTTGAATGTATATTAGTTTTGACTTTGACTTTATTTTGATTTTGGCATTTAAATGTTTTGTGTTTTCACTTGCCTATCGTGATTTTGACTTTATTTCCCTTTGACTTTTGATTGTGAATAAGTATTATTATATACAAATACTTACTTACCTTATTAGTTATAATACTTGGACCCTAGACCAGTGAGAAATAATGGAGGGTAGACGACAACGTGGTCGAGCGTGGGCGTGGACCCAGGCAAGCCCAGGATCAAGAAGAGGAATAAGGATCTGTAGCAAATCAGAACCAGGGACCTAGAGGTGAAGAAGGGGACCAGATAGGTACGGCTATCAATCGTAAGACTGACTTATTAGCTCGATTGGTTGACCAGCAAGGTCAAGTGTCTGGTAATCAGCAACGGGACCCTGAAGTAGGTGAGAATAGAGCCTTAGAACGGTTTCAAAAGTTTTCTCCACCTAAATTTCTTGGAGGACCATATCCCAAAATTGTCGAGAATTGGTTTGAAAGAATAGTGGATATATTTGCTACATTACATTACACCGAGAAAAGGCAAGTGACTTTCATCATTTTCCAATTAGAAGACGCGGCCCGTTCCTGGTGAAACGTAGTAAGGGCAAAATGGGACAAGAAGCAAAGTCCATGTACTTGATTTAACTTCACTAGAGAATTTAATGAGAAATTTCTTCCACCTTTAATTCAGGAGAAAAGAGAGATGAATTTATCAAACTATGCCAAGGCACTTTAAATGTGGTAGAATATGAAACTCAGTTCACCGGACTCTCTAAATTTGCTCTAGAGTTAGTGGCTATTGATCAGAAATGTGTAAGACGATTTGTACAGGATTTGAATGTGAAAATTCAAAAAGACTTAGTTGCAACTCAAATTGATACGTTTAAAGATGCTCTTGAGAAAGTTCAATGAGTGGAGCAGGTCCGATTTCAGGTTCGAATTTTTCAAACAAAGAGACGTGGTACATCTAGTAGTACTATCGGGCGAGGTGATCAGAATGTACCGCCTCCTAAATTTGGAAGAGGTACGGGTGGAGTTCGAATTCCAGAAACACCAAGAGAAGCTCCATCCAGAAGGGCTTAAAATCGAAGAGGACAACAGAGAACTGTTTCCCAAGGAGGTCTTGCACCTGCTCCTCAGTGAGCTATGGGTATTGTGGTAAGGCAAACCACACCGAAGATACTTGCTTGCGAAAGATGAAGAAATGTCTCAGTTGCGGAAGTTCCGAGCATCAAATCGCAGCCTGTGCTATGAAACTCTGTGAAGAAAATGAGGGTTTGTAGCAAGAGAAGTCAAACCCTAAACAACCAACTACCAGTGGGAATAGACCGAGAGTCTCTGCAAGGGTTTATGCTTAGACCATCAGCGAGCTCCTAAATCATCTGAAGTGGTGGAAAGTACGATCCCTGTATTCCACCGCTTAACTAAACTTTTAATTGATGTTGGGGCAACCCATTCTTTTATAAATCCTGCTTTCATGTGTGGTATTGATATAAATTCCGTTAAATTACCCTATGATTTGGAAGTTAGAACACCTACTAGGGATCAAAACCTAATTACCAACATGGTTTATAAAAATTGTGAGGTTTGGGTAGGAGAACGGAAGTTGATAGTAGATTTGATAAATTTAGATCTCAAGGGGTATGACGTGATTATAGGAATGGATTGGTTGGCTCGTTATAATGCTTAGTTGAATTGCAAAACTAAGATGGCTGGAGTTCTGTGTACCAGAAGAGGCAACTCTAAAATTGGATGTGAGAGGTAGACTAGTCTCGTCTGCACTTGTTTCGGTAATTCGAGTCAAGAAATTATTGAATAAAGGAGTCACAGGGTTACTTTGGTTTTTTTATTAATACTTCCTAGAGATAAGGCGAAACTGGAGGATGTGTTAGTAGTAAATGAATTTTTCGATATTTCCCTGACGAAGTTTGAAGTCGATTGCCGCCTAGAGAGGGAAATAGAATTTAGGATTGATTTAGTGCCTGGAACCAACTCCTATGCAAAAACAACCATATCGAATGGCACCTGCCTGAGTTTAAGGAAACTAAAACTGCAGATACGAAGATTGTGTGAACGCGGATTTATTCAAGAAATGTGGATAAACACCTTGGGAGCACCTGTTTTATTGGTTAAGAAAAGAAGATTGGTAGTTTGAGACTCCTATATAGCTATCGCGGTTAAATGATGTCACAATGGAAAATAAATATCTTTTGCCGCACATTGATGAATTGTTTGATCAATTGCAAGGAGCAGTAGTTTTTTCTAATTGGACTTGAGGCAGGGTTATTATCAGTTAAGAATTAAGCAGGGAGGGATATTATCGAACACTGCTTTTAATTCCAGATATGGACATTTCGAATTTGCAGTGATGCTTTTTGGTTTAACAAATGCTCTGGCTGCATTTATGGATTTGATGCATTGAGTCTTTAAACCTTATTTGGACCAATTTGTCGTGGTATTCATAGATGATATCTTGGTATACTTTAAGACTCGAGAGGATCATGAACGCTATTTGAGAATAGTTTTGCAAACCTTGAAAGAACATCAATTGTATGCCAAGTTTAACAAGTGTGAGTTTTGGTTGGAGCAAATTTCTTTTCTTTGGCATGTAATATCTAAAAATGTCATTTCTGTGGATCCAGTGAAAGTAGAAGCCATAACTGAGTGAAAACAGCCAGAAACCCCAACTGAAATCTGTAGTTTCCTGGATTTAGCAGGGTACTACCGTCGATTCATCAAAAATTTCTCCAAATTAGCAGGACCTTTAACCGATCTGACGAAAAAGCATGGTCAATTTGTTTGGGATTCTAAGTATGAAACTAGTTTCCAAAATTAAAGAAACGATTAACTTCGGCGCCTAGCCGTACCTTACCACATGGGGAAAGACCAGTTTCGCTGTATTACTGACGCCTCAAGGAGAAGGATTGGGATGTGTTCTAATCAAAATGAAAGTATAATTGCCTATACTTTCTAGGAAAATAAAATTCCCCATGAGCGGAATTACCCGACTCATGACTTGGAATTGGCCGCTTATAGTTTTACCCTAAAAGAAGTGGGAGGCATTACTTATATGGGTGGGGGGGAAAAAAACTTTTTTGAGATTTTTATACCGACTATAAGAGTTTGAAGTATCTATTTCTCTCGGACGAAACTTAAACTTTGAGACCAGCGTCGGTGGGTTGGGAATTTCTTTGAGTATTATGACTGTACGAATTGAACTTAATACCCGCGAAAAGGCCAAGTGTTCTAGTAGATGCCTTTAATCGAAAAGTTCAGATGACTGGATTAATGATAAGAAATGGGAATTTGTTGGAAAAAGTAAGTGAATGGAATCTGCAACTGCACCGACAGAGAGTGATCTTGGGGGAATATCACGGTGAAATCTGATTTGTTGAACCGAATAAAAGAAGCTCAGAAGAATGACCAGATGGTACAAAAATGGGTAGAAAAAGTGCAAAAGGGGGGAAATACAAGACT
The DNA here is from genome assembly GCA_023065735.1 of Coffea humblotiana. Lineage (NCBI taxonomy): Eukaryota > Viridiplantae > Streptophyta > Magnoliopsida > Gentianales > Rubiaceae > Coffea > Coffea humblotiana. The sequence goes on from CM041211.1 coordinate 22,927,477, forward strand.
TTAATATGAGTTCCGATGGTATTTTGAAATTTCGTGATCGAATAGTAGTACCGCAGATGAAGTGCTAAAAAGGGACATTTTGAAAGAGGCACATCGATCTAAGTATACAGTATATCCTCGGAAGCAGTAAAATGTACTAGGATCTAAAGGGACTGTATTGGTGAGAACACATGAAGAAGAAAATTGCTCAATTTGTCCAAAAATGTTTAGTGTGTCAACAAGTAAAAACCTGAATATCAGAAACTCTCAGGTCTTCTACAACCTCTTGAAATTCCTAAGTGGAAATGGGAACATATTATCATGGATTTTGTGTCAGGATTACCCCGTATCCAGAAATGTCATGATGTCGTTTGGGTAATAGTCGATAGATTAACCAAGTCTACTCATTTCTTGTCGATAAATATGAGATACTCCTTGAAAAAATTGGGCCCAACTGTACATGGATGAAATTGTGAGATTGCATGAGATCCTAGTGAGATTGTTTCCAATAGAGATCCACGGTTTGTGTCTCATTTCTGGCAACAGTTACAAGAAGTCTTGGGGGCCAAGTTGAACTTTAGTACCACTTATCATTCCCAAACTAATGGACAATCAGAGAGAATCATTCAAATACTTGAGGACATGCTAGAACTTGTATCTTGGATTTTGGTGGAAGTTGAGGATAGTATATGGCGTTAGTCGAATTTGCATACAATAATAGTTATCATTCCTCGTACAAATGGCACCATACGAATCTCTCTATGGAAAAAAGTGCTAATCACAATATATTGGGATGAAGTAGGGGAAAGAAGAGTTTTAGACCCAATTGCAGTACCATGGATCGAGAATGTTTATGAGAAAGTGAAGGTGATACGTTTAGAGGCTTCAGACAGCGCAAAGTCGACAGAAGAATTATGCAGATAATCGACGAAAAGATTTGGAGTTTGAAGTTGGAGATAAGATATTTCTAAAGGTTACACCACTTCGAAATTTCACAGTAGGAAAAGGAAAGAAACTTCAACCGAGATACGTGGGGCCTTTCAAATTTTCCAACGAGTGGGGAATGTAGCATATCGATTAGAGTTATCAGTAAGTCTATCCAGGATTCATGACGTATTTCACGTTTCTATGTTAAAGAAGTATCATTCAGACCCCACTCATGTACTGAAGCCAAAAGAAATTCACCTTGACGAATCTCTGACTTATGAAGAAAGACCAGTACAGATCTTAGATTGAAAAATAAAGGAATTAAGGACTAAGCAGATACCCTTGATAAAGATTTTGTGGAGAAATCACGAGATAGAAGAAGTTACTTGGGAAGTGGAAGATTGTGACGTCCCCCACTTCTCCCTAAGGCGAACCACAAGGGCATCCGCAGGACGCCTGCCCCAACTCTCGCCAGGATTCAAGGACAATTCAATTCAAGTTTAACGATAATAAACCGTTAATACAAGTCTAATAAAGAAAAATCGCTTTCATAACCAAACATTCCAATTTTTCACCACAAGTACAAAATACATCAATTTTTAAAAGACATACAACTGCCCAAAAGATGTCCATTCGATTACAATCGAATCTCTATTACAAAAGTTCATCCCAATGATTCCTCCGAGTTTCACCTTAGTTCCATTCCTGTTAAGGAAAACAAATCTAACGGGGTGAACAATTGCTCGTGAGGCCAAGAAACACACATGCAAGCACGTTATCCAAGTAACAATCTCATTTAACAAATAAACAGTAATATTCAAAGTAATTAACAATTCGAGCGAGAAAGTGTAAACAGAAACCAATTCAAGGATACAAGAGCTCTCAAGAGCTATTTTCCACTTGCACGATCCAAAACCTCCACGAATTGACACTCGCGTCAATCGGGTAGGTTATAATCCGTAGAATTTCACTTACTCGTTCCTCGATCACCGTTACATACCCCTATACCGGGTCCGCCTGTCTTTTGTTTTAGGTGATACTGTTCGAATATGCCAAGTAAGATCTCTCCATTAGATCAAACTTATACACATTTCTCATGCTTATCAAGCTTTCTTGACCGAGCCCATGCTGGCTCTAGTCGCGAAGGTCGACCCGATGAGATTTAGGCATCCCCTACTAGTATCACTAGGAGTCGAGGAGATTCACTCCACTCGACTTATGCAAACCATAGCATATCATTTCATTTCATTCAATCATTCAATACATTTCAATCATTTATTGCATTTCAATCAATTCAATCATGATTCATTTAAATGAGAATGAGTGCGATAAAGTACATACTCGACTCAACGGTTATAGTCATTCTATAACATAACTTGCAGATTCACATAATTTCAACTAGACATGCACTTGACACTCACCTAGACAAAAGGAGAGTATGTTGCACAATTCGAGTACTTAGGCGTCCGATGTGAGATCCTCTTGAAGGTCCTCTTGAATGTCTGAGCAAACAATAGGTATCTATTACACGTTATCACATAGACATCCCCAATTATCAAGAGAGAGATTATACACTTGTACAATTCTAAGAAAATATTAAGAAATAGAGCTTTATTTTGCTCCAAAATTCAAGGTTCGAAAGTAGTGTTTAATAACACAAGGAAAAAACTGATTTCCTTCGTGAAAACAAGTCCAAAATGGTCAAGTAGTATTGAAGAATAGGGAAAAGTCCCTAAACTCCAATTCACGTCAAGTTTGAAATTTTTCAGATTTGAGGTACATTTTTGGAAAAATTCATATCTCACTCTTCGTAGGTTCCAAAATTGGAAAACTTGATATCGTTGGAAACTACTTCCCAAAGTACTAAAAGTTCCTATAAGGTACCTTTTCCATGATTCAAAATGGACGACACTCAAACTTTGGCTTCCAAGTTGCTGATTTGGACTCCCAAGACAGATTCAGGGTTGGTTTTTGGCAAATTTTGGAAATTTGGTAAAATTCACAGAATACGAACTAGCCTCTCAAATTTGAAAAATCAATTACGAGTTACAATCAAAGTTTAAAACACCATAAACAGAATAAGAATTGGAGTTTTGAGCGCCAAGATAGAGCAGCTCAAAGTTCGTTCAAAATGAAGTCCATTGGGCAATTTTCCAGATTTGAAACATAGACTTTAGGATTCTAGTTGGGCATCGAAATAGACTTGGAATGGCACCAAATCTGGTATGATTACACTACCATATAAGAGCTATTCCTCTATCAAATTTCATGCAAAAATTCGTACGGGAAGTCAGTTAACAAGACCACTAAATTTCTAGGATTATACAAGGCAATTCTGCCTTAGGCTTCCATTTTTCTTTTTTTGAACCTTTGACCAAATAAATCATCTCAAACATTGTTTCATTTATGAAGCAAAGGTCCAAGAAACATCCAAATTACATTTGGTAGGTGATTAACACCAAAAGTTTCAAAATAACAAGTCTCAAATCGAAATAAGCCATTGGCTAGCCCAAAATTAGGGTTTCTTTCTCTGGTACAGGTCTGTAATTAGGCCATAACTCACTCAATTCGACTTGGAATTAAGCATGGTTGGTGGCGTTGGAAACTACATTCATAGCGTTACAATTCATCAGGAGAAATCATTCTAAATTATATCCATAGATAGCTCAAATTTAAGCAAACAAGTCCCAGAACCTCATTGACTCTCTAGCAGAGCAACGAAACAGGACAGACAACTTTGAAGAATTGGTACGGCTCACTCAAGTTGAATCATGGGATTTATTTTATACCGTTAGAAAACTTAAAGTGTGTAGTTTCAAATTCCGGAAACAGCACTCGATTTCAACATCGGAGCAAAGAGTTATGATCATTTAAAGTTCGCTGCCAGAGTACCTCTGTACACGTTTTTCCAGGTTTGAACATGTTTCGAAAATGCAACTTTTACCCAACCAAATCAAGTGATGTTTTGTGGAAACATTCCACACAACCTATAAAACATATCTACATCAAAATCAAGGCAATTCAACCAAAAAAAAATTCGAACCAAAGCCTCTGCACAAATAGGGCAGATTTTGGCCCTTTCTCTTGCAAGTTTCCCTTTTGTTTTCCTTCCACCTTTTCAACTTATATCCGTTAATTTAACACTTAATCAACATAAATAACATCTAAAATCATCATATCAGTCCAAAAGTCCATTGTGGAATTTCATAGAGTCCACTCACATGATTTTCAACCAAACCAAAGTTATCCACATGAAGCTACAAGCTTCCAAGTCCAATATAACTCTCAAAAATCAAGTTTCAAGAGTTAGATGATTTGCTACCTTCTTGGATGTTGAAGACCAGAATTTCAGCCACTAAAAAGCTCCAAGAAACCATGGATAAGTTGCTCCTCTCCTAGTCCCAGATTGTCTCCAAGTTGTTTTGAGTTTGTGTGGCAAATTTGAAGTGAAATGGATGAATGATTTGAGTGAGATGAAGAAGATTTTTTTTTTTTTGCTCCTTCTTGCCTTGAAGGTTTCGGCTGCTTTGAGAGAGAAAAGAGAGATATGGCTGATGCAAAGCTTCTTGGAGAAGCTTGGTAGGTATAAGCTTCAAGTGCACAAAAGTCAAACTCTCCAATAGTGCGCGTACTCGCGTGTTTCGTGTCCGATTCCTCTCGAGTTTGTTTCACTTGTGCACTAAACCTCTAATGCACTTCCTTTAGCACTATTATTATTCACTCTTTAGTAGTCTAACAATAATTTCTAAAATCCTCCAAATTAGTCGCGCGCGCGAAAACGCGAACTTCCGACTTGTGCGCGATAAAGCGAAATTTCTAAGAAATTCTTATAACGATAGTATAACTAACTAATAGCTGAGTACTTAATCATAAAAAATAACCATTTAGAGTAAACCAATAAATAAGTGAATAAATCAATAAAATAAATAAATAAATAAGTATAAAAATTACGAGTCCTCGCAAAGAGGACATTCGCACAAAGTATCCTGAGCTGTTCAGTAATCAAGGTGAGAATTTCGAGAACGAAATTCCTTTAAGGGGGAGAGAGTGTGAGAACCCTCACTTAAAAATATAAATTCTCCTAAATCACTTGCATTGCCCTAAGACTAAATAAATTATAACAGTTCTTTGCAGTGCATTGCATTGCTTTCTATATTAATTGTAACATCTCCTTGAAGTGGTATCATTTTATTTCACTATATGCATTCGGACCAAATTTTTTTTTAATTGTGATTGTGAAACTTATGTGAGAGTTTAAGGGTGCTAATTAGACATTTGAAACACTTGGAGTGAAGAAACATTATTTGGCAAAGTTTAGAGGAAGAAATGGCCAAGATTGAGACAAGTGACAATGCCCTAACCATTCAACTCATGTGACCAAGGAAATTAGCAAAATTTAAACCTTTTTGGCCCCATTTTTTTCCTCTTTGTGGCCGACTCTCTCAAGCTTCAAAGAGAGAAGAAAAACTCCATTTTTCTTGCTTGAAAACCCTAGCTTGAACTTTGAGAAAAAAACCAAAAGAGAAGGAACCTTAGTTAGTTGAGTAAACTATCTTCAAGACTTGTGTGTGATTCAAACTTGGAGCTCTTGTTTGGTGGACTTTTGGGTGATTCAAGCTTCACATAAGAAAGGTGAATGATCCTTAAATCTATCTTAATTTTGTAATATCAAGTGTTTAAGGTATTGATGACAAACTAAAAGTTTAGTTGATTGTTGTTTGTGGTTAAACTTCTTGAACTAAGTAAGTGGAAGTAGGGTTGGATGTATGGCATGCCATGTGTTTGATTATTTGCCTAAGCTTTGTTTATGATTTTTCTTGATGTATTAACATATTATGAACCCTCTTAAAGTTAGAAATAACTCTTGACATGTTGTTTAAGTTAAAAATAATGAAAGGATGGAGGTTAGTGTTGAATGTGAACTTGGGGACTGTTTTTCTTTTCTCCTTGCTGTCCATCCATGGAGTGGAGGTTTTCCCTTGATCTTTGTGACTTATTGAACTTTAGTTAAACTTGAGAAACTTGGCTAAACATTGGTTTAAACTTATGTGTGAGTTGAGGTGAAATGGAGCAAGTAAAGAGGTTGTTTCGACAAGGGTAGCGAACTATTTTGATTCTCCTTGTTGGCTGGACCGCTTTGATTCATTTTTTAATATTGTGTGTTGAATTTAAGCTTAAATGGTGCTATATAACTTGAATCCTATATTATGAACTTTGAGAGATTGAATTGGATGAATTTAAACCAAAATGAATGAGGTTAGAAAGGAGGAATAGGGTAATTTTTGTCAATGTAATGAGCTGAGCAGGATAGGAAAATCAGTCAAACTCCCCAAACTTCTGGTATTGATAGGAGAGGAACTAGAGTTTGTATTTTATTACCGTTGGAAAGACCTTCAAGTCTAGTTTCCAACACCACCAACGGCATGTGATTCCGACTTTTCTACAGTGATATATGGCTATTTTCCCGAGACTGTGCGTACGCGACTGTTTTACCCGCGAAGACTCTTTTGAACTTGAATGAGATTTTTATTTTGCTCAACTTTCTTGCACTTGTCAAACTCATTTTCTTATGACCTTTTCCTACATTTTTTTGTCTAACTTGCATGATAAATTGAGTCAATTAACAACCCACTTGGTCACCTAATGAACTTACGTTTGGGTTGGAAAATGAATCTAGAATGTTAACAACTTTCACTCGTTGCCCTAGGACTGGGAAACGGAGGTGAGGGTAACCACGGAACTTGACGGATAAGCTCTGCATTTCTTAACAGGTGAGTGTTCCACTGTTTGTTACCTGTCTATGTGAGATATCTGAATACTTGATCTATGATTGTTTGATCTAAACATTTGATTTGACAAATTAGAGGTGAGCGTGTACTTTATCACACTCGACCTCTTTCGATTCCACTGAGGCTCTGTATACTGATATTATAAAATGTGATTTCTCTATATTTGACTATATGTATGTTGTTTGGGTGATATTCCATCAACTACTGTGATTGTTTGGGTACCCAACCTCATAGGTGAGTCGATAGTATCGAACCAGCAAGGGCTTGGTCGAGAAGGTCGATGAACCCTGAGGACTATTTACTGCAGTCTAAAAATTGGTATACTCGAGTATTACCTAATCATACTGTTTGAGGTATTTGGACCCGGTAAAGGGGTTGACTGGTGGATAGGGTTTGGAGAAAGTGGTGTTCTATGGATATTATATTATTTAATTGTAAACATTAACGGAGAGTCAACGGATTCTCGATACGATCAAACTTAAGTGGATTTAGCTTTTGGAAGCCACCTTGAATTGAATTGTGATTAAATTGTTCCAGTACTGTACGGTATTTACTTGTTTATATTACGCCTCTTGGGTATGTGCCTGCATGTTTATTTGGGATCTCACTGAGTTTTAATTCACCCCACTCCTTTGTTTTCCTTAACAGATCTGTGATGGGACTGTGGTCAAGAGTTGGCTTAGCCCTAACTCTTATCTTGAACTTGTACTTTGGGATTGTAATCCTTTTTTTTAGAAGACATTACCTTTGACTCTTGTAAGTTTGAATTTGTAAGTTCGGTGCATATTATGTAAATTAAGTGTGGAATTATAAGTTTGACATTTAACTCTATATTCTAAGTTTGGGAAGTCGGCGTGGCGATTATATTTCCATTATGGTTTGTACCCTTTACTTCGAAGATGTTTCGTTAGTTTTTTTGGGTTGTTGGTTCATTAGTCGACTGAGTTCCGGCAAGAGATGGGCATGCAGTTCGCTAATCCTTAGGGTTCACCCAGAGGAGAGGTAGGGCTGTCACACAAACGATGAAGAAGAGGAGAGCTATAAGGATGATCAGGTTGCGCGGCCAATAGCAGCAGACAGCCTATCTCCAAGACCCAAACTAGGTCACGGGAAGCTGTGTGCGTCCTCCTTGATGCAACTTAACATCGATCAGTCCGTGGCCTTAGAGAAAGGATTAAAACAGAAAAAAAAACAAAGGGTATACGTGCGTTATTCCCTTCGGACAGGCAGCTGCGGTCAACTTCAACCTCTTCCAAAAACTTGTTCCAAGTTCTTCCCCATGATTAATACAATTTTTTGGAACATTAGAGGAGTTTCTAAAGCTCCTAATTTGAGAAGACTGAAAAATTTAATTCGTTTGCATGATGTTAAGTTGGTAGCTATTTGCGAGCCAAAACTAGATGTTGTAAAAATTGAGTCCATCCGCTTAAGGTTGTCTTTTGATGTGGTAGTGGTAAACTCGTTGGCAGACTTTTGGGTGTTTTATAGGTTACCATTTGTGTGTTCTATAGCTGGAACCTCAGATCAGCACATATCCCTCATATTGCAACATTCGTGGTTACCACGCGCCTTGCGCTTTTCTTTTGTACATGCCAAATGTACATTAGAAGATCGACGGGAGTTGTGGCAAGCCTTATTGCTTGACAAACTATGTTCCTAGCCATGGTGTATTTGTGGAGATTTCAATGTGATTATATCACCTAATGAAAAAAAATGTGGCCGTCTTGTGACGCCTCGGAAAAAAAAATTCAAGGTGTTTTCGAAATGTATTTTTAAAATTTTCTACTTTGAATGAATTATATTTTTAGTGATTCGAAAATGATTTATATATGATTTTATACCTTCTTGTTTCCGTCCAATAATTTTAAAAAACATTTGCAAGGGTTTAATTGAACCAGTCAAGCTTATTTGTATGTGCAAACTATATTTGAGTGGAAATGAAGGGTTTATTGGCAAGATTTCAAAGATAATTTGAAAGGAAGGAATTACCAATTGACATTTGTCAAAATTCCATTCAAGGCTTGACCAACCCATTTTCTTTATCAACCAAAGAAGCTACCAACTTGTTCCATCTTCTTCCATTTTTCCTTCTTGGTGGCCGGATGATAGAGAGAAAGTTTCATTTCCAGCCATGATTTCTTGCTCAAACAAGAGAGGAAATATGTTTGCTCCATAAACTCTTGAATCAAACTTGGGAGAGGAGTTTTGGAGGAAGAACTTTCTTGAGCTTCCTTCTTGAACAACTTATCCCAGTTTTTATTAGATCTAGGTCGAATTTGTAAATTACCAAACCAGAACTCCAAAGGCTGGTTTATACCTCGAGTGAAATTTGGGCGGCATGCCCCTTGTCTTTACCTACTTTCCAGCCATTTATGGTTTCATTATTTTTCTCAAATCAGCTCCAATGTCACACATAAGCAAGGGTACCACAATATCCCTTCAACTGGGCTCAAAATAATCCAATTACAACACAAATCTTAACAAGGCAATCGGAAATCAAGTTTAAAGGCAAATAAGCTAAATGGCAGATTTGACGTCTCTTGGCGTTTCGGTCACAACTAAAGCTACGCCTATCGGTTTAGGGTAAAATTTATACCATTTCGAAGCTAAGCCAAAGGGCTACAACTTTGATGAAGACAACACAACCCCGTTCATAGCGTATCTAGATCAAATTTACAAATTACAGAACCAGAATTTCACCATAAGGCTGGTTAACAGTACTGTGTTCAAATGACAATAAATCAGGCTACGAAAGTCCGATTGAGACGTTTTTAGATGCATTGGAAAGCTAAAACATATTACTACAACTTTTGTGTTTTGGCCAAACACTATTTTCATACAGATCAAGGTGGAAAAACGAGGCCAGAATGATGAAATGTCAAAACTGTCCACAGAACTCTACCTATGGCAGTCAAGGGTATTTCGGTCATTGCACATGCTACAGTACTCCGATTGAGCTGATATTTTACAGGAAGCTATAAAACACAATTTCCTACAACTTTCATGTTTTAGCCTAATCCTAATTCGGCCTCCATCATACACGAATAGAACTGGTCAGAACAGAGCAGATTCATCACTATCAATGCTGGGAATTTGAAGCTAAAGCTGGAAATTTCTTTAGGTAAGTCAAACTAGCATATAATTCCTCAATATTACACATGGCTAAGTTATCAAACCATGGCTAATCACTAAGTATCATATAAGAGCAGAGAATTCATCATAAAACTGAAATTTACCACAATCCTACTTCAACCCATGAAATTTCCTCACAAAGCTACCAAAACTACAACTTTTAAGTTACTAGTTTACACATATATGAAGTGGAGGGAAGTTTGTTACCAAAGTACCTTGTAACCTCAATAAAGATGGTAGCTTAAAGCTTTCCTCTCCAAAATCACTCTACCAAAGCCTTTAAATCTCCTTAGTGAGCAAGTTTTATGGAGTAGTTTGCACAAACTTTGATTGGAACTCAAGCTCCAAGCACAAGTTGAAGTTGAAGTTGAAGGTTTCTCTCTTGTTTTTCCCTCCCCTAAAATTTCGGCCAAGCTCAAGAAAAATGGAAGAAAATGGAGCCAAGAAGAAGATAAAAAGGAAAGACAAATGCTTGGTCAAAATTTCCTATGCATCCGACAAGTGGCACCACAAGAATAATTCTCATTTTTGCTTTCTTTTCTCTCTTTTTCTTGGTCCAATATTTCGGCTGCCTTGAGGATATTTTGGGGCTGATTTTAATCAATTAATAACAAGGAGATTAAGGTAATAAAGTAATGTTCAAATGGTGCACTCAATCGGTAACGAACGGTACACATCGGTTCAACCCGTTTTTCCTTATTTCGCACGTACTAGGGTTTTAACTTATCATTTACTAACTTATTATTATTACTTCTAATCACACACATTTTCTTATCTAAAACTCACTCTTAATCACCAAATCTAGCACACACACCTCACCAAGTGATCACACGGCCAAAATACGCAAAAACCCTAATTTACCCGAACTAGGAACCTAAAAGAAAAACCCTTGATTCTATGGTTGATTGTAGCTACTGAGGGAGTGAATGAGTAGTAAAACTATTCTAAAGGAATAAATGCCAAATAAAAAGGAATTTTAAGAAAAATAAAAGGGATTTTACAACTCCATAGATTAAAATTAGGGTTTCGAGTAAAATGTGAGAGATTTAACAAAAACCGGTTAGTCACAAGTAAAACTAGGATTTTGAGTACAAGTAGGGTTTCTAGGCTTTAAAATAAAACAATGTCTTAAAACAAAAATAAAATAAAGAAACCGTAATATCCTCGTTGAGACTAAATAAAAATATTATCCTAAAAGTCGGGGTATCACACTTGCTATATGGCAGTTACAGTATTGCTCTTGCCAATTTGGAGGGTTATATTAAATTTTTTATTTATAGATTAGGGGCTTGAAATGAAATTGGGGAGACATAAAAGGATATTTGTAATTGGCAGAATGGCTAAGGCTTATCGAGTCAATGCGAAACAGACAAATAGATAGACACATCTTCCGCCTTCATCATCAAAACAGCTAACGGTTAGGAGAGATTCCTTCAAGGTTGATGGTCAAACGATGAGGGCCTTGAAATGAAAGTAGGGTAGAGTTCATTCATGAAAACAAACTGATATTCGCCATATATCTTAACAAATTACTGATTAAAATAATTTTGGAAAGAAACTCATACCGATTACATGATGCAAGGATTCTTCTAGTTACTTGATATTTTTTCCTACTTTTCTACCCGCATTTTTTTCTACTAATCTCTTTTCCTTGGGTTAGAAGAAATGTGTGTGACTGATGAGTAGAATATGTCTGATGAGTGGTAGTCTTTCCTATTATACAGAGAGAGAAAAGGTGATGACTTGCTATAAGGCAGTTACAACATTGCTCTTACTAATTTTGGATGGTTATATTGAAATTCTTCATGCTCAGAATAGGGCCTTGGAATGAAACTAGAGGAGACATCAACGAATATCCGTAATTGGCGGAATGGCTAAGGCTTATGGAGTCAATGCGAAACGGACAAATAGATAGACACACCTTCCGCCTTCATCATCAAAACAGCTAACAGTTAGGTGAGATTCTTTCACTTGGAATGGCACCTAGGGCCTATTGGCAAGTATTGGACCAATGAAAGGGAAGGAAGAATGAGACACTTGTTGAACACGGATGTAATGTTAAATATTTGAAATCTTTTGACATATGAAAACTTGATGGATGTGAGGACCCAAAAAATTTCTTTAATTTATTTTATTTTTTCAAATACATTTTCTTTACTTTAACTTATTTCTTTAATTTTCTAGATATTTTTATAAGTGAGTCAAGTTTTTAAACCATTTTCTTTGTAGTGCATGTTAAACTCGTAGTGTATTATGAAAGTGGAACCCACTAGTGAGGTGTGTATGATAAATTTTTGAAGAGTAGGATGAGTTTTGTGCAAAGGGATATTATTTTATAAAGTGTTATGGGATGATTAGAGGTTGGTAAGATATTTTAGTGGTTGGAAGACAAAAGAGATGAGGATGAACTTTGGAAGGACATTTGTCAACAAGCCATGGAACTTGGACTTTGACTAAGACCATTCTTGGCCTTTAAAAAAAAATTGACCAAAACAACCCTTCATTTCCTTCTTCTTGGCCGAAAATTGGAGAGGGAAGAGAGAGGAGAGACTTCATCTTCAACCTCCATTTCTTGCTTGAATCTTTGAAATTTCACCATAAACTTGCAATCCAAACCATAAAAAGTGACATTTGGGAGGATTAAGGGCTTTGGTGGAGTGATTTTGGAGAAAGAAGCTCTTGGTTTCCATTTCTTCTTAGGGTTTCAAGGTAACAAAGTCTAGAAACCATCTCTTGTCATTTAACTTGCTTTTGAGTGGATTTAAGGGGTTAATTATGGTGGAATTCATGGAAAATTTCATGGTTTGTGTGGTGCTTGAAAAATTCCAGTTTTGAGGGAGAAATTTCAGCTTTGATATGTTGATTTGAACTTGGCTATGATCTATTAGCTTTGCCATATGAATTTTCTAGCTTTCATATGTTGTTTTAGCTCCATTCTAGAAAATTTCTGCTTGTAGAATTAAATTTCAGCTTTATTATGGTTATGTTTGAGCTAGGTAATTGGCTAATTTGGGTAACTTTGTGGCCTTAAACAAGTGTCCTTTATGGCCTATAATTTGTGGTTGTGATTAAGGTTGGATTGCTATGAATGTATGTGTTGAGTTTGGAAGGGAAAATTAAGGAAATAAGGGGAGGTGCTGCTGAAATTTTTGTTACTTTCTTTCTTGTGATGTAAGTGAGGTTGGAGGTGTGATTTTGGATTGGTATGGACTTAGGTTGCTTATGATTGCTTGAGTTCACCTTGGTGGTGGTGTATAAGCTGAAATTTTGACAAAACCATGTGTAAAACAAGAGGAAAAGTAATGGTTCCTTTTAGCATGCTTTCTAGTTTCATTTGTCCAACTTTAAACTTGAGGTTGGTTTTTTTCTCCACTATTTTGCTGCTGGAAATTTCCTACCATGAATTAGAATGAGGAACTCCTTGATTACTCATGTCCTTTGGGTCCAAATACTCTCTTTGGATTTTCCTTGATTTGTATTTTCGAATTTGTCTTTAAACTTGGTATTTTTAAGAGGCCAACTTGATAGGCGTATGGCTCATAGTTGAGCCTAAATGTGAACTTGGTTTACCTAAATTTTGGATGGTTGGATCATAATATTGTATCTTGGTTGTTCTTAGGGTTTACCGGTGAGCATGAGCATAACCCGGGGACAAACTTTTAAAGTTGCTCCACTTGAACTGGTGAGTGTTTCAACTGCATGTTCCATACTACTTGTGGTTCAAAAATGACTTGTTCCTTGAACTGGCTTATTACCGCTTAGACAAGTGTGTATTTTATCACATTTGTCCTCCTCTTCTTGAATGATTTTGAACTTGATTGACATGTACTTGTGTTTGTACTTGTGTTTGACTTGTAAGTGCTGAGCGGTAGCATGTACCACACTCAATTCGAGTGGGAGGTGTCTCTCATTCCCATTTCAGTACTTTTACCTTGATTAAATCGATTGGAGAGTTATCTCATCGATCTAGTGCTGAGCGGCAGCATGTACCACACTAAATTCGAGTGGGAGGTGTCTCTCATTCTCGTTTCAGTACCTCTGTCTTGATTAGGTCAATTGGAGAGTTATCTCATCGATCACACTTGTTCTTGCTTGGGTATACTCGAGTATTACCACCTCTGTTATCTTGGTGTTCGAGTCCGGTAGGGGATTGATCGGTAGACGGAGATTGGAGATAAGTGGTATTCTACTGGATTTGTTATTATATTTCAAACATTGACGGAGTGTCAACGGACTTGAAAAATGCTACTCCAGGACCGGCTGCATGTGTAACACTGTACGGGACTAAGTGCTACGCTTGAAATCTGGCAAGAGCACCATATCAGTTGTATCAACGTTTGAATCCTGGGTGCTTTGCCGAAAATCTGGCAGGAGCCACCATATTAGTTGTATTAACATTTGAATCCTGGGTGCTCTGCCTAGAACCTGGCACAAGCCTCCGTATCAATACCGTATCCTTTTCTTGCTGGTGTTAAAGTGCTTATCTGAATGGGTGAACTGTCCATGACATTATGTGTAACTGTTTACTGTCTTCGCTTTGAGATTTTGATATATGTGAAAGACCTTTTGCCAATTTGACTGCATGTTTTCTTGGAACCTCATCAGGTTTCTAGCTCATTCCATGAAATTTGTTTTCCTTACAGGGATAAGAACATGAGAGTGGGAATTGGACAAGACATAGATTTCATCTAAGATTTGTTAGTTGCTCGCATAGGAACACTTAGCTCTCTAGCGGGTTTGTTTGGTTTTACTTTGTAAGTTTAACTCCTCGACTGTATTTAGAGATTGTATGGACAGTTGATATCCATGATTGTAAATATCTAGGGTTATAAATGTTATTGCTTTCATTATTGAGGTTAATATTTGGTAAATTTCTTAGTCTGTGAATGAATCCAGGCGAGAGCTGGACAGGCGGTCCACTGTCACAATGGATGTATTCTTTAATAAAAAAAATTATAAGTTATAGGTTGAGAAGTCCTTGAACAAATATTTTCTGTAATTTGATTAACCGATTGTAAAAACTATTTGAAATATTGTAAAGATGAAGGCAATAACTTTGGATTTGTTTTCTAAAAATATTTTGTTGAGTGGATTTTAAGATTGAAATACTCTCTTTAAAAAAGTGAATGTATCAAGAAGATATAAGGCTTTTGTCCATCCTTGGCATTAGAAGAATTTACAAAAATGCTTCCAATTAAGAGCACAATTAATACGTGCAACTAATAGTATGTTATATTATATTGAGTTTTGGATGCATATATTGAATTTTAAGATGTAATCACACACAAATGAGCAAATTTTGAAGAGGTAAAGTAGTTTTAATTTTGCAAGTACACATAAATATCTTGTTTATCATAAAAGTTTGTATTAGAAATATGGTAGTTGACATCTTTAGTTTCCATACATCAAATTTGAATTCTAAACTAGTTATGTGATGGTACCTCAAAATAGAAACTAAAGAAAAGTTTGGCAATAAATTTACATACAAAAGAAAAGTACAATTGAGCAACAAAAGCTTACATGATTGGTGTTTATGCACTATAATTTACAATTCTAACATTTCATTCTCTGTTTATAGCTTTTTAGTTTTGCTAGATGTAGGAATATTTCGTGCATGAAATTTGTTACTACATGTTTTTTTGTTTTTTGAAATATATCTTTTGGTATAAAACTTAATATTATTAAGATTTCTATAACAAGATTTCTTAATCCAAAACAAAAAAAAATATTTTGTAGATCTAGTTACTTAGTAATATATAAAATTATTTTTCAATTTGTGTTGTAAAATCTTTTATATTTACAAAAGAATGGACCAACAAATTGGGAAACATTAAAGAATTTAAAAAATATTAGAATTCCAAGTATTTCATATTTATATCATTGCCTTTACTCTTTGTATGTTCTCTTATGATGTCATTCACTTTCAATATTCACTCCAAACTATATATATATTTTGACCAAATAATGCATTTTATTATTGAATACTTTTGCACGGAAAAAATAATCAATTTGAAAATATTAATTCAATGTTGCAAAATTTCACACATTCTCACTTGTAACATATTAGTCTAAAATTATTGACTTGGCTATTAATCATCAATAAAAGAGTTGAAATTATGTGGGGTGGTATACCTCATGTTAATGACTTATGATAACTAATATTTTAGCTCCCATTTTTAAAATCTTAGAAATTGTTGCTACAAAAGTCATATGACCTTTAATATCTCAAACCATACTCTTAAGAGACTGATCTTTAAAGATTGCATTATACCGCCAATTTCTCAAATTGATCCTCCAAGCTTGTAGTTATTTCAATCTATTAATTGTGATAAACCTTTTTTATTCCATAATGCATAAAATCAACTTTGAATTCATATTAACTTTGTATCTATAAGATATTTTGCTAAGTGGGTTTTGCGATTGAAGGAATTTCTATAGAAATTATATTGGAATATTTTGAAACTTTTGATCTATTTTGGGCTTTAGAAAAAGATAAGAGAAGAGTTATCAATTAAGAACGTGGATTACTCTTGACATAAGTCAATTAGGATTAGAAAAGTTGGAGGGACTTACTAGTAATTTCAATCTCAAACACATGTTTATTCTTTATGAGGGGGATACTAAAATAATTGACAATCCGATGAATTTAACTAACTATATTTCTTCACTATAAAACCGTCAAATTAGTCAAGTCATGATAAAGTTGAATTCCTTTTAACATTAACATGTATGAAGAACAAACTTCTTTATTTAGTGGTTGGACTCATTAGAATGTCAAGACATGTGATACATGATAATTATGTGAAAATCGGATATCATTCACATTTTATTGTGGTTCACTATTCATTTTTCAATGTGTTTTGTTCAAGGTTTCAAGGTTGATCACACTTTATTTACATTTTTTGTTCTCATTCTTTTATTTTTTTAAATATATTAATTGACTTGCTCCAACTAACCAAGAAAAAAATTTTCAAATTAAATATGATATCTAAAAGAAGCACCACAAAATAGGCCTTCAAGAATTACAAGACAAACTATAACTAAGATAGTACAAACAAAAATTGTTGTAAAGTTATTAGATAACCTCGCACGCTTCATGTACATAATGTTTTTCACTTTCAGCAATGCCATCCTAAATGAATCTAAAGTAATTGATTATTTAAGTGGAATGAAGTTTTGTTTTTCTTTACAATTTGAGTTTTATTTGATGAAGATAAGTTTAACTCCTATTTGATCAACATCTTGCACTTTTTTTGATTCCATGATATGTGTTTTTTTATATTTAATTATAAACAAAAAATCACCTTTAGATTCTAATTCGATTGGCAAAGATTTCTCTTTATAATCAAGAAAACTGTTCTTTGTTAATATATCATGTAGATAATTTTGGAATATCTTTAGTAATGTGGTACAAGTCAGTTACATATTCAAGATAGGCTTGAATGAAGAATGTTGGCAAGCAATTCACTAAAAAATCACGAGATGCTTTTATAGTTTTCAAGTGCACTTGATACCTGAAACTCCTATATTGGAGTAAATATGATGGATTAGAAATGATTAAGGAGATAATATATAAGGTGTTATTGTAAAACTTCTACAATATCTAATTCTTGTATACATCATAGTTATATCATCAAAGTATAAGTTGCAATGTCTTCTTTAAATCTTCAATTATGGTCTTTCAAAATCAATACATACATAGACTATGTCTTTCACCAATACCAACAAACAATGTTCTAAAATTTTTAAATCTAATTTATTTTAGATAAGTAACTATTATACTGATCTACATAGTGTTAGTCGTTTGTTGTGCCATGTTGTGCATTTGATTTAGTGCACATTGGTTTTGAAGATGTTATCACCACAAAAAAAGCAGTCGATAGTTAGGAGTGCTTTTAATTTGCCAAGTGCATATATGCAATTATATACAATTGAAAACCAAGTTGTTAATTGAAATGTGATAGTTTATGCCCTCAATTACAATTACTATACAAATTATAAGTCAATTTTATGAAAGTATTAGATAACATAGGAGGTAGAAGAGCTTAGCATAAAAGTTACTCACGAAAGAAAGGAAATTTGATTGAGACATAATGTTAGCTCATTTGATGTTTGTACAATAAAAGTTACAACTTTAAAATTTTATTACATGTGTGGTAACTTTTAAGTGATGATATTAACCCACGGATGATCAGATGATAATTAAAGCAAAAACTTTTGCTTGCATTCATACTTTCAAAGTGATTTATTTCTTTTCCTTTTTATGTGGTTGAATAGGGATTAAACTTTTCAAATTATAAACTTTTGACTATTGAACTAAATTTTGTTTCAATTTAGCAACTCAATTGATAAAAATAGCATACTTTCTATTCATTCTATCTTATTTCATGGTTAGTTTTGACAAAAATGGAAAAAAATTGAAAGCACACTTTTTGTTTACAAAATAATAGAAGGAGAGATCACAATTTGCTTGTTTCTTTTTTCACTATTTTCTTCCTCACTCTTTGTATTCTATTTCAAACCGTCTCTTCCTTACTCTTTTTCCTTCAATCTATCTAGCATTGCTTTGCCTTTATTCACAATACTTTCACCGTTATCAATAATAAAATTTGAAATTTTTTTCTTTTATTTTTCTTTAGGATAAAGATAATTTTTTTAGTTTGAAATAAATCTTATTGGATTTTGAATTTTGGTATACAAATTCATTGACATAGAGCTATTGTATTTATTGATTGGGGTATTTTCTCCTCGTATTCGATTTGGATATGATAAAAAGTGGGAGTCATTCTTAGTTTGTCAATTTGGCAGCTCGACAATTTTTTCCAACCAAATTCAAGGTTGGAAAAGTTAAATATGCAAAAATTTGAGTTGTGTTATGAAACCAACAAGGGATGTTGGTAGACAATAGTGGTTTGGTTATCCCAACCACTAGACTTTGCTTATACTTTCCATGCTTGATGCAATCTTTCATGTCCACAATTAATGATGAATAAAAAGAAGAAAAATAATAAAAAAGAAAAGTATGTAGGAAGTGATTATTTTGTTCAAAATCTACTAATTTTTTATTAAAACTCCGTCATATTTCTTAGGTTTTAAGAGTGAAATGACAAAACATATTTTTTTTAATTAATAGAGAATTCTATATTTATGGCTAGATAAATTTTACCAATGAGTTTTGATATCTACTGTGCGCATAAAATGTATTTAGTCTCAATTGATAGCAATATCAAAACTAAATAGCTAGTAATATATTATTTTTGCCACTTGAGTAATCAAATGGAAAACAAAACTATAGTTGGATAGCTAAAAGTTCATGTTTTAAGTAACTTAGTGAGTAATTAGGTTCTTTCCTACACTTAAAGGGCAATTTATAGTCATAATTAACTATAATAAAACTAATATGTTCATTAATAACTATTTTAGAGTAGATATCAAATTTTCTTCCAAACATACGTGCGAGGCTGAATATCAATAATTGTTGAATTCTATGTCCAAAAGAAAAAGAGAGGGAGATCAATAATCCACAAATTCAGACATACTAAATATTAATTTAAACAACCACACATATTTTTAAGAGTAAATGGTCAAAATGGTCACTAAATATTTCAAAATGGCACGAGTTGGTCACCAAACTTTTATATTGGCCAAAAAAGTCGCTCAACTTTATAAAACGAGCATCTAGGATTATTTTGACCAATTTAGCTAATAAAACAACCAGAAAAAACAAACTTGACCTAGTGTTTTAGGTTCTCATTGTGACGACCCACCTCTCCCTAGGGCGAACCCTGGGGTATCAGCAAACCGCCTGCCCCAACTCTCGTCGGGACTCACTACTTCAATCTTCAAGTAAATTACAAATTAAACTCCAATATCACATGAAATACTCCACTAAAACAATCATGTACTCTAAAATATAAAAGAACTATTCATACTTATATATTACATCCAAGATTTCCAATGTACTTTTACAATACCGAAAGCCCAAAATTAAAGATAACAACTAGTTCTACCCAAAGGGGGTTACTAATTAAGCCTCAGAACCTTCACTTCCGAACCTGTTAAGGAAAACAAATTGGGGTGAGCTAACGCTCAGTGAGGCCAAGGGAAAAACATACAAGCATGCGAGCAAATACACAATATAAGGCAATAACTTGAGTAACAAGTAACTTCGAAACATTAAGCAAATAGGGAATTTAATCACAATAAAAGGATATGGGAGCTCTCAGGAGCTAGTCCACGCGCGATCCAAGCTCAGGTAGTTGACCCTCCGTCAACTTTCACAGTTATCCATGTAGAACTCCACTTACTACCTCCAGCCACCATGACACCCTCTTGGATCCGTAACCAAACAAGCATGTAGGTGGTATCACTTAACAAGTATACCTAACAAGACCCCTTATTTGGATCAAGCTATAACACTTCCCAAGGTTCACCAAGCTTCTCGACCAAACCCTTGCCGCCTCGAGTTACAAGGCTAACCAATGGGTTGGGGCGTCCCCCATTCACTTTTGGGTCGATGACACAAAGCTCCAATCGACAAGATTTGGTCATAGCATTGAGACGGGATGAGCGGTACCTCCCACCCTAAAAGGCGTGATATATTCCTGCCGCTCAATGCTCACGAAAAAACACTTTCATTTGCATTCACATGTAACACTTATCACTTATCAAGCAAGTAATTTCATGAAAGAGAGGACAAGGGCGATAAAGTACACCCTAGCCTCATTAACTAGCAAGTACGAGAAACATTTCATTTAAACACTTAACATGCACTTGACACTCACCAAGAGTCGTGAGAGAGAGAAAAAGTGAAGCGGTTAAACGAGTTCTTCGGAGTCCTCGTATTCATCTGAGACATGTATAATCACGATCATTCACGTTCCTATTCAAGGCCAAGCAAAAATATCAAGTTATTTTTGTGTTTATTGTAAAAATCAGGAAACTAGAGGTTTATGGCAGAAATCTTTAGAAAATCATAACTTAATATTTACAAGTCCAAAATTTACATGGTTGAACCATTGGAAACCTAATTGAAAGGGCTAAAACTTTGTAGAAGACACCTTGATGAGATTCCATACGGATTTTGCCCAGTTTTTTCGTCAATAGACTGCTACAGTAAAATGCAGGGCAGGGAAAATTCTGTTTTTCCAGCGGATTTTGAAAAATCACCAAAACTCATAGAAAATGAGTTAGCCCCTGAAATTTAAATGGATTGTAGCCTTATGTGTCTGGTTTCAAACCAAACAAACAGGACTCGATTTGGAGTGGTATACACCAAAATATAACCTTTTTCCCAAAACTGGTCTGATGTTCCAGAAAGCAAATTTCCAGTTTTCACTTTAGCAAGTTCACTCCTTTCTTTTCCTTTGAAGAGCTAATCGGTTTAATCAACCCAAATACACTTAAAATCCATTATTTTGGTAAAACTTTAACTCAGATAAAAGCTCCAAAAATCTGAAATTTTGTCCCAAAAATTTTGGCCAACTTGAAAGATTCAAAACAGAAATTTTCCTCTTGCTATACTTAAACACTCACAAGTTCATCCATCCAAATTAAGGAATATCTTGCAATAATTAACAAGCCAAACATGTAATAAAGCAAGATTTATCACATATCATACATCCAATCACATATCACACATCCAATATCGAAATATTGAGAACTAGATCGAGTGCGATAAGGTACACACCGTCTAAGTCTCATTTAATCACATTTAATCACATAAGGCAGTTAATACAATAAAGCCCAATTGCTCAAATCAAACACATGTCCTTAGGTGAGTGCGATAAAGTACACACTCACCTTATAAAGAGAATACAATTCACAAATCCCTTTAGCAAACCCTTTTAGTAACGGCAAATATATTTAAATAAACAAAGGGGCACATTTAACTAAAATGCTTGAGGAAAGATTTTAAAAAAATAAGGAACACTCACCAATCACCGCCCATGATCCCCATTAACCACAATTGATTATTGTCCAAATCCAATTCCTAAAACACAAGGTTCAATATCACATATCACTGTCACCTTTTAGCAATTTAAGCACAACTTGAGCTACACTTATCAGATTGAAACAAAAAATATACCGTTTCGAAGATAAGACATAGCTCTACAATTCTCGTGAAGACATCTCAACTCAGTTCTAACTCTAATCTAGCCAAATTTACCCAAACAGCCCCCAGCGTTTCCAGTTCGAAGCTCACTGTGAAATTCAACTAGCAGTCCTGATTCATTCAATCATAACTCAGCACACACAACTCCGATTCAGGTGATTCCAAAGCCATTTCAAAGCTAAGATACAAGGCTACAATTCTTAAGAAGACATCGACAACCAATTCAGTAATATTCCCGGTCCAACTAACCAATTACAGAGGCTGATTATCATTTCGGATATAAACAGGGCAGTAGGGGCAATTTTGTCATTTCACGAGCTACCCTGCTCCGATTGAGCTGAAAATTTACAGGCATAATCTATACTCAATTCTCTACAACTTTCATGTTTTGTGCCAAGGCTAATTCAGGCTCCATCCTATTCGAATATTCACAGCAAATTCGGACAAAACTGGATAGAATATTACATAATTGGGAGTTCTTCCAATTCAATCTCAAACCAATGGAATTTCCAACCATCCAAATTAGTTCTTAACTCATTAAATTCAATTCCAATCATCAATTCAAGTTATATCACAAGAATCAAGAGCTAGGAAACCAATTTTACCTCTTAACCTTAAGCAACCAAAGCTGAAATTATAGATGGCAGCAGGCTTCCCTCGGTTCCAGCTTGGAGAAATCATGACATCTTGCTGGAATCCTCTCTTTCCCCTTCAGTTTTTCTCTTCTTTTCCTCTCTTCTCCCTCAGCCAGCCTCTCCTCCTCTTTTGCTGAATGAAACCCATAGCTCTCTCTTCTTTCTTGTCTTGTTTTGTCTTGTCTTCTTAAGCTAGAAACATCTAGCAAGCTTGAGCTTTTGGCCTCTTCAATTGTGGCGCAAAAGTTCTAAATTCTTTCATTTGTTTAGCCTCAATTCTAATTCTTTCAATTAAGTCCCTTCTTCCAAATCTTAACCTCATCCAAACCTTGAGTTTACTACCTTAATTAATCAAACACTTAACCACACTAGCTCATACTCTAACCCCCATACTAAACATGCATTCATACACATAAGAGAATTAAAAGAACAAAGTTTTGGTTTTGCACAAAATGAGGGTTTTTTTTTATATAAAACAAAATTCTGCTACTATTAGAAGAAAATAACTTCTGAAAATGAAATCAAATGCCAGAATTACTAGAATTACTATAAGTATCACAATTTAAGAAATTAAGTGAAAATTAGGAAAACCGAGATCTCACACTCATGGATAAGATGTCCTATTTTTATTAACACAATTTTTCTTTAAAGAGAAACCAAACTTTAGAGATTAATTCATATTTTGACTAGACAAATGCAATTAATAAAAATAATTCACCAACAACATCATTCTCTCCCTCTTCCTCATCCTCCTTCGCCACCCATCCACCCATCCATCACTATTGTTTCAGAACCGCAGCACAACACCCTCTCCCTTCCTTCCCCCATAACTAGATATGGTCCAAAAATTTCTCTATGCTTTCCAACAATGTTATGTTGCTAAGCATCATCTTCTTGACTAATCTGATCTTCACCTAATTCCCCATATATAACTCCATATATTTCCGAGCATTTACGAATTTCAAGCACCTCATGACTTACAAGCATATTTACCACACAAGGAGGACAAAGCAAGCACCATCACATTTGTATTCCTATACCATAAGCTTTCTTAAGTTTTGGAATACTCAAACCCTTAAGGAAAATGCCTCCAAATGTGGGTTAATTTTGATGACTCTAGTTTGGGAAGAATTTCAAGTTTTGTTTCTATTAGCATAGGAACTTTCAGCCTCGCAAGGTCAAAAAGTAATTATATTTTGCGGCCTCTAACCACTTCAGGATTTTGCAGATTTTGTAATACTATCACCCCATCAGATTTGGCAATGCATCGGATAAAGAAACTCTTAGTGATCTGCAAATGCTTTAAGTGTTCAAGGAACTCATTGCACATTCTATCTACTAAAAATTTGGTGTTACTATGGCAGGGATGGGGAGGAGAATGAGGTGGTATTACTTGGATATTTTGCCCCTAAAAACTTGCAATTCCAGTTAATTTAATAGAAAGTGATCTAAAAGACTCGTTTTAGTGAGTTGGGTACAATTTTTGAGCATAAAAAGTGTTTGGTGATCAACTCGTGTCATTGTAAATAGTTTATAAACTATTTTTTCCATTCACACTATTTTTCAAAAGAAATACATGCACAAAAGGATTTGATTCTCTGACTAACATATGACTTCAACATCTCAATTTTGTGCCATAGCTCGAGTTTTGAAGTAGTTGAAGAAATTCCTAGAAAAATGAGTGGGAGTGAAGTACACTTGCAAAAATGCATGACACTTCACAATCTCCATCCTTGTACTTCTTTCTCTTTTAAGCTAAAACCGGTTCTTTCTCTTTGGTCTCTATTGAGGCTGTCACCTCTTAATGTCATATTTGTCATAAGTCTTAGTATTTCCTTAACTATCTGCATGACTTGAGTGCAACTTTTGACTATTTGTTTTTTGATCAAAGTCACTAAATTTCCATAGTTAGGTCACTTAATCCTAAATAATTCAACTGCGGCTATAGAATTAAGAAGCTCCTTTCTTATGACATCCATTAAGTTTTTCAATGACTAAATTGCTCTTTTAAAATTTAGGAATGCTTGAATTAACCAACCAAGAAAAGCTAGTTATAGATATCTCTATGGTTCAAGTCATGATATTTAAAAGGTGATTATAGTCATGAGTGAGAGTCCATTGCACATAGAGAAGAAAAGATGCTAATCCAATAGTAGAGATGAGATAGAAGGATGAACTTGATTATTGAAATTGTTGCAAAGTCAAAGACAAAAATTAATTTAAAAAAATTGAACCATTGGTTGTTACTAAAATTTTATGCATTACACTTGGGATTTATTTAAGCTGGCATCGTTGTTTTGTTGAAAGCTTAACTTATTTTTCTCTAATTTGAATCTTTGTTAGATAGGATTTGTTAGTGAAAAATCTCGTGCATGAAAAGTGCCATATAGTTTACTAATTTGACTATGATTAATGATTTATTTCTTTGTTTTCATGTTTGACCATGATAACTCTTGAACAATTCTTGTTGTACTAAGATAAATTTTTCTTTGGAATAAAGAAATTATAAAATAGTCTTTTAGACTAATGGTTCCAAAATTGTAATATTTACTTCCTTATTGTTGTATAAAACCAGATATTCTAATGAAAATTTATCTTATAGACATATTTGACTCAAATATTATTTATACTTATATAGTGACATTCTAAATGCACTTAAGAACAAAAGGTGAATGTATAGCAATTCAAACAAATTCAATTTCTAGTCTTTGAGCATAAAATACTATATATAAATTTCAAAAGAAAAAAATATTCAATCATAGATCTAATAGTTTGGCACCAAATTGTATTTGAATAAGTTATTACGTTTCTTCTACTTTTAAATGATTTACTTTATAAATAAATTTAAAAATGAACCTTTCCAGTTTATCTATTTAATTATTTTTTGGATGCATATCTTGAATTTCAAGAGTCAATCACACACAAATGAGCAAATAATGTAGAGGTAAAGTAGTTTTAATTTTCCAAGTAAACATAATTATCATGTTTGTCCTAAAAAGTTTGGTATTAAAAAATATGGTAGTTTGTGATGCCTCCACTTCTCCTTAAGGCGAACCAAAGGGTATCCGCGGGACGCCTTTCCAAACTCTCGTCAAGATTCAAGACAAATCAATTCACGCTTAACGACAATAACCATTAATACAAGTCTAATAAAGAAAGTCCCTTCTATACTTATATATATATATATATCATCCAGTCATACACCACAAATACAAAATACATCAATGTTCCAATTCTTACATTAGATCCCAAAAGATACATCAATTTCCAAAATACACAACATCCACAAAACTAGTTAGTTTCATTGGTATTACAAAAGTACATCAAAAGGGTTCCTCCGAGTTCCACTTCAGATCCATTCCTATTAAGGAAAGCAAATATACGGGGTGAGCAATCGCTCGTGAGACCAAGAAACACACATGCAAGCACATTGTCCAAGTAAGAACCCCATTTAACGAATATAACAGTAATATGAAAGAAAATAATAATTCGAGCAAGAATATATAAACAGAAACAATTCAAGGATATAGGAGCTCTCAGGAGCTATTTTCCACTTGCGCGATCCAGAACCTCCGCGAATTGACACTCTGTCAATCGAGTAGGTTTAATCCGTAGAACTTCACTTATCATGTCCCCGATCACCGTTACATAACCCCTATACCGGGTCCGCTTGTCGTTTTGTTTTGGGCGATACTGCTTCTAGTATGCTAAGCAAGACCTCTCACTAGGTCAAGTTTATGTTTTCTCATGGTTCACCAAGGAGTCCGACCAATCCCATGTCGGCTCGAGTCCAAGGTTGGTCAGTGAGAGTTGGGCGTCCCCATGTTCACTTGTGAGTCGAGGAGATTCACTCCACCGACGTATGCAGCCATAGCATAACATTTTATTTCCATAAATCATTCAACACATTTCAATCATTCATTTGCATTTAAATCAATTCAATCATTTTTAAACAATTCAATTAGGATTCATTTAAATGAGAACGAGAGCGATAAAGTACACACTCGACTCAATAGTTATAGTCATGCTATACATAACTTGCAAATTCACATAATTTTTCAATTAGTCATGCACTTGACACTCACCAAATAGACAAAGAAGTAATGCCCACTTGAGAGTTTAGGCGTCCACCGTGGGATCCTCTTGAAGGTCCTCTTGAGTGCCTGAGCAATTAATAATGAACCACCACATAGAAACCCCAATTATCACGAAATATTGCACACTTGTACAATCTAGAGGAATCTTATGAAAATGAGCCTTAACTTACTCAAATTCAAGATTTAAAGGCGGTGTTTAAAAGCACAAGGAAAAACTAATTTTCTTCATGAAAGCAAGTCCAAAATGGTCAAGTGGTATCGAAGGATAGGGAAGAATCTCGAAAACTCAATTCCCGTCAAGTTTGAAAATTTTCAGATTTAAGGTGCACTTTTGAAAAAATCATAACTCACTCTCTGTAAGTCCAAAATTGGGAACTGGGGTACCGTTGGAAAACTACTTCCAAAGTACTAAAATTTCCTAGAAGACACCTTTCCATGATTCCAAATGGAAGGTGTTCAAAATTCGGCTCAAAATTGCTGTTTTAGGCTTATCAAGGCAGTTTCGGGGTTGGTTTTGGCCAACTTTGGAAATTCGAAAAAATTCACAGAATGCAAAACTAGCCTCTGAATTTGGAACTCAATTAGAGTTGCAAACAAAGTTTAACACACTAGAAGTGGAACAAGAATGAGAGTTTTGAGCGCCAAGATATAGCAGCTCAAAGTTGGTACGAAATTGAAGTCTACTGGGCAAAATTCAAGATTTGAAACTTGAACTTTGGGACTTTAGTTGGGCATCGAAATGAACTCGGAATGGCACCAAATTTGGTAATATTATCCTACCATATAAGGTCTATTCCTCTGTCAAATTTCATATAAAAATTTTGTTCAGGAAGCTAGTTAACAAAGTCACTAAAATTTGCAAATTTCCAAGGCAAATCTGCCTTGCATTTTTGTTTTCCTTTTCTCAAACATTTGGCCAAAGAAATTTTCTCAAACATGGTTCATTTATGAAGAAAATGTCTAAGAAACCTTCATAATACATTTGGTAGGTGTTTAACATCAAGAATTTTGAAATAACAAGTCCCAAATCAAGATTAGTCATAAATCAGTCCAGAATTAGTGTTTTCCTTCACTAAGACAGTTTCGTAATTCAGTTATAACTCACTCAATTCAACTTGTAATTGAGCATGGTTGGTGGAGTTGAAAACTAAATTCATAAGGCTACAATTTCACAGAAGTAATAATTTTAGAATTCTGTCCACAACTAACTCATATTTGAGCATCAAGTTGCAGCTCATAACAAGCATTCTAGTAAGTCCGTGAAACAGGGCAGTCATATTTAAATGATTGGTATGGTTCACTCAGGTGGAATCTGGTGGTACATTTATACTTTTGGAAAATTGGAAGTGTCTAGTTTCCAATGCCGCAAACGGCACTCAATTTTGATATCGGAGCAAAACGTTATGGTCGAAATAAAATCACTGCCAGAGAGACTCTGGTTACGTCTTCCAGTTTTGATGAAATTTTGAAATCTCCACTTTTACCCATCCAAATCAAGTAATTTTTTGAGAAAACTTTCTACACAATCCATACAACATAGTTACATCAAAATCAAGTCAATTGGACCACAAAAATTGCACTAAAGAGGTGCAGCAAAGCAGGGCAGAACCGGCAATTTTTCCCATTTCACTCCTTCTGAGTTTTCTTTCCACTTTTCATCTTATACTCACTAGTTTAACCACGAATACCACATAATCAACACCCAATAACATCACATCAGATTATCAAGTCCATTGTGGGATTTCATAGAGTCCACTCACAAGATTTTCAACAATATAAAAAGCCACCCACATGCATCTACAAGCATATAAGTGCAATATAACGTATATAAACCAAGATTCAAGAGGTTGATCATCGGTTACCTCTTTAGATGACTAAAATAGAAATTTTTGGCCCTTTGAACTCCAAGAAAACCGTGAGAATGAAGCCCTCTTCCTAGTCCAAGATGATCTCCAAGTTATTTGCAAGGTGTGGTAGGAATTTGAGATGATTTGGGGCAAGATTGAGTGAGATGAGATGAAGAAATTTTTGCTCCTTCTTCCTTGGTGTTGCACGGCTGCTTAGAAAGAGAAAGGAGGGAGCTGTGGCTGATGGAAAAGCTTCTATAGTAAGCTTGGTAGGTGAGAGTTTTAAGTGCTCAAAAGTCAACTCTCGCTAGTGCGCGCACGCGCTCGTTTCGTGTTCATTTCCTCTCGAGTTTGTTTCACTTGTGCATTATACCTTTAATGCACTTACTTTAACACTAATATTATTCACTCTTAATAGTCTATCAATAATTTCTAGAATTCTCCAATTAGTCGCGTGCGCGAAAACGCGAACTTCTAACTTGTGCGCGATAAAGTGAAATTTCTAAGAAATTCTTATAACGATAGTATAACTAACTATTACTTGAGTATTTAAACATAAAATAACCACCTTAGGACTAATGTATGAGTCCTCACTCTCCAGACTCACTGTATTCTCTAATCGCTTATTGTCTCCAAACGCGTATTCACTATTCTCACTTAATGAGATTTCAAAAATTAAATTTTGAAACGAGTCATTTTAAAAATATAAGTAAGTCATAGTTCCATATAATTGGATCTAAAAAGGTTGAAATAAAATATTCGGAGTAAACGGCCAATTAAATATTGAAATAAGCCAGTAATAGGAGTTTAAAATAAATAAATTTGCGGATCCTCACATGAGTCTAGTATTACTTTCTCAAATCTCAAATAAATTTGCCTCAGCGCGTCTTTCGGAAAACTATCGACGCGCGAGCGGTATGCACTTAATTAGAACTCATTCACCTTTAATTACTCAATTAACTTTTCTTAATCTACTATTGATCATTCTTGATTTCCCCAAGATAATTACACTCTCGAATAGAATATCATCTCGCAATACATGTACTCATTATTTCTCACTTAAACGAACCTCTGAAAATTAAATTTGCTAACGGGACGTTTTAAAAACATAAGAAAGACATTGTTCCATATGAATGGATTTAAAATGGTTGAAATAAATTATTTGGAGAAAACAGGTGAATAAATATTTAAATAAATCAATAATATTCAATAAAAATAAGAAATTTTTCGAGTTCTCACATCCTCCCCTCCTTAAAAGAATATCGCCCTCGAAATTCACACCTACGACAAGATCATTCCCTTCATTGTTAAGTCTATCAGATCAATCACTAACTTACATTTTCCAACTTATGCTTCACAATTTCTATCCATTCAACTAGCAATGAAAGCTTGTTTTTCCCAAAATAGGCATTTTAGCTTCCAAGTCATAGGGCAACTTAATCGGCCTCATGTCTACCTCATATAGGTAGTGTCTTCACTTCTTTAATGCAAATATTTTAGCCACAATCTCCCAATCATGAGTTGGCTACTTTCTCTCGTGGTATTTTAACTTCCTAGGCACGTATACAATCACCTCATCATGTAATATTAATATGCATTCTAAACCATCCTTTGAAACATCTGTATAAATCACAAAGTTACCTCCTCCACTTTATAAGGCTAACAGAGGTGCATCGGTCAAACATTTTTCACTTTCAAAATTCTTCCTCACATTTAGAATCCCAAATAACTTGCTAAGTCTTGCACCCTTAGAAAAATTTTTGATAAACCAAAGGTAATATTCGACTAACTCTAAGAACTCCAAATTTCGGTAGGATTCTTTGGTCATTTCCCCTTAAACAATTTCCACTTTAACTAAGTCAATAACAATTCCTTCCTTAGATATTGTATACCTAGAAAGGTTACTTCTTCCAATCGAACTCGCATCCATTGAACTTAACGAGAGTTGGCGCTCTCTCGAGGTTGTAAAACTATCATCAGGTGTTTTTCATGCTCTTCTCATCATTAGAGTATACCGATATATCATCAATAAATACCACCACAGATTATTCCAAACACATTTTAAAACCCCGATACATTAAGGCCATAATTGCTACTAGTGCATTAGTCAATCCAAAAGGGCGTAACTGAAATTTCAAAGTGTCCCCATCTTGAATTGGGAGTGGTTTTAAACACATCAGTTTCTAGGATCCTCAACCAGTAATAGTTCTACTTTAAATTCAACTTCAATAATACTACGGCCCCTTGCCATTGATCAAAATTCTCGTTATGTGAGACGTCAGAGTATTTGTTCTTAATAGTCACATCGTTCAAGTCTCGATAGTCTATATATATAGCCTCAACTTCCATTCCAAATATGATATCCGGTCCCTTAATCATTAGGCTCAATAAATCTATCAAATATTTCCTTTCACTAACCCAATTTTCACAATCTTAATATCTCAATTTGGCAATCAAAATATTGGGTCCCAATTTCAACTCTAAGTTCTCGATTTGGTCCTAATCCCTGGTCGCCTCCAGACCTTGGGGTGGTCTATATTCTCAAGTACAATTTCGACTATGTCTACTACCGTTCATGTCTCACCATTATCTAAAGGTGTGGGACAAAGTTTAAAATATACATATAAGCCATAAAATCAATTAAAAGCAAAGTACATCTCCATACGTTATAGGAAATCATAATAGTTTTCATCAAGTTGGGATAGGTTTATCAAATCATTTCAAAAGAAAAAAGGGAAACAACAAGACTATAACAAAACGTGTCAAGTTGCCAAGATACAAAATGACAAAAGACTTTTTCTTTTACAAAAGATCACAACCTCCAAAAGTACTAGTCTAAACTAGGGCAAAACTACAGCCTCTATTCCTCGAGTGGAGTCAAAACCATCCTCACTCAGAACGCCTTCCACTACTAGCACCCCCTTCATAGCCATTAGGCACTAAATACTCCCATCTGGCACTTGATTGCTCTGTAGCAAACCTAGTTGACTGTTGAGTATTTTCCTCTTTTTGTTAGGGGTATTAGGGCAACTTGCAATCTGATGCGTGGTATTACCGCAATACAAGCACTTTCTCGATTTCTTCCAACATTCATTCTCCGTATGGCTGGGCTTACCACAGTATCCACAAATCACACGAGAAGTCATGGCGTGACCAGTTTGAGAAGTCCCTTTATATTTCTTCTCCAGTTCCACGTTCTTGCGTAGCAACTCAATTTTGTCTGTATACTTTTGTTTCCACCGTCCTTCCCAATAGTCATCCAGTTTCTTTTGAAATTCTACCCCATTTCGAAAAAATATCCATTTCCTTACGCATTTCTTCCAAAATCGTCATCTTACTGGTTGACTTAAGTCAAGTGCTAGCCTGCCAGGCAAATCAAGGGTCAACATGAGTGACTATATACAATGAAAATTCTGGCCATATTACTATTTCACTCTTTTGCTTATAAGTTACCCCCAGAATATAGTTCTTAATTATTCTCCTCTTATTATAGATGAGCTCTTGAGCTTCCACTAGATTACTATCATTACTTATAAACGTAACAAAATACGGAGATCTTATTCCCTAACAGTTCCAAACCCTAATTCACTCTCTAATACTCACTTATAAAGTTACTCGAGAAGAAACCCTAACCTTTTTTTTTACTAGTGGCTTATTTGATTCTCTCAAATCAATTCTACTATTTTGAGGTTAGGTCCTCCATGAGTCTTAGATGGGTGAACTTCAAGAATCATTCCATTTTCACACATTTCTTGACTCTTAGGTTGGCTTATTGGTCTAAAGCTTTGGTGTTCAACTAACCGTGTTAAGACATTAATTATATGGTCAATAGCAGCAGCTTACGTGATTGTTTTCCTTCATTTCTAGGGTTTCAGTTCGGTCCAGTAGTCGTTCCCTAATCATTCTCTTAAGTTTGGGGGTTGCGTAACCTCTCGCCCTCGATCCCCTTTCACTTCTTTGGCCGCTCATAAATTTAACATTTAAAAGGCATGACGTAAAATGGGTGCGCATAAAACGAAGTTGAAAAATGACACTTTGATCATGCAAAATGAAAATAAAAGAGAAGATACCGAAATAATCGCAAATGTGTACAACCGATCGTAAATTTGAAATCATAAAACAATAAAATCAAAGCATCTCATAATTAACATTCAATTGCTTTTCAAGGTAGTAAACATAGTCAAGCAAAAATACAAAATGCAATGGCCTTTGAACGAGTATCACCCCGACTATCTTTGACAAAACCATTAAAGTAGCCTAAGTCACTAGTTTAGTGATTGGTAGAGTCAGAAGTCCTTACTATTTCAGTAGGATCATTTTCATTTCCTGCACTAGGAGTTTTAATCTCATGTCCCTTATTGAGTATCTTGCCATTCTCCACTTGGTCAACCAAGGGAACACACCCAACCATCGACTTATCCATCCTGTTTCTAATTTCGTGTACTATCCTAGCATGTCGGTTCTTAGCTTTTTGAAACTGCTCACTAGGAGCCTTTGTCTTTTCCTTACTCCTCAAGTACCTCAATCTCCACTTCAGAATTCTAGTGGTCTGGGCATCCACAATTGCCCTCAGTTCTTGATTACCCTCCCGAATTACTCTAGTTTTCTCGAGTAATCTCCTCCGATTATCGGTTATCGCTAATATCACATTATTTAAGTATAAATAAGTTCTCTAGCAGTCACATAGAATCCTAGTTCGGCGGAATGAGTTATATCTCCAACGAGCTCCCTTAAACCCTTCTCGACAATGGCCATCGAAATACGTCCCCGAAACGGTTCAATACCACCGTTACCTTCCGTAACTTACAATTAAAATTAAAAGTTTAAATGGGTCTAAGTATACTAAATAAATTAGATTTGATCATCTCATACTATCCCACATATCTCTTACAAGATCGAGACTCCCAATTGTTCATTAATTCAAACCTAGGTTCTAATTTTCATTCCCACAAGCAGTCACTTAACTTCCCAACCAGTTCCACAGTCCAGCATCGTAAACTTTTAAGTTTAGGACACACTACAAAGATTTAATGCCTAAACTCTTATAC
This sequence comes from Coffea humblotiana, assembly GCA_023065735.1. Classification (NCBI taxonomy): domain Eukaryota; kingdom Viridiplantae; phylum Streptophyta; class Magnoliopsida; order Gentianales; family Rubiaceae; genus Coffea; species Coffea humblotiana. The sequence goes on from CM041211.1 coordinate 22,961,046, forward strand.
CAACTGTGACGCCCCACTTCTCCCTAAAGCGAACAAAAGGGTATCCGCGGGACGCCTGCCCAACTCTCGTCAGGATTCAAGACAAATCAATTCATGCTTAACGACAATAACCATTAATACAAGTCTAATAAAGAAAGTCGCTTCTATACTTATGTATATTATATCATCCAGTCATATACCACGAATACAAAATACATCAATGTTCCAATTCTTACATTAGATCCCAAAAGATACATCAATTTCCAAAATATACAACATCCACAAACTAGTTAGTTTCATTGGAAACCCTATTACAAAAGTACATCAAAAGGGTTCCTCCGAGTTCCACTTCAGATCCATTCCTGTTAAGGAAAGCAAATCTACGGGGTGAACAATCGCTCGTGAGGCCAAGAAACACACATGCAAGCGCATTGTTCAAGTAAGAACCCCATTTAACGAATATAACAGTAATATGCAAGAATATAATAATTCGAGCAAGAATATGTAAACAGAAACAATTCAAGGATATAGGAGCTCTCAGGAGCTATTTTCCACTTGTGCGATCCAGAACCTCCGCGAATTGACACTCTGTCAATCGAGTAGGTTTAGTCCGTAGAACTTCATTTATCATGTCCCCGATCACCGTTACATACCCCTGTACCGGGCCCGCCTGTCGTTTGTTTTGGGCGATACTGCTTCTAGGATGCCAAGCAAGACCTCTCACTAGGTCAAGTTTATGTTTTCTCATGGTTCACCAAGGAGCCCGACCAATCCCATTCTGGTTCGAGTCCAAGGTTGGCTAGTGAGAGTTAGGCGTCCCCATGTTCACTTGTGAGTCGAGGAGATTCACTCCAGCGACGTATACAACCATAGCATAACATTTTATTTCCATAAATCATTCAACACATTTCAATCATTCATTTGCATTTAAATCAATTGAATCATTTTCAAACAATTCAATTAGGATTCATTTAAATGAGAATGAGTGCGATAAACTACACACTCGACTCAATAGTTATAGTCATGCTATACATAACTTGCCAAATTCACATAATTTCAATTAGTCATGCACTTGACACTCACCAAATAGACAAAGAAGTAATGCCCACTTGAGAGTTTAGGCATCCACCGTGGGATCCTCTTGAAGGTTCTCTTGAGTGCCTGAGCAATTAATAATGAACCACCACTTAGAAACCCCAATTATCACGAAAGATTGCGCACTTGTACAATTTAGAGGAATCTTATGAAAATGAGCCTTAACTTACTCAAATTTAAGGTTTAAAGGTGGTATTTAAAAGCACAAGGAAAAACTAATTTCCTTCGTGTAAATAAGTCCAAAATGGTCAAGTGGTATCGAAGGATAGGGAAGTGTCTCGAAAACTCAATTCCCGTCAAGTTTGAAAATTTTCAGATTTGAGGTGCACTTTTGGAAAAATCATAACTCACTCTCCGTTGGTCCAAAATTAGAAAACTTGGTACCGTTGGAAACTAGTTCCAACGTACTAAAAGTTCCTAGAAGACACCTTTCCATGATTCCAAATGAAAAGTATTCAAAATTTGGCTCAAAGTTGCTGTTTTAGGCTTATCAAGGCAGTTTCGGGGTTGGGTTTTGGTCAATTTTGGAAATTCGGAAACATTTACAGAATGCAAACTAGCCTCTGAAATTTGGAACAAAATTAGAGTTGCAAACAAATTTTAAAACTCCACAAGTGTAACAAGAATTGGAGTTTTGAACACCAAGATATAGCAGCTCAAAGTTGGTACGAAATTGAAGTCCACTGGGCAAAATTCCAAATTTGAAGCTTGAATTTTGGGACTTTAGTTGGGCATCGAAAAGACTCGGAATGGCACCAAATTTGGTAATATTATCCTACCATATAAGGGCTATTCGTCTGTCAAATTTCATATAAAAATTTTGTTCGGAAAGTTAGTTAACAAAGTCACTAAAGTTTCCAAATTTTCAAGGCAAATCTGCCTTGCACTTTTATTTTCCTTTTCTCAAACATTTGGCCAAAGTAATTTTGTCACATGGTTCATTTATGAAGACAATGTCTAAGAAACCTTCATAATACATTTGGTAGGTGTTTAACACCAAGAATTTCGAAATAACAAGTCCCAAATCAAGATTAGTCATAAATCAGTCCAGAATTAGGGTTTTCCTTCACTAAGATAGTTTCGTAATTCAGCTATAACTCACACAATTCAACTTGAAATTGAGCATGGTTGGTGGCGTTGAAACCTAAATTCATAAGTCTACAATTTCACAGAAGGAATCGTTCTAAAATTCTGTCCACAACTAGCTCATATTCGAGCATCAACTTGCAGCTCATAACAGGCGTTCCAGTAAGTCCGTGAAACAGGGCAATCATTTTTAAACGATTGGTATGGTTCACTCAGGTGGAATCAGGGGGTACATTTTATACCGTTGGAAAAATGGAAGTGTCTAGTTCCCAATACCACAAACAGAACTCAATTTCGAGGTCGGAGCAAAGAGTTATGGTCGAAACAAAATCACTGCCAGAGAGACTCTGGTTACGTCTTCCAGTTTTGATGAAATTTCGAAATCTCCACTTTTACCCATCCAAATCAAGTAATTTTTTTGAGAAAACTTTCTACACAACCCATACAACATATTTACATCAAAATCAAGCCAATGAGACCACAAAAATTGCACTAAAGAGGTGCAGCAAAGCAGGGGCAGAACCGGCATTTTTTTCCATTTCACTCCCTTTGAGTTTTCTTTCCACTTTTCATCTTATACTCACTAGTTTAACCACTAATACCACATAATCAACACCCAATAACATCATATCAGATCATCAAACCCATTGTGGGATTTCATAGAGCCCACTCACAAGATTTCCAACAATATAAAGCTACCCACATGCATCTACAAGCGTATAAGTGCAATATAACGTATATAAACCAAGATTCAAGAGGTTTATCGTCGGTTACCTCTTTAGATGACTAAAACAGAAATTTTTGGGCCTTTGAACTCCAAGAAAACCGTGAGAATGAAGCCCTCTTCCTAGTCCAAGATGATCTCCAAGTTATTTGCAAGGTGTGGTAGGAATTTGAGATGATTTGGGGCAAGATTGAGTGAGATGAGATGAAGAAATTTTTGCTCCTTCTTCCTTGGTGTTGCACGGCTGCTTAGAAAGAGAAAGGAGGGAGTTGTGGCTGATGGAAAAGCTTCTATAGTAAGCTTGGTAGGTGAGAGTTTTAAGTGCTCAAAAGTCAACTCTCGCTAGTGCGCGCACGCGCTCGTTTCGTGTTCATTTCCTCTCGAGTTTGTTTCACTTGTGCATTATACCTCTAATGCACTTACTTTAACACTAATATTATTCACTCTTAATAGTCTATCAATAATTTCTAGAATTCTCCAATTAGTCGCGTGCCGCGAAAACGCGAACTTCTAACTTGTGCGCGATAAAGTGAAATTTCTAAGAAATTCTTATAACGATAGTATAACTAACTATTACTTGAGTATTTAAACATAAAATAACCACCTTAGGACTAATGTATGAGTCCTCACTCTCCAGACTCACTGTATTCTCTAATCGCTTATTGTCTCCAAACGCGTATTCACTATTCTCACTTAATGAGATTTCAAAAATTAAATTTTGAAACGAGTCATTTTAAAAATATAAGTAAGTCATAGTTCCATATAATTGGATCTAAAAAGGTTGAAATAAAATATTCGGAATAAACGGCCAATTAAATATTGAAATAAGCCAGTAATAGGAGTTTAAAATAAGTAAATTTGTGGGTCCTCACACGAGTCTAGTATTACTTTCTCAAATCTCCAATAAATTTGTCTCAGCGCGTCTTTCGGAAAACTATCAACGCGCGAGCGGTATGCACTTAATTAGAACTCATTCACCTTTAATTCCTCAATTAACTTTTCTTAATCTACTATTGATCATTCTTGATTTTCCTAAGATAATTACACTCTCGAATAGAATATCATCTCGAAATACATGTACTCATTATTTCTCCCTTAAACGAACCTCCGAAAATTAAATTTGCTAACGGGACGTTTAAAAACATAAGGAAGACATTGTTCCATATGAATGGACTTAAAATTGTTGAAATAAATTATTTGGAGAAAATAGGTGAATAAATATTTAAATAAATCAATAATATTCGATAAAAATAAGAAATTTTTCGAGTCCGCACATAGTTGACATCTTTAGTTTTTATATTTCAAATTTGAATTCTAAACTAGTTATGTGATGGTACCTTCAAAATAGAAACTAAAGAAAAGTTTGGCAATAAATTTACATACAAAAGTACAATTGACCAATAAAGACTTACATGATTGGTGTTTGTGCACTATTATTTACAATTCTAGGATTCCATTCTTTGTTTATAGTTTTTTATTTTTGCTAGGTGTTGGAATGTTTTGTGCTTGAAATGTGTTACTACATGTTTTTATTTTTATTTTTTTGGCGCCAATTGTGAAATTTGTGAGCGTTAAACATTTGAAAACTTGAAAAGTGCCATCTATACCTTGATCACTTGCGGTAGGTAAAACATTTGAACATCATTGGGAAGATGTACATTTGAGAAACACACCTCGGATTTCAGCATAATAAAATGTGAAAAAAACCTTGTCAGTCACCAAACTCAGTACCCCCACTACATGTAGTACTCGTAGTTTTCAACTTCTCCATGTATTAGCAGTTTATCTTTTAATGGCTTATTAATAAAAGGTAGGGGTGGTGTCCCGTCCCCGTGTACAGGGTTTGCCAAAAAAATATGCTTTTTTGAAATATGTCTTTTGGTTTAAAACTTAATAGTATTAAGATTTCTTTATCCAAAACAAATAAATATTTTTGTGGATCTAGTTACTTAGCTATATATAAAAGTATTTCTCACACTACAAGAAAATTGGCCTTTTATGACAATAAAAAGTCATCACTAAAAGCCTCAAAGTCGTCATTATATGGATACCGTGACGACTTTTCCGTTTGTCACATGGTTGTCACAGATTCTATGTCACAAATGGGTCCATGTGACAACCTTTTGAAAGTCGTCACAAAATCTTGTTATTCAATGACGAGGGAAAAGTCGTCACTAAAGAATATCATTCTGTGATGACTTTTCTTTGTCATTGTTTCACCTATATTTTTGTCATAGATGTAGCAAAAGTCGTCACAAATTTTAAGTCTACAGTGACGACCTGAGCTTGTCACTATCAATCCCATTATTCAGTGACACGAATAGTCATCACTTAGTGAACTTGCAAATTAGCTTTGTTTTGAAGAGCTGAAATTGACCATTGCGAATATAGCATTTCCAACAAATTATAACAGAACATCCAATTTGACAAAAGGCAAAATTAATGTAGAATGAAGTCACAAATTAATATATATGGCCACAAACATCTGTAAATTCATCAAAATAGAAGTCAACCAAAATATTGGATCCCAAAGCCCACATAATCAGTTCAAGCACTAATGGCCAATACATATCTTTCCCAAAAAAATACAGTACTAGATTTTTAAACTAAAACATAGATTGCACCACCAGTGTCAGACTTCAACCATCTCTATCATCATATCCAACAGCCTCCTCATGATCAATATCAAATTGGACTGCATTAAAATAAAGTATTATATGCATTAGAATAGACTTTAGTCAGAAAATATGCTATTACAACCTTACACAACTAAATGTGAATGAATAGTCATACACAACAAGACTCCAACTACTGTCAACTTGACAAGAAGTAAAAGAACCAGTCAAAATAGAGTTTCAGCCAAAATAAAAAGAACATCATCAATTATTTCCAATCGCTTATTTGTTAGACATATTTGCATAGCTAGCAAATTCGTAATATAAGCAAGTGACAGCATAAACTGCCTTAAGTGACAGCATAAACTATCTTAAGTAACTCTTTCATCTGGGCAATCAAATCCTCATATAGCCCTCTTGTTTCAAGTCACTTTTAATCAGATTGGAGTAAAACTGGTTGCTTGGATAGAACTCTTTTTTTGCATCTTCCAACAATCATATGAAGGTATCAGTTTCACTTTCATTCATATTTAACCTCTCTCCACTATGTTCTTCCCGAATGAACCAATTCCCCCCCCCCCTCTCCATTGTGCAGTGCCTATGTCATTGAACATATCACTTAAATCTTCAATATCACTTAAATCTTCAATATCACTATCCTTTCTTCGTCCTTGTCTTGATTAATATCCTTCTCAATTTCATGTCGGAATTGCGCACCATGGCATATCCATCTAGTGTCTCTTTTCCATTGTTTCATGGGATCTTTAGAATGTTTTGCCTTCTAAGAATATGCAAAATTTAAGGACCACAAGTTTATAAGACTCATTATTTCTATTATCAAGTGCCATCCAATTTTTGTACATGTCATAGAGATACAAATCCAAAACATAAGAATAGAGTGTGGTGCTCTAGTACTTAACTACACAACCATTTTATGGATAAGCAAAACACTATCAGGTTGGAAAATTTTAAACACAACATCATCGACCAAAAAAGCAAACAACTAAGCTTATTTTGTTCATTGCATGCTATCAAGTAGAAGGTCAAATCATAAAAAGCCTATTCAAGCTTATCTAAGCATTGACAAAAATTAAAGAAGCCAAAATATGCATACTTCACAATTAGGGCCCACTGCATAGCATAAAAGTATAGAAAAAGTTCAAGTACTTACGTTGAATCCAGATGCTAATGAGTTTGCTACTCTTTTTATGCTACTACTGCATTGTCAAGCTAAAAAATGTTAGAAAATAGTAGACATCATTGTAAAGTAGAGAGTTTCTTCAACAAAATTAATCAAGTGCAAGAACATTCACCATTGATTACTTAGACTATCAAAAAAAAAAGAAAAGTACCTAACAACCTCAAATGTTTGACAAATCCAATTATTAAATTTTTCACATCATTTGCTGCAATTAAAACTATGTACAATTAAAACTAGGTACTGCTTTAATAATATTATAACTACTTAGTGCCTCGAGTTGGTCTAAAAAAATGCCCAACATTATTTGGAAATGCACTTTGGCCGTAAACAAAATCTGACTCCTTTAGGCACTAAAGCAGTAGACAATAGTCTAGCAAGTTTGAGTTTAATTTGGATTTAGCTACTCTTCAATATATTATCATGTCTAACTTCTAAAATTAAGATGTTTGGCATGAAGTTAAGTGTTTGACCAGCTATGCTACAACAAAAGTATGAATAATGCTAGCAAGCCCTGTATTCCCAACATTATTTGCATCTACACTAGTTGGATGTTGCTAGTTGGTGCTGATGTTGCTAGTTGGATGAACAACCTTTTGTTGAGAATCAAAGGGAGGCTGATGTTGCTGAAGCCAATGCTCTTCTAGCTACCAAAAAGGCTGGATGGGCTTAGCAGGCAAAGATGGCTGAAGTGGAGGCTGAAAAAGCTGCAGCTATTAGGGAGGCAGAGTTACAAAAAGAAGTTGAGAGGAAAAATGCATTGGCCAAGACTGAGCAACTAAAGGCTAAACAACTCAGCAAGGCTTAGATTAGTGTTTGGTCAAATGGAGAGGCCAGAGATGGATCAGGTGCTGCAAATTCAGCCATGAAAGAAACAACATCAGTTTTTGGTGCATTGCCACCTTTGTTCCAGACTGTGCACAAGCAAACCGGTATGTTGCCTCCAGCTTGGATGGGCAGTCTACCTAGTCCTAGTGCAGGCAAGGCTATAACAAACCAGCCAGAGAATTGGATATCAGGATAGTTGCTTCTTATAGTGCAGTTTCTTAGGTGGAGATTTTCCAACAATAAGCTTCTGGACAGTTACTCATTTCATTGTTCTTGTTAGAAGAATTTACTTGTTAGTCTAGTACATATTTGACGAAAATTGTATCACTGCTGGAAGACCTTGTTCTTGAAAAAATGATAAGCTATCCCACAAAAAAAAGTTTGTAAAATTACCTTATGAATCTAGCAGCCCAATAACTTACTATGGAAGACCTTGTTCTTGAAATTTTAGTTGAAATAAAAGAAAGAATTTTTAGTGCCAGGTTAGTAGGACCACTGAAGATGAAGTCCTACAACTTCAAATATTTGCTTTCAGGTTTTATTAATGAAGGAATTTTAGGTGCTTAAATATCACTTCTTGTCTAACATGGATTTGGGAAGTACTGTAGTGAAGATGGTAGAGTAATTTTAGTGGCTAAAGGAAGGCAAGATAGCCTGAGTTTCCTTTTATTTGCTTCAACTTAAGACACATGGGTAAACCTGCCACCTCCCCACTGTCACTCATTTTTGTTGTATGTCTACATTTCCTTTTGTGTGCATCAGCCTATGCCTGAGAGGCGAGTGATTTGCAGGTAGGAGTCAAACAAGAAAGCCGAAAATGCAAATAATGTATTAAAAGATTTGGAGAAATTAGCTTAGCTATTTATGAAACGAACTTGGATGTCATACCATAGAAAGTTATAGGCAGAACTCTCAATAGGAACAAGATTAAAACAAGTCAAAGAACAAAAAATTACCTTATGAATCACATAAGGTAATCCTTCATCAGAGAAACATCTTGCAAACATGTCAAAATGGAAAACCATGGCAGTGAAGTACACAAAACAACACCAGATTTTGAAGATAGCAAAATCAACCCACAATATATATCTATAAAAGGGTATACGTACAAAGGATAGACAAATCTTGCTTGGTCCAATGTCACTACCATCGGCAAGCCAGAATTTGATCTCAACCAAATCTTCCACAGCCATGGAACAACCTCAACACATTAAACCAACCTCAGTTGCTCGAGTCCACAAACTCAAATCATTTCCAACTCCACAAAAGGATGAAAAAGCAACAGTCTTTCTTGCTTTTACCAACGAACCAAATCAAAAACTGAAGCGTTCACCCCTTAAAAAAACTCAAATTTTAGATTTCATAAAAAGCCAAAATGGACTAGCTCGTTTATTATTCTTTTCAATTAGAAATAGCACTTCCAAAGAGACATGAGGAATTTGACCAAATTTTGACAAAACCCAAATCAAGATTCCACAACACTCTAGCCAAAAGTCACTAACAAGAACCAATTCATGAAAATCCAACAAATCTATAAGATTAGAACAAAAAGGGATTCAAGAACCTAAAAACTAAATCTGACAAGAAACAGAGAAGGTGCAACTGGCCATAGCCACAAACATGTCTACCAGGCAATGCAAAATTAGACACAAAATATTGAAATTACCTCAAAATATACCTTCAATCCCTAACTTCTCATTTTCCTCAAACTTCAAGCTCTAAACTCCAGCTTTCACCCCAAACTTTCAAAGCCCTAATTTTTGATTTCTTGCCACCAAGCCAATGCAACAGCCGAATTAGGGATGTTGGTGGTGTGAGCTCGACAAAGTTACCCAAATTGAAAGTGCTTGCACTAATTGGTTATGGATGACAATGGCAAACTCTAGTTCATGGATGGATTTGGTAGTGCGAGCTTGATACAGAGTAGTACATTCGGTGAGGTGAGGAGGACAAACAGAGGGGGAGAAGATGTCTGAAATTTTGGCTAAGTGTTTTGGACATAAAGTGCATACTAAATGAAGCAACGACTCGTTTCCTTAAAATTTTTTCAGTGCCCAACGCCTCTTGAATTTTTCAGTTTGCCGCTCTTAGTTCTGAATGTATAAATAACACGCCTTCTTCTTATTTAGATGCAAGAAATTCACAGCTTTCTTCGTCCTTTCTCCGATCTCTCTATTTTTTCTTTTTCCTCAATTTTTATGTTATGTAATTAAGTTTTTCTATTGTTTTGAGTTTTTTTTTCACTCTCAAGTTGTATTAAAATAATAGAATATGACAATTTAGTGTGTTTGGGAAATTTTTTTTTAGCATTTTTTAACTAATATAGGACTTTTTCTAATTTAATTATATAATAAAATAGTACAAAAATTAAAAATATTGTTAGAAATGTGTTTATGATTCAAAAAAAGATAAACATTCTTTTAATCAAAATATTTTCGGTACTCATTTTATGGTGCTATCAATTATGAATGACTTGTAGTCTAACAAAAACTTGACGATCAAATTAGTTGATCGAACAATCAAAATAGTTTGCAAATACATGTATGAATGCTAAATCTATTTGGTATAAGTACCAATTCATAAATGATAAATGTGACCATTATAATTAATAACAACTTTTGATCATGCAAATGTTAGGATTAGACTTAAATTTTGTATTCAGTTATTGTTAAATTCTACTATTGACTACCTTTATTTTCAGATTGTCCTATTTATTAATTTTCCACCATGTTGTCATCAGGATAAATAGGGAATGTATGAAATTTTTTTAGATTTATAACAAATTATTACCTAAATTTGGAAAAATTTAGGAAATATGTATACATAGTTTATTAAGATACCTTATGTATTTTGCCAATAAAAGAGGGCTAAATTGTAACACCATAGGGTGTCATAGTAGAATTAATAAAATTTGTGTATTACATATGGGGGATAAATTGCAAAAGTTAGAGTGCCATAGTTGCCTTAATGAAATTAGTGAATTATTATGGGGCTAAATTGCAAAAGTTAGGGTGTATAGGGCTATGGGGCTAAAATGTAATAGTTAGGGTGTCATATAGTACAATTAATAAAATTTATTTACAACACCATGGGCCATATTGAAAAATTAAGGTGGTATATAGGGCTAAAATATAAAAGTTAGGGTGTCATAATAGAATTAATAAAATTTATTTACAACACATGGGCCATATTGAAAAAATTAAGGTGGTATAATGGGGTCAAAATATAAAAGTTAGGGTGTCATTGTAGAATTAATAAAATTTATTTACAACATATAGGCCATATTAAAAAAATTAAGGTAGTATATGGGGTCAAAATGTAAAAGTTAGGGTGTCATAGTAGAATTAATAAAATTAATTTACAACATATGGGCCATATTGAAAATATTAGGGTGACATAGTAGAATTAGTGAAAGTGAGATGGGAATATGGACAGTGACGACTAGTTGTTGTCACTAATTTAGAACCGGCAACCATATTGTGACGATATTTTAAGTTGTCACCGTAGGACCAACTTCAGTGACAACATGTTTTCCAGTCGTCACAGTGGTGATCTCCCGCCACACTGGATTGTTGCGCGCCATCCATATTGTGATGACTTATCCCGCGTTGTCACTGTTGACGGGTGAATCCACGATCAAGTATGACGAAATTAGAAGTCGTCACTAAAGTTTTCAATTGTGACAACTTTTTCTATTGTCACAGAGAATGTTGTCACAAAAGGCCAAATTTCTTGTAGTGTCAATATGTGTTGTTAAATCTTTTCAATTTACAAACGAATGGACCAACAAATCGGGAAACATAAAAGAATTTAAAAAATATTAGAATTCCTAGTATTTAATATTTATATCATTGCCTTCGCTCTTTGTATGTTCTCCTATGATGTCATTCACTTTCAATATTCACTCCAAACTACATATATATTTTGACCAAATAATGCATTTTATTATTGAATACTTTTGCACGGAAAAAATAATCAATTTGAAAATTTTAATTCAATGTTGCTAAATTTGACACATTCTCATTTGTAACATCCAAAGCATGTTGGTCTAAAACTATTGACTTGGCTATTAATCATCAATAAAAGAGTTGAAATTATGTGGGGTGGTAAACCTCAGGTTGATGACTTATAATTACTAATATTTCAACTCCCATTTTTAAAAATCTTTGAAATTGTTGCTACAAAAATCATATGACTTTTAATATCTCAAACAATAGTCTTAAGAGACTAATCTTTAAAGATTGCAGTATACCACCAATTCTCAAATTGATTCTTCAAACTTGTAGGTATTTGAATCTATTAATTGTGATAAGGCTTTTTTTATTCCATAATGCATCAGATCAACTTTGTATCCAGAAGATATTCTGTTGAGTGGCTTTTGAGATTGAAAGAATTTCTTTAGAAATTATTTTGGAATATTTTGAAACTTTTGATCTATTTTGGGCTTTACAAAAATATAAGAGAGAATTATCAATTAAGAATGTGAATTACTCTTGACACAAGTCAATTAATATTAGAAAAATTGGAGGGATTTACTAGTAATTCCAATCTCAAACACATGTTTATTCTTTATGAGGGGGATACTAAAACGATTGACAATCCGATGAATTAACTAGCTACATTTCTTCATTATAAAACTGTCAAATTAGTCATGTCATGATATAGTTGAAGTTCTTTTTAGCATTACTATGTATTAAGAACAAATTTCTTTATTTAGTGGTTGTAATCATTAGAATGTCAAGACATATGATACATGAAAATTATGCAAAAGTCGGATATCATTCACATTTAATTGTGATTCACTATTCATTTTTTAATGTATTTTGTTCAAGACTTCAAGATTGATCACACTTTATCTACATTTATCATTTTCATTCATTTGTTTTTTTAATATATTAATTGACTTGGTCCAACTAACCGAGAAAAAATTTCAAATTGAATTTGATATCTCAAAGAAGCACCACAAAATAGGCCTACAAGAATTACAAGACAAACTATAACTGAGATAGTATAGACAAAAATTGCTTTTAAGTTATTAGATAATCTGGCACGGTTCATTTACATAATGTTTTTCAGTCTCAGAAATGCCATCCTAAATGAAAATAAAGCAATTGATTATTTAAGTGGAGTGACGTTTTATCTTTCTTTACAATTTGAATTTTATTTGATGAAGATAAGTTTAACTCCTATTTCATCAACATCTTGCATCTTTCTGATTACATGATGTTTTTTTTATATTTAATTATAAACAAAAAATCACCTTTAGATTCCAGTTCGATCGGCAAAGATTTCTCTTTGTAATAAAAAAAACTGTTCTTTGTTAGTATATCAACTGTCAAGTTTTGGAATAGCATTAGTAATGTGGTACAAGTCAATTACATATTCAAGATAGGCTTGAATGAAGAAAGTTGGCAAGCTAATCAATAAAAAAACATGAGATGCTTTTATAGTTTTCAAGTGCACTTGATAACTGAAACTCCTATATTGGAGTAAATATGATTGATTAGAAATGATTAAAGAGATAATATATGAGGTATTATTGTAAAACTTCTAACATATCCAATTCTTGGACATATCATAGTTAAATCATCAAAGTATAAGTTGCAATGTCTTCCTTAAATCTCTAATTATGGTCTTTGACAATCAAAAACTTACAAAGGCTATGTCTTTCACCAACAAACAATGTTTTAAATTTTTTAAATCTAACTTATTTTATATGAGTAACTATTATACTGATAGTGCTAGTCATTTATTGTACCATGCTGTGCATTTGATTTAATGCACATTGATTTTGAAGATGTGATCATCACAAAAAGAGTAGTCAGACAGTTAAGAGTACTTTTAATTTGCCAAGTGCATATGTGCAATTATATGCTTATGAAAACTAGGTTTTTGATTGAATGTGATAGTTAATGCCCTCAATTATAATTACTATATTAATTATAAGTCAATTTTATGAAGGTATTAGAAAATAAAAAAGGCAGAAGAGTTTGGCATAAAAGTAACTCACAAAAGGAAGGAAATTTGATTGAGACACAAAGGCTAGCTAATTTGGTGTTTGTATAACGAAAGTTACAACTTTAGAATTTTACTACATGTGTGGCAACTAATTAACTTTCATGTGGTGATATTAACTCATGGATGATCACATGATAATTAAAGGGTTAAAAATAAAAAAAACCCCTATGGTATATCTAATACAAAGAAAAACCCTCCATGGTTTCAAAACATACAAAATGATGCCTCATGTTTTGAACTAAATTGTAAACTAACAGAATTCGTTAAACTTAACGAAAATGACGGTTTCGGCTGTTAAACTTACCGGATTCCATTAAGTTTACCGTTAAACTTACCGGATTCCGTTAAGTTTTCCGTTAAGTTTACCAGATTCCATTAAGTTTAACGAATTTTCTTAGTTTACACTTTAGTTCAAAACATGAGGTGTCGTTTTGTATGTTTTGAAACTATTGGGATTTTTCTGTGTATTAGGTATGCCACAGGATGTTTTTTTGTTTTTAACCCATAATTAAAGCAAAATCTTTTCCTAGCATTCGTACTTTCAAAGTGATTTGTTTCTTTTTCATTTAAGTTAATGTTGCTAAATTTAACACATTCTCATTTGTAACATCTGAAACATATTGGTTTAAAACTATTGACTTGACTATTAATCATCAATAAAAGAGTTGAAATTATGTGGGGTGGTAAATCTCACGTTGATGACTTATGATTACTAATATTTCAACTCTCATTTTTAAAAATCTTAAAAATTGTGCTACAAAAGTCGTATGACCTTTAATATCTCAAACCATACTCTTAACAGACTGATTTTTAAAGATTGTTGTATACCACCAATTTTTCAAATTGATCCTCCAAACTTGTAGTTATTTGAATCTATTAATTGTGATAAGCCTTTTTTATTCCATAATGCATCAGATCAACTTTGTATCAAGAAGATATTCTGTTGAGTGGGTTTTAAGATTGAAGGAATTTCTTTAGAAATTATTATGGAATATTTTAAAACTTTTGATCTATTTTGGGCTTTAGAAAAAGATAAGAGAAGAACTATCAAATAAGAAAGTGGATTACTCTTGACATAAGTCAATTAGTATTAGAAAAATTGGAGGGACTTACTAGAAATTCCAATCTCAAACAAATGTTTATTCTTTATGAGTGGAATACTAAAATGATTGACAATTCGATGAATTTAACCAACTACATTTCTTCATTATAAAACTATCAAATTAGTCAAGTCATGATACAGTCGAATTCCTTTTAGCATTACTATGTATTAAGAACAAACTTCTTTATTTAGTGGTTGGAATCATTAGAATGTCAAGACATATGACACATGACAATTATGCAAAAGTCGGATATCATTCACATTTAATTGTGGTTTACTATTCCTTTTTTATGTGTTTTGTTCAAGGTTGATCTTACTTTATTTACATTTTTGGTTCTCATTTTTTATTTTTTAATATATTAATTGACATGCTCCAATTAACTAAGAAAAAATTTTTCAAATTGAATATGATATCTTAAAGAAGCACCACAAAATAGACCAACAAATATTAATAGACAAACTGTAACTAAGATAGAACAAACAAAAATTCTTGTAAATTTATTAGATAACCTCGCACGCTTCATGTACATAACGTTTTTTTACTTTCAAAAATGCTATCCTAAATGAATCTAAAGCAATTGGTTATTTAAGTGGAGTGAGGTTTTATGCTTCTTTACAATTTGAATTTTATTTGATGAAGATAAGTTTAACTCCTATTTGATCTACATCTTGCATTTTTTTATAATTTTTATATACAATTAAATGTTATCTTATTAGATTCCAGTTTGATTGGTATAGATTTCCCTTTATAATCAAGAAAACTATTCTTAGTATATCATGTAGATAATTTTGGAATGTCATTAGTAATGTGGTACAAGTCAATTGCATGTTCAAAATAAGTTTGAATGAAGAAAGTTGGCAAGAATACATTAAAAAAAAAACATGAAATGCTTTTATAGTTTTCAAGTGTACTTAATACCTGAAACCCTATATTGGAGTAAATATGAATGATTAGAAATGATTAAAGAGATAATATATAAGGTATTATTGTAAAACTTTTAACATATCTAATTCTTGTATATATCATAGTTAGATCATCAAAGTATAAGTTGCATTGTCTTTCTTAAATATTTAATTATGGTCTTTGAAAATTAAAACTCACAAAGGCTATGTCTTTCACCAACAAACAATGTTCTAAATCTTTTAAATCTAATTTATTTTATATGAGTAACTATTATACTAATCTAAATAGTGCTAGTCATTTATTGTGCCATGTTGTGCATTTGATTTAATGCACATTGGTTTTGAAGATGTGATCATCACAAAAAGAGGAGTCAGACAGTTAAGAGTGCTTTTAATTTGCGAAGTGCATATATTCAATTATATACTTATGAAAACCAAGTTGTTGGTTGGAATGTGATAGTTAATGTCCTCTCTTACAATTACTATATAAATTATAAGTCAATTTTATGATGGTATTAGAAAATAAAAGAGGTAGAAGAGCTTGGCATAAAAGTTACTCACAAAAGGAAGGAAATTGGCTTGAGATATAAAGATTAGCTCATTTGATGTTTGTACAACAAAAGTTACAACTTTAGAATTTTACTTCATGTGTGGCAACTAATTAACTTTTAAGTGATGATATTAACCCATGGATGATCACATGTGAATTAAAGCAAAAACTTTTGCTTGCATTCTTACTTTCAAAGTAATTTATTTCTTTTCCCTTTTATGAGGTTGAATAGGTATTAAACTTTTCAAATTATAAACTTTTGACTATTGAACTAAATTTTCTTTCAATTTTGCAATTCAACTAATAAAAATAGTTTACTTTCCAGTCATTCTATCTTATTTCATGGTTAGTTTTGACAAAAAGGAAAAAAAATTGAAGGTACGCTTTTTATTTACCAAATAATAGAGGAAGAGATCATAATTTGCTTGTATCTTTTTTCTCAGCATTTTCTTTCTCACTCTTTGTATTATATTTCAAACCATATCTTCCTTACTCTTTTTTCCGCTAATCTAGCCAGCATTGTAAAGCCTTTAATCGTAATACTTTCACCATTATCAATAATAAAAATTTAAAATTTTTTCTTTTATTTTTCTTTATGATAAAGATAATTATTTTAGTTTGAAAAAAATCTTATTGGATTTTGAATTTTGGTGTACAAATTTATTGACATAGAGCTAATGTATTTATTGATTATGGCATTTTTCTCTTGGTATTCGATTTGAATATGATAAAAAGCGGAAGGAGTTATTCTTAGTTTGTCAATTTGGCAGCACGGCAATTTTTCCAACCAAATTCGAGATTGGAAAAGTTATATAAGCAAAAATTTGAGTTGTGTAATGTCCTTGTGTTAAGAAACCACCACGTGATGTTGGTAGACAATAGTGGTTTGGTTATCCTGGCCACTAGACTTTGCTTATACTTTTCATGCATGATGCAATCTTTCATTTCCACAATTAATGATGAATAAGAAGAAGAAAAATAATAAAAAAAGAAAAATATGTAGGAAGTGATTATTTTGTTCAAAATCTACTAATTTGTGACTAAAACTACGTCATTTTTGTTAGGTTTTAAGGGTGGAATGACAAAACATGTTTTTTGATTGATAGAGAATTCAATATTTATGGCTGGATAAATTTTACCCTTGAGTTTTGATATCAACTGTGCGTATGTAGTGTATTTAGTCTCATTTGATAGCAATATCAAACAGAATAGCTAGTAATATATTATTTTTGCAACTTGAGAAATCAAATGAAAACTAAATAATAGTTGGATAGCTAAATGTTCATATTTTAAATAACTTAGGGGGTAGTTAGATTCTTTCCTTCACTTAAATAACAATTTATAGTCATAATTAACTACAATAAAACTAATATGCTATGAGGACCCGAAAAATTTTCTTATTTTCTATTATTTATTTTATTTCCTTGCATACATTTACTTTACTTTACGTTATTAACTTAATTTTCTAGATATTTTTATAAGTGAGTTAAGTTTGTAAATCATTTTTCTTGTATAAGTTGGTTCATATTAAGTTTAGAAGCGCATTATGGACATGGGACCCGCTAGTGCGGTAAGTACGATAATTTTGATGACTAGGTAGAGTTTTGTATAAAGGGATATTATTTTATAAGGTGCTAAGGGACAATTAGAGATTAGCTAGATAGATTAACCTTTGGAAGACAAAGAGATGAGATGAAACCCTAAAGAGCCAAGTGTCGTGATATCCTTGGAAGTTGGACTTTGACCACACATTTCTTCACCTTTACTAAAATCAAAATTTGACCAAAAATCTCTTCACTTTGCTCCTTGTCATGGCCGAATATAGGCAGGAGAAAAACAAGAGAGAACTTCATCTTCAATCTCACTTTCTTACTTGAATCTTGAGTTTCAACCATTGATTTTGTGAACTACTCCATAAAAGTTGATCACTAAGGAGGATTAAGGGTTTGAGTGGAGAGACTTTGGAGGAAAAAGTACTAAACTTCCATCTTTCTTGGAGTTACAAGGTAACTTTGGCAAGAAACTTTCCTCTACTTCAAATATTTGCCAACTAGTGGTTTAGGGTTTCAATTTTGGTAGTTTTATGAGAAATTTCATGGTTTAATGTAGTGATGTGGAAATTTTCAGTTTTTATGGTGAAATTTCTACCCACTTATGATGCTTAAGGGTTGGCCATGGTTTGATGGCTTTGCTATGTGAAATATCTAGTTTTTATATGCTAGTTTGACTTGTCTAAAGAAAATTCCAACTTGTATGTGAAAATTTCAGGTTAGGGTTCCAAAATTTAGCTTGATTGTGGTTGGTTTTGGAGCTATCAATTGGTTATATTTGAAGGGTGTTGTGACCCTAATTAAGTGTATTTAATAGCTTATGATTTGTGGGTACGATTGAGGCTGATTGAGATGAGATTTGGTGTTGATTTTAGGATGAAAAAGTAAAGAAATTGAGGGAGGTGCTGTCCAAAATTTGGGTTCGCTTGTTTCCTTCAAGTTTGGAATGATTTTGGGGTAAACTTGTTTAAGATGTTCGGAAAACCTATAAGCATTACTTATGAGTTGAATTTTGGTTGAATGAAGGACTTTTGGTTGTTCATGTCCTTAGGTCCAAATGTTTCCTTTTCACTCCAAAGTCACATTTTGTATCTTTGCACTAGTAGTTAACTTGGACAAGCATACGACTCGTAGTCGAGTCTCAATTGTGAATTCCGTTTACTAGGTTTTGGATGTGGGAACCATAATTATTTTACCTTGGTTGTTCTTAGGACGTGCCGGTGATCAAGAGCATAATCCGAGAAGAAACTTTTGAAATTGTTTTTGCTTGAACTGGTGAGTGTACCACTCGCATGACTTGTTGCTTAACTGATTTACTTGTACTTGAAATTTGTGACTTGAATGACTGTGACTTCCATTTATTCTAAACGAAACGAGGGTGTACTTTATCACACTCGTTTCTCTTGGCTATTTGACTAGTTTACTGTGCAAATTTGGATCTGTTACTTGTGCATGATTTGATATCATTTGGAGGCTTGTATCCAACGACCTTACTGTGAAACTTGAGCTCAAACCTCATTAGTAGTTAATCGAATCGAGTCAGTAAGGGTTTGGTGGAGGTAGACTGACGAACCATGAGGATACTGTTACTGATTCACTGAATAATGAAACCCTTTGATATTTGGTATACTTGAGTATTACCACCACTATTTCTGCTTGGTGTTCAGGCGCGGTAAGAGGTATGTTTGGTGGACGAAAATTGGTGTAAAGTGGAGGTCTACGGTCAAGGTTTTCTTATTTAAACGTTGACGGAGTGTCAACGGGTTCGGATCAAGTACTGCAACGGGAATTTGGCTCTTGAAAGCCATCTGTATCCTTTCTACTTGAACTACTCTATTTAGCTGTGGTGTTCATTCAGCTCTTTACCTAATGTTTGTCTTTGACTGATTAGAAGTGAAAGTTGTGCTTTTGACTGCTTGACTTTTGGTACCTCATTGGACCAAAGCTCACCCCTATTACTTTTGTTTTCCTTACAGGGAACAAAATATTGGGATCGTGATTTTTGGAGAAAAGAATTGAGCCAGTTATAGATGTTTTGTTTAAGCTCCTCTGTAATAGTACACCATAATTGTATTTGGATATTTTGGTTGGTATTTCAAGTTAACTTGTTAAAAACTCCAATGTATATATATATATGCAAGAGTATGATTATGTATATCAAGTGTGATTGATCGAGATTGTACGTTTCTATGGCCTTAGTGAACTTTTCTTGATCCGTTGAAAACTTGGTGAGTGTGAAGCTTGAGCAGGGATTGAGAAAAAGAAACTGGAGGGAAATTTTCTGCAGAGAATCTGGCCGGATCTTGGCCAGATACATGGCCGGATTGACAAGGGAAATGAAAAACTTTTTGGTGGCTTCTGCCTTGAATCCGGCCAAATCTTGACCGGATTCTGACGTGGCTTCAGTTTCAACCGTTTTCCGTTGGAGTGTTTAATTGAAGTTCTATCACTCGTTTTAGTTTGGTAATCGTATATTTGGCTTAGTAGTTCTGGTGAGAGTTGGACAGGCAGTTCGCTAACTCTTGGGGTATGGCCTAAGAGAGGGTGGGGCTGTCACATATGTTCATTAATAACTATTTTACAGTAAATATCAAATTTTCTTCCAAACATACGTGCAAGGATAAATATCCATAATTGTTGAATTCTATGTCCGAAAGAGAGAGAGAGAGAGAGAGAGAGAGAGAGATCGATAATCCACAAATTCAAAGATACTAAATATTAATTTAACAATTACACATATTTTTAAGAGTAAATGGCCAAAATGATCCCTAAATATATCAAGATGCTACGAATTGGTCACCAAATTTTTTATTGCCAAAATAGTCACTCAACTTTATAAAACGAGCATCTAGGATTATTTTGACCAATTTAGCTAATAGAACAACTCGAAAAAGCAAACTTGATCTAGTGTTGTCGGTTCTCCTGGATAAGATATCCTATTTTTATTGACACAATTTCTTTAAAGATAAACCAAACTTTAGTGATTAATTCGTATTTTGACCGGACAAATGCAATTAATAAAAAAATTCACCAACAACATCGTCTTCTCCCTCTTCCTACTCCTCCTTCGCGACCCATCCACCCACCCATCACTACTATTTCTCCACTTCACCACCGCACCCTCCCCCTCTCTTCCCCCATGACTAGATCTGGTCCAGAAATTTCTCTACATTTTCCAATAATGTTATGTTGCTAAGCATTATCTTCTTGACTAATCTGATCTTCACCTAATTCTCCATATATAACTCCATATATTTTCGAGCATTTACGAAT
This sequence comes from Coffea humblotiana, assembly GCA_023065735.1. Taxonomy (NCBI): domain Eukaryota; kingdom Viridiplantae; phylum Streptophyta; class Magnoliopsida; order Gentianales; family Rubiaceae; genus Coffea; species Coffea humblotiana. The sequence goes on from CM041211.1 coordinate 22,981,967, forward strand.
TTCAAGCACCTCATGGCTTACAAGCATATTTGCCATACAAGGAGGATAAAACAAGCACTATCACATTTGTATTCCTGTACCATAAGCTTTCTTAAGTTTTGGAATACTTGGACCCTCTAGGAAAATTCCTCCAAATGTGGGTTAATTCCGATGACTCCAGCTAGGGAAGAATTTCAAGTTTTGTTTTTTTGCTAGTATTGGAAATTTCAGCCTCTCAAAGTAAAAAATTAATTGTATCTTGGGGCTCCTAACCACTTCAGGTTTTTGTAGATTTTGTAATACTGTTACCCCATCAGCTTTGGCAATACATCGAATAAAGAAACTCTTGATGATCTGCAAATACTTCAAATGTTTAAGAAACTCATTGCACATTCCATCTTCTAAAAACTTGGTGCTGCTACAGCAGGGATGGGGAGGAGAATGAGGTGGTATTATTTGGACATTTTTGCCCCTAAAAACTTGCAAATCCAGTTAATTTAATAGAAAGTGATCTAAAAGGCTAATTTTACCCAGTTGAGTCAACTTTTTGACCATAAAAAGAGTTTGGTGATCAACTCGTGTTATTTTGAATAGTTTAGTGACTATTTTAGCCATTCACGCTGTTTTTAAGAAAAACATATGTGCAAAAGGATTTGATTCTCCTACTAACATATGACTTCAACATCTCAATTTTGTGCCTTAGCTTGAGCTTTGTAGAAGTTGAAGAAATTACTAGAAAAATGAGTGGGAGTGAAGCACACTTGCAAAAATGCATGACACTTCACAATTCCCATCGTTGTACTTCTTGCTCTTCTAAGCTAAAGTTGGTTCTTTCTCTTTGGTCTCTATTGGAGCTATTACCTCTTGAAGTCATATTTGTCATAAGTCTTAGTATTTCCTTCACCACCTACATGACTCATGTACAACTTTTGACTATGTTATTTTTTGACCAAAGTCTCTAAATTTCATAGTTAGGTCATTTAATCCTAAATAATTCAACTGTGGCTATAGAATTAAGAAGCTCCTCTTTTATGACATTCATTAACTTTTTCAATGACTAATTTGCCCTTTTAAAAGTTAGGAATGTTTGAATTAACCAATCGAAAAAAATCAGTTGTAGATATCTATATGGCTCCAAGTAATGAAATTTAGAATGTGATTATAGTCATAAGTGAGAGTCCATTACACTTAAAGATGAAAAAATGTTGATCCAACAGTAGAGATGTGATAGGAGAATGAACTTGATTGTTGAGATTGTTGCAAAGGCGAAAACAGGAATTACTTTAAAAAAAATTGAACCCTTATTGGTTACTAAAATTTTATTCATTACACTTGGGATTTATTCGAGATGGTATCGTTGTTTTGTTGAAAGTTTAAATTTAGTTTATTCTAATTTGGATCTTTATCAGATAGGATTTGTTAGTGAAAAATCTCGTGCATGAAAAGTGCTATATAGTTTAGTAATTTGACTATGATTAATGATTTTAATTCTTTGTATTCCTGTTTGACCGTGATGACTCTTGAACAATTCTTGTTATACTACGATAAATTTTTCTTTGGAATGAAGCAATTATAAAATAGTCTTTTAGGCTAATACTTTCAAAATTGTAATATTTACTTCCCTATTGTTGTTCAAAACTTGATATTCGATGATATTTTAATTTACAGCAAGAACAAAGAGAAGCACATTAACTACCTTTAACAAGTAATGAGAGTTCTTCGTCAAGAAAAAATCGACATTAACTTGAAGAAGTGTACTTTCATGGCTTCTAGTGTTGTGTTTTTGGGTTCTATTGTTTCAAATGAAGGGATAGTGATAGGTCATAATTTGGTTCTAAATGTATAATTATTCTTCCCTTTATTTTAGCCAAATATTGTTTTAATTGTCGGATTCTACTTATATTTGGTGTTTTATGTCAATTGCAGGGCATTGGAGTAAAAAGTGCTAAAAAGAGGTAATTTTCTTGGAGTTGAATGTCAATCGCAAGTATTCCAATTCAAGATGAAGTCTACGTGGAGCATTGGTAGAAGATTAGGAAATTGCCATCTTTTATTAGATGTTTTATAAGGGAATAATTAGCATTATTTTTTTTAGGAGGTTTCCCTTTTTCAATTAGAATTGGAGTTTTAATCTTTTGCGGGCCTTTAGTTAGTGGAGGCCGAGGTATTAGTACTTGATAGGAAACAAAGCAAACAAGAGAAGAAAAAGCCGGATTCTTGCGTAATCAAGAGTTGGCCAGTAACAATCTCGCAGGATTTTTTATTAGTTTTCGGCCGCAAGGGAAGCAAAAAGGGAGCCGTCACTTGCTTGAGCTAATTCAACTTGCTTTCATTAGTTTTTAGAGAAAAACCAATTGCAACCAAGTTCCATGGAGTCTTGCGGAATTTCTTCTAGGATGCGTAGCTAAATCTCCATTTTCTAGTCGAAGGTCAATTTGAGAACTCGGTTCCAAATATCTGTGAGATCGAATTATTTTACTTATTTCTTTTATTCATTGGTATTCGTACGTTTCCTGATTTAATTGCTTATGCTTGTTATGTTATTTGAATGTCAACGACACGATATTCGAATTAACCTAATAATCTACTGTCAAATTAATTGATTGAATCTGTAATTGTTCAATTGATTAATATCAGTGGTGACTAGCGTGATTGGTTTTATGTTATGGAAACGTATGCTCTAACTTAAATAAACCCTCATAGCGTGTTTGTTGGGTAGGGTTGAGTTTTTCTAATTCTTAATGCAATCGAGAAATTAAATCCTATGATCGTACCTAGGGTTGTCTCTTGGTTAGAAAAATAGTCAACGGTCATACCTTGACTATCGATAAAGTAAGGAAAAGTTGGCTATCAGAGTTTGTTGATGGCTATAACCAATCTAGTAATGAGCAATTGAATTATATTCGGATCGATGATCAATCAAATGGACCGTATCCGAAACGTTGCATCTTTGGCTAGAGTCATATTGGTTATTGATTAATTCTTGTTTATTTCTATTAGTTGTTTTATTAGTTGATTAATTAGTTATTTTATATTCTCCAAAAACCCCCCAAACTTCGGACTCTGGAAGAAGCGAATTATCCCCAATCCCTATGGATTCGACCGTACTTGCCACTGTCTACTAGTTAGTAAATTCTGTCATCTAATTAATTCTGGTATATCAGATTAAACAAACTATTCGGAAACAGGGTGAATCAAATAATCTATTGCACACCTAAAATTCTTGTTCACGTACCTGAAATTGATTATTGATGGCTTTCGGTGGTAGTTAGGTTTTATTATTATTATTATTATTGCATAGGCTCGATAACCTGTAAATTTTTGGCGCCGTTGCCGAGGATTGGTGCTTGATTAATTTGTTTTTTTTTAGTTCATCTTGTTTTTATTTTTTATTTTTATTTTTTTATATTCCGCTAACATTCCGTATTTTGGTGATAGACTGGATTTTAGTCCTATGAAAGGAAATGAGACTTGTGCTTTTTCTGATGATTAATATTCAGATTTACTGAGTTTTCTTATAGAAAAAATCGTTGCTGCGACCTGTGGAATTTGTTATGCCACGGATCATTCAACCGATATGTGTTTTGAATATCAAGATTACCTGAATGCCTATATGAATAAGTTTGGAGGCCTTTCACCCCAATCTCAAACGTGGTATGACCCTTATTCAAACGGGTATGATCAAGGATGGTGGGACAACTCCAACTTTAATTATACACTAGAGCCAATTGATTTTCAACTTCAATATCAACAGCAACAGCCATTATCCATATTAGATATGCCTCTTAAAGAAATGGTTGAATTAATAGCTACTAACACATATCAATTTCAACAGGAGACACAAAGGATAATTGAAGAGATGGAAGATGGAAGGCGTGAATTGGCATCTACAACAAGCAAATTGATTTTTCCAATTTATGAAGAATTGCCCTCACAGACCATCAATGACCTTAAAGAAAATGAGAGTACAATTATCCTGACAAATGATATGAAACTGCAAGAGTCTCAAGAAGAAGAATCTAAAGATGCAATGGAAAAGAGAATTGAAATACAAGAAATGGAAACCCACTATCAAATTGTTCAAATGAATGAATCCAATGAACAATTTTCAAATGCGGTGACATCTCTTCCATTCATTAATCAATATTCTCCTGACTCTTATTCTTTAATTCCTGTTAGTGACATTGACTTTATTATACTAGAAGATTTTGAATTTCATGACAGGAATAAATTAAGAGTCACGATGGCAAAATATCTCGAACCAATAAGTGCTCGTGATGGAGGAGTGAATGAAGAATTAAGGTCATTCCTTGTTTGTTTGGTATCATCTACTAATCCATGGAAGACCATACCTCGTGTGCTCAAGAATTACTCTATTTACGAGAGTTATCAGGGATACATAGAAGATGAAACATTGAAACGAACTACACAATTTTATCCTCCATGAATAAACATGGCGATATTTAGTCAAAAACATTAAAGAAAGGCGCTACTTGGGAGGCAACTCGAGGCTTTTTTGTTTGTTTTAGTTTTCTTATATTTTTGGAGTTTTTGTTAAGCGTTAATGTCATTTAGTGATTTGTTATTGTTGTGGCAGGAATCTAACAATTAGACGTGCCCGCTTGGTGGTCACGCTTAAGGAAGGAAGTTTTAATTTGGCGGATAGAAAACTACTCAGCAGTTAGGCATTCCCACGCCAAATGGTCAGGCCTAAGTAAGGCAATTCGCGTTTGTGGATAGAAGACTCTCCATTAGTTAAGCATGCCCACGCCAGGTGATCACACTTAAGGAACTCAATTTTTGAAAATTGGTCAGAAGACCTTTTAGTAGTTAGGCGTGCCCATTTCAAGTGGTCACGCTTAAAGATCCTAATTTCCGTGGGTTGGTCAGAAGACTCAAAGGCAGTTAGGCGTGCCGCGCGTCTAATGCAGCGGTTGCAAAAAAAAATTTCCTTTCTTTTCTTTTTCTTTCTTTCTTTCTCTCTTCTTTTTCGTTCTTATTTCTTTCACTCTTTTCTTATTCTCTCCCTTTCATTTTTATTCCTTTCTTTTCTTTTCCAGCCGCAAGATCGCAACCAAAGGACCTCAAATTCCATCGCCACCGTTGCGCTGTTCATTGTGGGTCGTCGGTTCCTGATTATCGTTGGTCATCGCGCGTAATTCTTCCTCATCCATCGTGAGCCATCCAACATCCTTAGCTGCCGATCATAGCTTTCATCTTCATCAGTTTTGCCATCGAGCTCTACATGTCTTTTGCCCCTCACCTACAGCTGTGCCACAACCCCTCCTTTGATGATCAGGGAAGTTTCGTTGTCTCTTTTTGCTTTGTATTTTATTCTTTATAACTTAAATTGGGGACAATGTAAGATTTAGGTATGGGGGGAGTACTATATTGATAATATATTGAAAAGTGCAAGTATAGGCATTTTTATTGGAATTTTTGTGACAGCCCCACCTTCCCCTAAGGCGAACCAAAGGAGTTGGCGGACCGCCTGCCCAGCTCTCGCTAGGACTACGAAGCCGAATCATACAAACCCTAGATTCCGCACAATAGAACCCGAAGAAAACAAACAATCGGAACTTACCAAATCAAGAACACATAGGCATACATTCCTCAACAATTATACGGAGAAAACAAGAATAATTACTTATATACATACGTTGGAACTTTACAAGTCAAGGGAAATACTTGTTCGAAGTAAAATTAGGGTTTTGATTACAAAAGTGTGTAACAAAAGAACATTTACACTAGCTCAACCCTTTCTTCCAAATCATGGTTCAAAAGTGTTGTTTCCTGTAAGGAAAACAAAAATAACGGGAAGGGGTGAGCTTACGCTCAATGAGGTACCATAAGTACAAGTAGTCATGAATCATGGCATTTCACGTATCAATCATGCAGTTATACACACCAGATAGGGAAATAAATAATCATTTCCAAGAGAAAGGATACAGGTGGCTCTCAGAAGCCAAAGTTCCCATTGCTTCACCGGAGCTTGATCAAATAGTAGTCGACACCCCATCAACTTTCAAATAAAGTAACCCGTCCAGTAGAGCACCACTTTCACACCGATTCCGTCCACCAAACATACTCCTTACCGGGCCCGAACACCTCAATCGAACAGAGGGTGGTAATACTCGAGTATACCAAAAATCCAGAGTCTCAATTACCCAAGGATTTCTCAGAAACAGACTACTGTGGTTCGTTATCTAATCGACCAGGCCTTTACCGGCTCGACTCGAATAACTAGCCACAGGATTTGAGCTCAGAGGTAACAGAAAGGTCGTTGGATTTAATTTTCCAAACGACATCAACAAATACAGAAAACAGGTACAGATAACAGATACAGAGAACAAATACAGATTTATACAGTATACAGGAACCAGAATAACCAGGTGAGAGAAACGAGTGTGATAAAGTACACCCTCGTTTCATATGAAGCATACAAAAGTCACAGATAATCAAGTCGCAAGTTGCAAGTACAGATGAATCAGATAAGCACCAATTTAAGGGGATGGTACACTCACCAATTTAAGTGCAGCTACTTCAAAAGTTTTCCCCAAATGACTTTAATCACCCAGAAACCCTAAAATAACCGAGGTAAATAATTGAGGTTTTCACATCCCAAATTCTAGTAAACAAAAATGCACAAGTGAGGCTCGACTACAAGTCGTATGCCTATCCAAATGAACTATGAATGCAAGGTTGTAAAAGCGTGATTTCGGAACGAAAAGGTAATAGGGGGAACTAGGTACTTGAATGACCTAAAAGCCGTTCATCTACCAAGAATCAACTCAAACTTGAAGGAACCAAACGGTCTAGAAAATTGGGCAGCATGCCCTTTGTGTTTACCAAATTTCCAGCCATTTATGGCTTCATTATTTTCCTCAATCAGCCCCAGAAACACACACAAATAAGGTTACCACAATAGCCCTTCCATAGGCTCCAAAATCATCCCAGTACAGCACAAGTGCAAAAATATCATTGGAAATCAGTTTTGAAGACAAAACGAAACGGCAGATTTGGCATTTCGTAGCATTTTAGTCACAACCGGAGCTATGGTTATCGAATCGGGGTGAACCTTATACCATTTCAAAGCTAAGACAGAGGGGAACAACTTTTATGAAGGCCACTTAACCTAATTTATAGCTTATCTAAGTCGAATTTGCCAATCACAGATCCAAAAGTTTAAGATCAGTCTAGTTGTCAGCACTGACTTTAACCGGAAATAACTCAGGCTACACAACTCCGTTTGGGGTGTTTTCAGAGGATTTAGAAAGCTAACACATAGGGCTACAAGTCTTGTGTTTTGGGAAAAAACTAATTGGATACGAATCATGGTGAAAAATGCAGCCCAAACTGGTGAATTCACAAAACTGTTTACGAATTGCAGCTTATAACTGTCAGGGTATTTCGGTCATTTCACAAGTTTCGGTACTCCGATTGAGCTGAAATTTGACCAGTAGCTAGCTAACTCAAATATCTACAACTTTCATGTTTTGAGTAAGGGCTAATTCGGTCTTCCTCAAGGTCGAACATACAGTGCAAAAACAGGGCAGATTACTACTATAGAAACCCTAAGCTGGAATTTTTCCACATAAAGCTGAAATTTCCGCAATTAACCACAAGTAACGCATAATAGCTTCAATTCCATACCATATTAAGCCATCAATCCAAGCCAACAATAATTATCATATGAAAACAGAAAAATTCCCAAGAAAATAAGAAATTCACCTAACTTTACTTTAAACCACAAATTCATCCATAAACTAAGCTCCTTAACCGATATAAGCCACTACTTTGCAATTATTATGGACAAAATTGAAGTTCTAAGCAATATACCTCAATCACCAAGAAAGGTAGCAACTTAGGGCTTCTCTTTGCAAAATCACTCCACAAACACCTTTGATCTCCCTTAATAAGTTGTTTCTACGGAGAGATTCGAAGTTTTATCGGTTGGATTTTGAGATTTCGACAAGAAATTGGAAGAAAAGTTGAAGGCTTCTTTCCTTTTTTTCCCTCAAAAATTTCGGCCAAGATGCTTAGGAAATGAAGATGATTTTGGTCAATTTTTAGCTTTAGTAAAGTTGTAAGAAAGTTAGGCAAAACTTGGCCCAATAGAAATGCGACACGTGTCACCTTTTTTTGATCTTTTCCTTATCCTTTAACTTACTAATGACTAAGCATCTAACCAACCTCTGATTATCTCTTAGCACTCAGTAATTAAATGCCTTACTGCACAACTTAACCTAATTGGCCGAATTTCTCTCACTTAACGCCCTAGCGGGTCCCACATCCGCTATTTGCTCCAAATCTCTCGTGAACTCACTTATACTAGAAAAATGACTTAAATACTATATTTACTTATAAAACATGTATAAAATGAATATAATAAAGAAAATATAGAAAATGTGCGCACGGAAACCGATAAAACCCTAAAACCGGATTTTTGTTTTTCTTTTTTTTTTCTTTTTCGGGTTCTCACAATTTTTTGTTTTACTTTGTCGAATTTTATCCAATTTTTGCCTATCTTTGTGTATATTTGTGATTGTTCCTGATAAATGATGGTTAGATGTTTCAAGTTTTTCTATTACTAAGATTTTACACTCTAAGGTGTTAAGTATGACATGGTTAAATCTAAGAGTGTCTTTTTGGTGAATATTTGAGATTTTGTAACTTTTGCACTTTTTGATTAACTTATCTAAATATTGCAAATATTTGTCTAGCATTTTTTTGGTGCAAATTGGTTGAACTATTAATCATAGTTCTCCAAATTTAAGAAATAAAAAGGGTTTGTGTGATTTTTAATTTTAATTTGATGCTTATTCATGAATAGTATTTAACTATACTCTGCCAGTATCGTTGCCAAGTTACCGGAGGTTTTCGCCATAAGTGTCGATTTTCGGGTCAAAAAGCGACGATAGTTATGAGTATGTGATTTTTAAGTGATGATATTTGAGTAACCTGGCTCCTTCATTTGGCCAATGTTGGTGTTCGCGTTAAACGCTTAAATGGCTAAAAACTAAGCATTTCACCTATAAAAAATTGCAAAAAATCAATCAAGTGTGGAGATATTTTAGAAAAAATGATGAGCTAATAGTGAAAAATGTGAAAGTGTTTGAATAAATTATTAGCCCACTAATCCATGAATTTCAATATTGAGATTTTGCTTAATCATCGAACCATTTGCTTATGACTGCTGGTTGAATATTTTATATTCTTAACTTAGTTAGTCATAAATTGGAAGAGTTCTCAATCTTGAAAGCTAACTGGAGAGATATTTCTTGGAACTTAATCACTAATGCTTGACATGTGTTTTAATTGTATCTTGATAATAGAAAATCTGAACAATAACCATTGTTTAAATTTGATTGTTTGATTTGTTGTTGGCATGTTTGAGGACAAGCATGGTTTAGCTATGGGAAAAATTGATAGGTCATAATTTGTTGCTAAATGTATAATTATTCTTCCCTTTATTTTAGCCAAATATTGTTTTAATTGTCGGATTCTACTTATATTTGATATTTTATGTTAATTGCAGGGCATTTGAGTAAAAAGTGCTAAAAAGAGGTAATTTTCTTGGAGTTGATTGTCAAGCGCAAGTGTTCCAATTCAAGATGGAGTCCACGTGGATTATTGGTTGAAGATTAGGAAATTGCCACATTTTATTAGGGAATAATTAGCATTATTTTTTTAGGAGGTTTCCCTTTTTCAATTAGAATTGGAGTTTTATTCTTTTGCGGGCCTTTAGTTAGTAGAGGCCGGGGTATTAGTACTTCATAGGAAACAAAGCAAGCAAGAGGAGAAAAAGCCGGATTCCAGCGTAATCAAGAGTTGGCCAGCAACAATTTCACAGAATTTTTTATTAGTTTTCGGGCGCAAGGGAAGCAAAAAGGGAGCCGTCACTTGCTTGGGCTAATTCGGCTTGCTTTCATTAATTTTTAGAGAAAAATCAATTGCAACCAGATTCCATGAAGTCTGGCGGAATTTCTTTTAGGATGCGTAGCTAAATCTCCATTTTCTAGTCGAAGGTCAAATTGAGAATTCGGTTCCAAACATCTGTAAGATCGAATTATTTTATTTATTTCTTTTATTCATTGGTATTCGTACGTTTCCTGATTTAATGGTTTAAACTTGTTATGTTATTTGAATGTCAAAGACACGATATTCGAATTAACCTAATAATTTACTGCCAAATTAATTGATTGATTCCGTAATTGTTCAATTGATTAATACCGGTGGCGACTAACATGATTGGTTTTATATTAGAAAAACGTATGATACAATTTAAATAAACCCTCGTAGCGTGTTTGTTGGTTAGGATTGGGTTTTTTTAATTCTTAATGCAATCGAGAAATTAAATCCTACGGTCGTATTTAGGGTTGTCTCTTGGTTAGAGAAATAGTCAACGGTCGTACCTTGGCCATCGATAAAGTAAGGAAAAGTTGGCTATCAGAGTTTGTTGATGCCTATAACCAATTTAGTAATGAGTAATTGAATTATCTTTGCATCGATGATCAGTTGAATGGACCGTATCCGAAAAGTTGCATCTTTGTCTAGAGTCGTATTGGTTATTGATTAATTCCTGTTTATTTCTATTAGTGGTTTTATTAGTTGATTAATTAGTTATTTTATATTCTCCAAAAACCCCCCCAAACTTCAGACTCTGGAAGAAACGAATTATTCCCAATCTATATGGATTCGACTCTACTTGCCATTGTCTACTATTTAGTAAATTCTGTCAGCTAATTAATTTTGGTATATATCGGATTAAGCAAACTCTTCCGGAATAGGGTGAATCAAGTAATTCATTGCACACCTAGAATCCCTGCTCCAGTATCTAGAATTGATTATTGATTACTTTCGGTGATGGTTAGATTTTATTACTATTATACAGGTTTGACAACCGGTCAATTTTTGGCACCGTTGTCGGGGACTGGTGCTTGATCAATTTGTTTCTTTTTTAGTTCATCTAGCTTTTATTTTTATTTTTTTTATTTTCCTAGCATTCCGTATTTTGGTGATAGACTGGATTTTAGTCCTATAAAAGGAAATGAGACTTGTGCTTTTTCTGATGATCAATATTCAGATTCACTGAATTTTCTTACCGAAAAAATGGCTGCTGTGACCTGTGGAATTTGTTATGCCACAGATCATTCAACCGGTATATGTTTTGAATATCAAGATTTCCTGAATACCTATATAAATAAGTTTGGAGGCTTTTCACCCCAATCTCAAACGTGGTATAACCCTTATTCAAACAGGAATGATCAAGAATGGTGGGACAACTCCAACTTTAATTCTACGCCGGAGCCAATTGATTTTCAACTTCAATATCAAAGCAACAGCCATTATCCATGTCAAATATGTCTCTTAAAGAAATGGTTGAATTAATAGCTACTAACACATATCAATTTCAACAGGAGACACAAAAGATGATTGAAGAGATTGAAGATGGAAGGCGTGAATTGGCACCTACAATGAGTAAATTGATTTCTTCAATTTACGAAGAATTGCCCTCACAGACCATCAATGACCTTAAAGAAGATGAGAGTACAATTATCTCGACAAATGACATGAAACTGCAAGAGTTGCAAGACGAAGAATCTAAAGATGCAGTTAAAAAAGAAATTGAAGTACAATAAATGGAACCCCATTATCAAATTGTTCAAATGAATGAATCAAGTGAACAATCTCCAAATGCTGTGACATCTCCTCCATTCATTAATCAATATTCTCCTGACTCTTATTCTTTAATTCCTGTTAGTCACATTGACTTTATTATACCAGAAGATTTTGAATTTCATGACAAGAATAAATTAAGAGTCACGATGGCAAAATATTTCGATCCAATAAGTGCTCGTGATGGAAGAGTGAGTGAAGAATTAAGTTCATTCCTTGTTTGTTTGGTACCATCTACTAATCCAAGGAAGACTATACCTCGTGTACTCAAGAATTACTCTATTTACGAGAGTTATCAGGGATACATAGAAGATAAAGTACTGAAACGAGCTATATGCTTTTAGCCTCCGTGAATAAAAATGGCGATGTCTAACCAAAAAATTAAAGAAAAGCGCTGATTGAGAGGCAACTCAAGGCTTTTTTTTGTTTTAGTTTTCTTATATTTTTGAAGTTTTTGTTAAGTTTTAATGTCATTTAGTAATTTGTTATTGATGTGGCAAGAATCTGGCAGTTAGACGTACCCACGCTAGGTGGTCACGCCTAAAGAAGGATGTTTTAATTTGGCGGACAGAAGACTACCCAGCAGTTAGCCGTACCCATGCCAAATGGTCAAGTCTAAGGAAGGAAATTCGCGTCTGCGAGTAGAAAACTACCCATTAGTTAAGCGTGCCCACGCCAGGTGGTGACGCTTAAGGAATTCAATTTTCGAAAATTGGTTATTAGACTTTCTAGTAGTTAGGCGTGCCCATGCCAAGTGGTTATGATTAAAGATCTTAATTTCTATGGGTTGGTTAGAAGACTCAATGGCAGTTAGGCGTGCCCACGTCTAACGCAGTGGTTCCAAAAAAAAATTTTCCTTTCTTTTCTTTTTCTTTTTCCATTTCTTTTTATTTCTTTCCTTCTCTCTTCTTTTTCGTTCTTCTTTCTTTCTCTCTTTTCTTCTTCTTTCCTCTTCATTTTAATTCCTTTCTTTTCTTTTCCAGCCGCAAGACTGCAACCAAAGGACCACAAATTTCATCGCCACCGTTGCGCTGTTCATTGTGGGTCGTCGATTCTTGATTATCGTTACTCATCGCGCGTAATTCTTCCTCATCCATCATGAGCCACCCGACATCCTTAGCTGCCAATCATAGCCTTCATCTTCATTAGTTTTGCCATTGAGCTCTACACGTCTTTTGCCCCTCACCTACAGCTGTGCCACAACCCACCTTTGATGATGATCACGAAAGTTTCGTTGTCCCTTTTTACTTTGTATTTAATTCTTTATTGTTTACATTGCGGACAATGTAAGATTTAGGTGTGGGGGGAGTAATATATTGATAATATATTGAACAAATGCAAGTGTAGGCATTTTTATTGGAATTTTTTGTTTGATTTTGTCGAATTTTATCCAATTTTTGCCTATCTTTGTGCATATGTGTGATTGTTCTTGATAAATGATGGTTAGATGTTTCAAGTTTTTCTATTGCTAAGATTTTACACTCTAAGATGTTAAGTATGACATGGTTAAATCTAAGAGTGTCTTGTTGGTGAATATTTGAAATTTTGTGAATTTTGAACTTTTTGATTAATTTATCTAAGTATTGCAAATATTTGTCTAGCATTTTTTTTGGTGCAAATTGGTTGAACTATTAATTTTAGTTGTCCATGTTTAAGAAATGAAGAGGATTTGTGTGATTTTTAATTTAAATTTGATGCTTATTTATGAATAGTATTTGGCTATACTCCGCTAGTACCGTTGCCTAGTAACCGGAGGTCTTCGCCACAAGTGTTGATTTTCGCGTCAAAAAGCGACGATAGCTATGAGTATGTGATTTTTAAACGATGATGGCTGAGTAATCGGGCTCCTTCATCTGGCCAATGTCGGAGTTCGCGTTAAAATGTTTAAATGGCTAAAAACTAAGCATTCACCGTATAAAAAAAACTACAAAAAATCAATCAAGTGTGGAGATATTTTAGAAAAAATGATGAGCTAATAATGAAAAATGTGGAAGTGTTTAAATGAATTGTTAGCCCACTGATCCATGAATTTTAATGTTGAGATTTTGCTTAATGGTCGAACCATTTGCTTATGACTGCTGGTTGAATATTTTATATTCTTAATTTAGTTAGTCATAAATTGGAAGAGTCATCAATCTCGAAAGCTAATTGGAGAGATATTTCTTGGAACTTAATCACTAATGCTTGACATGTGTTTTAATTGTATCTTGGCAATAGAAAATCTGAACAATAGCCATTGTTTAAATTTGATTGTCTGATTTGTTGTTAACATGTTTGAGGACAAGCATAGTTTAGGTGTGGGAAAAATTGATAGGTCATAATTTGTTGATAAATGTATAATTATTCTTCCCTTTGTTTTAGCCAAATATTGTTTTAATTTTCGGATTCTACTTATATTTGGTATTTTATATTTATTGTAGGGCATTGGAGTAAAAAGTGCTAAAAAGAGGTAATTTTCTTGGAATTGATTGTCAAGCGCAAGTGTTCCAATTCAAGATGGAGTCCACGTGGATTATTGGTTGAAGATTAGGAACTTGCCACCTTTTATTAGATGTTTTATTAGGGAATAATTAGCATTATTTTTTAAGAGGTTTCCCTTTTTCAATTAGAATTGGAGTTTTATTCTTTTGCGGGCCTTTAGTTATTCGAGGCCGAGATATTAGAAATTGATAGGAAACAAAGCAAACAAGCGGAGAAAAAGCCGGATTCCCGCTTAATCAAGAGTTGGCCAGCAACAATTTCACAGGATTTTTTATTAGTTTTCGGGCGGAAGGGAAGCAAAAAGGGAGCCGTCACTTGCTTGGGCTAATTCGGCTTGCTTTCATTAGTTTTTAGAGAAAAATAAATTGCAACCAGATTGCATGGAGTCTGGCGGAATTTCTTCTAGGATGCGTAGTTAAATCTCCATTTTTTAGTTGAAGGTCAATTTGAGAACTCGATTCCAAACATTTGTGAGATCGAATTATTTACTCATTTCTTTTATTCATTGGTATTCGTTCGTTTCCTGATTTAATGGCTTATGCTTGTTATGTTATTTGAATGTCAAGATCCCGATATTCGAATTAACCTAATAATCTACTGTCAAATTAATTGATTAAATCCGTAATTGTTCAATTGATTAATACCAGTGGCGACTAACGTGACTGGTTTTATGTTAGGGAAATGTATGATCTAATTTAAATAAATTCTCGTAACGTGTTTGTTGATTAGGGTTGGACATTTCTAATTCTTAATGAAATAGAGGAATTAAATTCTACGGTCGCACTTAGGGTTGTCTCTTGGTTAGAAAAATAGTCAACGGTCGTACCTTGACTATCGATAAAGTAAGGAAAAGTTGGCTATCAGAGGTTGTTGATGGCTATATCCAATTTAGTAATGAATAATTGAATTATCTTTGTATCGATGATATGGACCGTATCAGAAAAGTTGCACCTTTGGCAAGAGTCGTATTGGTTATTGATTAATTCTTATTTATTTCTATTAGTTGTTTTATTAGTTCATTAATTAGTTATTTTATATTCTCCAAGAACCTTCCCACACTTCGAACTTTGGAAGAAACGAATTATCTCTAATCCCTATGGATTCGATTCTACTTGCAACTGTCTACTAGTTAGTAAATTCTGTCAGCTAATTAATTCTGGTATATCGGATTAAGCAAACTATTCGGGAACAGGGTGAATCAACTAACCCATTGCACACCTAGAGTCCCTGCTCACGTACCTAGAATTGATTATTGATTGCTTTCGGTGGTAGTAAGGTTTTATTATTATTATTATCGCATAGACTCGACAACCTGTCAATTTTTGGCACCGTTGCCGGGGATTGGTGCTTGATTAATTTGTTTCTTTTTTAGTTCATTTTTATTTTTATTTTTATTTTTATTTTTTTATATTCCGTTAACATTCCGTATTTTGGTGATAGACTGGATTTTAGTCCTATAAAAGGAAATGAGGCTTGTGCTTTTTCTGATGATCAATATTCAGATTCACTGAGTTTTCTTCTAGAAAAAATTGCTATTACGATCTGTGGAATTTGTTATGCCACGGATCATTCAACCGATATGTGTTTGAATGTCAAGATTCCTAAATACCTATATGAATATGTTTGGAGGTTTTTCACCCTAATCTCAAACGTGGTATGACCCTTATTCAAACGGTATGATCAAATATTGTGGGACAATTCCAAATTTAATTATATGCCAAAGCCAATTGATTTTCAACTTCAATATCAACAGCAACAACCATTATCCATGTTAGATATGTCTCTTAAAGAAATGGTTGAATTAATAGCTACAAACACGTATCAATTTCAACAAGAGACACAAAAGATGATTGAAGAGATGGAAGATGGAAGGCATGAATTGGCATCTACAATGAGTAAATTGATTTTTCCAATTTTTGAAGAATTGCCCTCACTGACTCTCAATGACCTTAAAGAAGATGAGAGTACAATTATCCTGACAAATGACATGAAATTGCAAGAGTTTCAAGATGAAGAATCTAAAGATGCAGTTGAAAAGGGAATTAAAGTATAAGAAATGAAATCCCAATATCAAATTGTTCAAGTAAATGAATCCAATAAACAATCTCCAAATGCGGTGACATCTCCTCCATTCATTAATCAATATTCTTCTCACTCTTATTTTTAATTCCTATTAGTCACATTGAGTTTATTATACCAGAAGATTTTGAATTTTATGACAGGAATAAATTAAGAGTCACGATGGCAAAATATCTCGATCCAATAAGTGCTCGTGATGGAGGAGTGAATGAAAAATTAAGGTTATTCCTTGTTTGTTTGGTACCATCTAGTAATCCATGGAAGACCATATCTCGTGTGTTCAAGAATTACTCTATTTATGATGATTATCAGGGATACGTAGAAGATGAAGTACTGAAACGAGTTACATGATTTTATCCTCTGTGAATAAATATGGCGATGTCTAGCCAAAAACATTAAAGAATGGCGCTGCTTGGAAGGCAACCCAAGGCTTTTTTTTTGTTTTAGTTTTCTTATATTTTTGAAGTTTTTGTTAAGTGTTAATGTCATTTAGTGATTTGTTATTGTTATGGCAGGAATCTGGCATTTAGACGTACCCACACTAGGTGGCTACGCCTAAGGAAGGAAGTTTTAATTTGGCAGACAAAAGACTACCCAGCAGTTAGGTGTGCCCACGCCAAATGGTCACGCCTAAGAAAGGCAATTCACGTCTGCAGGCAGAAAACTCTCCATTAGTTAAGTGTGCCCACGCCAGATGGTTACACTTAAGAATCTCAATTTTAAAAAATTGGTCAGAAGACTCTCTAGTAGTTAGGTGTGCCCATGCCAAGTGGTTATGCTTAAAGATCTTAATTTCTGTGGGTTGATCAGAAGACTCAAGGGCAGTTAGGCATGCCACGTCTAATGCAGTGGTTCCAAAAAAAATAAATTTCCTTTCTTTTCTTTTTCTTTTTCCTTTTCTTTTTCTTTCTCTCTTCTTTTTCGTTCTTCTTTCTTGCTCTCTTTTCTTCTTCTCTCCTTTTCTTTTTTATTCCTTTCTTTTCTTTTCTAGCTGCAAGACCGCAACCAAAGGACCTCAAATTCCATCGCCACCGTTGCGCTGTTGATCGTGGGTCGTCGGTTCCTGATTATCGTTGCTCATCGCGCGTAATTCTTCCTCATCCCATCATGAGCCACCGACATCCTTAGCTGTCGATCATAGCCTTCATCTTCATCCGTTTTGCCATGGAGCTGTACATGTCTTTTGCCCCTCACCTACAGCTGTGCTACAACCCACCTTTGATGATGATCAGGAAAGTTTCGTTGTTCCTTTTTACTTTGTATTTAATTCTTTATTACTTATATTGGGGACAATGCAAGATTTAGGTGTGGGGGGAGTAGTATATTGATAATATATTGAAAAAGTGCAAGTGTAGGCATTTTTGTTGGAATTTTTTGTTTGATTTTGTCGAATTTTATCCAATTTTTGCCTATCTTTGTGCATATTTTTATTATTCCTGATAAATGATGGTTAGATGTTTCAAGTTTTTTTATTGTTAAGATTTTACACTCTAAGGTGTTAAGTATGACATGGATAAATCTAAGATTGTCTTTTTGGTGAATATTTGAGATTTTGTGAATTTCACACTTTTTGATTAACTTATCTAAGTATTGCAAATATTTGTCTAGTATTTTTTTGGTGCAAATTGGTTGAACTATTAATTTTAGTTGTCCATGTTTAAGAAATGAAGAGGATTTGTGTGATTTTTAATTTTAATTTGATGCTTATTTATGAATAGTATTTGGCTATACTCCGCTAGTATCGTTGCCTAGTAACCAGAGGCCTTCGCCACAAGTGTCGATTTTTGAGTCAAAAAGCGACGATAGCTATGAGTATGTAGTTTTTAAGCGATGATGGCTGAGTAACCGGACTCCTTCATCTGGCCAATGTCGGAGTTCGCGTCAAAACGCTTAAATGGCTAAAACTAAGCATTCGCCCTATAAAAAAAACTGCAAAAAATCAATCAAGTGTGGAGATATTTTAGAAAAAAAATGATGAGCTAATAATAAAAAATGTGGAAGTGTTTGAATGAATTGTTAGCTCACTGATCCATGAATTTTAATGTTGAGATTCTGCTTAATAGTCGACCCATTTGCTTATGACTGCTGGTTGAATATTTTGTATTCTTAATTTAGTTAGTCATAAATTGGAATAGTACTCATTCTCGAAAGCTAATTGGAGAGATATTTCTTGGAACTTAATCACTAATGTTTGACATGTGTTTTAATTGTATCTTGGCAGTAGAAAATCTGAACAATAGCCATTTTTTGAATTTGATTGTTTGATTTGTTGTTGTCATGCTTGAGGATAAACATGATTTAGGTGTGGGGGAAATTGATAGGTCATAATTTGTTGCTATTTGTATAATTGTTCTTCCATTTATTTTAGTCAAATATTGTTTTAATTGTCGAATTCTACTTATATTTGGTGTTTTATATTAATTGCAGGGCATTGGAGTAAAAAGTGCTAAAAGAGGTAATTTTCTTAGAGTTGATTGTCAATAAAGCGCAAGTATTCCAATTCAAGATGGAGTCCACGTGGATTATTGGTTGAAGATTAGGAAATTGCCACCTTTTATTAGATGTTTTATTAGGGATTAATTAGCATTATTTTTTTAGGAGGTTTCCCTTTTTCAATTAGAATTGGAGTTTTATTCTTTTGCGGGTCTTTAGTTAGTGGAGGCCGAGGTATTAGTACTTGATAGGAAACAAAGCAAACACGAGGAGAAAAAACCGGATTCCGGCGTAATCAAGAGTTGGCTAGCAACAATTTCACAAGATTTTTTATTAGTTTTCGACCGCAAGGGAAGCAAAAAGGGAGCCGTCACTTGCTTGGGCTAATTCGGCTTACTTTCATTAGTTTTTAGAGAAAAATCAATTGCAACCAGATTTCATGGAGTCTGGCTGAATTTCTTCTAGAATGCGTAGCTAAATCTCCATTTTCTAGTCGAAGGTCAATTTGAGAATTCGGTTCCAAACATCTGTAAGATCGAATTATTTTACTTATTTATTTTATTTATTGGTATTCGTACGTTTCCTAATTTAATGGTTTATGCTTGTTATGTTATTTGAATGTCAAGGGTCCGATATTCGAATTAACCTAATAATCTACTGTCAAATTAATTGATTGAATCCGTAATTGTTCAATTGATTAATACCAGTGGCGACTAGCATGATTGATTTTATGTTAGGGAAACGTATGATCTAATTTAAATAAATTCTCGTAGCGTGTTTGTTGGTTAGGGTTGGGCATTTCTAATTCTTAATGAAATAGAGGAATTAAATTCTACGATCGTATTTAGGGTTGTCTATTGGTTAGAAAAATAGTCAACAGTTGTACCTTGACTATCGATGAAATAAGGAAAAGTTGGCTATCAGAGATTGTTGATGGCTATAACCAATCTAGCAATGAGTCATTGAATTATATTCGCATCGATGATCAGTTGAATGGATCGTGTCCGAAAAGTTGCACATTTGGCTTGAGTCGTATTGGTTATTGATTAATTCCTATTTATTAGCTGTTTATTAGTTGATTAATTAGTTATTTTATATTCTCCAAAAACCTTCCCATATTTCGGATTTTGGAAGAAACGAATCATCCTCAATCCCTATGGATTCGACCCTATTTGTCACTGTCTACTAGTTAGTAAATTCTGTCAACTAATTAATTTTGGTATAATAGATTAAGCAAACTATTCGGGATAGGGTGAATCAAATAACCCATTACACATCTAGAGTCCCTGCTCCCGTACCTAAAATTGATTATTGATAGCTTTCGGTGGTAGTTAGGTTTTATTATTATTATTATTGCATAGGCTCGACAACCTGTTAATTTTTGGTGCCATTGCCGGGGACTGGAGCTTGATTAATTTGTTTATTTTTGAGTTTATCTTATTTTTATTTTTTATTTTTCTTTTTTTATATCCCGCTAACATTCCGTATTTTGGTGATAGACTGGATTTTAGTCCTATAAAAGGAAATGAGGATTGTGCTTTTTCTGATGATCAATATTCAGATTCACTAAGTTTTCTTCTAGAAAAAATTGCTGCTACGACCTGTGGAATTTGTTGTGTCACGGATCATTCAACCGGTTTGTATTTTGAGTATTAAGATTTCCTGAATAACCTATATGATTATGTTTGGAGGTTTTTTACCCCAATCTCAAACGTGGTATGACCCTTATTCAAACGGGTATAATCAAGGATGGTGGGACAACTCCAACTTTAATTATACGCCAGAGCCAATTGATTTTCAACTTCAATATCAACAGCATCAGCCATTATCCATGTCAGATATTTCTCTTCAAGAAATGGTTGAATTAATAGCAACAATCACATATCAATTTCAACAGGAGACACAAAAGATGATTGAAGAGATGGAAGATGGAAGGCGTGAATTGACATCTATAATGAGTAAATTGATTTTTTCAATTTATGAAGAATTGCCCTCACTGACTCTCAATGACCTTAAAGAAGATGAGAGCATAATTATCCTGCCAAATGACGTGAAACTGCAAGAGTTTCAAGATGAAGAATCTAAAGATGCAGTTGAAAAGGAAGTTGAAGCACAAGAAATGAAAACCTCAATATCAAATTGTTCAACTGAATGAATCTAGTGAACAATTTCCAAATGCGGTGACATCTCCTCCATTCATTAATCAATATTCTCCTGACTCTTATTTTTTAATTCCTGTTAGTCACATTGACTTTATTATACCAGAAGATTTTGAATTTCATGACAGAAATAAATTGAGTCACGACAACAAAATTTCTCGGTCCAATAAGTGCTCGTGATGGAGGAGTGAGTGAAGAATTAAGGTTATTCCTTGTTTGTTTGGTACCATCTACTAATCCATGGAAGACCATACCTCGTGTACTCAAGAATTACTCTATTTACTATGGTTATCAGGGATACATAGAAGATGAAGTACTGAAACGAGTTACATGATTTTATCCTCCGTGAGTAAACATTGACGATGTCTAGCAAAAAATATTAAAGAAAGACGCTGCTTGGAAGACAACCCAAGATTTTTCTTTGTTTTAGTTTTCTTATATTTTTAGAGTTTTTATTAAGTGTTAATGTCATTTAGTGATTTGTTATCATTGTGGCAGGAATCTGGCAGTTAGACGTGCCCACGTTAGGTGGTTACGCCTAAGGAAGGAAGTTTTAATTTGGCGGACAGAAGACTATCCAACAGTTAGGCGTGCCCACGCCAAATGGTCACGCCTAAGGAAGGCAATTCGTGTCTGCGGGCAGAAGACTCTCCATTAGTTAAGCGTGCCGACGCCAAATGGTCATACTTAAGGAATTTAATTTTAAAAAATTGGTCAGAAAACTCTCTAGTAGTTAGACATGTCCCAAACCAAGTGGTTACGCTTAAAGATCTTAATTTTTGTGGGTTGGTCAGAAGATTGAGGGCAGTTAGGCATGCCCACGTCTAACGCAGTGGTTCCAAAAAAAAATTTTTCTTTTCTTTTTCTTTTTCCTTTTCTTTTTCTTTCTTTCTTTCTCTCTTCTTTTTCGTTCTTCTTTCTTTCTCTCTTTTCTTCTTCTCTCTTTTTCCTTTTTATTCCTTTCTTTTCTTTTCCAGCCGCAAGACCGCAACCAAAGGACCTCAAATTCCATCATCACCGTTGTGCTGTTGATCGTGAGTTGTCGGTTCCTGATTATCGTTGCTCATCGCGCGTAATTCTTCCTCATCCATTATGAGCCACCCAACATCCTTAGCTGCCGATTATAGCCTTCATCTTCATCAGTTTTGCCATCGAGCTCTACATGTCTTTTACCCTCACATACAGCTGTGCCATAACCCCTCATTCGATGATGATCAGGGAAGTTTCGTTGTCTCTTTTACTTTGTATTTTATTCTTTGTTGCTTACATTGGGAACAATGTAAGATTTAGGTGTGGGGGGAGTAGTATATTGATAATATATTGAAAAAGTGCAAGTGTTGGCATTTTTGTTGGAATTTTTTGTTTGACTTTATCGAATTTTATCCAATTTTTACCTATTTTTGTGCATATTTGGGATTGTTCCTGATAAATGATGGTTAGATGTTTTAAGTTTTTCTATTGCTAAGATTTTACACTCTAAGGTGTTAAGTATGACATGGTTAAATCTAAGAGTGTCTTTTTGGTGAATATTTGAGATTTTGTGACTTTTTCACTTTTTGATTAACTTATCTAAGTATTGCAAATATTTGTCTAGCATTTTTTTGGTTCAAATTGGTTGAATTATTAATCTTAGTTCTCTATGTTTAAGAAATGAAGAGGGTTTGTGTGATTTTTAATTTTAATTTGATATTTTATTTATGACTAGTATTTGGCTATACTCCGCTAGTATCGTTGCCTAGTAACCGGATGTTTTTACCACAAGTGTTGATTTTCGCGTCAAAAAGCGACGATAGTTATGAGTATGTAGTTTTTAAGCGATGATAGCTGAGTAACCAGGCTCCTTCATCTAGCCAATGTCGGAGTTCGCGACAAAACGCTTAAATGGCTAAAAAACTAAGCATTCCCCCTATAAAAAAAATCAATCAAGTATGGAGATATTTTAGAAAAAATAATAAGCTAATAATGAAAAATGTGGAAGTATTTGAATGAATTGTTAGCCCGCTGATCCATGAATTTTAATGTTGAGATTTTGCTTAATAGTCGAACCATTTGCTTATGACTGTTGGTTGAATATTTTATATTCTTAACTTAGTTAGTCATAAATTGGAAGAGCCCTCAATCTTGAAAGCTAATTGGAGAGATATTTTTTTGGAATTTAATCACTAATGCTTGACATGTGTTTTAATTGTATCTTGGCAATAGAAAATTTGAACAATAGCCATTGTTTAAATTTGATTGTTTAATTTGTTGTTATCATGTTTGAGGACAAGCATGATTTAGGTGTGGGGGAAATTGATAGGTCATAATTTGTTGCTAAATGTATAATTATTCTTTCCTTTATTTTAGCCAAATATTATTTTAATTGTCGGATTCTACTTATATTTGGTGTTTTATGTTAATTGTAGGGCATTGGAGTAAAAAGTGCTAAAAAGAGGTAATTTTCTTGGAGTTGATTGTCAAGCGCAAGTGTTCCATTTCAAGATGGAGTCCACGTGGATTGTTGGTTGAAGATTAGGAAATTGCCACCTTTTATTAGATGTTTTATTAGGGAATAATTAGCATTATTTTTTTAGGAGGTCTCCCTTTTTCAATTAGAATTGGAGTTTTATTCTTTTGCGAGCCTTTAGTTAGTGGAGGCCGAGGTATTAGTACTTGATAGGAAACAAAGCAAACAAGAGGAGAAAAAGCCGGATTCCTGCGTAATCAAGAGTTGGCCAGCAACAATCTCGCAGGATTTTTGATTAGTTTTCGACTGCAAGGGAAGTAAAAAGGGAGCCGTCACTTGCTTGGGACTAATTCAGCTTGCTTTCATTAGTTTTTAGAGAAAAACCAATTGCAACCAGATTCCATGGAGTCTGGCGGAATTTCTTCTAGGATGCGCAAATAAATCTCCATTTTCTAGTCGAAGGTCAATTTGAGAACTCGGAATTCCAAACATCTGTGAGATCGAATTATTTTACTTATTTCTTTTATTCATTGGTATTTGTATGTTTCCTGATTTAATTGCTTATGCTTGTTATGTTATTTGAATGTCAAGGGCCCGATATTCGAATTACATAATTAATCTACTGCCAAATTAATTGATTGAATCCGTTAATTGTTCAATTGATTAATACCAGTGGCGACTGGTGTGGTTGGTTTCATGTTAGGGAAACGTATAATCTAACTTAAATAAATCCTCGTAGCGTGTTTGTTGGTTAGGATTAGATTTTTCTAATTCTTAATGCAATTGAGGAATTAAATCCTACGGTCGTACCTAGGGTTGTCTCTTGGTTAGAAAAATAGTTAATGGTCGTACATTGGTTATCGATAAAGTAAGAAAAAGTTGGCTATCAGAGGTTGTTGATGGCTATAACCAATCTAGTAATAAGTAATTGAATTATCTTTGCATCAATGATCAGTTAAATGGACCGTATCCGAAAAGTTGCCCCTTTGACTAGAGTCGTATTTGTTATTGATTAATTTTTGTTTATTTCCATTAGTTGTTTTATTAGTTGATTAATTAGTTATTTTATATTTTCCAAAACCCCCCCATACTTCGGACTCTGGAAGAAACGACTTATCCCCAGTCCCTATGAATTCGACCCTACTTGCCACTGTCTACTAGTTAGTAAATTCTGTCAGGTAATTAATTCTGGTATATCGAATTAAACAAACTCTTCGAGAATAGGGTAAATCAAGTAACCCATTGTACACCTAGAGTCCCTATTCCAGTACCATAGAATTGATTATTGACTGATTTCAGTGGTAGTTAGGTTTTATTATTATTATTATTGCACAGGGTCGACAACCTGTCAGATAGTTGTTGATTCAGAAAAGGTGAAAGCAATTGTAGATCGGCCGATTCCTACTAATTTGAAAGAGGTATGCAGTTTCTATGGGCTAGCTTCATTCTACAAGCGATTTATAAGGGGGTTTAGCTGCTATTATGGCTACCATTACTAATTGCATGAAGTAGGGTCAGTTTCAATGGACAAAAGTTGCAAACTAAGGCTTTTAAAGAATTGAAGAAGCGGAATAACTGAAGCTCTAGTGCTTAGGCTATCAGATTTTTCTAAGGTGTTTGAGGATGCATGTGATGCTTCTCATGAGCATTGGTGGAGTTCTTAGTGAAGTAGGTCATCCTATTGCTTATTTTAGTGAAAAATTGAATGAGGCAAAGCATAAATACTCTACTTATGATAAGAAATTTTACGTTGTTATTTAATCTATTTACCATTGGTATCATTATCTTATTTATAAGGAATTTGTGCTATATTCTGATCATGAGACCCTCAAATATATAAATTCTCAAAAGAAATTGAGTCATCGGTATGGCAAATGGGTTTCTTTCCTACAACAATACAATTTTGTTATCAAACACAAGGCAAGCATTCAGAATAAGATGGCTGATGCACTTAGTCATGTACATCTTATTCTTACAACTATGGCTGTTTAAGTGGTTGGTTTTTATTCTTAAGCAAGATTATCCTCATTGTAGAAATTTCAAGGTCATATACGTGGATTTAATGGCTGGCAAAACAAACGAAATATGCTAGTTTTTCCATCCATGGTGGCTATCTTTTCAAGGGAACCCTACTTTGTATTCCTAGTACTTTACTAAGGGAGGAGTTAATTTGTGAATTACATGATAGAGGTGCTGCTGGACACTTTGGGTATGACAAGACAATTGTCATGGTGCAAGATCATTTCTAAACGTTATGTTGGCAAGACTATTGTTAGATGCTAAGTTTGTCAGTTAGCCAAAGGGCCAAAGAAAAACATTGGCCTTTACATGCCCACTACCCATTCCACATGAACCGTAGCAGGATTTGATCATGGATTTTGTCCTTGGACTACTAAGAACGTTGCGAGGTTATGATTCTATGCTAGTAGTTGTGGACAATTTTTTGAAAATGTCTCACTTTCTCCCATGTGCTAAGACTTCGTAACTATATTAGATTTGGTATAACAGTTGGTTTAGAAAATAGATTGAGTCATGTTTTGGTATTATAATTAGAATAGAATTTGTGGTTATGTTTCTCTATTCAAGAACTTGAAGTCCTAAGTTTGTAGTTGAGGAAAACTAATGAATTCAACTAGAATGTTTTGTTTCCTCCCATGCCTTTCTTATTGTTTATTATTTGTAAGATTTTAATGTTACTTCCGCTGCATGATTTTTTGTGCTAATATATTCACTTTTCTTAACATATGGGTTATGCATCTAGATTTCAAAAGAGTGGTACAGCAGTCTTGGTACCAGCCAACGAAGGCGACTGGAATGGTGGCTTTCTTTACAAAGCTGATGAGGTTGCAAAAAGTGCTTAAGTGAGTGGAATCGTTGTAAATTTGGGCATATCCATTGGAATTTAAAACCGGTTGAGGAGGAGATGCTTCGGCAACATCAGTTGTATGATCAACATGGTGGAGAGGAATTGCGAAGTAGTTTGAATGTAGCTAAAGCTGAGCATTCTCCGCTTCTAGCAATGCAGCAAGAATATTGGTGCCTAGAAAGCATCCATCAAATGGATTCAACAAGGGGATGCTAACACAACATACTTTCATGCGGTGGTACACCAACGTCACAATGTAACCATATCATTTGTATAAAAAGGAAGGATGGGAGCTAAATTGGAATCTCTCCCTAAGATTCAAAGTTCGGCTATACAGTTTTTTGGTTCTTTGTTTGGCCACAAACAATGATGTAACACCGTTAGATAGTATCCCCTTTCCGATTCCTACCATTCTCAGTAGCACAGAGAGACGATGGAGTTGCTACCATCAAAGGAGGAGGTTAAAGATGCTGTATTTGGGCATTGATAAGGATAGTGCAGTAGGGCAGATGATTTTTCTGAATTGTTCTATCAAGCATGTTGGGAGTTGATCAAGAGGACCTAATGTTGGCTGTTAAGGATTTTTTCTTGAAGGAGTCCAACCAAAGAGGTTCACTAGCACAATGGTGATTCTCATTCTAAAAAAGGTAGGGCAATTAAATGGATAGAGTCAGAATCAAGATTAGCGGTAAACATATTATGGCAAATCTGGAAATCTTAGAAACAAGATGACATTCCAGACTGAGAATGTGGATGCAAAACTGATAGTGGACAAAGCACAACAGGAATGGATTGAATATGAAGTTGAGAATGAAACAGACACAAGAGCAAATGAATCATCCGAAGTGGATAGACAGATACAGCAGAAATGGGAGTCACCTAAGAAAGAAGTGATTAAGATCAACACAAATGCAGCAATCTCAACTAAAATAGTAAGGACAGCCCTAGGATCATAGCTAGGAACTGGCGTGGAGAGATAATGAAAGCGAAAGGAATCACCGCGAGGAGAAGAGGGGAAGCAGCCACAAAGGAAACACTAGCTATAAGGGGTGTGTTGGAAATGGCAAAAGTTACAGGATGGACAAACATAGAGGTCCAATCTGACTGCAAAAATGTTGTGAGCCAAATTAACACAGGCAATGTTCAGGAGTGTAGCTTACAAACAATCCTGGAAGACATTGAAGACCTAAAGAAGAGCTTTGACTGTTGCATATTCTCTTTTGTTCCTAGAATTGCTAATGGGTTCAGTCATTCGCTGGCTCAGTTTGCAGTCAAGTTAGTTAGGAGTATTGAATGGGAAGGTGCATTCCCAACATGCCTATCAGATTTAGCCAAAAAGATATGGGGGTAGTTACCTCTTTTTGTAATTAGCTCTTGTATTATCAAGTGTTAATATCTATAAAAAAAAGTTATCGTTTGTTAAAAAACAAAAAATTAAATGGACAGAGTTCTGGCCGATTAGTCTATGTAATGCGAGCTCAAAAATCCTATCAAAAATTTTTGCTAACAGAATAAACAAGGTGCTCTCGAAAATAATTTCATCCTTTCAGTCGGGTTTTGTCCCGAGGCAACATATAGAGGATAATATTCTGTTGGCGCAAGAGCTACTGGTGGACATTAAAAAGAAATTGAAGGAGTTGAATGTAGTCCTTAAATTAGATATGTAGAAGGCCTACGACAAGTTCGATTGGTCTTTTCTTATGTCGATGATCAGGCGTTTGGCTTTGGTTAATGGTTTGTCGACCTGGTGTATTGAACTCTCTCCAACAATTGGTTCTCGATCTTGATAAATAAAAATAAGCAGGTTTTTTCAAGTTTTTTCGAGGGATACGGTAGGGGGATCCTTTGTCACCAGCTTTGTTCATTATGGCAGCGGAGTTTATGACACGGGAGATGCATCATTTGTTTAAGAACAGGAGATGTATGTTTTACAAGGCTTCTGGAGGGTATGTCCCATTGTTGTCATTTGCGGATGATACCATGATTTTCATGGGATTATCTCGGCATGGTTTGGGAAAAATAAAAAAAAGTTTTTGGAGTTGTATTAGTGAGTTTCGGGTCAAAAGATAAACACCGCAAAAAGCTCCTTCATTTGCTCCTATGGGCTATTGCAATCAAAGATGCATTTGGCTAGTTCTATCCTCAGTTTTCATAGAGAGCAACTTCCTCTGCGATGCCTAGAGGCTTCTTTGTTCATGGGTCAACTGCGAAGCAGATTATTTGATGGAATTCTTGACAAAGTCCATGCTAGAATACAAAGTTAGAGTTGTAGATTTTTGTCACATAGGGGAAGGATAGTCCTTCTCTATCACGTGTTGGCTTCCATTCTGATTTTCTTGTTGCAAATTTTGGCACCTCCGCAGTCTGTTTTGCTTTCATTAGAATGGTTGTTGAACGGTTTCTTCTAGGAAAATGGGACAGGTGACTGACGAATACACTGGAGATCATGGCACCATCTCTATGTGGAAGAAAGGGGGGTTAGGCTTTTGAGACTATTTCACTATGATTAAAGCATTTGGGATGAAATTATGGATAAGATGCGTAAAGGTGATACACTATGGGCGAATTTCATGCATCACAAATATTTTTCGGCACTGCCACCTGTTTACTGGAGGATGGGGCAAGATGTTCTAGCATCTAGCGGATAGCGTGTTCTGTTCATGAGGAAGTGGAAAAGAACATTTTTTGAAAAATTGGAGAGGAAAAAAATGGACTTTTGGAGAGATAGGTGGGTTTTGAGTGAGCCTTTAATGAATATTTTGTGAGTTGGAGATGTATCCTCATTTCAAAGTGGTAGATTTTATCCATAGAGGAGAATGGGATGCATGCAGGTTGAAGGAATAGGTGCCGGCTAAGATATCATATGTGATTCCTGAGTTGGACTTTCAGCTTTCCTGCAAAGACATTTTTAGTATGGAATGCATCTTCTTTGGGAGATTTTTCGACTAAGTTGGCTTATGATTTAGCTCGAAGAAACATTGCCAGCGCCACTTTTATAGGTGATCTGGAATCCGATGGTGGCAGTAAAGATGTCATTCCTAACTTAGAGAGTATTGAATAATTTTTTACCGCTAGATAGTAATTTGCAGAAACATGGGGTGGTCTTGGCTTTTAAGTGTCAATGTTGCTCTTCACTAGAGACATTGAGACACAAATCTTTGACAGTGTGGTGGCCCAAGAAGTATAGAGGTTTTTCTACTCCTTTTTTGGATTCTCGTTTGGGCAGCACTCTTGCCTCAATGTTGCAGTAATGCAATGGATATTGTTGACCCCTAATAGGTAACCGCCACCATGTCAGAGTACTTATTCCAATACTTGTACTATCGTTTCTTGTGGCATAATAGGAATGTAGCCCGGTTTGATGGGTTCAAGATGGATTCTAGGTGGATCGTCGGGGAAGTTATTTCCTTATTACAGCTTTGGGAGCTGCCACCAGGATTAAGAAGAAACAATTGATGGGTGATTTGGACTCAGGCTTAGTTCCTTTTTTCCATTTTCACCACCAAAAGAAGAAGATGTGCATGGCAATGAAATGGAAGGTGCCTGACGAGCGTGAGGTATACATATATCAATTAACTCATCTACAATCAAATTTTACATTTATAAACATCCCAAATACCCCACACGCAATTTTTCTGCAAGTATACAGGGTCGTTAGTGAGTATAGGGTATTAAGGGTCGATCCCACAGAGAAGATTTTCAATTACCGGTGTTTTTTGAACTTCTATATTAGCTAGACTACCATAAATATAAAAGTAATTGAAAATAACACTAGAAACCTCCTAGAGATATGAAATTCCTTACTACTCTTACAAATGAGATTACCGGTTAAGTGAATGCTATTATCTTGACTAGTTATGGCATAATTTCCTAATGTATTGAAACCTACTCTCGTAGTGAATCACTATAGTTGTAGCTAAACCATACTAACTCTCGTGGTTATGAAATTAACTACAAGTTCATTTCTTCTATGAAATTACATGAAACAAGTCACTAAAACCACATAGGTGCACCTCTACTCTCGTGAGTGTGCTCCTTAGGTTTATCACTTCCTTGAACTAGTGTTAATTTCAATTCTCATTGTAAACTTAGCACCTTAAGTTAATCACAATTAATGGCCGGTTAATCATGATTAGATAAGCAGAAGTGATAAATAACTTACTCAAAATAATATCATTAAATAACCAAGTAAATATCACAAACAAGATATAGCCAGTTCATCCATAACTCTAGACATAAACTTTAACTAAACATGAAAACAAGATCCAAACTTGTATTATAGTTAAACATGAACTTAAATACAAAAGAGAAAGTAATAGGAGAGACGTCACCCTTATCACATGAAATTCAAACTCTCCATTTTTGCTCCTCAATTTTCATCTAAATCTAACTACAAATACAAGAAGGAAAAACTAAACTAACTACTATATACTACCATAACTAATGAACTAAGGAAATTCTAGTGAAGACTACATTTTTTTGTGAGTTTCTCTAGCTTTCCAAAGTTTTTTAAAATGTTCTCCAAAAGCTGCTATTTATAGAGGATTCAAGAGCCAAAATAAGTTGTTTCTAGTTGGCATTTTGACTCTTGAAACTCTCAAAAATTGCTTCTCAAGGTTTCCATATTCATTTGATCATTTCTAACCGGAATTTTTGCAGAAAAAGTGGTTCAAAAAGGGTTGTGTGAAAAGAGCACAAGTTGGCAGAGCAAGTTGTAGCCGAAATCCACTAAAACACGGGTAGAAAACACGGCCTGTGCCCACGTTTTGACCCCCTGTTTTACTCTTTGTAGGTTTGGCACTTTTCTGGACAGAATTCATCCTTACTCTATTTTTTGTCCAAATTCAACTGATATTTTCTCAATGTTAGAGGTTGAACTTGTGAGGACCCAAAAATTATTTTTAAATTTTCTCCTATTTTTGAAAAATTAATTTATATTTTCTTTTAATTTACTTTACTTGCTTATTTGCTAACCTTAATTTGATAATAATTTATAGGGTAAATTAAGTTTTTTCTTTTTTTCTTTTTATATTTAATGCATGTTAAGTTTTGCAGAGTACTAAGATTGTTTTTAACTGACTCGTGAGATATGTGCATAAAATTTGGTGGAACGAGAACGGGTGTAGTGCTAGAGAAAATTTATGTGATTAAAAGTGTTAAGAGTGTATTAGAGGAACATAAGATAGATTAGCTATAAGAAACACAGAGAGACAAAAAGATAGGAATGGAATTTGATTCTTGACACTTGTCAACCATTCAGCCAACTTTGACCAAGATTAGTCCTTGCTTTATCTTGGAAAAATTGCATAAAATCCATCATCTTTTTTGCTCCTTATGGCCGAAACTAGAGAGGAGAAAGGGAGAGAAAAATACTCCATTTCAAGTCTTGATTTCTTGCCTCAATCCAAAGAGAAATCCAAAGCACCAACCTAATCTACACCGATTAATCTAAAGTTAGATTTCCAGGGAAGTTTTTAGTGGAATCACTTGAGGAGGAAAGCTCTTGTTTTGCAACTTATCTTGGGGTTTTGAGGTATTATATTAAGAACCTCTCTTTTCCCTTCTTATTTGCCATTTAAGCAATACATAACTTGATTATGATGGATTTTATGGAAGATTTCATGACTTTGCTTAGTTTGCTTGTAATTTTTAGCTTTGAAATGTATTGGAGAGCTTTGATATGAATGGTTTAGCTTTGATATGAGGTTGGATATGAAATTTTAGCTTTTGGTATGAGGGTTATCTAGCTCCTATATTCGAATTCCAGCTTTAGGGTTAATTTTCAACTTTGCTATGCTAATTTGCACCCTTGGAATGCCAATTTCAGCTTTGGTGTAAGTGATTTGGAGCTTGTTATATATGTTCAAAGTTGATAGTCTTGTGACCTTGATTGAGGTTCATTTACTATGAAACTAAGATGTGAATTGGATGGTTAATTTGAAAGAAAAATGGGGACATATTGTTGGATTTTCTCCTTGTTGGACAAGTGAGAATTAATGTGAGGACTCATGTTTTATTTCTTAAAATAGTTATTTTATAATTAATTGCCCTAAAATTAGTTAATTATATTTTAGTTTGCATGAATTTCTTTTAAATTCGCTTTATCGTGCGCGGGTCGAAAGTTCGCGTATTTTGTGTCGGAACGACTAAGTGGAGATTTGAGAAATTAATACTAGATTAATAAGAGTGAGTAATTACAGTTTTAAAGGAATTACATTGGAGGATTAGTGCATGAGTGTATCAAACAAGAGAGGAATCGGTAGTGCACGATACTATTTCGACAACTATTCAAAGTTGATTTTTGGCAAGCTTATTAGTTCTTTTTCCCTCCAATCTTCCAACACAAGCTAAACACTCAAACCCTTATCTTTCTCCTCTCTATTCAGCCGACTAACCAAGAAAGAAAAGAAAGAAAATCTCCATTTCCTTTAGCTTCCATTTTTGTCTATAAATCATCATCCAACTTTCTAGTTTCTTGGAGATTCATCCTAGCTTGCAGTAAGAAGCAATCTTGTGGAATTTCGGTGGAAAATCTGATTTTCTGCAAGGGTTTTAAGGGTAACCACTCCACCTCTTTTATCTTTCAAATTACAAGAAGTTTAACGGTTAGTTTTCATGGGTTTACAACCCTAAGCGAAAAAATAGGTTAGAGGACTTGAGGAAACCATTTATTTCACTTTAAATCATAGCCTAGCGGACTTGATGAGACTTGTAGGTAGCTGACTTGAGGTTTGATTGTTTGGTTGTGATTGTTTATGTGATAATAAAGCTTGATTACGGTTAGGAAAGTGGAGTTGTTTATGTGATATAAAGGTTGTTTATGTGATATAAAGCTTGAGGTTTGAAAGTGGAGAGAAATCGAAGGAAAAGTTGGAAAGGAAGCTGGCCGAAAATTCTGTCCATATATTGTCCTGTCTTTATTTCAAAATTTTGATGCTTGGATGGCTGTGAAATTGATGGATATATGTTTATATTGTGTGTACAAAATGCCTTTCAAATCCGTTTTAAAACTCATCTTCATGGAGGATGCAAGTTTCTCTTGTGACTTTAAATCCTCACTTTTGAATCTCGATTTTCAAGATATTAAAACTCTTTTAAGACACTGTCTTAGTATTACGCAAGTATTACATTCTTCCTTGTTTGGCAAGGGGTTTGTAAGTCTTTGTGAGTGATAGTTAATTGTTATTGTTTCAGCGCTCAAGAGGATCTTGAGAAGAATCTCGGGGCGAAGAACTAAAGATTTTACTTGCTCACTTACTTTGATTTGGTGAGTGCCAAGTGCATGATTTGTTACCTAATACATGCAATACTTCTTGTTGAATATGTGAATTGTACTTGTCGAGACAAGTGTGTACTTTATCGCACTCGCTCTCTTTTACTTGACTAGATAATAGACTTGCTCATACTTGAAATTATACTTGTATTTGACTGTGTTCGATTGGAGTAAATCTCACTCGACCTTATATTTGAAATTGTCGATTGGAACGTTGTCTCGGTCGACCATTCTTACTTGTAGGGGACGCCCAACCTTATTGGCTAACTTCCGAATCGAGCCAGCATGGGCTTGGTCGGAGAAGTAGTAAACCATGAGCAAACATAAAGCTTGATCTATGGAGAGATCTCGCTGAACATACTCACCGTAGTATTTGCCCACGATATACGTGAGTAATATCAAACCTTGACGAGCCGGGTTCGGTGTAGGGGGGGTAACAGTGAACGGGATCTGGGGAAAGTGGAATCCTATGGATTTGATACTTACTTGGTTGATGGAGTGTCAACATGGAATTTGATCAAGACCTTGATCCTGCTACATGGAATTTAGCTCCTGAGAGCTACAATGTGAGGACTCACAAAATTTTCTTATTTTAAACTCCTAATTCTACCTTATTTAATTATTTATTTGGCCAAAATGCTCCGAATATTATTTTTAACCCTTTTAGACCTAATTACATGAGTCTATAAGCTTAGTTATATTTTTAAAGTGACTTGTTTTAAAATTTAATTTTTGAAAACTCGTTAAGTGTGAATAGTGAGTGCGCGTTTGGAAATAATAACCGATTCGAGAATACAATAAGTTTGAAAAATTGGAGACTTGTACATTAGTTCTAAAATAAGTATTTTTATGATTAAATACTCAAGTGATAGTTAGTTATACTATCGTTATAAGAATTTCTTAGAGATTTCACCTTATCGCGCACAAGTTGGAAGTTCGCGTTTTCGCGCGCGCGACTAATTGGAGGATTTTAGAAATTATTTCTAGACTATTAAGAGTGAATAATATTAGTGTTAATGGAAGTGCATTAGAGGTATAATGCACAAGTGAAACAAACCCAAGAGGAATCGAGCACGAAACGCGCGAGTGTGCGGCGGGGAGAAGAGTTGACTTTTGAGCATTTAAGCCTCTCACCTACCAAGCTTACTCTAGAAGCTTTATCATCAGCCATTTCACTCTATTTTGCTCCCAAAACAGCCGTGCAACACCAAGGAAGAAGAAGGAAAAATTTCTTCATCTCATTTCCCTCAATCTTGCCTCCAAATCACACCAAAATTCACCTCCACTTTGCTAACGCACTTGGAGACCACCTCAAGCTAGGAAGGGAGCTTGCTTTCCCACGGTTTTCTTTAAGCTATCAAGGTCCAAAAATTTCTGTTTTAGGCAAATCTAAAGAGGGTAACCAATGATGCAACCCCTTGAATCTTTCGACTTATATACGTTAGATTGCACTTATAAGGTTGTAGATTCATGTGGGTGGCTTTATATTGTTGTAGATCTTTGTGTGGGCTCTATGAACTCCCACTATGGCTTGATGAACCTGATTTGATGTGTTTTGATGTTATTAATGTTGGTTTTAGTGCTTAATTAGTAGAAATAAGTGAGTTTATGAAGGATAGCTCAAAGGAGGTGAAGGGGAGAATTTTTCCATTTTTGCCCCTGTGATGTCCGTGACCCTTAGAGCAACATTTTGTGGTTCTAATGGCTTAGTTGTGATGTATATATGTTGTGTGAGATGTGTAGAAAGTTTCATCAAAAAATTCCATGATTTGGTTGTCCAAATGATGAGTTTTCGAAGATCAGCAAAACTGGAAATGTTTCCCATAACTGCTCTGGCAGTTTTTTGTTTTCGCTATAACGTTTTACTCCGACGTCAAAATTGAGTGTCGTTTGTGGCACTGGAAACTAGACATTCCCATCTTTCCAACGGTATAAAATTCACATTTTGATTCCACCTGAGTGATCCGTACCAACCTTGTAAAATTTACTGTCCTGTTTCTCGTCTGCACTACGAGCTCTGTTTTGAGCAGCGAATTGATGCTCAAATATGAGCTAACTGTGGATAGATTTTGAAAACGATTTCTTCTAATATATTGTAGCTCTATGAATCTAGTTTTCAAATCCATCAACCAAGCTCAATTCCAAGTTGAATTGAGTGAGTTGTGGCTGAAGTTCGAAACTGACTCAGGGATTGAAAACCCTCTTTTTGGCTTGTTGATGCCTTAAACCTTGATTGGGACTTGTTGATTCGAAATTCTTGGTGTTAACCACCTATCAAATGTATCTTGAATGTTTCTTGGGCCTTTGCTTCATAAATGAACTGAAATGGGACTGATTTCATTGTGCAAAATGTTCGGAAACGAACTAAAAGCAAGAAGACAGATTTACTAGGAAATATTTTCCAAACTTTGGTGGTCTTGTTAACTGTCTTTCCATACTAGTTTTTGCGTGAAATTTGATAGGAGAATAGTACTCATATGGAAGTTTACGTGTACCAAACTTGGTGTTATTATAAGACCATTTCGATACCCAAATGATGTCCCAAATCTTGCCTTTCAAATCTGGAAAATGTTCAGTTAGTCCTTATTTTTAGCAAACTTTGAGCTACTATATCTTGGCGCTCAAAACTCCAATTCTTATTCCATTTATGGTGTTTTAAACCTTACTTGCAACTCTATTTGAGTACCAAATTTCAGAGGCTAGATCGAATTCTGTGATTTTTGCCGAATTTTTAAAGTTGACCAAAAATCAACCCAAAACTGTCTTAGTAAGCTTAAGGCAGCAAATTTGAGCTGAGTTTTGAATATTTTTCATTTGGATCATGGAAAAGTGTCTTCTAGGAACTTTTATTACTTTGGAAGAAGTTTCCAACGGTACTAAGTTTTCCAATTTTGGACTTACAGAGAGTGAGATACGATATTTCAAAGATTGCTCGACAAATCTGAAATTTCGAACTTAAAGGAAATCGAAGGTTTCGGACTCTCCTTTTTCCTTCCATATCACTCGACCGTTTCACACTTGACTTTAAAGATGCAAATCAGATTTCTCTTGTACTTTTAAAACCCCGCTTTCGAACCTCGACTTATGAGTAATTAAGGCTCGTATTTGTGAAATTTTCTTAGATTGTACTAGTGTGCAATCTTTCTCGATATTTAGGGGTCCAAGTGATATTGTGTAATAGTTGATGGTTATTTGCTCAGGCGCTCAAGGGGACCTTCAAGAGGAACTCG
This sequence comes from Coffea humblotiana, assembly GCA_023065735.1. Taxonomy (NCBI): domain Eukaryota; kingdom Viridiplantae; phylum Streptophyta; class Magnoliopsida; order Gentianales; family Rubiaceae; genus Coffea; species Coffea humblotiana. The sequence continues at coordinate 23,018,592 of CM041211.1, forward strand.
AAGTGGACGCCTAAACACTTGTTTGAGCACTTACTCTCTTGTATTGACTAGGTGAGTGTTCCATATAGGAGTACGTGATTTGAATAGTCTATGATATGTTTACTCCATGGTCATTATGTGTTATGTGTTACCGCACTCATTTTCATTTAAGTAAAACGTACTTGAATTACTTGATATGAAATACTTGAAATGCATATTTACATGAAACGTTTCAATGATTAACTATGCTATGGCTGCATAAGTCGATTGGAGTGAATCTCCTTGATTCTTAAGTGGTAAAAATAGATGCCCAATAGGCGGCCTACTAAGATGAATAATGTCTATCAATTAACCGTGACTACTTACCGTTAACCGTTAACCGTAATTACTTACCGTTTACCGATTTAGTTGGTTATTTGATTATTTGATTACTTGACTATTTGATTACCTGATTACCGTAAATTATGTGTTCATACGAAATTACCGCATATTGTTTATGTGTTTAAATGTTAAATGTTGCCTATAATTGCTCTTATGAAATTACCACCGTTTTAAGGCGAGTATGTACTTTATCTCATTCGACCTACTAAAATGACAAATTTTTTTACCGTTCACCATATACCGTTTACCGTTTATCAATTTGATTGATTACTTGTGCATGTTGTAAGCTCTAAGCTGAATTGGGCCCTGCCATTTGTGAGAA